>OW028573.1:3407707-4607707 GCA_932294295.1 Alitta virens | reverse complement strand
TGATGCCTTAATTACACATGAGATATGGACACGTGTCGATGCTCCTGCGTAGACATGGCTACACCAGGGCTAGTGGACGTGCCAACAGCTTCTCTTCCACTCCACAAACATTGTCCTTCCTTGGCTTCCTCAGCAGCTATTTGTCCTCGCGGCGGTACCGGAACCGGATGTAGACCCAAAGTTCCGCTTGCAGTGGAAGTGAAAGGACATGACCAGTTGACTACGTCATTTCCTGTCGGTCTACTACACTTGATCTGAATCATAGAATACATGTAAAATGCTTTTACAACACCACAATACTACATTTACAATACCTAGTACTACAATACTACACCCTCGTTGTGGCTACAGTTTGCAGAACGAAAATTTTTACAACAAGAGTACGTGCTTGCCGTACTGAGTAGGACAGGAAAAGGCAGATTCTAAAGAATAACCGCCTACTAAAACTATTGCTGAATATGATAGGTCCATAAAGTACGTGATTTGCATTGACGTCCTGCATCAGTTTTTAAAAGCCATATAATTCGCAAACACGGGTCTATTTAAGGCCCGTGTTTTTCTTTTGGTGTTTAACTCACATCCTGTGTTAGAAGTGATGTTGCAGTCTGATAATGTTTCATGGGTCTGGAACCTATTAGGAGGCAAACAGAAAATATTCTTAATCTTAGATTGAACTCATTTCCGGAAGGTTGTTATTCATTTTGATTACAAACGCTTTCAAATGACTCGGGTTATTATGCCAGAATTTAAACAGATCCCATAAATCGGGATCCAGTGTGCGGAAAACTGGAGGCGTTTATTTCATTCACTCATAAAGCTTGATAGGAACAGATTGTATGGGGGTAAATTGTTTGTCGTTAATTTTCATTGTGTCAGTGCGCTTCATCAAAACAAGGCGATCAGACGATGAAAGTGATGCTCTAGAATTCTCCCATTGCTCATCCTTTAATGGAAGACATTGTGTGTGCCTTTCCTTCTTTGTGCCCAACTTTTCAGCCAGGAAATCCTGATCAAGATAGATCATGGGTCCAATCTCATTTCTTTGAAAGTGCTCCAAACTCAATTCATCAATGGCAAGTTCATTGCCATGCAGCTTTATCAAGGACTGTAGACTGAATCACCCTGATCGTTGGAGGCACGTTTTATGGTCATGTGTATCCAAACTTCATCTTCGTCAGCTTTGTCTTGAGGATCATGGAACTAATAAAAGGCAGAGTTGGATTCGATTTGTCTCTTGTTTGGCCACACTGGATCTTATTAAGAATTACAGGCAGTTTGATATCCTACCCACGTGCTTTGCATGAATTATGCTTTAAGATCGTGTCGAATGAAGCATGATTTCTCTGCTGGAGATCATAATTCAGTTGCATAAGACTTCATAAGATCCCTCATGTGTTCTTTCCCAGTGCATTTGATGGTCCTTTTTGCCTGCCCAACCTGTAGGCAATATGTGTGCAACCTCCTATTCACCAAATACAGCACTGACAATTGCCTTTCTGAGAACCACATATTGTTGATTTTCTTTAGCTGGTCTAAATATATTCCCTGCCCACTTTTTCCAATTCATTGATATTATATGCTCATAACTCGCACACAAATGACGATTATTCTTGAGAGCGTTCATATATCAATAATTGATGACGTTGCCTACTCATGACGTCACTAGGCGGTGCTTATGCATATTCTATTGATGAAAGGATGACCACATAGTGACCAACTGAACCAATGAAAGAATATCCTTCAAAGGTAACCTACAGTGTACATGAAGACCAGTTTTCAGGTTAGACGACCAAGTAGTTTTATACAGAGCGTTACAAGAGTATTAGAGCATTGACCATTGTCCTTTGATGACGCAGATGTCATGACAAGAGCTGTCCGGCCCATCTTGACTGTGACATGAACAACCAGGGCGACAGGTATGCTCTCTTCAGCTGCTGTTATAGGGAGTTACATCACTGTGTTTCTCTGATGCTGATGCTGCTTCTGCTGTGATTTCACTTGTGGTTGCTGTTTGGTCCACGTATTGCAGCAGCATCACAGCGTAAAATCTATGCAATTTTAAACCTTTTCGTCGTTTCTTGTAATATAACAGTAACTTGAAGACTGTCCTTATATTTCATTGAATTATTGAAAGAGAGACATTCATTTGGCTTCGTTGCCTCAAGGCGGGTTCCTGTCACAAGGCTGGTAGTAACAGGTCTCAAAGAGCAGTCAGGGAGGCTGGGCGGGTGACATCATCTTTTACTTAAGGTCCCCCCCCCCCCCCACTGCAGCTGCCCCTCCTGCTCATCTGGTAAGCAAAGAGGCAGACCAAGTCAGGGAAGGCTAGATACATATTGGATAAGGATGGGGTTGACAAAAAGCCACGACTGAGAGCCAGTCATGTCTCTCATATCGTAGACAGACCTTCTATGTGGAACAAAGTCAAAGAAAGATAAGATTTAGCTGAGAAAATTCCCGCAAGTGATGTAAGATTTTGAGAAAATTGGGTGCGTCTGGCAGTTTAGTGGCTGATAAGAGAATCGGTAATATTCAATAGCTATGAATTTTCACAAATAGCCTTTAACAGCACAATAAGGATGCTGACATAGCAAGAAATGCCAGTAAATGCGTATTAACATGACACCAGATCGGGTAAAAATACATAAGAATGAGCCAACACAATTAAATGGCAGACATAATATTTCTTTTTACCTGTGGTTTATGGAGGGCAGGGAAGCTGACAAAAGGAAGATCATGACTGGATGACTATAAACAGCAATGCTGAAGTTCTGGTTCTATTTTTGGTGACTTTGTGACTTAGCTGCGTGCATTTCTTGTAGGGAAACTCAGTGAGGTGTTAAGTAGCATCTTTGAGATATGAGAGGAGAAAAAGATGTCTTTTATGACTATCTTCGCCTCATGCACAAATGAAAATCTGTGCATCACTTGGGTCTGTAATGTTTGCTGCATCATCTAAATATTTTGCAGGCTAAGTACATTTAGTTTCATTAAAAACTGCCTGTAAAATTTAACCCAGACTAAGCTAGACAACTTCTGCTATACAATGCTACCTGCCATTAAATGGAACTGTCTGGCTATAGCTGGCTACTCAAAGCCAGATCTAAAACTACATGCAGCACCATTTGCGAGTTACGCATATTTGTCAATTTTTGTCGAAAAGATGCATGTCTTTTGCACATATATATTTATGATATTTTAGATAATTTCTAACATTTACCAAGGTTTATAGTTTTCCAGTGGTTGTAGGTATAAGCCGACTATAAGGTAGAAGTAGACAGAAGCAGCTGGCTTTAGCCATTTATAGCTATAGCCAGGAATAGGTTGCTACAGCTGTCCAGATTCGACCATATTTTATGTATGTGAACTGTATGTTTGTTTGGTTCCCGCATCAAATGTAATCTAAAATGTTCACAATAACAGACTGGGTGCTGTTTGCGGTCACCGAATGCCCATTCAGCTGGTTAACAGTGGCTATTAGCTCTTATTTATTAGGCCACCATGATTCTCTGGAGAAACATGAAGACATCATGGTGTTCTTAAAGTGTACACAAAAATGCGATCCTCCCACCATAAAGTAAAGATAATGGAGTAATTCCCTGTGACCTATCTGCATGCAAGTATTCATCTTTCACATTAGAGCTACTTGAAACATGATATCAAAAGTGATTTCCGTCTTGAATATCTACATATATGCAAATGCACATATGACTGGGCCACGTTGAAATTCGCCATGACATCGAACTTCGTCATTTGAAACAAACTGCAATATAACTGCTTATTAGATGACAGTTGCAGTTTTAGCACAACGTATGTCAATGATAACAACAATTAGTTTTGTTTGTCACAAACCATGAATTTGCAATGAGTATAAATTAACGTTTTTAGAGCTGGCTAATTTGAATGTCATTGCAAATCTAAATGCCGGTAAGTGTATACCATTGTGAATAGTGAGTTATTGAATATGCTTACATAATTATTAAAAAAACAAATCCTCTTTGACACCGTCAAAAAAAAAGGAGGACAAGCTTGTTGTTGTTGCGTGCACAAAATTGCATTTCGCGGAATTTCATATAAACTCCGCAAGAGTAAAATGACCACATTCTGTTTCACTGCATGATGTAGGCCCTCATCAATTTCTGGGATAATCACCTGGTGGTTGATTATTAATTTACAACTGGTATTTTTCTGGTCACCTGCGCTAGATATTCCAAGAGATAAGTTTGCAGATGCCATTGATAGCTGTTGAAATGTAGGTACTCTTTTGCTGAACTTTACTAATGCATTGCTACATGTTTACATTGACGTTACATGAACAACATATTTCAGTCTTTTAAAGTGCTTCCGCCACGTCACATTGGTCGTTATTGTTAGTAGGTGCAAGCAGTGAAACACCATTGAATATCTCCAGCCAACATTGACTATTTATAAAACACAGTAATCACATTTTAGGATAATCCCTCTGTTGGTGATAAGTCATGACTGGTTGAGCAAACTGAAAAGATTTTGGACAGTTAAGGATGACTTAGATGCTGTTCTTTAGGTGTCTCCGTTATAAAGGGCTATTCTGATAATAGCATTTTATACGGTAGTCATGGAGAGCGGTGTCCTTTTCACATTAGTTTTTTATAATAAGACTGAGGACATTGATGTTGTGCTAATCAATTGTTCTCATTTCAAAAAGTCTTTGAACGTAAGATAGTTTGAAATCAGGAAAAAGCACAGGATTATACACACCTGTAGCGCTGAATTCGTGTCCTGAGATAGTCTATTCATGACAGTTTTCTGCTTTACACTACTTTATGCAAACGTTGGCATTCTGTTTTGTAATTTATCAAAATTAACTAAAACGTGATACTATGAATAGCTAGATATAACAGCGGTGAGAAAATATTTCCTCCTTCCAGAGTTTGAACCACCAGCACTAAAAACATGAACTCAAATTACTCTGTCCATGGGAAAATGCCTCTTGGCTTTTCATCAAAAGATGCCCAGGAAAATGACAATGTATGCAAACATGCAGCGTCTCATTACTCAGAATTCGGGTTAACTTCTGTTGTTATTAATTAATTTGATGGAAAATTAATCACTCAAAAACCGGGATTGCAATTTCACTCGCCTGGGGAAGCGCCATTTGCAGACATTAGGTAACTCGCACCTGTCAGGCGGCTTCTCTTGTTGTGTCCTACTTGGGTCATATTTGAGGTAATTTTCGCAGCTTCCTTGCCTAAATGGTGAGCTTTTGAGACCGGTAAATGGAGTGAATGTATTATTCAGGGCCCATTGTCTAGCATGTCATCAGGGCTAAAACACTGTCTGTCACTCGAAGCTTCTTAAAACCTTTAGCTATTTCATGGGTCGCTCCGAAGGTCTAAAATCTCCGGCTTATATTCCGCATCGTCTTGCAAGAATCCATTATCATTACACAAAGTCCTGTTGCTGAGGTGTGCGATTATAGATGCTTGAGGCAAGTTCGTTGACCTGTACGGGATGCCAGTTTTCATTAACACTTCAGCCGGGATCAGTGCTTATGAGTGTGCTAATGGACTGATGGCGTCGAGTAGATCACAGTGATTTTTGCCAGAAAGGCTTGGAAGTGCAGCTCCTCCAAATCTAAGGTGTCATCATGGCCAACTTTCCACTTCTAAAGTTTACTGACGTCACTGCATCATAGCTGAACATCTTAGCCTTCCTTCAGTGTGTTGTTAATTGAGTGTAAATTTATTTTTGCAGTGCCCATAGAAATGCTAGCCAGTGAACAAATATGCTGTATTTTTGTGCGTGCTTAAGTGTGGTCTGCCATCCTCTGCTCTCCTTAGACCAGAAAGAAACAATTTGAAATTGTTCAGCATATACTGCCCGTGAAAATTCCATAAACTATTTGCAAAGCAAATTATCCTCACTGATGTATACAATGCTGTCTCATATCTTAATGAAATATACATTGTACATTGTGATTGTATTAGGCAATGGCATGTCTCTGTAGCTCTTGGATTGCGATTTACCGTCTACATATATAGTGCTTAGTATACTGCATTTGAGTCATGTTTCATGGCCAGCATGGCAAGTACATCAGGATAACGTTTTTTTTTCTTCGTTTTTCAGATCATGGAGACGAATAACAACGAGAGCCAGGAGCTGGCCATGTGGTTGACCAGTCAAGACAATTCATCGAACATGTCTATGAGTGAAGGGCAAGCAGCCGATCTCTTTGTCTACCACTCGCACTGCGTCTACTTCGACTTCATTATTGAAGCCATGATGATGGGCTTTCTATGTCTGTTCGGATTCACCGGGAACACTTTATCGGTCTTGTGTCTGATGAAGGACAAGTCCAAGACGGCCACTCCTTTCCTGCTGGTGTCCCTCGAAGTGGCCGACACTCTTTTCCTCTTCACCGTCCTTGTCCTCAGGGTCCTAACATCTATCCACACTTTCACTCGTTGGTTCGATGCCCTCATGGCTTTCTTCCCTTATGCCGGCACATACGTGTGGCCGACAGCGCTCATCGCGGAGACCGGAACCATTTACCTGACCATCCTAGTGACTGTCAACCGCTACATCAGCGTCTGTCGTCCTTATGAGGCATCAAACTTGTGCTCAGTCTACCACGCTCGCAGACATGTGGTCCTCGTCTCCCTCTTTTCCATTCTCTACAACCTCCCTCGCTTCTTCGAATACAATGTGGTGACTGCACTCAACCCAAGAACAAACAGAACTGAACTAAGGTCCACTCTGACCCCCTTTGGACAGAATATGATTTATCAGGTGTTATACGGTAACGCCCTCTACTTCCTGGTCATGTTCCTTATTCCCCTGATCACCCTTCTCATCCTCAACTACAAACTGATCAAGGCTCTGCGCAAAGCCAAGAAGAAGCGGGCCCAACTGCTCAAGACTGGTCGCGATTCACACAACAGATCAGAGGACGACATCACCTTGGTCCTAATCGTTGTGGTAGTAGTCTTTGTTATTTGTCAAACTCCTGCCTTGATAACACAGAGCTTACTTAGCTTTTTGGACATGAGCAAAAAAGGCTGTCCGAATCCATTCTTTTTTTATGAACGTATCAGTGACCTGATGATAGTGGCTAATTCATCACTTAATTTCATTATCTACTGCTTTTGTAGTAAAAAATTTAGGCAGATACTATTGGGACTTGTATGTAAGAAACAACCAGATTCACCGGAAGCCAGCCAAGCTCCTAGGTTGTTGAAGCCAGTGAGAAATGCTAAGGATGAGACAGCAGATTCAATGCTTTAAGCTTTGTGGACAATTAGGCCTTGCGGGACTGATTCGATTGCAATTCAGTGCTGTACAAATGACAAGCAAGAACTGCAAATTGCAATTACATTTCCTTGTGCAAGTACAATTGTTTGCGCAGGTACAATTCCTAGTTCCAGGAACCTTAGCCTTTTGGAATGCAGCCCGCCTGATGAAGCCTGTCAGACTCAGAAGGGAACCGTCACAGACGCCATCTTTATCAGCTCGTGTGTCTAACCAAATCACGTGACTGTCACGTGACTGTCGACAGCGCCATCTGGTTCCCAAAGTACTCTTAGCAACTACTACGAAGCGCACAGTACTACCTCCCACAACAGCTATGAAAATATCAGAGATGCAGCAGCAGCAAAAAAAGGGAGACATTATTGTTCAAAGCTTCTGTTCAGATAAACAGCAGCAGGTTAACTTCACTTACTACTCATTGCCAAATACCGAGGTTGAGTATTATCCATATGGTGTTAATGAAAAATATTAGGCCTGTGGTTAATTCTGGGAAAATCATTTCCACCCATCACTTATGAGCCAGCGGTTGATTCGACCCTGATTCGACCCTATGACAAGTCCTGAAGCGACATCTATTTTGCGCACCACGAAACACTCTACGTGCAGATCTAAGCCAGCAGTTCTGTTGAATGGTGTAGGACCTGATGACAGGTGTACAGTTAGATTAAGGGACATAGGGGAGCCCAGGAGTACGCCTGTCACATCGAATACTGCAGACTTTTCACTTGATGGACCTTTGATGGGACTCAGTATTGGCAGTAATCACTAGGCTTGCGTCCCTCTTTCAGTCCAAGCTTTGCAAGGTTTAAAACTTTCTACAGATAAAAAAAGGAAGAAAAAAAAGAGAAAAAACTCCTTTGCGACGTTAAATATCACCACCACTGAGTTACTCCTCTCGGCATGTGAATCTTTCCTCTTGATGCACACAATCAAGGTACATTACATTTGTCATTTCAGCAGAACTGTGTACTAGTATTGTCTTACAAATTGGCAGAGGCGAATGGGATGCTGGAAGCATTTCACACGATGACAGCTGAGTTGAAATTAGCCATTCCAAATCGTCATTCGTAGGCAATTAAAACAGTGGAAGCCTGAAGATTATTGCCTTTTGTAACTTTAACTGATGTATGTACTTGTATTTGATGTAGTGGCGGTAATTGCAGCGTGGTCCATGATTGTCTTAATTGGCAAATGATTATTGCATATCTATGTATAGCATCTGATTAGCTATCAATCAAGTAAAACATATGTTACATATGGTTTTACCCTATGTACCGGAATACTCAAGCTGCTATTGAATGAATAGATGCTCTGATATAACACGCATGTTCTGTTTATGATTCTATTCTGTACAATGAAGTCATATTAAAACAAACCTTCTAAAAGTGTATGGTTATATTGGCGTTTTTTGTGTGCATCTCTGAAGAATGAACTTCTTTACCATATTGTTTTATCATGGTATAATTTCAGTGGGCCCTAGCACCGACGTACTACGGCTATGTCTTGCAGTGTTGGGACCCATTTGGGTGAAGTATTGATATTAAATCATGCGGGCACCGTGCATTATGGGTAATGGGCCTGAGTGTCTTGTCCTGGTGTTCTGTACATCAGGGGTGTATGTTCTGTGCCCTGGGGTTGATGTGACGGGCAAACACTTCCCGTCGAACGTATTTGCACTAGGAAAAAGGACCCTTCAGGGTGGGATGAGAGCCCAGCCCATTTTGATTGGAGAGCATCCTGAGAGATATGTTTTAGTGACAATGACCCACTGATAGATTTGCTGCCAGCAATGCATTAGTCCAGCAGTAGTAAGTATGATGTAAGGTCAGGCGCTTCTCCTATCCATCCCCACAACATTGCAGGATGTCCTCAGACCCTGTCACTCCCTATTGGATGTATTGAGCCTGTGGTCAAAGGTCCCTTCCACGTGATTGCCAGGGGCAATAAAAGGTGCTAAACGGCTAAGAGAGGCTGTGTGTCAAGAGCATCACATGTCACGTTATGTTTCCTATCTTGTCCCCAAATGCCATTGTTGTTGAAGCTTATTGGCCCGTAACATGCATCATGTTAGTGCTATCCAGAAAATGCTAAAATTCTCGCAACTAAGTGAATTTCTCTTGCATCAAACATCATATGCATGATTCAGAGACATATCTGTCATAGAAAAAGAGTTTGATCTGTGGTAAATCATGACTTTATATCCTCTTTTTATGCTGCCATCAGACCAAGATGGCTTACTCATTGGCAATATGGTTATGGCTAATGAGCCCTGTGAGTATGCCTGCAAGATGGCGCCACTAAAGGCCAACAGAGAACACGTCATTCCCCAGAAATGGCACCAAAAAAAGAACGTCAGCGCCTTAAGATGACCACTTGCTCCTGGCGAGATGCTACGTCGTGGGAGGACAGCGCTTGACCGCTGGTCACTGCAGTACTCTGATGGACACATGAAAGCAACTCAGCCACCTGGGTCAGTATGACGTCACCTTGCCCACAGGCTGCAACAATTGGCCTCTGACCTCCTTTCAGTATATGCTTAGTTGGTCCCAGCGTAAGACAAACACATTTATAATTTACTTTCCCACTCAAATTGTTTCTCTAAATGGGGAGTTGCGCTTTCCCCAGGCACACTAGGAAAATGTGACCATATAGTGTATGACAAACGCAAAGCCTATCAACAGTCTCCTAGGTGCTCTTAGGAACATACATGCAAACAGTCCGACAGCCAATTCAACGTCTCTTGCATCTGTCAAAACTGTCATTAGCCTTCTGACATACAGACGCGTGTTGTGCATTATATCTCCTTTTCGCAGACCTCATACATTTCAAATCAATTACTCAGGAAAGAACAGTATGTCATACAAACAATGCGAGAAAATATATCAGTTGCACTATGATTTCTGATGCTGATGGTAAAACACCCAAGAATATATACTACCAGACACACAAAATATCAAATTGTCCATTAATTGGCCATGTGGTTTTTTGTTGCTGTTATTGTAAGTCATTCCAGGAACATTGATTAATGATAATAGGTTAGGTGGCTGTATACCTTTTAGAATATAATATTTCTGACGGTCATGGACGTTTCTTGGCAGTCATGAATAACACAACCTTTCAAATACACGAATCTAACTGCACAGAACATGAATAATTCATAAGAGCAGCTTTGGCAGAAGGCATATCGGAATGAAATAACAATTTATCTTGTAAGGTAAGACTTTTGTGTGCCACACAAAATGTGAGGGGCAGCGTGGCGCCCTGGATCACACCAGCTCGAATAAAGGCTTAGGTGAGAAATTGGAAAACACTCCTGAGGGACGTGTGGACCCATCCTGGCAACACCCTCGTCCCACAGGTTTAATTTACAACTTCAGGATCCCAGGATCCCAGTTTTACTGGTCCCTAACTCCTTGGCAGCTGGATGTCACCCGTATTCCATTAAGATAACTTACAACCAGATATTTTTCCTATTGAGCATTTGTGACTCAAGCTAGTCCAGGGGAGAGTGATGTCATCAGAACACGGTATTTTAATCCACCAGTAACGACCAAGGATCAGAAGAGCTGTCGGCCTCCAAACGCTCGTTCCATCATTACACAGTAATCCCAGGCCTGAAGCATGTATCCAAAGATGCCTCCATCAAATTGCTGCTTGATTGATCACCTCTTTATGTTATCCTCAATACTCATGTGTCATATCCATTCTTTGCGGCAGACACAGGATGAAGGACCAATCTTGTATGGGAGATACATTCTGGAGGTGCATCAGATCAAAACAAGATTGACTCTGAGAAAGATAGAGGTGTACCTGGTATAGTAGACGATAGACGTATTACTAACACTGCCTCACTTGCAATCAGTTGATAAATGATGTCGATAAAGAAGTCGCAGTTCTTGCAAATGTTTCAACTTCACAGCTGCCAGTTGAGTTATTTTATGAGATAATGGCTATTCAAACGTTTGCTTCTTAGAGGCTAATTTGCCACAAATGAGTCTGAAGAGGTCATAAATCTCAGGAATATCAAGCCTTTTTGCAGATATGGCTATTTTATTTTGCTTAATGGATAATTCTGACAGCTTTCTGTTGTAAGGTTTTAACTCATTATGGAGATTTTTTTTTGCAATAGGAAAATAGGAAGTTAATGGAAAACTTCTAAACCGGCTTGAGCTTGCATTTTTAGGCATTAATGCTTTTCAGCAAGTCTGCCTTATAACACGCAGAACTATGGAATTTGCATCATGTATTATCTTTAAAAAATTGCAAGCAGTTGGTTAAGTTATAATAGGTTTCAATGGAAGTCCATGCATGTGTTGTCATTATAGCCTGTCAAGTATTTTCCATTTATTAAATCAAGCTATTTGTGAGACCTTTTCGAGACATTATATTGGTTGAGTTAACTCCTACACCTGTTGTGCAGTCTAAAAGTACCTGACATTTTGACGCAAGGATGAATTATGAAAGGGTGTCAAGTTTGAACATTGCTGTTTTTCTGTCAACCCTTACCTGGTATAATTTGGGCAGTCTCTGAGGTCTAATTTGATAACCAAAATAAGGGTAATCCCTTGAGAAAGCGTGCGACCGACAATTTGTGGGCATACCTGTTTTCGGGCATTTTGTCACTGAGGCAACCTTATCGTCAAGACCAATAATGTGAGGATTTGCTAGATTTCTTTTAATTAACATTATAATACAATATGCATTAGAAAGTTCAAAAGAAACAAGTAACAAATTGTCTGGTGCATTACATACCTATTGGAAAAGCAACAGCTGAAAAAGTTAGTGTAGATATTATATATATATATATCTAGGCAGATCAAATATAATTATATCTCAAGTCTCAAGTAAGGCTTCCTCAATCTCAAGGCCTTGCTATAAAAAGGTGGTCTCCATGCCAGAGGTGTAGACATATCGCTTAAGTATCACCAAATCTGATGTTGTTCCTTTTTTTCAGCACTGGAAGCTGTCAGATTTTCAGATTGCATCCTTCCCCCCCCCCCCCTTGGGTCTCTTTCTTCACAGATTTCTTTCAGTCGCTCCCGGATAAGTTCCATTAGATATGATATTAATATTTACCTCATCACATGACCACTTCATAATTACGGCCATTCGACTTTACCCCAGGGGAAGAGTCCAGATGGTGAAATTGTATTGTGCCATAGGACTATAAAGTATCTGCAGATTGTTCGAATTCGTTAAGTCAATAAAAAGTTAGTTTTGTTTAAAAATGGGTGTCAGAGAGCAACTTGTTGCAATCATGTGACAATAGAGGCCGAAAATGAGGCTTTTTTGGCCCGTGTAATCCTGGAATAATTGGTCAGGCAGGGGAGCTAAGGGCAGTCAATGCATAAAGACGAAAAGGCAAGGGTCCTAATGTTTTGACCGATGGTTATGTTCTCTAACCCTTGCCCTATTTCACGCCCCTAGCAAGAGAATGAGTTACAGCTAGTTTTTGTTGCCAAGTAATGGTCGGCAAAGTGGAAAATAGGTTGCAGGGCAGAACATGAAGAAATGCTGAGAGCAATGCAATCTATGACTTGATACTTTACTCTGTAATTTATGGTGACAGGTGAATTCGGCGCGTATCAATTTCGACGCCGCTGAATTCACTAGAATCGACTGGTTGAGTTTAGTGAATTCGGCGATTGCTTTTGGTGAATTCGGTGCGTAAATTTGGTGAATTTGGCGCGTACTTTAATGTGGAATAACTTAGCATCTATATGTGGCAGGCATATGCAAGCTCTACCAGTTTATGATGTGCAATTATTATTTTACTGTATTATTGTTATGTTACTGTATTGTGGAAATGAAGCCCAGTTGATGATGTGCATATTCTGTTATTCTATTTAAATTAATTATTTTACTGTAATGTGCATATTCTGTTATTTTCTATTAAAAACATTATTTTACTATTCAACTGTACTGTTGTTATTTGTTTTCTCAGTGTGTAATGTTTAATTTGTTGGTTCTGTGTCAATAATGTGAAACGACAAATTAAATCAATTACATGTTCTACTATTTATTAAAATGTATATAAATTCAAAAAGATTCAAAATCAAAATTCCACAATAGGAAATATATAAAAATGGGCAATGACCATGAAAGTATATCAATTTTTAAAATAGATAAATATACAAAATATAATAAGCAAAAGACAATAAATCCCAGCTGTATCACAGAAAATATTTTCAAATATTTACAAATTACTCTACTGGACCTCTTGGTACACACGTTGATCTTGGGGTTGTCCTGAATGTTTAAACTTGGATAAACCAGAGTTTTATCCAATTGAGGTTTCAATAACTTACTGACACTTTATGTAGACAATGAAGTGCATGTTGACTCAGCAAAAATATGAAGAAAAAAATAAATATAATTAAAGTTTGTTACTTTCGTATTAATCAGCTGATCATTTTCAATAATACAAGTTAATCGTATTTTACAAATTCTCTTTTTTCACTTTATGAAAATCGTATACATATGATCTTTTTATTAAGCCTATATATGACTTGGTATTTTACTCTGCAATTTATGACTTGGTATTTTACTCTGCAATCTATGACTTGGTACTTTACTCTGCGATCTATGACTTGGTACTTTACTCTGCAATCTATGACTTGGTACTTTACTCTGCAATCTATGACTTGGTACTTTACTCTGCAATTTATGACTTGGTACTTTACTCTGCTATTTATCACTTGGTACTTTACTCAGCAATCTATGACTTGGTACTTTACTCTGCAATTTATGACTTGGTACTTTACTCTGCAATCTATGACTTGGTACTTTACTCTGCAATTTATGACTTGGTACTTTACTCTGCAATTTATGACTTGGTACTTTACTCTGCAATTTATGACTTGGTACTTTACTCTGCAATCTATGACTTGGTACTTTACTCTGCAATCTATGACTTGGTACTTTACTCTGCAATTTATGATTTGGTACTTTATTCTGCAATCTATGACTTGGTACTTTACTCTGCAATTTATGACTTGGTACTTTACTCTGCAATCTATGACTTGGTACTTTACTCTGCAATCTATGACTTGGTACTTTACTCTGCAATTTATGACTTGGTACTTTACTCTGCTATTTATCACTTGGTACTTTACTCAGCAATCTATGACTTGGTACTTTACTCTGCAATTTATGACTTGGTACTTTACTCTGCAATCTATGACTTGGTACTTTACTCTGCAATTTATGACTTGGTACTTTACTCTGCAATCTATGACTTGGTACTTTACTCTGCAATCTATGACTTGGTACTTTACTCTGCAATATATGATTTGGTACTTTATTCTGCAATCTATGACTTGGTACTTTACTCTGCAATTTATGACTTGGTACTTTACTCTGCAATCTATGACTTGGTACTTTACTCTGCAATCTATGACTTGGTACTTTACTCTGCAATTTATGACTTGGTACTTTACTCTGCAATTTATGACTTGGTACTTTACTCTGCAATTTATGACTTGGTATTTTACTCTGCAATCTATGACTTGGTACTTTACTCTGCAATCTATGACTTGGTACTTTACTCTGCAATCTATGACTTGGTACTTTACTCTGCAATCTATGACTTGGTACTTTACTCTGCAATTTATGACTTGGTACTTTACTCTGCAATTTATGACTTGGTACTTTACTCTGCAATCTATGACTTGGTATTTTACTCTGCAATCTATGACTTGGTACTTTACTCTGCAATTTATGACTTGGTACTTTACTCTGCAATCTATGACTTGGTATTTTACTCTGCAATCTATGACTTGGTACTTTACTCTGCAATTTATGACTTGGTACTTTACTCTGCAATCTATGACTTGGTATTTTACTCTGCAATCTATGACTTGGTACTTTACTCTGCAATTTATGACTTGGTACTTTACTCTGCAATCTATGACTTGGTATTTTACTCTGCAATCTATGACTTGGTACTTTACTCTGCAATTTATGACTTGGTACTTTACTCTGCAATTTATGACTTGGTACTTTACTCTGCAATCTATGACTTGGTATTTTACTCTGCAATCTATGACTTGGTACTTTACTCTGCAATTTATGACTTGGTACTTTACTCTGCAATCTATGACTTGGTATTTTACTCTGCAATCTATGACTTGGTACTTTACTCTGCAATCTATGACTTGGTACTTTACTCTGCAATTTATGACTTGGTATTTTACTCTGCAATCTATGACTTGGTACTTTACTCTGCAATTTATGACTTGGTACTTTACTCTGCAATTTATGACTTGGTACTTTACTCTGCAATTTATGACTTGGTACTTTACTCTGCAATCTATGACTTGGTACTTTACTCTGCAATCTATGACTTGGTACTTTACTCTGCAATTTATGATTTGGTACTTTATTCTGCAATCTATGACTTGGTACTTTACTCTGCAATTTATGACTTGGTACTTTACTCTGCAATCTATGACTTGGTACTTTACTCTGCAATCTATGACTTGGTACTTTACTCTGCAATTTATGATTTGGTACTTTATTCTGCAATCTATGACTTGGTACTTTACTCTGCAATTTATGACTTGGTACTTTACTCTGCAATCTATGACTTGGTACTTTACTCTGCAATCTATGACTTGGTACTTTACTCTGCAATTTATGACTTGGTACTTTACTCTGCTATTTATGACTTGGTACTTTACTCAGCAATCTATGACTTGGTACTTTACTCTGCAATTTATGACTTGGTACTTTACTCTGCAATCTATGACTTGGTACTTTACTCTGCAATTTATGACTTGGTACTTTACTCTGCAATCTATGACTTGGTACTTTACTCTGCAATCTATGACTTGGTACTTTACTCTGCAATATATGATTTGGTACTTTATTCTGCAATCTATGACTTGGTACTTTACTCTGCAATTTATGACTTGGTACTTTACTCTGCAATCTATGACTTGGTACTTTACTCTGCAATCTATGACTTGGTACTTTACTCTGCAATTTATGACTTGGTACTTTACTCTGCAATTTATGACTTGGTACTTTACTCTGCAATTTATGACTTGGTATTTTACTCTGCAATTTATGACTTGGTATTTTACTCTGCAATCTATGACTTGGTACTTTACTCTGCAATCTATGACTTGGTACTTTACTCTGCAATCTATGACTTGGTACTTTACTCTGCAATCTATGACTTGGTACTTTACTCTGCAATTTATGACTTGGTACTTTACTCTGCAATTTATGACTTGGTACTTTACTCTGCAATCTATGACTTGGTATTTTACTCTGCAATCTATGACTTGGTACTTTACTCTGCAATTTATGACTTGGTACTTTACTCTGCAATCTATGACTTGGTATTTTACTCTGCAATCTATGACTTGGTACTTTACTCTGCAATTTATGACTTGGTACTTTACTCTGCAATTTATGACTTGGTACTTTACTCTGCAATCTATGACTTGGTATTTTACTCTGCAATCTATGACTTGGTACTTTACTCTGCAATTTATGACTTGGTACTTTACTCTGCAATCTATGACTTGGTATTTTACTCTGCAATCTATGACTTGGTACTTTACTCTGCAATCTATGACTTGGTACTTTACTCTGCAATCTATGACTTGGTATTTTACTCTGCAATTTATGACTTGGTACTTTACTCTGCAATTTATGACTTGGTACTTTACTCTGCAATCCATGACTTGGTACTTTACTCTGCAATCTATGACTTGGTACTTTACTCTGCAATTTATGACTTGGTACTTTACTCTGCAATTTATGACTTGGTACTTTACTCTGCAATTTATGACTTGGTACTTTACTCTGCAATCTATGACTTGGTATTTTACTCTGCAATCTATGACTTGGTACTTTACTCTGCAATTTATGACTTGGTACTTTACTCTGCAATTTATGACTTGGTACTTTACTCTGCAATCTATGACTTGGTATTTTACTCTGCAATCTATGACTTGGTATTTTACTCTGCAATTCATGACTTGGTACTTTACTCTGCAATTTATGACTTGGTACTTTACTCTGCAATTTATGACTTGGTACTTTACTCTGCAATTTATGACTTGGTATTTTCAATGCACTTTACTCTGCAATGTATGGCTTGTTATTTTGCACTGGGACTGGGTTCCTGTAAAGAAGGTTTTTCTAACGTGATTGGAGAGGGTTTATTGTTGTTTGCGGAATCTGTGATGGAGGGGGTTTTAGGGCCAAATATTTTACCTTCCATGTCCTATTTTCTTATCATAATTTGCCATTTGACACGTTTTAAAGATGATACTTTATACTCTCACTGGAACGTTAGCCTTTAAAATTTAGTGTCATTTTACCCTTTGGTGTAATAACCTATAGCCCAAAAACCGCATTCCTGACTGCACACACTAGCACATTTAGCATAATGACTTTCCTGGAAATACTGAATTATCTGAAATATATATATATATATATATATATATATCATAGAGCCTTTTCTGAGAATCACACAAAAATTATATAGTTTTCATAATCTCCTAGGAATTTGGAATGTCCTACTTCATTTTCAACAGTTTTTAGCGCAGGTAATGTGGATTTTATTGTCGTTGGATCACAGAACAGGCGTGAGTCGAATTCAATTAATGAGATCTACCATGGGTGATGGTGTTTCCTGCATTCGTCGTGTTTGCATTGCTCTTAATCAGCAGAGAGGAGAGGTTCGAATTTCATGGTGTTCCAGCCAGGCAACAGGTGCTCACGTCTCACGTAAATCTAGCACTAATAGCTATTCATTTTGATGCATAGAACACCTCACTGTCATCTCCAACACTGTCTTTCATACCAGCTTACTGACTCCAAACATCACATAACATATAGTACAGGTATTGATATACAAAATGTTACATTAATGGGGAGTTGTGTTATTTCTGTCAATATATTGCACCTGCACTGCTCTCCCACTTTTCATTTTGCAATTTCTTTGACCATTAATTGATTTTATGTCAGCTCTCGCAAGTAATAACAAGATAATGGCATTATTTTTATAGCTGTATCTTAGATATGCTCTTTAATCATAAGGTGGAACAAACTAGGCCAGGGTAGTCATTGCATATCCTTCAATAGATTTCTCATTACGATAAAACTGATATATAGTCCCAGATTATAGAGTCCAATCCCAGTGCCTTTTCATTAACATCCATTATTAGTACCTGCATGTCCTTAAGAGGGCGTTACATCATATCAGGATTCTTTTGACAGGGTAATTGAGCAGCATAAAGGACTAATGAACTAATGAAAGCGAGGTGGTGTATAATTATGTCCTTAAGAAATCATTTTGTGACGTCTCTATGACGTACGCAGGTACACCACAATATTCTGCAGTTAAGTTCACCATATTCTACCACTTTTTTCAATTCCAAGCAATCAATTTCAAGAAAATGCATCATATTAAAATCATATTAAGCTTATCTACCCTCACATACCTGTCATAAGTTATGATAACACCAAAAACATCCGTTTCCAAAAGCCTTTCAATGAAGACTTTTTTCAGCAATCACTCATTGAGCAAGTAATTGATTCGGCTCATCTTAAGACAAATGCTGCTGCAGTGATGTAGTCCGTTTTATGAGCCAGAATAACTAAGAATTAATCCATGACTTTTTATGTAAAATTGTAACCCACATAAATTTGCCATAATAAGTCATTTGGCAATAACTAATTGTAACCCACATAAATTTGCCATAATAAGTCATTTGGCAATAACTAATTGTAACCCACATAAATTTGCCATAATAAGTCATTTGGCAACAACTAATTGTAACCCACATAAATTTGCCATAATAAGTCATTTGGCAACAACTAATTGTAACCCACATAAATTTGCCATAATAAGTCATTTGGCAATAACTAATTGTAACCCACATAAATTTGCCATAATAAGTCATTTGGCAACAACTAATTGTAACCCACATAAATTTGCCATAATAAGTCATTTGGCAATAACTAATTGTAACCCACATAAATTTGCCATAATAAGTCATTTGGCAACAACTAATTGTAACCCACATAAATTTGCCATAATAAGTCATTTGGCAACAACTAATTGTAACCCACATAAATTTGCCATAATAAGTCATTTGGCAATAACTAATTGTAACCCACATAAATTTGCCATAATAAGTCATTTGGCAATAACTAATTGTAACCCACATAAATTTGCCATAATAAGTCATTTGGCAACAACTAATTGTAACCCACATAAATTTGCCATAATAAGTCATTTGGCAATAACTAATTGTAACCCACATAAATTTGCCATAATAAGTCATTTGGCAATAACTAATTGTAACCCACATAAATTTGCCATAATAAGTCATTTGGCAATAACTAATTGTAACCCACATAAATTTGCCATAATAAGTCATTTGGCAATAACTAATATGTTACGTTGGTCCACCTCCGCTTTGCACGACTGCCATAACAATATGCTGACGAACAATACATACACTTTTGTCTAAAAGATGCACCATCATATACCTGTGTATAAAAATAGAATACTGGATCGATGTCCTAATAAAGGATCATACATAATGCAAGATTTTAGTATCTCTTGCATTATTGTCTTATGGAGCGACCAATGACCTCATACACATTAATCATACTTTCTCTAACATTCTCTTTGATGAATACTAAGATTTATCATCTAACCCTTGGGAATATACAGGTCAGAAAAAAAGGCTTTAAACCTTATGCTGAGGATAACACCTGCCTTGCAAAATATAATATATTGGCCTGCATAACACTAACTGTAGACCTTTTTTACCACCTAATATGGCATAAGGCATTTCCCAACATCCTTTGTCTAATCTATTTGTCTCATGTGTGTCTAATCTATGCTGAGGAAAGTAAAAAAGCCCACCCATGTAAATGCGTAACATTGTGTTTACTGAAGGAGTCAAGCTTTTCATCTCATCTCTGACAGCTGATCATTTTCGAAAGTAAGCTTCAGATGAGGCATTGAAACAATGCAATACAATACAATACAATACAATTCAATTCAATAAAACAAAAACGAGCTGTATAGGATATACCTACTGTAAACTCATAAGTTCTGAAGTGCACTTTATAAATACATGCACCTTTAAAGTGACCTTGTTATGTACATTGTCAACACCAATACTTGTTTTTCCAACCGCAACGCTCTGAACGCTGGCGGCCAGTCGAACTGAAGTCGAGGTTTAATAAGCAATCAAAATGTTATAGTCTTTTCGCATCAGTGGCACGATTGGTCACTGCTTTTTCGATGTGTTTATGTTCGTGTCAAAAATAGCTTGGGGCGAAGAAAGTCTGTGGAACAGCAACTATCTGGGCACCAAGGCTTTCTCGGAATCCGCACATACCCTTAAGGCATGTCTAATTTTCTAGCGCTTTGGGGGTTCGATTATTTGTGTGAATATTTATGATGAATGGCACCCCATGCAGGGAACAGGCAATCATGTTTATTTCCTGGCCTTCCACTTGTCAATCAAAAATCCCCCAGTTCCATTTCCTGAGGCCCTCCTTTAAGAGAAACAGCAAATGCACCATTGAAAGGTCCCCTCACCCCAGGTAAACTGCCCCTCTAAATAAATATAAAGTGTCCGAGTTTTGGTCCTCTGAATGGGTCAATGGTAATCATAAGCGACACATTGATTTGGCAATTTATGACAATTCCAGCGCATGATGGAACGTCCGATCAATCCTCATAAGAAACTGGTGTGACATGAATTGTAAATGGAATTAACATCTCAATAGGCTTGTGCCACAAGCTTCATTGCTCCACAGACATCATGCATGCAATGCTTTGCAGCATGCGTCAATTGCGTTGCTGTGAAGATGGTTTGAAACAAGGAGCAGACGTGGTGCCTTTCAAGTAATCTCAATCACAAGCTGCTCCAGCAATTCTTTGAAATATTACACCAGTTCTAAAAGTAGCAAGAGCAGAGTGCGAATAATTAATGATATTCTTTCCCCAAGAAATTCGCTATGTGCATTGTGATCAGTTGTGTATTTGTGCTGACATCAAATGGAACGTAATTGAATCATAAAAAAATCCTGGTGGCTTTTAAAGTTAAGGACAGCGTGAAAAGATGAGGAAATCAAATGAAAAGAAGGCATTGAGTTTCTACAGCCAGCTGAATAATTCAAAAACAGGTTGTGTTAAAGGGGAACTAAAGGAGATTAGATATAAAAATATCGATTGCCGCAAAAAAATGTATTCAAAAGACGAGTTTAGTATGAATTTTAGCCTATATAAGCATGCAATTTGCAGCACCCCCGACAACGCTGGGGGCCGCCATTATTGCACACGGCACGCAAGGCCGTGACGTCACTTATGTCCTAATAAGTGCGATCCTGCACAGATTGCAATCCAGTTCATTGAAAATTTGTGAAGAACAATAGTATAACAACAATACAAGAAGTTAATTAGACTTTTTTGGATTGCAATGAACAAGATAATAAGCATTTGATTATATACAACTTTTTACCCAAGCACGGGAGTTTACTAAGTAAAGTTAGGCCTATTTAATGAAAGGATCATTATATTCATAATTAATGCTCTATATGTTATTCTAAAGAAAAATTTGTGAAAAGATAGGCAAAATTCCTTGCCACAATTATATATTATATAGTTTATATTATAGTGTCATTCTTAGTATACATGTGCATTATTGAATAGTTAGTGTTAGTTTTTGGCATAACTCAAGATAAGCAGCATGTATTATATTAATCAACAATTTGTACTTGTTCAATTGTATGCAACTTGAAAGCATGCATTGCTAGACATATTTAAAACTCATGCGGGAGGAGGAAGGACCAAGCTAAAATTCAAGTTGTCATAAATAAATACACTTTTTTTTCTTTCAAAAAACGTGTTTGCTGCAGAACTATTCCAATAAATCAATTTTATAAAGCTTCACTTAACTTATGGATTTTAATTGTTTAACACTGTTCTATTAACAAGTGCATAGTTAGATAGTTAGATAGATAGATAGAATACACATAATGTGAAAATCTAATGCAATGTAAACCAAAATATTATATACATGCATAGAGTTTTAAGAGAGTTTGTTTATTTTCACCAATCTCCACAAATATAAGTTACAACTTAATGTCACATAATACATGAATATCACAAAACAGACTGGTAATGGGGGTACACCCGAGTATAACAATATACAGTAACCCATAGGGTGGATGCCCCCCAGTAAAAGAAAAAAATATTTTACTCAATCAAAAATACAGAATATATAAAACAAGGCAACAAGAAAACGAGAAAAATGAAAAATAAACAATGGACTTAATTTTCGTATTATCAACACCATTTTTCAATGAAAAGAGAAAAAAATATGTAATGCTAATAATGATTGAAACGTGATTTTGAATAGGATTTTACAAATTAACATTACATTTATCTATAATTGCATACTCTCAAATTGTTCAATGGCAATTTACTTGACACTTGGTTAGGACAGTGACATCTCGCTTCAATTGCAATTAACACCTTAAAAAATTGCCTGCTTCTGACACTGCTAACCTATAGTCAAGCAGTTAGATTGCACTTGGCTCTCATTGCCTAAGTACAACAGTGACGTATTTCCGGCGAGAACAAAACACCCGGGAAAGTAGAAAATGGCGGCCTCCGTAGCTCACAACATGGAGCTAATAAATGCAGGATATAACTTTACCAGTGCATATATACAAGTTATGAATAGCATGGAATTGTTTCAATGGACAAAGGCTAACATCTGAGAGGTAAAGTGCAAAAGGGTTTAGTTCCCCTTTAAAACACTGACCAAGTCTGCTGAAATGCTTAAGTTCGATTACCGATCCGGGCACTCTTCATGAGCAACACCTCAGCTGCATGGATGTTGATCGCTTGAGACTTTAAATTGGAGGTACTTTTTACTCTGTGTCTATACTGAGGCAAATAAAAGACCCCACCCATGGGGTAAATGTATAATATGGTGTGGACACCCAGCCTTATCATCTCATTACATCAAAGCAGCCTAAGCTTTGGACGAGTAGCATTGGGACATTTGAAACATTCTTGTTACTAACAAATATCCCTGCGAAAACGAAAAGATTGTGACAATAATTCCACAACATTTGACTAATATTGTCACAATATTAAAGTTTGGACCCTAAACGATTTTCCAGTCAGGTTTCCAGGTAACTTTCCCAAAAGTGAACGCCAGAACATCTTAATAACATTAGATATTCTAGAACACGTTGTCACAAGGTGATAACATGGACTCGCAAAGCATATCAGTAATATTTGAAATATTTCCCACAGATATAACCAAAATATCTACACAACAGTTAAATTATATTAGCTAATATTATGTCAATGTATGGAGAACATATTGTCACATTATAAAAATGTGGACCCCAGAAAAGCCTGCCGAAATATTAAAAATTAATAATATTACCAAACAAAGTTGTCAAAATAATTTCACCAGGTGAATTGAATTATAAAATATTGCAGTAACATTCCTAAAAAATTTTTGTACAATGTTTTATAAATATTTTACCAACAAACCGTGTTTTTTTGCGTTTGAAGGGTGGCACTGGTGTGTAAACGCTGACATTTCCAATGATCAACACTGACTTATTAAGCCTAACATGCGCTGATTTGCCTTTGTGGATGTCTAACAGCAACAACTATTTTACAGAACACTTGAGTTATTATTGCATGTTGTAGAGCAGCTAAACTCTGTAGTAGCAAATTGGTCGCTCCATAAATCCATTCGCCACTGTTGTAAGTCATGTAATAATTGATGGACAGTGCCACTCAGAAAAAACGACTTGAGCTAGCAAGAGCTATGTGTCTAATGTTTTTAGCTACATTTTTTATTTTCTAATCCATAATTATAGCTCAGTCTATCTTGCAAGAGACTGAACAGAAAATTTAAGTAGTATTTTCCAATGTCCCAATGCTACTGGGTATGAAGCGCAGTCAGCTTATATGACCACTGTCAGAAGCAGACGTAATGATGAGATGATAAGACTTGGAGTCCAGGCCATGTTACACATTTAACCCATGGGTGGGGTCTTTTACTTGCCACAGCATAGACACCTAGTACAAGGCACCTCCAATTCAACATCTCATACGATTGACTTCCACCCAAGGATGTAGCTCATGAAGAGTGCCCAGGCCGGGGATCGAACCCGGGACCTTCAGCAGAGCTGGCCAATTTGGAATTGACGGATGCCTTAAAGGGGAACTAATGGAAGTTTGCATGTTAATTTCAAAAGTTCAATTAGTTGTCAAATAATATATTGCAGTGAAAGGAAATGTCTTAAACTCGGGTTTGATATGATTTCAAGCCAATTAAAAGTGCAATTTGCACAAACCATCAACACATGCTGGGGGCCGCCATTATTGCACACGGCACGCAATATAGTGACGTCACTTATGTACACAGCTAGGCCATATGTATTCAGCAATACAAATTAATTACAGTCCTGTGGATTACAATCTGTTACATTGTTCATTGCAATTATAATGACAAGAACAGATATCACAACAACATAAAGTTCTTACTGAGTGTAAAGTAATTGCCATTGAACTATTTGAGACAATGCAATTATCGCACAAAATCAGAACAACTGTCAAGTATCCTGCTTTGTAATACAACTAGTGCGGTTTCACATAATAGGGAAATCCTGCCAAAACAGTTTTAACTTGCGCTTTTATAGTTTTGGAGTACGTCAATAATTTTAACTCCATTAGGACCGCAGTAAAAAAGCGCACATTTTCAATCTAAATTTTGTCAAAAACCGATACAAAAAAGCCGTTAAATCATCGGTTTTAGTCCAAAGTCGAGGCTTTCAAAAGTGATGGTTTGTTGACGTACAAATCGTCCATTTATAAGTCAATGCATCGAAAGTGCAACAAGAGAAAACAAACTTGAACTATGCTTTTTTAGGAAGAATTGGGATATGTTTACATTTTTAAGTTCAATATTTACCTCTCTTAATTAGATAAAGATGCTATATTAGTGTTGATTGATATATTTAACAGCTTAAAAAAATATATTTTTAGGGTTATTAAATGCTTGCGTGGTGGCGCACCTGTCACTTCACTGCTGCTCTCTCTGGGAACAGATAATCTCTTATTACCATGTCTCTGTTATTACTTTTTTACAAAAGCTTTACTGTATGTTTGTTGCATCAAATTCGATTTTATAACAGCTTTTAAAGAAAGTTTAAGATGCTGATCTCTTGCGTATTTTAATACATAAAATGACTTATTTGTTTTTTTAAACTCCAATAATCTCTAACAATCACGCACGTGCAACCACGACATTGCGTCATAAGTAGGTAAACAAGATGGAACGCTACCGATTTGCAACTTTAGATGGATTAATATTGCATTTTAACACATTAGGATGGTCAGATTATGGTTTTGCGCCACAACTTGTCAATATATATGAGAAATGGCCTGTGACGTCATTGGCGCCTATTTGTTTTTCTGTTGATGTTTTTGAGGACGGCCTGACCATTGCAACTTTTTTAGCGTGATTTCGTGTCAAACTTCTTGGTTTTTCAGGAGAAAGTAAGTCCGATTTCTGGCCAGTTATCATACGCAATTATGAGAATTATATTGCCTTATTTATGACTGAACAGATTGTGCCCAAAAATTGTCATTATTTTAATATCTTGCTTGTCCCAAAAGTGACATTTGAAAATGCCCTTATGGGCTGAAAAAACCTATGGTTTGGAATCAGTCCCTACATCTACATGTAGGGACTGATGGATCGGTCTATAATACAACTACTGAATAAATCTATCTATCATTCGTCCACTGTTTATTAGTGAAACTTTAAAAAAATATTGTATTGACAAAGTTTTGTTGAAAATAAGTTTTTGATATTATATTTTATTTTAAACTGGTATATTTAATGTATCTAGCAATGCAACCAACATACAATTGAAATAAGCACAATTTGCCATTATTATAATTTGGTAATTAATATATATTAATCTTGGTAAAGAAGGAGGTACTGCCTTTAAAACAACCCCACTAACACTACATATACACCAAATATAAATACTATGAAATATATAAATTTATACTATACATAATACTAATATTGCAAATTGCCCCTAAAGATTATATGTGACATATTTTATTTACAAAACAAAGCAGTATTCCAATTCTGTTCTCTTGCAAAAATATGGTCAGAAATATAGTGATACAAAATATATGCTAAATGTAATCTTAAAGTTATTAAAGTTTACATTAAATACCTTTTGCTATTTAAACTCCTATGCTTGGGAAAAACGTCTTACATAACATGTACGTTGCAGGGTTATTGCCTATTTGCCCATGCATATATATATATATATACCTATATCCTATTCTTAGATACAAATTGCTTATTGCAATCAATGCAATAATTAGCTATAATTATGCTGTATTCCCACGGAATTACAATTAGCTTTGACATGCCCTTAACAAAAGCTCTGAAAGTGCAATTACACCTGTATCTAAAACTGTTGTTGACAGTTGTTCTCACCATTGAATTGCAATGCCAAGCCTCCAGAATACTTGGCTCTCATTGGCTGAGACCACTCTAGTGACTCCATGCTAAGAGTTGGTACAACAGTGACGTATTTCCGGTCAGTGCAAAACACCAGGAATTAAAAAAATGGCGGCCTCCGTAGTTCACAACACGGAGCTAATAGATGCAGGATATTTCATTACCAGGGCACATATACAAGTTATGAATAGCATGGAATTGTTTCTATGGACCCAAGCTAAAATCTGAGAGGTAAAGTGCAAAAGGGGTTAGTTCCCCTTTAACCATTGGGTATGGTTGAAATACAACCGAGCTTTTTAAAGAACCAATATCTTTAGTAGACATTAAATGTAACAAAAGAGAGGATGTGTGTCTTGAGTAAATATTATAAGGAGGTCTCACTATTAGCTTTTCATTTTGAAATGACTGCTTTGTGGTATACTATACACATCCTTTGTATTTGCAATTTGCAGAATGTTGACATATAGTATATATGTTACAACTGACGTTGTACCACTCACCAGTGCAATTTACCATGATGTACACCATGGTATAAATCGTCATATACCACAATTGATGAGCTATTGTATATGAGCCATGCCGCGCTGCGATTGGTAGGCAGCCAGAAAGTGGACGAGGCGGGGCCTGATTAATGTAATTAAAATTCATTGACAAGGCATCTACATGGACATATCTTCATGTCTCACATGTAACCGATTTAAAATGGTATAATATACAATGAGAGCAAATAAATATTCGTTCAAGGCTACTTTGTTTTGGTTTCTTTTTTGTAGATATTTGAAGTAACAAAGTGTTTGATAGATAGAATACAATCGTTATGACACAGCTTGTTGTATGTGGATAATCTTTACAGTTGACAGCAAACTGTTTCTTTCTTGGTTGACATATTAGTTTTGTACAAACATTTGTTATTTCAGAGTTGATACATTGTCAAATGGTTTATAGGGTGTTGTTTGTGCTGTACCGCTGTTAATTACGTACAAGTAGGGCTGCGATGAGCATGTGATGAGGATGAAATCAGGGATGCTGCAGCAGCAAGATGCCTTGATTAGGGGTAGGGATGCAAAAGCATGGTATAAGTGGGTGTCCATGATCACCAGGATTTATCCAATCAGTCAAAACAAACAATACATTGACATGCAGGTCATATATAAGCTGCCATGCTTCAGGTCAACGGCACTGAAATAAGACCCGTTTAGCTGTAAAATTGCACCCTTAGAGTTCCTTACCTGGCCAATTTAAATTTGAGCCTTTCACAACTCCCTGATCTAGTGAGTGTCGATGTACATGTAGTTGAATTGTCCGGTTTCAAACGGCCTAGTTTAGCGAAGTGCAACAGATAAAAAGACAGATAGATAGATAGTTAGATAGTTAGATAGTTAGATAGATGGATAGATGGATGGATAGATAGATAGATAGATAGATAGATAGATAGATAGATAGATGGATAGATAGATGGATAGCCTTAACCATCTCAGGTCCCACATGGCAGTAACTGTTAGGACAATACCTAGGTCGCCTCGGTCATTAGTTCCGGAAACGGACGCTAGGGGGACGCCGTAAAATCGGTAATCCAAATCCGGCGTTAATCCGAATGACTGGCGTGGAAACTCAGATGTACGGATTAACGAAGTCCACTGTACTGAATACACCCAGTATGCAGCCATTACAGCCATTACAGCGCCTCTTGTATCAAACACTGCACAATTGCCATCACTAGTCATGTACTACATAAGGAAGATCACTGGGTTTGAACCTCTTATCCATTGGACGATGAAAACTAATCTATTGTAATCAATTATCTGAAGTTTCGGCTTCCGGCGTTAATTCCTTCCTATCAAGTCTTATGAATAAATCTGGTTTGGCAGGAAATTTAGGTTGACGCGCAAAAAGCAGTGGCCTAGCTGAAGGATAAGAGATGAACTCATCAAAACATTTTGCAAAATAATTCCTAGTAATATTATAGTTAGTACATTCATGGGTGGGGGGTAATTAAACCAAATTTGAATGAGCTTTTCTAGTAATAGGAAGCCAAACAAATAACATTATCTCGTGACGGAGTACTGCAGGGACACATATTGAAAAGATGTTTTTTTTCCCCCGTGTCTGACCATGCTTTGCAACCAACAACACCTAAATTTCCTCATTGGCTGTTTTCTGGTTGACATTTTTTTTACCCGTTTCCCTCGAATTGAAGGTTTGTTAACAATCTTATTTATGACTATCAACTATTTTTTGAAATTGCTAATGCTACCCAAGGTTAGAAATACGCCAATATGTAATATCAACTATTGCATGTGCCTTTGACAGTCACTGTCGACACTTCGATCTCTATTTATCCAACGTCGACAGAAATAGTAAACTATGTCATTGGGTCATTGGGTCAACCACAGATTGATTCAGAAACTCAAAAATTTTACAGAAAAAAAGCACAACATTTTCCTGCCACGACCCTGAAGGTAATGAATCATGCAAAGTGTATTTTTGACGTAAATTAGGCTTTACTTACATTATTACACGAGACACAAGACAATACTGAATTAACTAATGTGCACCGCTTAACAATTCCATTGTAATTTTATTAAGAAAAACAATAAAACTAAAAAAACAAATTTTTTATTTGAAAAATCCGATACGGCTTATTTTGAATTCTATTGTGATGCTATATTTATTTATTTATGGAGATATATTAAAATACAGCAAAACAATTAAAATACAACATAATCAATAGAAAAAAGAGAGTTTTTATTTTATTTATTTGTTTGTTTTAGTCGTCGAATTGTTGAGGTCGCCTCGATCATTAGTTCCGAAACGGCCGCTAGGGGAACGCCGTAAAATTCGGCGGATGCAATGATCAGATAAAGCTCAGAGTCCACCTCATGTAATTAATAGGGGGTCTTTCACTTGCCCAGCATCAAGCATAGACACCCGATTATAAGGCACCCCCAATTGACGTCCCATATGTGCTGGCTATGGATATGCAATGCCTAACAACCTTTTCACCTGCCATGTTGGTAGTGCATATTTTATTGGGCTTGTTTCGTGGTCTTTATTGGTGATTGGCACAACTACGTGATGCTCCAGAGGACCTCATGTGAATCCGGGACTACCTCAACCAATAAGACTCCTGCCAGCTGGCCTCACATGACGTCTGTACGGCACTGCATGCACTTATCATGTCATCATCACGTCCGCCTCTGGTAATACAACAAGAATTGAGACAAATCGTTGTAGGAGTTACATATTATAAATTATATATATTATGTTTCCAACATAGGATTCTGGTGACTGAACTCCATAGTTTTCAGTACGCCTGTTACGATTTTGTTACAAAAATATTGTTGTGAAATAAATAAAATTAACAAAGGAGAGTCGACGTCATTTGACGCTATAGGTGCCCATTTAATATGAAAAACCCTGATTGAGTTTTCAGAGAGTGGCTCAGGTGACAAACTAGAAAGCTCAAGAGTGAATGGTGAAAAGGTGAAATCCCTTTGCCTGAAAATTGTTTTTTCTTTTGTAGTTTATTCATTATTTTCTGTTTTGCGTTTTTAGAAAGAATGAAATATCAAAAACTGTTTTGACAAAAGTTCACGAACTGCACAATGCAGCAAATGGGACAGATATTGACAAAAAGAGGCAAATACAATTAAATATTCCTATTATATTATATTTTCCTTTTTGTTTATTTATACCTATCAGCTATGCACGCGATACTTATAAATATACTAATTAAATATTAAATAAACCAATACAAAGACATTTTAAGAGTGCCTAGCTTAAAATTGGTTACACAGACAAACACGGAAAATAACTTTGCTTTGTTTATAAAACAACTGTCCAAAAGCTATTCAATTTGCTTACTGTTTTATAAACAGTCAAGGTTGGCTGGATATATTCAATGGTCTTTCACTGCTTGAACTTACTATTACTAAACAAGCTATTAAGCAGTCAGGAAGTTGCCTGATTGGTCTTACGCAATATATAATTAAATACTAATTAGATTGACAAGCGCGACCAACCGTGACATTGTTTTGTCTTTGAAAAAATATATTATTACGGGTAGTTTCTGTCGATAATATAAGATGTTATATGTACACTCGATATCAGAAAAATTCGCCAGTCCATGATTACCTTTTCTGTTAGATTACCGTAGTAGTAGTAGTAGTAGTAGTAGTAGTAGTAGTAGTAGTAATTTATTGGGGTCCCAAGAAATTGTATAGGTTAAGTTATAGGTTAATAAGTAAAAAATAGATAATAAAAAAAATAATAAAACATAAGAACACTGCTATACGCCTAATTTCACGGGTTTTAAGGGTGGCGAATTTCCCTATCTGCAGATTGTTAATGATAAATATAGATATATAGATGAAATAAATCTATAAATACATAATAGTAAAATGTACCAGTAGCCAGACTGACTACTTACTTATGAACTGCTTCTAAGCTTTTGCACTGACAATGATGTGACCAAGTTAAATGACTGTCTGTGGATTTCTCATCATAAAGAGTGCTTAATGGATTCCCTTTTTTTTTCTCTTCTTTTTTCTTTCACTAAAGAGTACATAATCTTGGCAAATTCGATTTGATCACCACTTTTGGAATTTTATTTTATTTTTCTGTCAGTTTTCAGTGTTGCCTAATTGAGTATGGCTCTCATTGAATTGCCACACTTGTTTTCACACACTCAGCAGAACTCTACAGAAAGTTAATGGATAAGCATTTGCTGCATTTCTCATCATTTGCGCAGCACGCAGTCCCCGAATTAAATCTGCATTTTATATTTGTATCAGAATGGCCAGCAGCCAGACCCCAATATGGCCCACATTCTGAGGAAAAGAAATAAATGGTTTCAGGCAGAACAAAAAATGCGTGAAGCCCGAAAAAGATTATGTAAGAGCAAAATTTTGGGCCCATAATCTTGTTATTATATTATATCTTCTTCATCAAAACCATTTCTGTCTATCCATAATTCTTTACTCTTCCTGGCTCTTCTGGCTTATTGTATTTAGGCGAGTCCTGGTCGATAAGACCTATTCACCACTAAGGTCTGTCCGAGAAACAGAACTAGGTCATGACCTTTTATAGACCTTGCTTCTCTTGTTGCCCTGGATAAAAGATGAAAGGAGGTGAAGAGCTCTTTTGTTTGACAGCAAAAGAAGATCTTGTAACATGCACTTTCCTCGGCTTAATGACATTGTCTTGACGTCGTCCTGACGTTGTCATGGTGTTACTTTGTGACACAACACATTTTACGCTTGAGTGATCAGGAAATCAAAGAGGCTTTAGGATCCACCCACGTGCGCCACTGCATGGCAGAAAGCAAGATCTCACTGCCAAAGAATTGCAATAGATTTAGCTCATGAAATATTACACTGAACATATTTTACTCGAATGTGGCAAATATTTAGATCCACATTTTTTAGGTCTTTTGAATGTTTCAGACCAATGTAGGTCATATAACGGTTTCTTCCTAGTTCCCCATTACTATATAATTTTTCATTTTCTCAGGAAATATGATCATCGTTAAATGGGTAAAATCTTAATGAATGTAAAAACAACTTTCATGCCCAAAAATATCTTGCATTCTTCAAGTGTATCATGTACTTATCCTGAATGATAACTGACAAACCCACCACTTTGGAGGCTTACATTTGATTAAAATTGTAGCATTGAATAACAAAATTCTTACCACCAAATCACCACCAAACGTTTAATCTCTTGTAATCTATTTCTGAAGGCGACCTTTGTCAGGTAACATTTAGATGACATTTATGGATGGTTTTGTACATGCATTTATGAGTGAACACAATAAAAACCTTATGGGTGTTTTTGAAAATAATGGAAATGTCTTTGTGGAATTCAATTGTCCAAGGCCATTCTTCAATTGTCATGTTTTTGCAGCCGTTGAAGCTGAGCACCTGCTCAGGATTCATTTCCACTGAGAGAGTACTTTCTGCATTATTGTCCTGCACCAATTTCGTGCGTCGTTTTCATGCATTATGTTGCTTCATTTCGAAGCATAATTTTCTTGCACCATTTCACACATTCTCAAATCATTGTTTTTCGTCTTTTTCAGCATCTTCTTGTCAGATTCAGCAGCTGAGTGATTTGGCTGACAATGATGTCAATTACTGAGTTTGGAATGATGGCAAACCTGGAATACTATCTTGGTATAGAATGGTAGATTTGAGTTGACTGGCAAATAAACGTTGAATCAACTATCACAAATGGTTGGCCATTCCAGTACAACAACCCTGCGGTGTACTTTTACACTCGGCGACAGTGAAATTCGCCACGACAACGAGATTCGCCATCCCCAAGTTCATGATTTGTTACAAAACTATTTGTTTGTATCACTGACAGTATTCTGTCACTCCGACAGCCAATCAATGTAAAAAGTGTTTATTGCAGTTTATTATGAGTGGCGAATCTCGCTGTCGTGGTGAATTTCACTGTCGCCGAGTGCACCTATTACAAACATATTTTAAAATCTGTCAGATTGTTCTTCAGTCATGTCAGACATCAGCCTCTTGTGGTATTTTTTGGTTAGCAACATTTATAAAAAAGGTTCACATTTAATTGTCACGTTGGAGATGACCCTCTGATGATTAATGTTGGTTTCTTTATATTGTTCCTGCATCTTTTCAAATGATCACTAGCAGAATTTTTTTTTTTTAATCTTTTTTTGCATAGATATTTTCCATGAATAATTTCCTGCATGTTCATTGTGCATATTTATTCTCTCTTTGTGCACTTTGCTGACGCAGAATGCATGGATTTTTCACATCTTAATGAGGAATTACCAGGAGATTGTTTGCCAAGTTTTCTAATTAACTAAGATTTATTTGAGTGGCCGATCTGGTAGCTTACAATCATATGATCACAGATGTCAAGGACAAAGACCAACTAAAATGCTTTACTGCTGCACTGACGGATCCAGGGGAGGGGGGGGGGACATTTGGCCATGCCCCCCCCCCCTGTACCATCCTAATGTCTAGCACAGGCCTATAAAATGACTGACAGGGACATGTAACAGTCATGCTTTATTTCTACCCCCCCCCCCTCCCCGTAGAGTCAGGGCTGGATCCGCCAGTGTACTGCTGCTGCAAAACTGCAAATGTTTCATGATGGTTAATCACCTAATATGATATATAACGAAAAGTGGATCCTTGGAAGTCGTTACATTGCGTAAGAACAGTCAAGATAAATTGATAATGATAGAGCAGTACATACTAGTCAGTAGGCAAGTTCTGCGCAGGAAAGTAACCCCGGAGAATAACCTATGAGATGAATTCATTATGAAATCGATAAATTGATGCGAAGTCTTATTAGCTGGAAACACTTGCCATGAAATAAGCTAAAAGATGTAGATTAATATCACATTTCCGTTCCTAATCAGGTTTATTGTGTCACCTGCAGTTTGCAGCTTGATGAATAATGACTGATGCCATCTCCCTATCTTTTATCAGGTGAACCAGGCTTCATCAGTGTCAGGAACAGTGCTCCTGAGAACCGTCCCATCATAAATTGTACGACAAAAGCACGTGAGGAACCATTCTGTTCAGGGTCGTTGTTCTGAAGATATCATTTGATGGAAACCGATCTGCAGTGTCAGTCCTCATATTCATCCATCATTAATTATCTGCTCATCAGAGTGATGCTCCAGCCACATCATCTGCCATGCATGTCATCTTGTCTTGTTATTAATATGCAATTGACATGTTGTGTAGGTCCTTAACACTCCTGCTAAGAAATGCATCCATGCCATGTCAACCTTCTATCTGGTCCTTAATTGTTAGGCTAAAAAGTAGGGATGCTCCTCCACAAAGCCTCCCTCATCCATTTATTGCATTTAGGTGTCTTTCAGTGAAGAGAAGACGTCGAGGCTTTGTAATTGCAGTTCTTTCTTAACAGCCTTGAAAGAAAAAGACCCTGAAAACACAGCCGTGACATTGTGAGGGCCACTGAACTCCTATCAACAAAGTCACGCTCCCTCCCCATTAATTCCTACCTCCATGAAGTTTGAAAAAACAACCACTTTATTTTGTTTACTCTCGGGTGAGACCAATTATCGCCCCATTTCGATTACACTTGACCTCGGCCTGCTTAATATGGTGGAAAGCCTGATGGGAAGTCTGAGAAATGGGAAAACAAGTTAACAACAGATTACATGCAGGGAAGGCATTAAGCTAAGAAAAAAGGGAGCAATTTTGCGGAAAATAAAGGCATTCACATCAAGGAACAAATCATGGGTCATTACGGTTCATCGTCATTTACAATACACCTGTGAAGGTCCCGGGTTCGATCCCTGGGTATTCTTCATGTGTAACACGGCATGGGCTCCAAGCCTTATCATCTGATCATTACGTCTGCCGTTGACAGCTGGTCATGCAAGCTGACAAAGCTTCAGACCCAATAGCATTGAGAAATTGGCATTGATATTGACGCAGTAATACATGAAATTGTTATCAGGCTCAACTCAACACTACGTAGGTCATTCACTGTTTTGAGGATCTGAAATCACCACTGCATTGCAGATCCGCTTTCTTAGCCCACATTTAGTCAAGATATGCACCAAACCCTTGCAAAGGTCTTCAGAAGTTCAGCTTATTTACATCTCCTGGACTCATAAAACACCAAATTTACCCTAATGATTTCAGGGAAAGTCAACTCCAATGAGCAATACATGAAAACTCTTGCTAAATATTCAGTGAACACACTTTTCTTTCTTAGTGTTGTCTTTGGTACAAATGGAGTTGGCTATATTTTCTTTCTTCTTTTGTAAATCATTGGAAGTCCCAGTCTCAATCCGATTCAGTAAAATGCTCTGAGAAAGGAAATCGTATATTGGATCTGATAAAGAAGTTCGCGATTTCGAAAATAGGAATTCCAGTTGAGGAAACACGACAATTGCGCTAGACCTGCGGCCAAGAATGACATTGGCAATACATTGAATGTTGTTACCCGCTGATATTAAATCTTGTCAATTTTTTTCATTGATTGATATATTCAGCAAGTAAAACCCCCACCATTGCCATGGGGTTATGTGTAACATCTTAAAGCCTTATCTTTTCATCATAAGCTGGCCCAGCATCAGGCCAGTAGCATTGGGATATTGAGCATGAAAAACTATGCAATCATTTATTGTTCCTTGTGCAGCCAAAGGTGCGACCGTCACGTGATTGCACATGAACACAATATTGCGTCATTCTCGGTTGCTGATTGGTCATTTCATGAGACACGTGACCTAATTGCGCTTTGTCCTCACCCCAATCAATCAAACGAAATTACAATATGTATCAAAAGAGTGTGGCACGAAAGCTGTATGAGCTTCATGGGCAGGGACTGCCTTGGATTAAGATAGAGTGTGATAATCAAATCTCCTTGCTTTGGTGTAATTGCGTCTTTCCAAAGCCCCTGCACCTCCATGCCTGATTGTTATGCATTGGTTCTTGTAAATATTTAGCAGCTGGATCAGAACTGTCAAAGCTAGGTTTCTCTTAAAAAAACTATGATGGAGTCGTTCACTCGTTTATACCAATCGCATGAGTGAGCAGGATAACAGTAGAATTGGAAAGCCCAGTCTTCTATGTTCTTATCATCATTCTGGTGCGAAAGCCAAGCCCCACTTGTCACTGTCATTGTCTTGGCTCAGCCCAGTCCATCAACAGCAAGCCGTTTCTTTTGTTTCCATGAATTAACTGTTTCCACTGAAGTTTCGTGAGAAGAACTTTCAGCTTATTCATGACAGTAGCACCCCAGCCATCCTCAGTGGATTTAACAAATCTAAACTTCTAATTTCAAGTATCCTTGCGTGACACCATACAACTGTCACGGTTGGTCAGGATAGTGATGGCAAACTCATCTCTTGAGCAACAGGCGAGGAAGAATTTCATCTAAATACTAATTAGGAGCAATGTATCTCATGTCTGCATGTGAGCCTATCCCATCCCTAAGTAGAACATGTAACACTGTTCTCATATTCACAGAGAAGCGTGTCATGAAAGACACGTGGTTGAATAAAACTTCTTTTTTTTCTAAGATTCTACCATACACCAATCCTCTCTAAGCACAGCTCATTGAGTTGACTTAAATTATTAAGTTTGAATAAGCAAATTCCAAGATGTGTGCCAAGTTAGGTCAGTTGGTTGAGTGGTGGTGGTGGTGGATTAGGGCTTTACATCCTGTATTTCTGCACCTGATGGGCTAATTAGGACAGGTAGGGACCATGGCAATGAGACGAAGGATGAAACAGCCATCCAACATAGGCTCGACCGGGAACTGAACCCTGAACCCAGTAGTTGGAAGCCCAGAGCGCTCCCTATCTCTGAGCTCTGCCCCCACCCAGTTGGTTGAATGTAGGCCATGTAAAGCTATTGTTCTGGGACCTTGGTACAAGTGCACTCTGGACTTAGTACATTAATTTTTCTTTAATATGTAATATGTGTTATGATAACATAATAACTCTTGCCAAAAAATAAGTTGATCTCTTGTTTGATTTTATACCACTATGTTAATGACTGTCATCATTTAATGACTGGCACAGCACACAGCAAGACATCCAGAGAGTTCCACCATACTGATTCTACAATTATACATAAATTGCATGGTAATATTGTACAGTTTGATAAAAATGGTTTCACTATCCCAGATTAAATATTTTGCATAATTATGCCAAGACAAGCCAACCTTGTTTCCATCTGACTGGCTGGTGTAGTGGTTAGGGTGTAGGATTGTTAGGTGTAAGTTAGGTAGGTATTTAGGACGTAGGTTCAAATCTAACTGGGGGCATCTAACAAATCTTAAGTCAGCTCAACTCACACAAATTAAGTCATTCTTGCTATCATAACACAAACAAATTAAGTTGACTTTCTATTAGGCGTTTATTATACTGAACTGACTTATTTAATCATCCTGCTACAGCATAGTTGCACTGATTCAAATGAGCTCAGGTAACCTAGTCTTCACCTATGGCTATAGGTTAAGCCTAACTTGGTTTATTATTGTACAGTACATGTATATGTTCTGAGGACTGAACCATTTTGAGCGTGTTTCTGACTTTTTTCCTTGCCTCAAGCAACAGACAGAAAGTGGGGGAAAACATTGCAGACAAAAGCCCGCAAATTGAAATCAATTTAGAGAACTTTATGTAGCCAAATTGAATGTGTGATGGAGAACGAAAACAGAAGAGAGGTTTCAAACAACTGCATGGATGTGATCACGATATTACATATCTGCTGTCAGCTGTTATTCTGCTGTCTGTAAAGACCTACACTTATTTCATTAAAAAAGGCATGTCAAATTGAATCCAGACAAAGCGCTATGGCAACGTTTTCTATACAATGCTACCTGCAACAAAACGGAACTGTCTGGCTAAAGCTGGCTACTCAAAGCCGGATCTAAAAGTAAATGCAGCACCATTTGATGCATAAGTTGAGAGTTATGCATATTTGTAATCTTTCGTTGAAAAGATGCATTTCGATTGCACATAAATTTCTATGATATATTTTAACATTTACCAAATTATAAATTTTTTCAGTGGTGGTAGTTTAGCCGACTACAAGGTAGAAGTAGACAGAAGCGGCTGGCTTAAGCCAGTTACATTTAGAAATAGGTTGCTGCGGCTGACTAGAGTCGACGATACTTTATGAAACTAACTGTAATTACAGGTTCAGAAATACAGCATTGACATTACCCTATTAACGGAAAAATGCTTGATGCATTCCTGGCAGAAAATGACATTAGGTCTGTCCTGCCACTCAAGTCTGATCTTGCCATACCACGCCATAGATGTGTGTTAATTAGAAATATTGGCAAACAATCGCCCATGCATTAACTTTGTTAATTCCTCATTAAGATGTGTGAAAATCCATGCATTCTGTGCCAATTGTGCAAGCGACCTAGTTCATGCCCTTTGTGTCAAATGTGCACGTTTTAAAACTGACATCATTGAATTAGTGTTATAGTAACACTGCTGGCGAAGACCTCAGACCCCAGTGGCTAACACAGGGCTCTGCTTAATGCACCCACTGCATTTGTGCCTTTCCAGCTATCCCATACTTGGCACAGAACATTAATGATCTTACTGGTTAACACCATGTTAGATATCACTTAACTAACCAAGCTAACTGCTGTGCCATGCTTGGTTTTGTAAACTGTACCCTTCTTGACCAATAACTCCAATTGTGAAGCCTGTATGGTGTATGAAACCGCTATTCATACTCTTTTAAAGGCAGAATTCTTGGTACATGAATCCAAAAAGGCAAACCTTGTAAATGACAACTATGGGTTGTGTAACACCAGCCTGGGGGTATGTTCCCAGTTACTGGCCAAGTTGGCCTTTTTATGAGACATTCACGTTCAAAGGCCTCCAGCCACAGACGGAAAAGGGACTAAACCTTTCCTCCTTCCAATTTGGTCCCTGATAACCTCCCAGACCTCTTTTAGGTGGTAGAACGAACAAAGGATAGGGGCTTGAAAGATACAGAACTTACCGAGTTTGAGGTTTTGAAAAGAAGTCAACAGCCTGGTCAGATTAACTCAGTGAGAAAGATTTGACACTATCCAGGTGTTTTTCTAACTGCCTAATTGGGCACACTTCATGAACTGCATGTCACATTGAAGGTTCCTTGTACTATATAAGTCTCCATCAATGTGGTCAATTTGCAACAGATGACCCCCTTATCATCTCATCATTACGTACGCACCCATACGATTGACATTTTTTTATATTTATTCCCTTATTGCCTAATCCACCACAATTGGATATTTCCACCCCCTGTTATGTTCAATTGATGGGGATTATATTTCATTAATTATCAGTTGATTAAATTCAATATTTTCTTTAAACTTCATTTGAATATGAGGTGTTATAATACCTTTATGACATCATAAAATAATTTTACACTGGTCTAAAAACGCAATTTATGTATTATTAATGTATTTATTAGTAGTTATGTTATAATTATTTATCAGGTGTTTATTAGTGAAATGAACACCAAATTTATATAACTAGGTATTCAACTACTCAGGACCAATTCCTCAGATTCTGAGCATTCAGAATCTGTCTCAATTGTCCAGAAATGTTAACTAGAAGTGAAGTTATTAATATTTTCATTTCATCGACGGGGGTACGGCGGACGGACGGCGGGGGGTGCTGGCCGGTCAGCAGGTTCATTGCCGGCCTCCGAAACGTCCGATTGGTGCGGTCAGCTTTAACTTTAATTAAAACAAAAAAAGGTCTTGCTTATCAAATCTCATGTTAAACTACATACAGACAGAACTTGTATGTAAAATAATTTTTAACAAACTATTGCATAAAAGTACATAAAACAGCAGAAAAAATATTTTCGGACGTTTCGGACACTTTTCGTACGTTTAGGGAATCGGACTTTATGGGTTCGGACGTTTCGACCTGATACCATCATGATTATATTTTGGTTTCTGTTGTCAGTTCTTATGGAACCTCGACAAGCAATATTGCACCCACCACTGTGCATTAATTCCATGAAGAAAGAAAATGTGAATAACAATTCATGCTGAATATCCATTGCTTATTCAAGCACTAGGGCCACTTTAGTAAATGTGGCTCCGAGGTACCTTATGTCATTTGCCTTCTCATGTACATGACCTTTGCAGCATCTGCTCCCATATGGGCTGCCGTAAACCTGTCCTGGCAGTGAAATATATTCAGAATGTGTTTGTTTTGTGCATGATGTCAGCAGTTCTATTAATTGACTCGTCTCGTGACCAGTGTAGTATTTACTTCGTTTATCTGAGAAATGTATTTCTGTAAAAGACATTGGAGTTGGAAAAGATGCTATTCAAAGGTCGATTGTCAGACTTCACGTATCAATGATTAGTTTATTTAAAGACTGGCCCACCCACTCAATCGCACTTGTCACAAGCTGATTAATCACTACAGGTGAAGTACATGTAGATTGTGTCAAGGTCACTTTCTCCTTAAGTTTAGATTGTTCTGAACAATTTATTGCATTCTGAATTCTATCCATTATTGCATCCATCACTTCTGTTAGCTGGACCATTCTCCTAAAAAAGTTTTACCATTGGAAGATTCAATGAGGACTGGATGGGCTCTATCTGCCTGTTGTGAGGCTCCATTGTTCAGTTGGTGATCTATTAGTCATGCTTTCTCATTGTGTGCATCCTTGCATTGGTGGTTTATTTTTTCACCTGGCATTTCAATCACCAGGCCATTGTGTCTTGTGTTGATGTAGCAAACTCCTGATGACAAACAGTGGCAGCTTTCGAGTGTCATGTAGAACAATTCGTTCTAATGCACCCTGCCCTCCCAGGGGTATCAATTGCTTAATGCTGGCAATGAGAAACGGGCCAAGCAAGAAAACAGCTCATCAGAGATCGTGTTTGTGGAAAACAATTTCAACTTGGGAGCTGAATTACCCTGCAAATGCATCTTTAATGTTAGCAATGCCCATGAGATTTCAGAGTTATACAAATTTAAAGACACATTTAAAACGACACGAATATCAAGAACTTCCAGCAATAGATATCTCCATCCAGCTGGTGGCAATTGGTCTGAACTTCAAACCTCAGATCTCAGATCTATAGTCCGATGGACGAAGGGTCTGACAGAAATCTTGGAGAGCAAAATTGTTAAAAAATCATGGAAGGAAAGTACTGTTTAGACATTTTAACAGCTATATTTCAGGCATGTATAGGTATAACAGTGGTTAAGATATAGGTGTTCGCGAATATATTGTATATGAATATTTCATATTTTCCCCACCATGACCTATATACAAAGAATTTGACGAGTATAAAATGTCAAATAATTCTATGCATATCATAGTGAACACAAAGTTGTAGGGTTAAGGTAATGTAGCAAAAAAAAAAAATTTTTTGAGCTGAAAAAATTAAGAAATAAATGTCAGAATGAGGTTTTGACCGTGAAAGTACAATAATGTAACGCATGGTGCCATATTATGGTCAGTGTCCTAATATGGTCAGTTTCAATTAATGCTCCCTAGTTTCATCTGCTAAGCAGTTGCACCAATGAAACCGCAGCATTTTAAACTATAGGTAAGTGTTTTCACTTTGCAAGGTCATTCAAAGGCAAATGGTTCTAATTTGTGTTAAAAAAAATAAGATTTTAACCTGCAAAGGATTTTCTACAATGGCTTTTAACGCCCATTGCGTCACGTCACTTTTAACCACACCACAGTTAAGGACGGCTACAGCCTTTAGAACTCACAAGATTTAAGATAAGCCGAGAAATAGAGCGTACATGAAAACCATATTGGTCATCACGTTTCCCCTCAACATCAACTTTTTGATATGCGCTAAAAGTCTGAAGAAGTAAATTTAAGAGAATTGTCTTAATTACTTTTAATTCATATATTTTACAGGGAGAAATAATTTGTTTCAGCAAACAATCTTACATAATACAAGGATGACCATAATATGACACTAATATCGTCAGTATGAGGTTACTTGTTCTAACAGGCTGTATTTTTTCATGTTAAAGAAATATTTATTTACTTTCAATGATTTTGTAAAGTAAAATATATATACTTAACAATATAATTATTGGGAATATGCTAAGTGTTCAAGACTTCATTGATAGCTCTCATAAACAAGAACCTGGCCATATATATAAATATATATATGTTTATTAATACATATATAATATGGAGGTTTGGGAATGTATACCAATTTTTCACATTTTTCTCTCAATACAATAATTTCATACCATTTATGGTCACATAACCCCCAAAAGGCACCACTACACTATTTTGGACATATTATGACAACGTTTCAAGCATGTAGGTGCCGTGGTGTCAGAGTTCTGCTCCGTAGAAGGAAAATAATGGACAAGTTTTGGCTGAAGTAACTACAATATCTTCAGCAAAAGCTTTTCCTGGGGGTAAAAATTCAATCAGGTGAGTAGAATGCATTTACCTGATTTCTGTATAATCCATTAGCTGGGAGAATTTTGGCCACTATGGATGCGAGTGTAAATCAATACAATATGTAGAGATATGTCTCAGCTATGTAGTCTTTAAATTCACAACAGCTATAACCTGCTTTGATGTAATGTACTAGTTATTTAACTTATCTTATGATCAAATGAGCGCAACAGATCACAAAGTTCCATGTGCTTCATAAGTACATTAGTGCAAATTACCAACATGGATAACACTAGATTAACAAATCTCTTCAGAAATATGTTCTAATATTTATTACATTTTCTCCTCAGGTTTATGCTTAACACTTCTTGCAACGTCATCACTGATTTGAATAGCTGGTCACCTATCTATCTATGTTCTTTTGTTTAAAGACTGTTTACTAACAGTGTACTTTGCTTCCTCGTCCATAAATTGATTTTACAATCACTCAGATAAAGTCAATTATGACGTCATAAGACAATGTTTAATTTGAATTTGGCTGCATTTTTATTTATTTATTTAATATATTTAAAATATATTTAAAATGAGCATCACTAGTAAAAACTGTTTTCATGCGGCCCATTAATACAATCAAACAAAAATGTATATATACAGATGAAATATTAAGTATAAGTACATAAATTAACTTAAATTAGAAAAAACATATAAAATTCATAAAACATGTAAAAATAAGATTAGATAAAATTACATTATGCACTTCAATGTAATTGGCAGTAAAAAGTTACATTAAACTGAAAAATTTATTATTTTTATAACCATATTGGTACTTATGGACAAGGGTGTAGTAATGTCAAATATATACTACATTGCATTATACAATATCCTTGCTCAGCCTCTCATATATGACATCAAATCCAGGGTAACATCAAAGTGCTCGCTTCATTCTCATTTTGTTTCAACCTTTTTGGTGAATAGCCCTTTGAAAGAACGCAAGGCATTTCCTAATGTCAATATATTGTGCTTAGAGTAAGGGGAGAGTGTGCTTTTGTCATTTGTTAGCAGCAGATTTGGTATTTACGAAGCAAAATATAGAACGGTATATTTCCATTTACATTTTCTAGATGCGATTTTCGGTGCATCTCATGGGAGAAGAACGCTGATGTGGACATCCAGTTTGGTCACCCTGTTTTAAGTTATTCATGATCTCTGGTGTTATTTTTGTTCACCACATCGCATGCTCTTGCTATTCCTGACAAAACTGCACGCCCGTCAGCTTTAATAAAAAGCAATAAGTTTATTACCTAGAGAGAGAAAGAAACTTGTCCACGAAACAGCAGAATGAAACGAAAGGAAAAAAATCGACTGCATAAATGCACATAGAAGTTTTAAGAACAAACAGTCTCTGTCGAATATGTGTGGTCAAATGGTGCAGGAGCTTTTGACCAAATCCATTAAAACATATGTACAGATAGTATGCTAAATCAGATTTACATGCAACTTAAAACTTGGCTAACAGTATAAAGACTAAGACCAGAACATTTGGCCTACACTGGGCCAACGTTTGTCCAACACTGGGAAACATTGGGCTAGTATGGCATGCTATCACCCTGACAAGTCAAAGCTGCATGGGAGTATGCATGCTATTTGAAGACCATGCACTCTGAGTGTCGTGGCCTAGTGGATAGAACATAGGACTTGTACGCGCATGGTCGTGGGTTGAAACCCAGGCAAGGCATGGAGGAACTGAGCAGATCGTTCTTCAACCACTGCTTCACTTCACCCAGGTGTAAATAGGGAGGTTGGCTATAGGCTTAGATGGCATTGGATTGCTAAGTGATGGTGCAGCTTGATGCGACAGCTGTATGCTCCCAGGGAGTTATGAAAGTTCCAGATAGACAGGGCCTGCCAACAGATGGTATCGTGTGGACTGTGGAGTCGACTGAGAGCTATATGCACCTACCAGGCTGATAGTAGCCTATAAAGCCCACCTTTAACTTTACCTTGAACTTTATTAATCACTTTGATTCTTGCCATTATATTGTACCTCACTATTAGGACCACCTTATCATTAACTCACCATTAAACGAGTGGAATTTCCCAAAGGTGGTCCTAATGACGAGGTTCCACAGTACATATAAACTCTGCTAATAGGCAGAAAAACTTTTTTTAAAGGTTTAATGCTTAATGGAATTTGCTGGTTCGTGGATGAAATGTGTATTTTGTCAAATTTTAACTTGTTTGAGGTTTCACTTAAATTTATGAGCCAATGAGTGCATATTCCAAGAAGTGAATCTTTGCTTATCGCACATGTCATTGAATAATTTCAGCTTTCTCAACCAGCTGCGATCTTCTCTCAACAAATAATAAATTTGTAAAATTCAACATGCTGTCATCTGATATATGAGCATGTTCAATAATGTTAAAGGTGATTAATAAGAGAAGCTGGAAGGCCACAACTTCCCAATAGTTTTATCGGTGAATTATGTTCATTGAATATCACATCTGTAATAAACTGCGTCGTTCCAATGATCTTATCCTTAAATAACTAAGTTGAAATTGATGCCATTAATGGGCTTATTTTCAACAATTTAGCCCATGAACTCACCATCAAATATGAGTTCAGTGATTTAGGATAAATGTCAATTTTAACATTAGTTATTATGGGATGGTCTGTAATGAACAGGATTATACTCTCCACCGACATTGATAACCAATAACAAATGATATTTTTTAATTGAAGCAAAATATACGACTTTCTTTTTAGTTTGGCCTTTCTAACATATCCCCGATTCTGTTGCCAACTACAGTTTTTCTGTGGTGAATGTATACATATACTCTGTCAGGTCCCATGAAAGTGTGATAGGATGGTCATTGGTCATGTATTCATCTGAAACTATGTCAAAAAATTTGCCACAAAACATTGATATTCACCAGAAGAAATAGGCTATGTACAAGTTTGTTTTCTTTGGTATTGTCAGCGAGGTTGCCATAGCAATCATTTAAAAGCTGAAACGTTTCTCCCGTGTCCAATACCATTTCAATCTCTCAACTTTTTACCACCATTTTGGTATTGCAAGTGGTTCTCTCAGCTTAAATCCCATTCCCACCTTGCCAAAGTTCGGCAATAAGTTCGTCAGAGATTTAGAAGTTCGTAGCTAATCACTAAAGTTCGTCACAGTTCGTTACAGTTCTTCGCAGTTCTTTGCAGTTCTTCGCAGTTCTTCACAGTTCTTCACAGTTCTTCACAGTTCTTCACAGTACGACAATTTGGACATGTTCAAAAACCATCAAAGACTTCTACGAACTTTTACTACTTCGTCGGACTTCTTAGGACGTTGTAGGTACGACGTAGCAGTACATACAAGATCGTAGGAGTTCGCAGGTAAGTCGTAGGGGTTCCTTTTATTGAGATCGTAGATGTTCCTAAAAGTTCGCCGTACCCCAAGAAAAATATCGTGCATTTTGAAAATCATGCTAATTAAAAATTAGAGATATTTTCAGGTGACATTGGCGAACTGCCAGGAGCTTAGACCACTCAAAATTCGCGATAGTTTGGCACAAAATTCGTAACAGTTCTTGCAGGTGGGAACGGGGCTTAATTATAAATTAGTCAGATTATACAGGTCAGGAGTCCACATCATGTTACACATTTACCCCATGTGTGGGGTCTTTTACTTGCCTAAACAAAAGAGTATAGACGGTGAGTGTACATGGCACCTCCAATATGCGATGGACATCCAGCTGGGGTGTAGCTCAAGAAGAGAGACCGAACTGGGGACCAAACATGGGATTTCAGCAATCTGGTTAAGGTGGACTTGGCAGATGCTTCAACCAATATACCATCCAGCTATCCATGTCCATGGGTCCCTGCCTGTCCTTATTAGCCCATCAGGTGCAGAAATACAGGACGTAAAGCCCTATTCACACACACACACACACACACACACACACACACACACACACACACACACACACACACACACACACACACGCACGCACGCACGCACGCACGCACACACAAGCACACGAACACACACACACACACACACACACATGTCGACCTACGCCCTGCTTTCATCTTTCCTGTCCCGATTCTAGTATTTCATCCCATATACCAAGATCATATGACCTAATAGACAACGTACAATATGTATCCATTTTGTTTGTGTATAGTAGAATCTGTTGAAATACACAGGCTGAACTGGCATGACTCCACAGGCTTTTGGCTCTTGTCACGCGCTCAGCAAAATCTCACATTTCCTCCTTTTTTGCTTTTATCTCGACAGCTTTCTCTTCTGTCAGTTTTTTTTAATGCAAAATCCCTTCTTGTCTCTTCTTGTATCTGCATTTTTGTATATGTCAAGAATTCTTTGGCTCTTTGCAAAAGTAAATTCTACTACATCTACATCAAATTTGTAATAAATATCTGGAGTTAACCAACAACCGAATCATTTAATACCAGGAACCCTAATTATGATACAAAATTATTCAAATTGGAGGTTCCTGGTTTCGTAACAACTCATACTTGCATATTAATCACATTCTTATGCAAAGTCACTACTCTTCTCTACCCATTATTCAGATATATATGCTGATTATCATTGATTTCGTGTAATTTATTCCAGATATACATGTATATTTTACATTTTTCCATGTAGCAAAAGCAATCTTATGCTGGTTTTCGATTATCATGGCTGACTGAATTGCATACGTTCGTTTTGCCTGCAGCAAGCAGAGCCGTTATTTTTCGCAATATTTCCAACTAGGTGAATAAGTATGGCTACTATTACCTTTCACGACATTGAAAGGTAGTAATTAGATCTTTATCAGCAATGACTATAGGTCATTCAGTGATAACATTGACACTTTTAAGAAGCAGAAGTTGAAATTGCCAATTTATTGCATGAAAATGATGATTGTGTGCAATTGACAGCGTGTCAAGGTTATCATTATGTGTCAGTTTAGAAGAGATTCAGATAGGTAGGAAGGCTGTAAAACCGTGTGCAAAAATAATCCCTCCACAAGATGTAAAGACTGCTGCATGGCCCTCATTCTGCGAACTTGGATGCCAATTAGGGCCATGCTTGCAAGGCTAGATTAGGCTTCAGATTAATCCCCATTAACCAAGCAGATTGATAGTCGGCTAAAATTTTCTATCATGTTGTTCAGACTTAGTCAAAATCATGAGATGTATTTCATTGGTGAAAATGACTAACCTTACCTAATTCATTAGATAAAGGTGATTTCTTTGTTGGTCAAAAAGGCTATGCGCAGAGGCGGTTATATTCCAGTTATTAGCCAAATTATGTCTGTTGAAAAAAAAAGATACATTTTCATCACGTTCTATTATCACCTCGAGAAAGTTCAGCAATAAGAAGCAGAACAACTCCGCATCATTTCCCAGGAATCTGCACAATGCTTCAGCAAATTAACATAAGTAACACTCTCATGTTGTGGCAATCCAGTCATTAAATTTTACCTAGAGGTTCTTGCAATGTCTTGCATAGCGGCTACAATACGTATATTTGCTAATGGCTTCCTCAACAGCATTTACTTCTTTATGAAACTCAAAAAACAGGACGAATTTTGCTGTCATTTCATTTGCTCAGCCAACCAGACTGAAGGCCATTTTACTTTTTGCTAACAGCAGATCAAATTTACTGTCATTGCAGCATATCAAATTTAATGCACCTAATCCAACTGACAAACTTTGAAATTTAATATTAAATTTATGGGAAACAGGAAAGAAAGTCTAATGCAGACAAATTCAGTTCCCATGGCATTGTGCCCAAATGCAAACTGTTTCCATGGTGACAGGATGAAGCTGAGTGGTTTTTATGTCTCAGTTAGTCTTAGTGCATTGCAGATGCATCACAGAAATGTGATGCTCATCTTATACAAGAAATTAGAAAGTTTACCACATTTACAGCAATTTAAGCGTGTTGTCTTGCATAAATGTGCTTCACGTTTCTTGCAAGTCGTGTGGATTATGTCAAATGTTGCAAATTGGACTGATTGATTATTACTGGTTTGGTGAGAGGAAATTTTGGTTGTATAGAAGAAAATAACTTCAGCTGTAATTTTGGATTGAACATCCACTGTTGGTGGCCATAGGTCTTTCTTAAGGCCCAACACTGCCAATGTTTAACATGCATTTTATTTCTACTTGTTTTACATGTTTTTATACTTGGCCATATGAAAAACTCCTAAGAGATTATGTAACCCAGTATAAATATATTAATAAATAAAATAAAAAATAAAATAGATTGTCCAACATTTATTGTTTATCAATGTTGTAAAGATAGATAGATAGATAGATAAAACATTTATTAGCCATTTTATGATAATACAATAGAATGCATTTTGCTGCTGAGCTCATTAAAACAAAGTAAAATAAATAATAATAATAATAATATATTTAAAAAAGTAAGTAAATAGATAAATAGTTGATGAAAAAATGTAAAATTATGAATTATTAAAAACAGAGGGGTAAAAACTATTAATAAAACGGTTGTTACCATAAAAAGTCCTTCAACTTTTTTCAGATCTTAAAAAGGTAAAAATAGAATTTGCAGGATGGCATTCATCTTTTATTATGGCTACAGTTCTTTTTCCACTTCTTTCATTAACACATAATTACAAAAAGAACACATGATTTGGTGAATGGATGCATTTTGCCACATTTATTGATTGGCATAAAGGAGTAAGTTACATGCTTTTTTTTGTGGACACCCTTAGTGGGGACACATTAATACAAGTAATGTTTGTGGACACCCTCAGTGGGGACACATTAATAATAATGGGTAATACATATAGCAAGATCAAACAAGGTTATATGTAAAATTTTCAGAATTTTTTAAAAAGTGAATGACCGCTGACATGGGGGAGATCCTTATATACCTGGGACAATTTGATTAGCCCAGCTGGCAGGCGGCTGAGAACGTAATATACAAACTGATACAAACTGATTAGAATACACTGCTGAGCGAGTTTAGAGTTCGTAGAAAATATAGTTGTTGGTGAGCTTTTTTCATATGACAGTGCAATTTCCATGCAAGTTCAGATCATTTGAAATATGAGAGCCAAGAAATTTGAAGCTTGCAACTTCTTCAACAGCCTGATAATTGATATAAATAGATTAAATTATACCAGCAAGGGAGGCAAATTGATACACAGGGTGCGACCAAGAAACTTGCACCAGTAGCTACTGCTACCTCTTTTGTTATTATCTCAGTTGATATTCACCTGCAGCTGCAATCATACACACTAAACTAATAATAGTCCTAAATTATCGTTATGAATATATTTTCTTAGTTCCAAAAGACTAATAGATAATATTGATCAAAATATAACACATGCACACTTATCACACCTTCGGATCATTTTCACCTCGGCCTTTGCAATACAGGCATTATTTTATGTCACCCATCTTACAGATGTGTTACAGACACCTGTCTTGACCTTTGCCCCCACAAATAGGGCAAAAAGATTCATGTTTAATAAGAAGGCCGAGCATTGACACCTTTAAGGCAGAGAGTGCCATTTTGGGTTCAGGCCCATTTTTTGTCTTTTCTGTCGAATTAACTGGCTCATCCTCCCGAATATCATGCAATAATTTCCAGATTAGTTGGAGATTGAAATAGTCACTGCCATTATATTTCTCTGTTTTATGACCTTGCTGGATATGGGTGAGGTAACTGTATTTGTCCACCATTTAGAATACTCATGACAGGCAGGTGCCATAGCAATCAAGGATGAAGCAGTCAACTTGGATGATATTGAACCCAGGACCGAGCTATACTGGAAGTGGAAGTCAATCCACTGTGCTGGGCAAGTGGGAAAATGCAAGCTCCTTACACTTTGTCCGAACATGGCTGTGATGATTTTATTATGGATACCTCTGACAGAAAACTTTCAGTGCCAATGTTAAAATGGAACTAAAGGAAGTATGTTAATTTCAAGTTCAATTAGATGTCGAAAAATATATTGCAGTGAAAGGAAATGTCTTATACTCGGGTTTGATATGATTTTAAGCCAATTAAAAGTGCAATTTGAAGCAACCGCCACAACGCTGGAGGCCGCCATTATTGCACACGACACCAAGGCTGGTGACGTCACTTAGATAGGCCATATGTATATCAGCCATACAAATTAATACATAATCCTGCAGATTGCAATCCGTTTCATTGTTCATTGCAATTATAATGACACTTTAAGATTACACTAAGCTTATATTATATTTAGTATCACTATATTTCTGACCATATTTTTGCATGAGAACAGAATTGGAATACTGCTTTGCTTTGTAAATAAAATGTAACATAAACTTAAGGGGCAGTGTGCAATTAAAAAATGAGGGCAAGAAGCATCACACCTACACGTGGAAACCATTAGTATTTAAGCCTATATTCTCTGATCAGCAGCTGACAACCAATCAGAATTACTAGACAATCAGAGGTTATATACAAATAAATAGATTGAATATCTATTGCATGCCCAGTGGAAAAATGCATTTCAATCTATATCCCATGCCTAGGTCATGTTCCAACATTATTTAATAAGTCTGTTTCAGTCCCGTAACCTGGATTTTTTTTTGTTTCGGTGGGAGGGGGCGGATTCCCGGAAAATTGGAGGTAATATGAAATGTGTAAAATAATGAATGTCACTATGCCTTAAGTAGTTATTTTAGCTATAATATAAGATAATCATTATAGGGATGATATGATCTGAGTCATTATAATTGCAATGAACAATGGGGGGGGGGGGGGGGAGGGATCATGGTTCTGGTGGTACTCCCCCAGAACATTTTGGAAGAATCTCTCAGACACTTGCTGGTGCATTTTCAGTCATTTTTTGGTCCATTTCAGGGGAGGTCTGGCTATTGGCAGGGGGAGGGGATTGCAGGCCTGTTTAGCCAGGGGGATATGGGAGTCAGAATGCTCCCCCCTCTCACAAAGTCAAGATAGGCAACAAAAATCTGTGGCATGCCAGTCCTACATCTACAACATCACTGCTTCATAATCACTTCATAATCACTTCATTAACAGGCTGCAAGGTGTTTACAGACAGAGATTGACATTGATTACCAGATCCTAATTAACATATATATAATTATCATATGTTATACAAAGGTCATTTTCTTGAGATTTTCTTAAACCTTATCATACATCAATAACAGCCTTATAATACTGAAACATCGCAAAATTCTATCTAATCCACCATCTCCAATCCCATTAACTTGTTTCACAGAGTTTAAAGGATGCAGGCGTCACCTAGCGGAGGCAGTCATCGAGTTTCACGGAAGCGGAAGTGATGCTACACAAGAACCGGAAACACTTCCACAGCCTCTTTTCCAATATACGGTTCAAAGTGCACAAGGTATGTATTTCATAAGGTTATATCCTGTCAACTACACCCAGGTTGTATATTGTAATGTACTGATATACAGAGAAAGGTGGTACAGGGTGTTACAGGTTCAGTGTTTAACAGAGGGCAACACCCCCATAAGGGTAAACCAATAATAGTCAGATGGGTTTAGCTCCAGTTTCAGTCGGATTTAACACATTACAACTGTCTAGAATCAGTCCATACATAGTTAAGGGACTAGAGAGTAACTCATGCTGTGTAAGTCAGCTTATAGCTGCGAAAGGCAGACGCCATGATGAGTGTAATTGTGAGGATTGATAAATTCATCAGAAATGGCCTAATAATCCAGGGAGTTTCACCAGCCTCGGTACAGATGACGAAATTGCGGTCTGCCTAGGTTAGAATTTGCACCTAGAGTCTTTTCAGAAGATGATTAAAGTATTACCACGATCTTTATAATGATTTGATATCTTCAAGATGTGGTAAATGATACAGCCAATGATTTAAGATATATTCATTAAATCAAATATAAAACAAACAACGCGGATTCACTTTTATTCTTCTCTTTACCAGACAAAACATGTTTCAAGTTTCATGCACATGTCGTATGTACAACATAACAGCAGTGGTGCAAATATTTACCTTTTAAAGATTCATCAAGGATGACACAGAATATCAGTCTCTTTACAGTATGTCAGGATTCACCAAACAAAAATGGCACATTAGTGAATATACAATATGTGTAATTCTGTAGGGTTTCCATATATTGTACTATGAGTCACCTACAGAAAGAAGAACATATTACAACAGACGTCAAAAGGCATTTTGTAGCTGATCAGATGACATAGCAACAACAGTTGCTTGTCTTTCACAAGTTTTTGCAGTTTGCACCTGTCAATGTTCACGTGAACACTAGCTCCTGGAACAGCCTGAATCACCAATGTTGCTAGAATCATGTTGAACTGCTAGAAATGTGCCTGTACAGCATGGTGTCAAATAACTGTCTATAATCCTAGACCATGCACAACCATGAACGTATAGACCACTGCTTTGGTAGATGGTAAAAGAGGACATAACATCTCTTTGGATGAGACCTTATTAATTTCAAACTATTTGTCAGTTACTAGAAAGACTTTATCCCGGCAGCTATTTCTCACTAACAAGTACATATTTATAATGCAAAATACTTTAGATATTTTAGACAAAAAAAGTAAAAAATTGTTTGGTGCTCTACTTAGCATTGGGAAAGCAAAAACTGAAAAGAGTTAATGTAGCTAGAATCTGCTAGATATAGGCAGACCAAATATAAGTATCAAAATCTAAACGTAGAGGTGTGTCAAGTCAGCTTTGGTGACTGTCATGTAAAGTGACACGTTTTTGACAGTCATGACAACCAAGGTTGACTTATTTGCAATACAAAGCTTACTAACCTGTCAGTCAAAAATGCCTGTGAGGGATCAGTTTATCTAGACACAGTCAACTTTTGTATATATAAGTCTAAAACAGTCTGTTCAAAGAGACTTGCAGTGTTTGATGTGGGATATGCTGCATGGGTGTTAGTCAAACTTGAAAACCTTCAGGCTTGCACAGCTAAGGGTCAATCTATGTGGATGTCATTACCTACTCTCCTTCACCCAGGCCAAGTCAGGGGACCGAGGGCTTTCCTATCCCCTCTGGATTTCGTTTAACATGCAAGACACACATTTGCTTTCTGCCTATATCAGCATAGCCAATTGCTATCATTCTTCATTAGGCCATCATGAGCACAATTCTGTGCAAGCCTTTTATTATGGCCATGCTCACAGTAATTGCATGTTAATAAGCAACTAGTTTACCATGCACTCCAGTTAGTAATTTGGCACAGCATACCAGTATCTGCTTGCAACAATTCCTTATGTACACAGGGGCTGCTCGTGTGATTTATATGGCTAAAACTTGGTTGGCTGACTGGAGGTGTCGCTTAGCATTTCCCACACGCATGAGTTCCTGGTTCTTGCTTCCGCAAGAGGTCGCTCTGGCTCGACATAGGGCACTGCAATAGTGTTTCTCCTTTCCGATTGGTGGCGACTGGGCGGAAGTAGCAGGCCGTTGATCTGGAATGGCCTGACAGGTGACATGGCTTTGGTGAACCTGTTGAAATTGAAAATAACGTTGAAAGAAACTGAAGTACTTCCCAAAGCTCAAAGCTCTTAACACCCAACTTGGATCACTTTTGCAACTTTAGGTTTTGAGTTTTGTACGATTGTGATTTTCCACTACTTCAGCCAACTACAAAAAGTTTCCAGAAGTCAAGAAATTTAGTCACACAATAGAACTACATAGATGTATCGTGAATTGCAGCCTGTACGACCTTGTATGTCTCTAGTTTACCCAAGGTATGACTGACTTCTAGAGGCAGACGTAGTGATGAGATGGAAACGCTTGGATACAAGATAATGGTTCATAGAACTTTAATTGAAAGCATTATTATTACCCTTTTTCAGGTGAAACTAGCTATTTAGCTGCTACTGAAGTTTTTAGCAATACCTGTCTTTTTATCACATAATAATTGAATTCCCACCTGTAATTATATCAGGCTACAAATGTATGATAAGTTCTTTAGACCAGCTATGTTGAGATTAGCACTTAAACTATGGATGCGAAGTCCATCATTCACCGGATATTTAATGGAACATTAATTTAAGAAAAGATCCTTTTAGCAAGTCATCTTATAAGCAAGCATTTTACTGACTTTTATATTCATATCCTCATCCATTTTAGCAGTTTCAAAAAGCTTTAATCATGCACCTTTTATAAAAGTGGCATTTTTCTTGAAGTGTATCTCCATGGAAGTGTGATAAGCTTGAAATTCTTAGTACTGCTTAAATATTATGCCATTTATTTCACTGCCCATCAAGTATTCTTCTCATTTTGTTAAACTGATTGTTAATACTTAATACTCACAAGCAATACATGTCATGTTTCCGACAGAGGTCGTCTGTGTCCGTTATGGCTTCAGGGAACTTACAGCGCCACGTGTCGGGAAGAAACATCAACATGAGACTTGCCACCATGCAGGCGCCCCCTCGTATGACAGATGACACAGACTCGTCTAAACTCTAAATAAATACCATGAAAACATACACATTCGTTCTTCATACATTCTGGTAGGACACTTCAAATTAACAATAGTCATATGTTTGTTACTTTTCTGTAAAACTTCGCGAGGCAGCCTGGCTACTTTACCTAATTGACCCACTAAGAGTGGAATTAATACTAGGCATGACTATATATGTATGGATTCACACGATGACCATTGTGCATGCCATGATCACTTTATTTACTTGCAATTTGAACGGATGGCTTTACCATAGAGAAACCATCAACTCTATGGCTTTACTAATAAACTGTAACAAAGAGAATGCTGGACATAAAGTGTAATGCAAAGTCATACTATTCAATTGATCCAGCTCATGGGTTCATCTATAACCAGCATTGATTTCTAGAGGCACCTACATGGCCAATTGTGCCACGTGCATTTTCCATGCGTTTGGACAAACGCATGGTTTTTGCCTCATTGTAATTAGCTAAAAACCATGCAATTTCCATGTATTTATCCTTAAAACGCACGTGGCACATTTGGCCATGTAGGCCTACCCATTACTCACCGTGTTCTGTATGGCTATATCTATGATGTGACCAACACAGGTGGCGCTGTAAATAATACCCACGCTGGTGGCGCGAACTGTTGTAGGAAGGAACTCCACAACAAACAGCAGAAAGAGGGCGTGACATGACGTCATCAAGACAACAGCAATGACCCTCAAGGTGAGGGCTAAGGTGGCTAGCTCTGCAAGGGAAGAGGAACGTTTAATGACCATATGTCATGCAGTGTGTGTCATGAGGTTCAACACTTGAGTACAGGGGTCAGGGTCACCAGTGTATCAATAATAGTCTGTCACAATCCCCAAAAAGGAAATAATTACAGGTCTGCAGTAGTTTCAGGATAGTTAGTAAAATAACTAAAAGTCAAGGTAGAGTATAATACAAGCTGCAATGAGAACCATGTTTCACGGAGTTGATAGGACCAAATGGCACTGTACAATTAGGAAATCGGCCGTTAACCTGTTAACTGGTAATCAAGTGCGCTGAGCTATGTAAATGTCTCATTAAAAGAGCTCATCATTACTCCATAATTGAAAGCTATGTATAAGATAACAATAGGACCAATGAGGCATTAGTGGGAATGCAATTTACTGAGCAACACATTTATACGTCAGTTCTCTAGGTGTTTGAGAAGAACAAATTAAGGCAGCCCCACATTACCATACCTGGAGGCACTGGGGCCGTGCACTCTAAACACAGACCAGCCAATACTAAGAAGACAACAATAACAGGGCGACGACTGCAATGGTATCCTAGCAACAGGGCCAAAGCGATGCTTGCAAAGTGTACTGCCGACCAGGCAGCCAATCGTCCGGAAGTACTGCTCAGTGGCATGGCCGCCAGTCGTTCCGGCGTCTTGGTAATGAGACCGAAAACCATACTGCAAAGAAATGTCATCAGCATTCAGTGTTTTTGCTTACCATTCCAGAATATCTTGACGTTTAGCTTCTATGCTTACAGTACAATAGAACCTAAACAAAGCTATATGATGCTACCTGCCACTGCATGGAGCTGTCTGTCTAAAGCTTCCTACTCATAGCTGGATCTAAAACTACATGCAGCACCATTTGGTGCATAAGTTGAGAGTTATTCATATTTGTAATCTTTCGTTAAAAAGATGTTACGTATAAAAGGATGATAAAATATACCGATGAGGTTAAGAGCATAGAACATTTGGAAGCATAGCTCTATAATAAAACAAGAGAAATTTTAACATTAGCATCATATCACAATGCACATTTAAAGCATGTGCCACATTGGCAGGTAAAATTGTGGTATTTTAAAAGTTGTTTAAAATCATAAAGGGCATCACATGTTTTGATATGCTAAGGTAGTCCGTTCCATAAACTAGCACCAGCATGTCTTACAGAATTATACTTTATAAGTATAAACTCTTTCTTGATAAAACATAGTGTTCCTTAAAAAGTATGGTACATTTAGGGTGTTAAAGAAGTCAGCTGGTATAGGTGGAGCATCATCGTTGACAATCTTAATAGAGATTTGCTCAAATACCTGCATTGTGCGTTGATCATATAATGCTACCATATCATATTTTTTTTAATAATTGTGCATATTTTGCATTAAGATCATTACAAATCACCCTAAGCGCCCTCTCATTTACTTTCTCTATCATTCCTGCTTCATTTCTATCACAAAAATGATAGATGTAGGGAGTCCCTACATCCATCATTTTTACTTGGGACCATAACTGAAATTTACTTCAAAAAGGACTCGTAAATTGCTAGTTTGCTTTCAGTGCTGAGGAAGAAGGAGAGGCATTTGAGAGCATTGACTTGCCAAGCTGCTTTGCTATAGATGTTCTTCACATGCGATGTGAAAGTAAATTATTCGTCAATTGTGAAACCAAGCATCTTGACTTCGTTGGCCGGATGGGTAATGACATCTCCAATTTTGAAGCTTGGCACTGTTGCATTTGGGTTTCTGCTTAGGATGATGGCTTGAAACTTGTCTGGGTTCGCCAATATAAAGTTGTCTTTAAACCATTGTAAAGTACTAAAAGATGCTGTCTCCAAGATATCTTTGACGACTAGCGGATCTTTATTATGACAGGAAAGGCTGTTGTCATCAGCATAGTTATACATGGGGCAATACTACTGATGTTGTAGAGAAGGTCATTGATGTAGATGTTGAACAAAGGAGTAGACAGAAGCTGCTGACTTATTAAGCCAGTTATAACTACAGCCAGGAATAGGTTGCTATAGCTGTCTGGAGTCGACCATATTTATGAAACTAACTGTATGTACCGGTTCACATTTCTACAGTCACTGGTCGGTAAATAGAGGTCAATACCTTAATCAAATAGGACTTCCTGTAATAGCCTTCCATTCATGACACATGTTGCAGCCATGCTTCCAATAATTGTACTTAAAGGGGAACTAACCCCTTTTGCACTTTACCTCTCAGATGTTAGCTTGGGTCCATAGAAACACATCCCCGATATTCATAACTTGTATATATGCCCTGGTAATGAAATATCCTGCATTTATTAGCTCCGTTTTGTAAACTACGGAGGCCGCCATTTTCTACTTTCCCGGGTGTTTTGTTCTCGCCGGAAATACGTCACTGTTGTACTTAGGTCAAAGGCAATGAGTGCCAAGTGCAATCCAATTGCTTGACTATAGGTTAGCAGTGTCAGAAACAGGCAAAATGTGTTAATTGCAATTGAAATAAGAGCATGTCACTGTCCTAACCAAGTGTCAAGTAAATTGCCATTAAACAATTTGAGACTATGCAATTATAGATAAATGTAATGTAAATTGCACTATATAGTATAGTATAGAAGATAAATTTCTTTAAACAATACCACTGCAGTGCATGAAAAATGTTTTAAGATATTTTATCTTCTTATGCTTGCTTTCAACTATTAAACTAAAGAAATTGAAAGTTAAACAAAACCAAGCTGTCAGAGCAATATTTAAATTAAACAGAAGAACCAGACTAATCCCATTTTATAAGAAAGCTGAGATACTTGTGTTAGAAGATCTAGTAGATTTGTCTCTGTTAGGTATTTCATATAGGTATGTGAATGATACTCTGCCAAAACGTAATGCCAATTTATTTGAAATTCCATCGCATAACCAAGCAACTAGAAATAGAAACATTTTGCAAACACCTATTCATACCTTTCAGCAGATTTATAATACCTTTGGCTGCATTTACCACAGCAATTAAGAAATGTAAATACTCAAATATAATTTGTAAAATCCTATTCAAAATCACGTTTCAATCATAATTAGCATTATATATATATATATATATATTTTATTTTTTTCTTCTCTCTTTTCATTGAAAAATGCTGTTGATAATGCGAAAATTAAGTCCATTGTTTATTTTTCTCGTTTTCTTGTTGCCTTGTTTTATATATTCTGTATTTTTGATTGAGTAAATTTTTTTTTTCTTTTATCTGGGGGCATCCACCCTATGGGTTACTGTATATTGTTAAACAGTCGGGTGTAGCCCCATTACCAGTCAGTTTTGTGATATTCCTATGTAACCCTAAGTTGTAAAATTGTATTTGCGGAGATTGGTGAATAAATAAACTCTCTAAAAACTCTATGCATGTATATAATATTTTGGTTTACATTGTATTAGATTTTAACATTATGTATTCTATCTATCTATCTATCTATCTAACTATCGAACTATGCACTTGTTAAACAATTAAAATCCATTTCTGCAGCAAATACGTTTTTTTTTAAGAAAAAAAGTGTATTTATTTATAACAACTTGAATTTTAGCTTAGTCCTTCCTCCTCCCGCATGAGTTTTAAATATGTCTAGCAATGCATGCTTTCAAGTTGCATACAAATGAACAAGTACAACTTGTTCATTAATATAATACATTCTGCCAATCTTGAGTTATGCCAAATACTAACACTAACTTTACTTAGTAAACTCCCGTGCTTGGGTAAAAAGTTGTATATAATCAAATGCTAATTATTATATACAAATTGTTCATTGCAATCATGCTGTATTCCAAAAACGTCTAATTAACTTCTTGTAGTTATGCTATATTGTTCTTCACTAAATTGCAATGAACTGGATTGCAATCTGTGCAGGATCGCACTTAGGACATAAGTGACGTCACGGCCTTGCATGCCGTGCGCAATAATGGCGGCCCCCAGCGTTGTCGGGGGTGGTGCAAATTGCATGTTTATATAGGCTAAAATTCATACTAAACTCCTCTTTTGAACACTTTTTTTCGCGGCAATTGATATTTTAATATCTAATTGATCTTTTAAAATAAACATACTAATCTCCTTTAGTTCCCCTTTAACCACTATTCCTTGTTATGTGTTTGATTGGTAATAAATGGATGTTCTGGCCTATATTAATATAGTAGGATTCTAAAAAAAAAATTATAATCTTTTACGACAGTGTCTGCGAAGTCTTTTAACAATAGTCAGACAAAGTGTCAGACACAATGACGTTTCATGTCTGACATTTGAGTGCCTTGTCTGACAAAACCTTCCACATTTATTATCCCCGGTTTATATACTTGACATACTATGTAACATGGAGTGTATTCCAAGCCTATCATCTCATCATTACATCTGCCTCTGGCAGCTGGCCATAGCATTAAAACATTAAAACAAAAAGAAGATGCATGTCTGATGTAATGAGATTAGAATAGTGAAGCAGAAAACATCATTTCAAAGGGTTAGCAGAAAAACGCATCTTTCTATCGTTTCTAGCTGTGTAGATTTGCTATTTTCCACTTTTTGACTGAACTCATATATTTCAGGTAAAATCTAAGAAATGCAGGTGAAAGTGCAGTTCCTGCAATGTTTTCAGACATTGTTTTTGTCTGGGCCATTATTTTTTGCTCCACTGTGTACACAAGAAATAATGGCCCAGACAAATATCCCTCCCACTCAACACATTAGCCAATTAAATAGGCGGACAATCCGGTGTCCAACGGGGTTTCTCTGGACAATATTTTACGATAGATTTAGTATACTTATCCAATAGATTGTGTGTATCAAACACAGTCTACACTTGTCTAACAAACCTCCATGAAAAATTTAACTCAAGATAAAGGGTTGTCAGCATGCGGTATATTACTGACAACTGCAGTGTTGCCACCTCACTATTTTCATGTAAGGGCGCGGACAGCAAATCTCTATGTATGAGCTAAGAATTAGGATGCAAGGCCAATCCCAAAAGTGCTTTGTCTGCCCAGCTGTCCTACATTAAGGGCTCTGTGTGGAATAAAACACAGTAACTTTTTGTAACAATTGTCATGACCTTGCTGCGGTCGGAAAATAGAACTACGCGAAGACAATTTACAACAAGAAAAAACCCAACAATCTGTTTATGACGTTCATAAATAATTCCATTTACTTTCGGCTACCTAGTGTAACACTGGTTGACACTAGCAGCTGCTGCAAACATTGTTTTTGCAACGCATTGGTGTAGAAATAACGAGACCGTTGAATCTACTGGTGACTAATGATAGAAAAAAGGTCAATTTGTTATTGGCTGTGTCGTGGTGACACAGACGATGATAGAAGTATTCATACATTGTATTCATTAATTAACATAGAGAAGACAGGTCAATATCCCCATTCAGTGGTCAACTGTGCATAAATTAGACAGTAAAGGGGGTTTCACACATAGCCGGATCAGACGCCGGAGCGTCCCGGAGTAACATTTTATTACCTCCGGGGGGTTCCGGGATCAAAGAGCTGTTAAATGTCAACAAAAAATAAATGTTTGGCGATGTGTACACGATGTCAATACGGTCTCAACAAGAAGCAACACGGAGCTAACACGACTGTCCCGTTTAGAGTGAGGAGTGAACCAGATTTTCACGGTGCCTTCGCGGATATCACCGGTCTTTACACCGTGTTCATTCGTGTGGATCCGTTGTGGCTCCTTGTACTCTCCGGCGTTAATGGCGGCGAAATATTCATGCCCGGTTGACGCCGGATGTAGCCGGAGACATGCCGGAGACATACCGGAGTCAATACGGAGATTCCCGGAGATCGGCGGAGTCTACTGGGCGTCTACACGGATCTACACGGATCTACACGGACCAACACGGATTTAACTGTTCCGGGATCTCCGGCATGAAAAATTAAACATGTTTAATTTTTTTGCCGGAGTCCCCCGGTGTTACCGGACCATGCCGGACACTGCCGGACACTCCCGGACATGAACAAGATGTCTATACGCCTTTCCCCGGAGTATGCGGGAGTATTACGGAGTTGACCTCCGGGACGCTCCTGCGTCTGATCCGGCTATGTGTGAAACCCCCTTTAAGGATACAAATGACACCAATCCTAAAAACAAGGTGGTCAGACGGTAAATACACGGCAAGAACACGATTGGATCCAGAATTGGTGGTCCTAATAGAGTCTTTTCACTGAGCAGCCCTGAGTTCAGCAAGACATAAGTCCTTCCTCTCCTCTTATTACTCATTTTGCTTTTCAGACAAAGAAGATAATCACTGATTTATTCAATAAATATAATTTTCTCAGAAAAATAACAAAAATCAACTGAATGATAAGGTGTCAAATATACATTAAAACGCAATAAAAAAAACTGCTGCTGGGATGCATTTTGCTTCAGTCAATCACAGTTTAGGGCGGGAACTTTTTCAGCCAATAGAATTGCAATATTCTGTCATAGCCACCTGGTGGAAATTTAGAGCACCTTCCGTGAAAATCCACTATTGTGAGGCGGGTCATAGTTTTGACGCAGTCTTAATGAAATGATATTAAAGCGGCGCTCTTTTGCATGTTATTATACACCATGTCAAACCCTAGTTCTTCCTACTACAGTATAGACAAACCTGCATCTTGGAAACTCAATTACGTACTAGGAAATGGGAAAAAGTTTTCACATAGTCAAACCTGGCTGTCTCTGTATTCATAAGATCAGTTTATTATCTTTTCTTCATACACTCTGCAAATGAAGCCAATTTGGTGTCAGCATCACCCCCATAAAGAGCACACTGATCTTGTCATGCATGAACTTAATGAGTTTCTTGAACAGCAGGTGACATAAAGCAGCATCCTAAAGTACAAGCAGTAGCGACAGACTCATTTGAGGTACAAAGCATTGGAGAACTCATCTTCGTGAAAAACGTGTTCAGGTTCCACTATATCAACATTAAAAGATTAGAAAGACTTTGTAAGAGAATAAATGAAATGACTAGAAACACTGAATCCATTAATTATGGATGAGGAAGCTGTGTCTCGCTTGTCTGTTTAATCTTCTTTATGCGAGTGACTGCATGATGCTATAAGAGCATCATAAGTGATCACCAAACAAAGCAACGTCTTGTTTGATCTAGGGCGACTGATGTTTCTATGGAGACTAGTAATTAATGACTTGATATTGACAAAAGATCTGAGACCGGTGATATGTATTTGTTACAGCAGAAGTCTGCTTTAAACAAAGTAGAAAAGCTGCATTAATGAGTGTTCTGCTGTGTAATCTAAATAGTGTATCCACATTATGCATCCATAGAGCTACAGTGGAACCCCGCTTTAAAGGGGAACTAATGGAAGTTTGTAAGTTAATTTCAAAAGTTCAATTAGATGTTATATAATACATTGCAGTGAAAGGAAATGTCTTAAACTATGGTTTGATATGATTTCAAGCCAATTAAAAATGCAATTTGCACCATCCGCCGACATGCTGGGGGCCGCCATTATTGCACACGGCACGCCTAATAGTGACGTCACTTATGTACTAAGTCAAGAACAGCTAGGCCATATATGCATTCAGCCATATGAATCAATTCAATCCTGTTGATTACAAGCCCTTACACTGTTCATTGCAATTATAACAAGAACAGACAGCACAACAAAATAAAGGGTGTTAATTGCAATCTTTTGGAAAAACTGCATAATTATTGCATTGATTGCAATGAGCAATTTGTATCTAAGAATAGGTATATAGGCATGGGAAAATAATATTTTGTATCACTATATTTCTGACCATATTTTTGCAAGAGAACAGAATTGGAATACTGCTTTGCTTTGTAAATAAAATATGTGTTACATAATATTTAGGGACAGTGTGCAGTATTATTTATAGTATAAATATATTTCGTAGTATCTATGTTTAGTGTATATATAGTGTTAGTGGGGATGTTTTATAGGCATCATCTCCTTTACCAAGATTAATATATTAATTACCATATTGTGCTTATTTCAATTGTTTGTTGGTTGCATTGCTAGATACATTTAATATAGGCCTACCAGTTTAAAATAAAATAATATCAAAAACTCATTTTCAATAAAACTTTGTCCAATACACTATTTTTTTTTTGAAGCTTCACTAATAAACAGTGGACGAATGATAGATCTATAGATTTATTTGGCAACATAATACATTTTTCGTGTATGCATACAATGCTGAAATCTAATACAATGTAAACTGCTCTAAATTACTGAAAATGTATTTAATTAGTACTCAGTTATCCAAACATTCAGTAGTTGTATTACATAGCAGGATAATTGATAGCTGTTTCACTGATAATTTTACATTGTCAATTCTGCTGGCTGCTTTGAAATCTGTGAGTCCCAGTGCCACCCAGTACATTCATACACGAAATATATTTAATGTCACAATCTCAATTAAGAACTGATCCCTGTTGTAAACTTTTTATTAAATTTGCAATTTGTTTGCCATACTTTCATTTTCATCCCATCATTATTTCTTATATTTAGATCTTGTTATTTATAATAAATGTTTTTATTAATTTTTTATTTCTTATTTATTTTATTAAATAATTTTATTTTTTTTTTTAAATATGAGTTTAAAGGGGCGCTAGTCAGCGTTTTTTAAAATAAGAACTTTATTAGTGTATGTCTCCTGACCAAAAAAATTTTGTATTTTGACCTTTTTTTATTTTATTTTTTTACTGCTTATTGTAGTTCCTTGTAATTTGCTGCTTTTGTTTGTTTTATTTAATTTGGTCTAATAAATTCTCTAATTGCAATGTCAAATAGTTCATTGGCAATTACTTGACACTCAGTAAGAACTGCTCTGAAAGTGCAATTAACTGTATCTTAAACTGTTGTTGACAGTTGTTCTCACCACTTGAATTGCAATGCCGAGATCTATAATGCAACAGTGACGTATTTCCGGTCAGTGCAAAACACTGGGAATTTAAAAAATGGCGGCCTCCGTAGTTCACAAAACGGAGCTAAAAAATGCAGTATATTTCATTACCAGTGCATATATACAAGTTATGTATAGCGTGGATGTGTTTCAATGGACCCAAGCTAATATCTGAGAGGTAAAGTGTTGAAGGTGTTAGTTCCCCTTTAAGGCCACCTCACCATTCAGAGCACCTCATAACTAAGGCCACCCATTTTTGTACCAAACTGTCTTCTTTCCATGCATCTTAACTAGCCGCTCAGATCAAGGGTGGTCTTATTGGCGAGGTGCTATGTATGTTATTCGCTTTTTTGATGTAAAATGTTATTTCTTCAACCGGTGAACCAAATTCCAGCCATCAGGTTCAAAGTTCTAGGTGCGGTGGTCGACATGAGTTGTGTATGAGCCGCTGAGACACGGAATTGTCGGCCTTGTTGTTTGCATGTGAATCTGGCAAGAGCTTGACATGAGTCTCAAGCATTTCGTCTTATCAGCTTCCACTGTGTGCAAATACCCTTGGGCTAGGTGAAAGGGGCTGTAAATGACATCCCGGAAATGAAACGGGCCACCAAAAGCATGTTAAATGGGATAATTTACAAGGCATGACAAATGAAGTTAATTGGAGCGTATTGCAGTTGGCCTGAGGCTCAGAAAGCAAATATAGGCCTATTTGCGGAGGCACCATACTTATGCAATTATTAAGACGCATTACTAACCCCTCCCCTGTTCTGGACCAACTCTTTTATTCCCCAATTGCAGCTTTATCACTTGATATATCGGGTGATACGGTTTGCATTTCATACCACGAGAAAAATGACGTTAATGTCATGCCCAAATAAGGAAACTCAAGACGTTGCTGCGCACCCACCTCGTCTGATCTGTCAAAACAGCTGTGTCAGTAGAGACATGGATATAATGGCGTCTAATACTATTGACATCCAGCAAAGTAGGAGTTCACAACTAATTATCTTGCTGATTAGGTACCCGCATCATTAGATGCCTAATTGTAGTTATAAACTCTAGCTAAGAATGCAACTAGCATACTTCTAAAGTTTTATACGCCTAGGCCTACTCACAAAGAATATTCTTCTAAAGCTACCAAGAACGACCCGAAGCTACCAGTTGAAACTAGCCATAGCTACAACAGAAATCATACATAAGCACAAATACTGGTTGGACATTACCAAATACCCCACTGAGCAGACACAACCTATTGGCACAAACAGTCAAACAATGTTTGCTATTCCCTAGTACAATAATTTAATATATAATTGATAACTGTAGAGTGTCTTAGTTATAGCTTCTAGAAACAGCTATGTAGTCAGACTGGGCCTTTATCAAGTATAGAACTATCATACTATGTTGTATGACAGACCAGGTATATGCGAACGAACGCTCTGAGGCTTGAAAATATATGGGTCAACGCAGCAGCAGCGTAGGCAGGGAGGGGGATTGCGCGGTTTCACATAATAGGAAACTCTGCAAAAACTTTTGGGGGTACAGCACACCATTAGAACTGTAATACAAACGCGCAACTTACAAACCAAATTTGATGAAGATCCGACCAGTAGAAGCCGAGAAAAGTTTGGTTATAGTACAAATTCAAGCCCTTTTTTTTTACGTCGTACAAATCGTCCTATGCGCAGCAGCGTAGGTAGGGAGGGGTATTTTGCGAGGTATATACTCAAACTTTTCTCGGCTTCTACTGGTCAGATCTTCACCAAATTTGGTTTGTAAGTATCGCGGTTCTAATGGTGTGCTGTACTCCCAAAACTGTGAAGGTGCACGTTAAGTAAAGTGTTTACATTGTAGGCCTAGTGCTGCTGGCATTCTACACACAACACCAGGCATCTATTCTTTTTTTGAAAAAGAACATTCTTGTTTAAAGGTCTGATGAACATATTAAGTTTTCCTAATTTATACAAACATACAATAGTTGCCCAATTAGTATCAAAAGTAATATTATGAGAATGTTTACTCAGTAATACTCACCCGGAGTACAATAACGCTATGATCTTAAATTTGACTCGTCTTGAATTTGAAATGTGTTTCCACGGACAACTGGGTGACTTCTTTGACTGAAAATCAAATAGGCATCTTCATAATATTATTTCAGAATTTCAGAGCTACATACAAACGAGAAAAGGTAAAATATGTTTATCCTGTTTTCTAGTCACGAATTCTGTGTCCTTCATTTACAAGGTGTAATCCACATCCCTCATCACACCCTTGCTTGACAAGGGTTGTTTGGCTGATGTAGGGCACCTACCTGTATGTCAGGCAATGTAATATCCTCCAAGTCCATGTTATTGATGTAGGCGATGTTATTTATAAGGTTTCTAGCTAGGTCTGGTTGTGTTGCTGCTACTGCCCATCTTACAGACTCTTGGATAAATCTGTAAAAAATATATATCGACACTAAGCCAAGGCTTTTTACTCAGATGTGTGGACTAGACATGTGGAAAATACCCAGGTTGATATAGTCCCAGCTAAAGATGTTGACCTAGCTCTAGTAGTTTTTTATGCTTCTGGGATAACAGAGGTCTGAGTGCCATTCCATCACATCTGTCACAATATAATATGGGCCCAACTGACCTTCCAAGGTTGTGGCTGACATTTTACTAATGTGGAGAAACTTATTCTTAGAGCTATAATGGGGCGTTCAACTGCTTATCATCATCATTATCATCATTATCATCATCATCATCGTCGTCTGTATTGCAATGATGAGTTTGTGGCTCAAGTAACACTCTAAGGACTTCATGATAATCTGATAAGGCACTTTCCTAAGTTGTGATGGACATCTTCCAATGTAGAAATTACTTGTTACTCATAGCTAAAATGGGATGTGAAGTTACTCCTCATCTTCGTCTTTCTTGCAGTGATGGGTTTTTGACCCATGTAGCACTCTCAGTAGTTAGGCACAAAGAATAAATATTGTACTTTGGGTTTTTTAAGGGCCACGAGGAATGCCACTATATTCACCGGCCTTTTTTCGCTGTATATTATATTTCATCTTTGTTTCATTAGGCAGGGAGAGCACTGTCTTTATGTGCTGCTATCCACGCCCTCTGTGATTTAAGACAGTAATAAAGGGGATTTTAGGGGTGCTGCAAGGAGCCTGTTAAAGCATTGCCCTCGGCAACAGCCTCTATGTGTGACGCTCAGGGAGCCAGTAAACTTGCCTTCCTGATGAACTTACGCATGTATCCATGCTTTATGTCGAGTGCCTGTTATTGCTTGTTTCATGGCATAATAATACACAATGGCTGTCATGTATGTAATTAGTACATTCATCATATCCATGAGTTGGTTAATGGCAGCATAAACCAGAATGACAAAGGTTTTAAGACACGTGGTGTTCACCATGAGAAGACTCCACAAATACTGAGTTTACTGCAGATTTATAAATCTGTATCCTTCAGTACTTGAAGGTAACAGGCACAAATCTTTTACATTTGGTGCATATTTGAAAATAGCCAGTGTTGACAGATGTAATTATAACTAATTCTTGCAAAGTATTAGAATTCGTCTATCATGATACATCTCCCATCGTTTTTTGTTTGTTTTGTTTTTGCACAAATTTCTAGGTTTATTTTAATATCACAAATATGACAAGATAATGTTGGTTTAGAAGACCAAAATACACGTTCAGATGTAGATATATACCACTAGTTTAAAGACACGCTAAAAAAAACCACTTTCTTACCGGAAGTAGAGCAGAAGCGGAAGTGTGAGGAGGGCCAAGGCCAAGGACAGGTAGTGACGATGGTGGACGATAGAAGCAACACAGGCCAGGATGTCGGCAGCCACACAGGAAGTGGCTAATAACACCATGCAGGACAGGGCACGCCAGCTGCCGTTAAACATCTCTGAAACTAATCCAAGCCTCGCAATTAGGAAAATGACTTTTGGCTAATTAGCGCTGTCAATATGCATCAAATCTGGGTGTCACGCCAGTTGCGTTTAACGCTGTCTGCAACTCACGAAATACTAGTGGGAGGGAGGAGAAATCATTTGCAATCGTGGATGCCTCTGGCATTTTTGCAGCATTACTCAAATTGCTGACAGACGGAGATGTTGATCACCAATCGCAAACAAAATGAAATGAACTATTTTCTGTTTGTGGTCAGATCTCATGCTCCTTGCTCTTTACGGCCACCTAATCATGAAGAATATCTCATCATCACTAATTTGGGCCAAAATGTATTTTTTGCACCAAACGTGATTTTAATTAGGTATTATAGTAACTTTTCCTTCTTTTTTTTACTAGTAGTAGTAGTAGTAGTAGGTTAGCTTTCTTTGCCTACAATTATTCTGATTTTACACTAACTAGATTGTTTTCTTCCCATTTAGCCGTACATAATGTATATTGCTACTTTGAAAGGTCATTTGTGACGTCTTTCCTTGGTAATTTTCTAGTTCATCACATGCGACTTTTACTCGAAATAAAACGTTTGACATACAGGAGTAACCATATCCACAGGCTGGATTGAGCCAGACTTAAACAGCGCTGTAAATTGTCTTCACTCAGTTTGTATCATGCATGCTAACCTTCAAGCCATTTCGGGACTGATCTTATCTTGGCTAAGATGAGATAGTTTCTTTGGCTTCACTGCATTTAGACCCTCATATTGAATATTCTAGTCGTATTGCTCTAAGGTCCCTCAAGAAATAACACGCGTAATAAAGTTGCATTATTTATCTGGGTTTCTTTTGAAATTCTGAACACCAAAAATTTCTTGCATTAAACCAAATCTTGGTTGGCCCCATATTGCCCATGAATTGTTTAGAACATTTAGTGATATATGCGTTTAATGACGAATCTTTACTGCCTGTTTAATTTGTTGGACAATAAAATTCATTGTTGCATTATTGACTGACCTACCACAACTATATTTTGTTGAATTACCCATTTTGGCCCGGTCAGTTTCCCAATCACTGACAGACTTGGATGCTCAGAAATTGACCATAAATTGCTTATACTGGTAAAATGTTGGTGCAAATTTACTGACCTTAATTCTGATGGGGTCTTAATAGTCAGGTGATTTTAAGTGGGCTACACTTGACTTAATCATTGCCATCAATTTACAAGCAGTTAAAACAATGAGTCAGTCTGTCCAGCTAGGATTACATTGTTATTTATATGGAATATTGCCATTTACGAGCGATTGTTAAATTTAGAAACTTTCGTCTGGAACAACATCTGGTTGCTAGGCACTCACCTAAAACAAACGAGAGGATGAAGAGGCCGGATACTGCGATGCCGACGAGCATGCGCACTGTAGCAAAAGAGTATACTTCCGGTGTGAGAATGCTGAGAAATGTCAGGGTGATCTGCATGGCGGTGCAAACAAGCAGGCAAGGTCGTCTGCCATGTCTGATGGAAAAGAGAAAACAAAGCATAAAAACAAGGTAAAAGGATAAAAAAAATGCGAGGAGTGTTTGAACTGGGCCACACACAAATACCCAGCCAAAAATAACATCGCATTTATACTGTCTTTATTTTGGTAGCTTTCAGGAAATGATTTTTTTATGGCCAAGCTGTAATGCAGAGGATTAATGGCATTGTGTTTGCTTGGATATGAGCATAGGAGAACACGCACCTGTCAGCCAAGATACCAATGAAGCAAGCACCAAGGGCCTGGCCAAGGGCAAATGCCACTTGGACCAAAGTGACCTTCCATTGATCCTGGCACACCAAGGTCCACTGCAATCAGAAAAGCTTTTTGTAAAGTGTCATCCACAAGTGGAGGAGTCTTTGGAGCCAGGGTGGGAAGTTGCAGAAAAAATTCACTTCTCAGTTGTCTTTTGTATGGGTTGAGGTTTCTTTACTTGTCTAATTCTTTATATTTTTCCCCCTTCCCAAGCTCTCAGCACAGTGTATGTAGAGTCTGATGAGACCTAGAAGCTCTAGAAGCCTCATCCGAGCTAATCAATTACACCTACACTCTGACTGTAAATAGAAATACTTATTATACTGATGTGCTCTAATACATATTGTCTTTGTTATATATATATATAAGCAAGAAGGCATATGGGGTGACATCATCACATGACATTTTAGACGCCCAAGAATGCTGAATAAACCTAATTATTTTCAGCCAATGATCCATTGTAAACTGACAATGGAACTGGGAAAATAATGAAATTCAAAGTATTAATACATATCCATGAAAACGATGTTGGAAAAGGTCAAACGTTGAAATAACAAAGACTTCATTCTTTCAAAGATTCAATTGACTCCAGAAAATTTGCCACGAATGAACCCCAAGGTTTACCGTTAAGCATGTCACAAGGCATCTAGGATTAAGTGGGCTTCCTTCGTTAGAATTTGGTGTCCCGTTAAATCGAGATTCCGCCAGGAATTAATTAACTCTTGTGTGACATGCAAGATAATTAGGAAGCACTGGTAAGGGATGTATATTATAAGACTAAAACAATGACCAATTACTGTGGCTTCCAAATGCTTTCTTGGGCAATGTCGGATTATACTGGCCAGCGTTGTTACCATGATATCAGGACAAATATAGCACACATGCAAAAATGCCTCCATAAATAATCCATTTAGACTACTTCATCTGAGCTGGAGCACTGGTAATGAGATATTATGTTGCCATAAAGGTGTGTTTGCAGCACTACTTGTCACGTGAAAGTGTTATAAAGGTTTGCAATTTATACAAAGGTCATGTAGCTCCATACGTGAACCAGGTTTTGGCAAACACCTCACAGTCTTCTTGTAACATTCCCAGTAATACCATGGAGACAAGAGTAGACTCCACTCTGTATCATTCTAGGTGCTATATAACTGCTCACAATAAGTTTTCGCACACCAGATACATTTTGTATCATAATTGTATTAAATGTGTTTTTATGACAAAACAGATAGAGAGCAGAACAGTCCAATTGACTGCTATACGTTCATAGTTAAATTAGGAAATCATTTTTACCCCAATTTATGTATGCAGACAAGACAGATAGATAGATCGATGGATAAATCGATGGATAGATAGAGAGATAGACAGATGTACAGATAGATAGATAGATATGGAAAGTGCAGCCCTCTAATGCAAATTATTGACGCAATCGAGGGTTGATTGATGAGGTGAGAGAATAGTCCAGCCATGTTAAACATTTACCCCATGGGTGGTATATTTTACTTGCCTCAGCATACTAAATGTATTTTCGTTTTAACCTTAATTTTATAAATCCATCTTGTATGCACATCAGAAAAGTATACAGTTATTGTTCAGTAGAACATCGTAACATTATGACTAAAGTATTCCATAATGCATTGTAACTTGTGTCTGCAATAATATTGTTCTTATTCAATATAATGTTATTAAAACAAGAACAGGAAGACAGGCACTTATAATGAAGATATTGAGATATTGTACATAAATATTGATATTGACGAACTGCAGAGAACTCACAGCTATATGAGTATGTTCTCATACCAAACTACATGTATATATAGGACTATCCTACAAAACAGCTGACCAAATGAAACCTCACACTGCAAATCATTGCAACAGAAAGCCTGCCACATCACACAACCACTGTATCCATCAAACGAATTATACAAGTTTCCAAGTTATCACCAATCAGATTCTGCAGCAACTTCAGCTGCAGCCAAGGAGCCAAACAGATGGATGCTTCATTCACCAGGCTTCAATCTGAATGTCTAGACAACATCAAAGATAACACAAAAAATCAGGCTAAGTATTTAAGCCATTAGGAAAGCTTGGAGAGAAGCCGCTGGAAATAATTAATCACAAATCTAAATGGCTTCTTCTATTTCTGATGGTGTCTTTGCAAGGAGATTGATTGATTCAATCTGGTTGCCTAATGAATTTCCATGTTGATAGACAGGTTAGAGATAGAAAAGGCTAAACAACGTTTGTTGGCGATGGACATTCACTGTGTAACAGAGCCAGGTTGCTTGTATGAATGCATGCACTCTAGAGAGAGAAAAAAAATAGCTCCCTGGCTAACACCATACAGTAGGATTTACGTCGCCCAAGGTCACCCGGCCACACTTAGCCACACATTGGCAGACCAGATAACCAAAGATGATTATCTGGCACACAACATGGCTATCTGACACAGTTCTCAAAGATCTTGAGATAACCAAGATGGCTTCACATCGCGGAGAAATAACGATCTGATGAGAGATTGTGAAAAATCTGAGATAAAGAGAGAAAGACCTGGCGATGGCGTCCAACACAGGTCAATTAGAGACCAGCTAGAAGGAGGTGTTTGCATTGACATCAATCAAAGAATGGAGACCAAGGAAAAAGACACTGACATCGTAGTCAGATAAGGAAAACCACAGAAAAGGGTCATAAAAAGATGGTGTGGGGGCCAAAGCAGAGGCCATGGCACAGATTAATATTGCTAACATTAAAAAGGCAATTTCCTTTCAGACTTATCCAAGGGTTTTGCCCCCAGGGGTGTTTACAGGACCCGCTCAGATCGAGTGGCGCTGAAAACCAACAGGAAATAGAGACTACCTGACTGACGATGGTCTCGCTGGAGCCCGTGACGTCATGGCACAATCTGATGCAGGGCATTATGGGAGCGGAAGTAGCAGTCATGTCGGAAGCGTTGTTAGTATCCATAGCAACGCCCACTGACCTTCTGGTGACAAGGTCATTTGGAGGGGGGCAAGGGGGAAGTGTCTGTGGACGGCGTTCCCAGGGGTTCACTGCTGAGGAAGCAACCTGGCTAGTGTTGGTGGCATTCCTTGAAATTCTGCCCGTAGATGGCGCTTGACAACATTGTTGGTCTGAAGTGGCGCTCCAGAATACCAGGCTGTACTCGTGGAATCCTATAGGGAGGCCCACCAGACAAAGCAGGGTGAATGCCATGCGTTGGTAGCGCCCGAAATCTCCGAGTTTAGCGAATGTCTCATCCATCTCTCTGCATTTGAAGTACATCCAGGCAGAGCAACGCAAAACGCTGTGGGATTATCTGCTTCCGTTATTAGTGACCACTGGCAGCTCGCCTACAATATTGAAGCCAAATAAGTGGCTTGGCGTAATGTGAAAATGGTAAAAATGTCATGTCCTTCTGTATTAATGCAAATGACAGCGTCACGTGCAAATATCACTGTCACTAAATGCTGTGGTGTCTACTCCCATTGTTATGCAGTGTTATGCAGTTTGGTGCTGTTTCCTTTTCAAGTTAACAGAACGAGGTCTAGGCCTACTCCTGGTTGGACTCCTTCACATTGTGGAGTAGGGCTTCTGTGGCGAGGTGTGAAAACAAGAGACAGCAAATCCAGTCCCCTCTAGTTCTAGTGACAAAAACGTCCTAATGGAAAGCAGTGCTCAGACACAGTGACGGCCGTTTCTACCCAGCGACGTTGCGTTCTCACGCCCAAGAGCGCCCGCCAGACTGATGAGGAAACGTCATGACGGAGTAAGATGTGACCTAAGCGCCACCTAGCGCCTGCAGCGGGTTGGCCTGACCGTCCCATCGTTCATTGCAGGCCTCAAAGCAGTTCTAGCACCCTAGTCCAGGTGCACATTAAGAGACAATCGATCAACTGCGGCAACTGCCCTAATACCACCTAGAAAACACAACTGACTGCCTTAATCCACTTCCATCTACAATATTGGACAACTCAGTTGCAGACCACACTAATGTGCTTTGCTTGCTCATATGACGCTTCAATGGGAGTGGGTTGCTTCTGAATGCTACCTGCGCGACCTTTACATGTCTTGTAAATACCACATTCTGATTGGATTTATAACATCAAAGGAGTGCCACAGGGTTCCATCTTAGGGCCTTTTTATTTAACACTTTTATTAATGATTTTCTGTCCTTCAATTTCAACAGCAAAATTATTTACAATTATGCCGATGATAACACACTCTGTTGTGCAGACTCAGACTTAGATACATTAAAAGATAAACTAAGAGCAGACTGTGTACATGCCATGAAATGGTTTGACATGAATAGTATGAAAGCCAATGCAAATAAGTTTCAACTTATGTTTCTATCAAGAAACAAAGATTTGGGATATGAAAATAAATTAACAGTGAATAACATAGACGTCACAAGCTCTGACTCAATACACATACTAGGTGTGGAACTCGATAAGAATCTTAAGTTTAATATACACATTGATGAAATATGCAGCCAAGCAGGGAAACAAATAAATGCACTTAAACGAATAAAGCATAATCTTGACAAAGATAGCAAGATGACAATATACAACAGTTACATTAATAGTAATTCTAATCACTGCTCGGTTGTATGGATGCTCACTAACAAAACCAATGTAGAAAAACTTGAGAGAACTAATAAAAGGGCAATCCGATTCGCTACAAACAAGTGTCATGAAAGCTATGAAGACATTTGTCATCAAGAAAAACAACTCAATGTGTATAGGGAATGTGTCAAAAACACAGCAATGCTAATGTACAAAGCTAGAAAGGGCATTGCACCAAGTTATTTAAGTGAATTTTTTTGCATACAAGAATCACGATATGACGTGAGAGACAATGAGAAATTTACTGTGCCACAATAAAGTACAGTGCGATTTGGCAAAAACAGTATTAGATACTATGGGGCTAAACTATGGAATAGTATTCCAGTATCAATAAAACATAGTCAATTGCTCAACACTTTCAAATCAGCTGTGAATAAGTGGCTGCTCACATGTGACATTGACTGCATTAAGTAAATTGCCGCTACATCCGTATTTGACTGCATCAAGTAAATTGCCGCTACATCCGTATTTCTTGATTATTTTATGATTATTTTCAGATAACAACTGATCCTGCCTACAAAATATCATCAACATCCATCAGCAAAGCAGTCCAAGACATTTTGATTGTTAAAACAAATGACATTTAGAATTTTGAATTTTATTTTATTTTATATTTTTGAATAGTCGTGCAGAAGTTTCACAACTTGTATGATTGAATACGACTCAATAGAAACTTTAGATACATACATACAAGAATATATAACTTCACTACACTGCAGAAGGACTGAAGCATTTTCGACCTGTGATAAATATCAGTAGTATCTACACTATGTCCTGTGTCACTTCGCCATTTAGACAACCATTAAACTTTAACAGGTCTTAAAGGCGAGGTCACCTTGGTGCTAACTGTGAGATGGTCTTCAAACAAAGATTTTACTATAATTATGGAGAATATAGCATACACAATATGTACATTGTAAATGCCAAAAGATAATATATTCGACTACAAAACCTTTTGGCAAATGTTCTAGACAAATAGACCAGTGGCATTTGGATGGACAGTTACCCACTTTGCACTGCAGTGGAGCGGTATGCAGCTCAAGTGACCAGTGTCATATAGCGCCATTAGGGTGGGCTAGAGATGGAATTTGGATTAATATTGGGCCTGTCACATGGACTTAGCCCCCATGCCAGTCTCCATTATCAACAACATGTGGAGTCTGTGGTGAGATGAAGTTGACCAGCTGCCTAGCCATCCCAGCAATATTGTTTTGCAGCGGAGGAAACATTGAGGACAGCTCAGTTCATCCTTATACTGCTGTAGGCTGCAGTCTGGCTGCTGCAACAGACGTGACACAAGTACCAAGTAGTTGCCAATCACAATTAGCTCTGTTTTGTCTGCATAGTTAACGAAACAATGCCAACCAAGTCTGAGCATCTGCCCAGAGAAGTGCCGAAACTGTTGCAAACATTTTGACGTGTGCAATTTGTTTCTCAGTCTTGTAGTGTTTAATTCCAATTTAGTTCACTGTTATTTATGTGCTGATGACAACACAGTTATACTGGGCTCTCTCTCCATTCCCTATAATGGTTATAGCCATCCTTTTTCTGACCTCCAATACTGACAATGAGATCATTTGCCAGTGGCAGGAAAACATCTAATAAAATGTGTTGTAACTTACAACGAAAGAAAGGAATTCTAATTCTGTTGAAGTGGTTTTAATGCATGCCTAATCGTTCTTAGATGGTCGCCAGTCAGTTCACAGATTTTCTGCATCTAGCCAGTCCTATATATTCATTACATTGCTCCCAGAAACTTCAAACTTCAAGTGCCTTGAGAGAGTCGCACTTTGGCGCTTGATGCCCAACAAGTCTTGGATTCACTACAGTTGGCATGTACAAGTAAAAGATCTACAGAAGATGCTAATTACACAACATCTCGACAGAAGTTCTTCAAACACAGCCCGGGTTCTCTACATCAATTACAGCAGTGCTTTTAGCCCGATACAACCTCATGTCATGTTGGAGAAGGTCCAATCGTTTGAAATCCCTGAAGATCTAACATTAAACACCGGAGCACCTCAGGGGTGCGCATTATCCCCAATGTTATTCATACTCTACACAAACGACCTACAGTGGACGTCTGATTCAGTATCAATCATAAAGTACGCTGATGACACAGTTATTAAAGATGATAATTGTGCTGAGTATTTTGAATGTATGGAGTTGTGAAAACCTGGTGTGAAAAATCGTTTCTTGAATTAAATGTCAGCAAAATGAAAGAGACAATTTGGGACTTTCACAGAAATAGGACTGTATATCAGCCAGTCACCATTAACAATGTACCACTAGATACAATTTCTGTGTATTAATATCTTGGTGTGTGGATTGACCAGTACCTCAGCTTTGCTGAACATGTAGGAAATAAGTTTAAAAAAAAGGCATGAAATGCTTATAATGTGTTAGAGCAATGTGCAAGCAAAATGTGAAACATGGAATAACTGCTTTGTTCTATAACACTATGATTCCATCATTGATACTTATTTGATGTTGTGCATGCTATGGCTTCCTGACTAAAGCCTTACGATATGATCTCGACAGCCACATACAATTTGCAAAATACATTTAAGTAGGCAGTGCCAGCTGCAATCATTGACTCTACTTACAAGAGAAGCATGCAATCATTAGTCGCTCAAATTATCAGTAAGGAAAGCCATCCCTTGTATGAAAATTACAACTTATTACCCAGTGGCCGCAGGTATAGGCTGCCATATATCAGAACTGTCACATTTATGTTCAATGTGCCAATAAAGCTTGTGTTATGTGTTATTTGTTATGATATGATACGACATGATATAATATGATATAATTATTATGATATGATATATGATATGATATGTGATTCTAAACACAACAAACATTCGCTGGAAAAACATGGTATAACATTTTTTACATCACATCTCAACGCTTATCTGCTCTTCGGGGACTGTAATTGCTCTTTTATCAGTAGAAGAGATTAATCAGCCTCATGATAATTAACACAGTTCAATGTCCTCATCCACGAGGGATTATTGAAAACTCCAATCAGTCATTAATGTCTGTTTAGTTGTTGAAAATTTAAATAGGAATTTTAAGGTAGTAAAGTATTGGAGGATGTTTCATGCTTAATACATGCAATATTTGCCAGATCATGAATACACTGACCCAGTGACCCAAACGCCCTTTGCCTATAATTAATAAGTACATCTCAGCTGGATCTATTTTGCATCAGACTAAATTGGTAGTTCATCACACTCTTTGTCAATGCTGGAGCATGGAAGATCCCATACATGGGGTAAATGGGTAACATGGTGTGGACTCCAAAACCTTATCATCTCAACATTACGTATGCCTGTTCATGGAGTCTCTAGTGACTCTGTGGCCTGTTGCAGCTGGTCAGATAATGTGATTAAGCTTCAGGCCATGTGGCATTGAGAAAGAAAGAAAGGAATAAATAAAGAAAGAAACAGACAAACAAAACAAACAGACAAATAAACAGACAAACAAACAGATAAACAAACAAACAAACAGACTGTTAATCTGGTTATTATGTCAAACTGCAAACAAAATTTGGCATTGTTTAATACAGTACTTGGTTTGGCTGTCCCATCTGCATATGAGCCATATGGTGTCAGGCAGAGGTCAATACATTTCCCTTCGTACGACAACATGTCAGGCGAAAGAGCCATTGCCTGGCCAACCTGATCCAGCTGCCATTTGCATTAGCTCACAGTGGAACAGTGTGGTTCACTTGGTATCTTCTCATATTTGTTTTCGACCCTTTCATGTTATTGTATGGATGAAATCATGTAATCTGCAGCTAGATAACAACGGATGAAAGGAAATTTATGTGTAAGCTACAATGGTTATTATTTAATCATTGCAAGGTCAGTGTATGGATGGCATCCCTAATAGGAAGGAGTTGACTGACATTTTTGTTGGTTATATCCGAAGGCAGAGGGATTAAACCAACAAAACAGTCAAAAAACTCCCGACTATGAGGGATATAACATTAGTTATACTCCACCTGGATAGTTGTTCTGAGCAGGATATAACCAACGATATTTTAACTCCCTCCAGAGTTCAAGCTGAACTTTAATTGCTAAGTAACAGCTATTGAACAAATCAAACAATCAAACAAATTGGTAAATATGTCTAGTGGAGTATAAGTTAGTTATACTTAGACTGTTTTTCTATTGTTCTGAGCGGGCAATAACCAAACTGAACTTGTCTTGTGTAATAAAGGCATTAAAACAGAACAAACAATCAAACAAATGAGTAAATATGGCTAATGTAGTAACCAACAAAAAAGTCAATTAACTCCCTCCTATTCGGGATATAACCAACTTTTTAACTATAACTTGCACCATACGCATACAGCAATGCCCAACCTTTACAAGACATGTAAGCAAAGACGCCCATGATATATGGAATATTTTGAAAGCCTGTCAGCATTATATAGACTGAAAGTACTGCAATGGACACTGGGATGCACTTGGACATTGTGAAAGTATGGAGAATAAAATCATCCAAGTATAACTTACAAATACACAGTACGGCTCAATATAGAGCCGATCCCGAACCAGGCCATACCTAGCAAGCTCTTGCCAAAAACACGGAACAGGCGACTCAACTGAAAACCCATATGCCCCTCTGTTAATTGCCAGTGATGAAATGTCTTCGAATTGACAACATTTAGATTACTATATTAATCTGATTTAATTTTAATTTAGTTAAGATCAAATAAACATCTCCAGATAGCTAGAATGTTTGGTTTGGTAGCATATAAATTGTTTTAGTAGATCACCGTCTATAGGCAGCAAAATACAGAAAATAAGCAATATAACATATGATGTGTAGGGGAGAGTGGGAAACAATAATTTTTTTTTTTTTCGTTTTCAATTATGACAAAAATCTTAAAATCAGGGCATAGCTGGCTTCCACCGCACCTGTAGGTTATATAGTTATGCATACATTCCAGCAATTTCAGGTTCCTACCTTGTTTAAGATTACAGTTATTCAACTCAATGTTAATGCAAGTCATTTCCAACACAAAGTACAATGCTCATACGAATCCCAATGTTTTAAAAATTTCGAGTACACAAATTTGAAGATCTTTACAAATAAACTGCTAACCAATGTAGACTATGTCAAGTTACTGATGAATAACTGTTTGCATGGAAACAGGTATTAAGTAATACGCAGAATGAATCTGAAAAAAATATTTTATGTGAAAAAGGGCCAAATTTGGACATTTAACCCCAAGAATCACTATGACAATGACCTTTGACCTTAAAGGTCACATAACCAACATAAAGCATGTAGTTAAAAGATTTGATTATGTAACAACATGGATGGAGTCTGTCAGTGCTAGTGGTAAATTAATATATAGAAATCTAAAATTTCCTGAAAACCTGGGTTTGTTGCTATGGCAACAGATTTCAAGCTAGGTTGCCATAGAAAAAATGGCATCTCCCCTAGCTTGATAGAGCTACTTCTGAGGATTCCGAAAATTACAAGATTTTGCAGTGCCTATGACTTGTCAAGCAAGCCACTTTTTGTGACATAGTAGCGTATACTATGATGCAAATTATGCTAATGTGCAAAAACAAAAGACCTTCCTAATTACCATACTGACAAATTACCATCCAAACGTGCCATGAATCCCTATGTAAGTCAACAATCCAGTGATATATACAATGTACGTTTATATAATTCAAAGCAACATTCAGAAACAATCACTCATATTTTCGAAAATGCATCCAAGATCCTAAAAACTCAGTCCCCAGCACAATGCAAACAAATTGGCGACAGTGTCACCCTTGATGAAAATCAGTGGTTACCCAGGGCAAAACAAGTCATGAAAATCAGTATGAATGCTAAATTTACACAGAACACTCGAGCAAGACATTTTCTATTGAAAACCGGGAACTCTGTCCTAGCTGAAGCAAGACCCAATAAAACTTATGGCACAGGATTGAAGCTCAAAGGACAAATGGAATGGTACCAATGTTACTGGCGATGCTCTAATGAATGTCCGCAGTGAAATAATGACTATGAATTGATATTTTGCATTAATTGAGCTATACGTGAGAAATTTAACTCAAACATATGTTATTGAATAATGCTTTCTGTTATATGAATGAACTATGTCATATGAATAACTTTACTATTTCAATGAACTATGTCATATGAATGAATTATGCCATATGAAGTCATATCAGTGAAATATAATGTCACATGAATGAACTATGTCTTAAGAATGAACAATGTCATATGAATGAACTGTTATATGAATGAACTATGTCATATCAATGAACTGTATTAATGAAGTATATATCATATGAATGAACAGTAACATATGAATGAACTATGTCTTAAGAATGAACTATGTCACATCAATGATCATGCTAACTTGGACGTCTACACCTGACCCTAAATTATTAACAATACTACTTTACTAATGTACATTCGGTTACAAATGTTACACCTGTTTAATTTCTTTGATGTTACACTAAACATTGGTTCAAGCTTTAGTTATACCATTATGTGTTTGACAGGAATCCTAATTTCTATACTGTTTTCACTTTCAATGGTCTATGTTTCAACACACACACTTGAGTACAATGTATCTCATTGTTTAATGTTGTTTTGCTTGGCTGTATATTTGGTATAAATGGTTTTGTGTTGCCCAGTTTGTGAGCAAAGGTTACTAAATCATGCTAGAAAAGTTAGTTGTAAGATTTGTTTGAGTACTTATCATAGAAATTGCCCACCTGAAAGATTAGACTCAGAAGAATATTGGATATGTATAAAATGCATTAGTGATATTTTACCCTTTAACCATTTTTCTGACAATGACCTTTATTTGACAAGTGTGAATTCTTTTTTTTGGAAATGAAAATTTTTCAAGATTGAATGACATCGTTTTCAACCCATTTGAAATTACCGAAATGGATGATTTACATAATGTAATGCCAATGCTTGACAATGATCCGGATTTACAATTTTTTAATGACATAGCTAATCTTCAAAATCACACAGGGAATTGTCTTTATTATGTGGAGGATACATTCAATGAGAAAATAGCAAATATTAATGAAAAACAGTTTTCTGTATTTCACCATAAAGTCAGAAGTCTACCTAGGCATTATGATGAAATTATAAGTTTTATAGACAATCTTAATATTGATTTTACAATAATTGGTTTAAGTGAGACCTGGCTCACAGCAACAAACTGTGAATTATATAATCTGAATGGCTTTAATCATGTTTATCAGTATCGGGAACAGCTAAATGGGGGAGGTGTTAGTATCTTTATTCGTGAAAATGTAAATTTTTTGATACGATCGGATCTAGCCAGAAACAACTCTAATTTGGAATGTTTATTTGTTGAAATTCCAATTACAGAAAATTATCATACAAATAACATACTTATTGGTATGGTGTATAGACCGCCAAATACTGACATTCATGAATTTAATGCCCAGTTTTCTGAAATTTTAACTTCCATCAACTCTGAAAATAAAACCGTGTATTTAATGGGAGACTTCAATATAAACCTGCTTAATACAGGTACCCATTTGGGCAGTGCAGAATTTATCGAAATGTTATATTCATATGCTTTTCTGCCAATGATATGTACACCTACACGTATACAAAATCAGTCAGCAACTATCATTGACAATATATTTTGTAATGAAATTATGACTAATCGTATAATAAGTGGAATATTTTTGACAGATATATCAGATCACTTCCGCATATTCTCTCTAATTATGGATACAAAACTTAAAACTGTCGAAACAACACAAAAGATAAGAGACCTTTCAGAAAAGAATATAGTACGTTTTCAAAATATTTTGTCAAATTTCAATTGGCAATCCATTATTGATGTTACAAAATGTCAAGAAGCATTAACAATATTTTATAAGAATTTTAGAAATATGTTTGATCAAAGTTTTCCATATGTAAAGGTGAAAAGAAGCCCTTATCACTCATGTAAATTTTGGCTGTCGTCTGGTATAAAGAACTCTATCAAGACTAAAAATAAACTCTTTATTAAATATAAACGGAATAACACAGATAAAAACCGCCAAGCCTACAAAACATATAGGAATAAAGTGAACTCCATGATTAGATTAGCAGAAAAACAGTACTATGAAAAAGAATTTCTTGCCAACAAATTTAATTTAAAGAAGTCATGGGCACTAATGAAGCAAATCATCAATAAGAAAAAAATGATATATAAAAATTTGTGATAAATAACCAGTCTACGACTGATCTGCAATCTATCACCAACAGCTTTAATAATTTCTTTGTAAATATAGGCCGTAATTTAAGTAAAAAAATTCCACACAGTGATACAGACCCTTCAAAATATTTAGCAATAAACCATATTACTGGTAGCTTATATTTACAACCAACAAATGCTACTGAAGTTGATAAAATTATAAGAGAACTACGGAATAGCAGTCCAGGGTATGATGATATTAGCAGCAAATTACTGAAATGTACTTATTAAATATATCTCTCCACTCTGGTTCATTTATTAAATCTTTCTTTAGCCCAATGTGTCTTTCCTTGAAAATTGCTCGTGTTATTCCACTTTATAAATCTGGAGATTTAAGATTAATAAATAATTATCCGCCAGTGTCAGTACTGCCAGTTTTTTCAAAACTGTTTGAACGTATTATGCACAATAGGTTGGTTAAGTTTATTGATAGCCATGAAATACTAAATAACTCACAATTTGGATTTCGAAAAAATCATAGTACAACAGCAGCTCTAATAGTTTTGATAGACAAGATATTGAATGGTTTTAATAGTGGGGAATAAAAATTTGGGGAATTAACTTTAGGAATATATCTCGACTACAGTAAGGCATTTGACACTATCGATCATAATATATTGCAGAAAAAGTTACATCAATATGGAATCAGAGGCATATCTTTAAAATGGATTGTAGACTATTTACACAATAGAAAACAGTTTGTGAGCTATAGTGGATATAATTCGGAGTGGTCATTAATTTCATGTGGAGTACCTCAGGGGAGTATATTAGGCCCGTTGCTTTTTATTTTGTATATCAATGATTTATCTACTGTTTCTGTTAAATTATTTTCTATACTTTATGCTGATGATAGCAACATGTTTATCCAGGGTAAAAATTTGTCTACTATGATATCTGTTGTAAATAATGAAATGGAAAAAATTGTGAAATGGACTAACTCAAACAAACTTTCTTTGAATATTGACAAAACATTTTTTATGATCTTCAAATCCAGGAAGAAACATATTCATATCACAGATGATATTAAAGTGAATAATAGGATAATTGAGCGAATCAAGGACATTAAATTTTTGGGTGTGATCCTAGATAATCATTTGTCCTGGGATAAGCATGTTATTTTTATTAAAAAAAAATTTCAAAAAGTATTGGTATCATTAATAAAACCAGGAAAATACTTAGTAAGGACACTTTAGTGACATTGTATAATTCATTTGTTTATCCATACTTAAATTATACAATAGAACTTTGGGGTAGTACGACACAATACAATCTAAATTCTCTTCATTAAATGCAAAAGAAAATAGTAAGAATGATTTGTAAAGTACCTTATCGCTCTCATACAGTATCACTCTTCCAGGATTTGAAGATTTTCAATATTCATAATATTTATCATTATCATATGTGTTTATTAATGTTTAAGATTTATAAAGGTCAGTCGTAGTTGTTGTTAAGAAATATGTTTACACTTAGTGATAATGTTAATAATATTGTCAAATGTTTAATTATAATTTTCCATTATTCAGATTGGCTATATGTCAAAAATATTTTGGATACAAAGGTGTCAAGATTTGGAATTATATTATAAGTCATGTGAACTTAAACTTTACTGCTATTACCTTTAAAAAAACGTGTAAAACGACATCTCTTAAACAATGATATATTGATTTAAATCAAATGATATGTGTGTTGATGACTAATTATGAATGTACTTTAAGCATGTATAATTATTTATAAATACCAGGCTATTTGCATCCTTTATATCTGTAAATAGTAATTTTTCGATCGTGTACACAAAATACGCACTGTGCGTCTGTGTGCAAGTTTGTCAGTTTGTATATCTGTTGTTTTATAATCGAATAAATATTTTTTGAACCTGAACCTGAACCTCATTACAGAATAGGCTTCGAGTGGATGAAATTGCCAACACACCTAAAGAAAACCGAAAATATATCCCTATAATACTTAGCTAAAAATCTTAAAAAAATACTTTCTTGCCATATACGATCATATTCAATATTTAGGCCACCTTGTAATTATGTAAAATTTTAGGTTCTTCATCAATAGTGCAATATTAGTACCTGATTCTTTCCATATCTATGGTTATCCCATGTAATCGCAACTATTATTGTTATTTAATACCTCTCAATTTCCTTTTAGATTTTTATTATTATAACTATTTTCTTTCCTTATTTAGTTGTAAGGTGGGTGATCACAACAGGTAACTATAGCCCTTAGGACCATCCTCTAGTATCATACACATCGTCTACCAGCTCACGTGTTCATGAAACTATAATCATGATAATAATAATGTTAAAATTGTCTTATGTTTAAATCTGTCACGTGTAACTGTTTGTACTAGAAACAAATCAATTAATTTGTCTCACTCTTCCCTGTGCTGGTTTTAATATGAAGTTGTGACCATCTAAGGTCCTGCAGCACTGTTTACCAATATCTGGAATTAAATACCACATTCCCAGGTTTTGTATACTATTAGATGACTCCATTATCTCCAAATACTAGAGAAAAAGATTGTAAACTCACATGTGTAACAAGAAAATTCTGTAAAAAAAAAGAAAAGAATAGATATCTGACAGTGTGAGAGAAATGGGAGTTAAATTTTCCAGTGTGAAATGGAATGAATGCAAATACAATATAAAGAAAATTGACAGTGGATATTAATGACATGTAAACATATACTAATATTTTTTTAATTTATTAAAAGAAAGAATATAAAACATTTGGACTGCTTTCAGCCACTGCTGCAGGCTTGAAATACCTGAACTTTTTTTGGGCATCATTGCTGAAAGTTCTATTTTTAGACCATGTGGTCACTAAAAAAAGGATGTTGTTTAGCTTGTTCTACTGCAGTACAATTCCATGGTTATGGATTCAATTATGTCTTAAAACATTTCTGACTTTTGAATGTGGTAACGAAGGACTTTATCCAAACTTGGCTAAAGCTATGATCACTGTAGAATTCATTTGTGGGAATTATCATGATGTTGTTATCGTCAGGATAGTAGAAATTTGGACAAAATATCTTTTCTTCATCTGACATTATTTACAAAATAATTACATAATATACGCAGTCTTAAGATTTTATACATATCTTTTAAAGAGATTCTTTTTTAATTTCCACCAAAGCAAGCTGTTAAAACATTTATGTATGTTACAGATCCCAATCTCCTATCAGTCTCGCATTTGACCTAATCTCTCTCAGAGATTAGTGAGACTGCTCGTAATATTAGTCACATTGTGTGATAGGTCTAGACGCCAGATATAAAATATTACTTTACCTGGTGTCAAACCCAAAAAGTGAAATTTCAAGCACTTTATGCTTTTAACTCTCGCTGGTAATGAAACATTTTAATGATTATGTAGTGGATGCATAAATGTCTAAAGAGCAGTGTTATATAACCTTACACTTTGTTGAAATTAGGGGGGCCTGTCTCACTGTTCCCCACTCTGCAATACATATATCATTCATTTGATGTCACTGATAATTATGATGTATGCCTTTGCTTAATATATGGTGGAGATAATCCCTCACATACAGTTAAATAATTCAGGGAAGTAAGCATTGATCTGGTGTTACATGAACAGTCTTATCAGCATCTCATTGGTAATACTGAGCCTCAGAACGAGATAAATCGACAAAAATAACCTTTTTCATGAATATACTGTACATGGTACGTATACTGGAGGCCTCCCTTGATCTTTTTGACGCAGTATTTCAAAAGGATCTTCTTTGAACAAGTCTGCACTTCCAATTATTTTATAGCCTTTATGTAGCCTACAGTACATTATTGCAAATCGCATAAGCTGAATATGAGAGTAAAATTTGAGGATGGGCCATGGAATACTTAACTGAACTCATAGACTTGACAACTAAACTCATGAGGATGTCATATGAATGCAGGACTCTCATTGGCTGAGGGATTGCTTTCTATTGTAATAAAGATATGTATGTTATAGGCATGTCTTAAATATTTTCATTTTGCACAGCATGCTTAATGTGATGACAATCGAATATTTCCAGCATCATATTTATTGAATAAAAACACCGTAAGTTGAACAACTACATTTGAGATATCAGTGATAAATACTTTGTAACTTGGATATTTGCAATTTTCAAAGATGGCAGAACTTACATGACTTAGAATTATATCAATCCAGTCAAATTTTACAAACCTTTCACAAATGAAGAAAGTCAGGGGAGTCCCCTCACTGATTAAACTTCTCCAATTTAACACTGCATGAGCCAAACCGGGCGTTTTGAATCAATTTTCAGCTTGACCAGCTTCTGTATTATGCTCTGCTGATTTGGGAATCCTTGTCAACAATGTAATGAGCAATTGCCAAATTATGCCACGCGAGGTGAATCTGTAGCTAATAACCTAACAAATTTGGCTGAATCCGCCATTCTGTGAAATTGGTTGTTAATCTGAAGTTCTCTGGAAACTATATATTATGGCAATCGTGTTAGAATTGAATTGTGCAGATAATACGTCACTAGGTATATGCAAAGGACTGCATCCCACATTGTAAACAGAAAGTTATACATTTGGTATTATTAGAGCATTTGCTGGACTTGGCAATTGTATTCAAGAGGACGAATTTAGGCTTCCTAGTGGCAAGGACATCTCTAGAGTCTTCTTTGAGTTTATTTCAAAGCCTATGAGCACGAGTTCTGCTGTAAATATGTTCATTTTGCCACATGCATACTTGTAGTTCTCACAATACCAAAAATAAATAAAAATTGATGTCTTTTCTTATCATCTTTTATGATGTTTTATAATGTATAAATTTCTGATTTGTGCGATCGGAAATCATGTTGACAGAGAGCTTTTCGACATTAATCTGTACTGTGTGTTCAGATGTTTCATGTTGTGTTGTCATCTGAAAATGAAATATTCTGTTATATCTGAATATGACACGAAAATGATAGGGATAGTTATGTGGTAGATCTGCAAATATATTATATATATTAAAGCTTTCTGTTCGATCTGATCTTATCTATAGGTCCAAAAAGAGTAGTAAGCTAAGGCTTGCATTTTTAGGTACGGGTGACATTTATTCTTAATACAACTATTTTCTGTGAAAGATAGGGAATAGTGAGAACTTATTATGAGAATGAACTGTACGTCTGCTTAGCAAAATGGAATGTATAGCCATAGAGTCTGTTGCTTGATTATATGATGTACAACAATTATGGATAGGCCTAACAGATATTCCTGACTCCAGAAGTCTGCAAAGGTCACACATAACCAATGAAGGCTAGCAAGTTATAGAATATGCTATGGGAAAACGACACAGGAAATTGGATGAGAGTAGACAGAAGCGTTGGAGGAGTTTGTGGAGGTAGTTGTACTGCTCAGAATTCTATTCTAAGCCTTAGTCATTCTATGTCATATCAAGAATCTAAAGTAGTTATTAGGACTTTACGTCCTGTCCAGAATTTCTGCACCCTATGGGCTGATTAGAAAAGGCAGGAACCATGGCAATGAGATGATGGCGGAAACAGCCATCTAACTTGGGCTCAACCGGGAATTGAACCAGGACCCAGTGGTTGGAAGCGCAATGCGCTACCACTGAGCTCTGCCCCCACTCGAACTAAGTTTTAGTAATGCTGAAATGTTAGTGAAAAAGTTTAGCTGCATTGACAACTTCTACTCATATAGACTTTTAGTGAAGGTCCACCCAAAGGTAATCATATTTTGTTCGTTAAGGAGGCCAAGCGAAGCCTTTAAACTTAGAGGGCACGTTTCTAGAACCTAGCTTTTTCATTCTTTTTTTCTTTACACGTTTTCACCCATTTCATGTTTATCGTGCTTGACAATATTAATTTGTGTTTCAGCAGCATAAATACAAACCTGCACTTACCAATAACTGTTGCTACCGGATCAAAGTGAACCTTTTTCATCTTCCTTTTAATAATCTGGAATTTAGGATTAAAAAAATCTGCAATAAATGGCAGGTTAGTTCCATTGAATTTATGTAACAAAATAAAATATCTCCCACCCCTCTACTAACCTTCCACCCTGCTTTTTCATAGCTTATTGGATGGCCTTGTGAAGATGGAGATTGCCTGTCGGGTTTTCCAGCAGTATATACAGATTGAAAGGCCTCTTTATATCAAGAAAAACAGGAACTGTCGATAAAATGAGAGATGGGAAATAAAGCTATATGGCATTTCACAGTAGTTTTCTTAATTGCCAGTTTAATATAATATTTTCCTAATTGATGGTTTATAGCATCAATAACTGCTAGTGAATTCTTGTCAAGAAAAATGTTGTAAATGTGGATGTAATTCTCAACCATATGGAAGAGGTCCTGGGTCTACCAAGCAATATCACTAAATGTGAAACCTATGTGATTAATATGCGTATCATAGCGTGTGAGAAGCTGTATACCTGCAGAATGCATAGACCTATGCCTATTGTATTTTGCAATGTTCTTGAAAATCCCACCGCACACTTCACACTGCCAAAAGCCTGAAATATATACATTTTACTGTAATATGAAGTAATATCATTGAAAACTCTCAACAGCCCCAACCTCAGGTAATGTACAAACATATTTTTCCTCCTTTTTAGTTCTAATTAGATTGGCATGACTGTTCTGAGTTGCCACAATGTTGGATGCTCCAGAAAAAAGTTTGCCAAGACACTTTGGTTAGCTCAAATCTTAAGTTGGAAGCCGTTTGGAAAACACCATATTATGCATTTATGCATGCTAAAGCAGCATTCATAAGACATTTGCTATGTGGTATGTATGTAATATTCAGTGTACTTCAAAACTCAGGCTCTTTAGGCACTAATTGACACATACTATGCCGATACGAGTAGTCTGTGTAGCCTAGTAGATAACGGTGCCAAGCCAACATTTGTGTAACTTGGCAAATCATCCGGGAATCATGTCATCATTACATGTGTCTGTAGTACCTGAATAGGTTGATAAAGTAGCATTGAGGTAATATCAGAACTTTACCTAACATCTGACCCAAGCTATCCACATCACAGGATACTTCAGCTATTCCAGCATCAGCCTTCTCGGGTTTATCGGTATTTTTGGATTCATCGTTTCTGGCTGTCAATAAACAAGCCATTGAGTAAGAGGAAAACACAAAATAGATGGCAGTGGTGGCTCCATAAAAATATCACTTCAATTCACTCAAGGTAGGGTTCCACAGTTGAATAAAGTTTTATTGAAATATCTTTTAGGTATGGTATATCACAGATAATCACACCAATGCATAATTAAAATTTCAATCAATGTTAGCTTCCACTATACAATGTTTTTGATAGATACATTAATTACCTAAACAACACTTTCACCAAAATAATTGTTGGTCTGGTGGCAAACATGCAACATTATTTCAATGCGGTAAAATACAATATATTATATTGTATTTTACCGCATTGAAATAAGACTGATTTCAAAGATACTCATAATTCCAGGTATTTGCCATACATATGTCTATTCTATTCTATTCTATCAGGTAACATCAGGTTATTTTCATTCTTACGGATTTTCTTTGTTCGTCCATTCTTGTTATGAATCTTGCAGGATTTTGTGTCATCTTCAGTATAATTATCCTACAATATTCAGTGAAAGTTTAACTTTATGTGCAATATCAAAACTACTGCAAATGAATATTGTTATTACCACCCTAATATAAGCTGTATATATATTCAATATTTCCCCTCCCCTAATGTGGCTTTAATCTCCACCAACCAAACCTTGTCAACATACCACATCTAGGTATTTTCGCCCCATCATCGTGGGGTCCCACTCCCATCTCCAAAACAAAAGGAAGAATAAATTGCAGATGAGCAGTAAATATTGAAAATTCATCCAGCGCTTAAAATAGGTAGTATTTCAATCAGTGGCGACATCTCAGGACATATTATGAAGTTTCGAAAACGAGACAAAATGGAAAGTGAACAGGTCGTTATAGACCTTGCCACTAGGAGTGCTGCAAGCAAGTCGTCGTCATGGCGCCGAGGTACCGCGACAATGGATATGAATCTGCACTGGTGTACTTTACTTCTAAGTCTCGTGGGCTTCAGAGTTCTCTAATAAGTATATATGCAGTTTTAGGTCAATGCACCCTGGCACGCCTACTGGGACCGAGGATGAGGTCAATGACATTTAAGGATAACGACATCTCTGCAAGTTTCGATATAGACCTAGGCCTACCTGTAATGTAGTACCTATTTGGGTGCTGTGACTTCCTGCCCCTGTGCAATAGATGCGAGTCATTTAATCAATTTTGTGTTTGTGCACTTTCCAGTAAAAAGAAAAAACTTTATTTATATATGGTAGATTTAAATGCGTCGTTAGAATTCCAGAAATACTTGTAAGCTTTAATTTTCCATTTTACTTAGAGTTAAAAATTTATATTGCAGACACAATTCTAAATTTAGTCATTCTCGCTACAACCAATTGCACTTACGGCCAAATTAACTGACCTGGCAGTATATATTAATTTATTTGGCAAAAAAACAATCATGCTACCAAAACGTCCACAAAAGGGACGAAGTCGACGTATGAAAAACATATTCAATTCTCAACAAATAAAATAGATTGTGTTTTGTTTTTCTTTACATTGCAATCTCAATTCGGCATGTAATACAATCAACAAACTGGGTCCTTTTATATCATCCCTGCAGGTTTTGCCCTCATTTGACAGTTTTTAATTGGCGCAATCGCTGTTATGTGTGCATGTAAGTCCAGGGGCACCGGAACAGGGGGGGGGGGGGGGGGCCGCCGCCCCCCTCCCCCTGCCCCAAACCAGTTTCTATGTCTTCTCTGTTGAGAGGGTGCCTTCATTTGAGCTGCCATGTTCACCTTCCGGCGCCCCTGTGTAATTTATAAGTCCCCTTGCTACGGGATGCCTCTGGCACCATGGCAACTGCGCCTGTGGGTCACATGACCACCATAGCAACCATGCTTGCAAGTCACAGGTCCATCCACACCAGCGTTACTAGAAGCCACAAGAACTTGAATTTATTTTGCGTCCAAGCCAGTTCATATGCATATATAATATATATTATAGGCTAATTTATTATAGTACATAGTACAGTTGATACATCCATCCATAAATTCAAACGCTCATGCTAGGAGCCATTGAAGCCCAGCTGAGAACGTGACCTCTTAGCTGCGCCAGATTTGTGACGTTTCCAACTCCAGACAGAGGCTGAATCATTGAACTAGTTCAATGGGCTGAATGGCCTATTTTGGATTCAGAAAAGCCAAAATTAATACAATTTTGCCATTTCTTTCTTGATTAAAATAATTGAACACATAATAATACTTTGAATTTTGAATTCAACTGTGGAAACTAAAAGTATCTTTTAAATATCTTGCAAAAATTCATATCCTGCTAGTTAAAACATATTGTTTTTATCACATGACTTCGTTTACAGTACAACAAACATAAATACAGTAAACTATTTTATTATGTTTACTGAATAATCAATGGCTACAGGGGTGCGGAGAGTGGTGTTGGGGGGGGGGGGGGGCAGTTTTAATCTTAGAACAAAGGAATTAGGCTCCCTTAAAAGTAAATAATCACTGTAATCTACTTCCAAACTTTTTTGCTAAAGTATGTTTGGATTCAGCAAAATTCCATCCCTCTAATTTTATAGTGCAACAAAATGGACAAAGAATTCATGCAAGGTTCTTGATAGTTTATTGATCCTTGCCTCTTCTGTTGGAATGTAACAAATAAATTTTTACAGATGTTTTAATTGCTGTGTCGTCTTATGAAATATATATAATTTTATTTTTGTGAATATGATAAACAATTTGTTTTGTATGGTTTAAGCCACTGCATTTTGTATACTTCTGCAGAAAAATATCACAGATATGTTAGCTTATTGATATCCCTATAAAGTTGAACGACGTTTTGAAAGAACTTGGCACAAATTTCATATTTTGTGGAATATTGTTTAACCAAGGCGCCAGGAGATGTAGACCTCCTGGAACTTGTCAAAACCAGACAATACTCCGGCTCCAGCAACGCCTCTGAGAATATTGGCACCTGAAAGAAAAATGAATAAATTAGTGTCATGCACTCACGTGTTGTACCAGTTCACTACTATTCTCCTTTTTGAAATATTAAATTCAACAGCTTTTGTCTGTAGTTTCACATTTGTACTTGAGGAATCGTCACCCTCTAACATCGTATGGGAACTTCGGATGATATCAAACTGTTTCTAATGCAATGGTACGGTTTTCCTTTTTCTTCATCTATGGAACATTGAACTAAAGTAAGAAAGTAGAGCAAGGCTTACCAGCACCCTTCATGAGAGACATGAAGCCCTCAGACTGGATGACCTGGCGAGCACAGTCGATGGATCCCTTGTACTTGACAGCTTCTCCGGATGTCATCATCATCCTACGACGAACTGTGTCGATGGGGTAGGAGATGAGGCCGGATGTGATTGTCACAACTGAAAAAGGTTGGAATAAGTATGTAAATAATATGCCGATGGTAATTAAGACAAAGACAGAAAATAGTGCATTTGTGCAGGTAACCAAGAGGTCATCTACATACCATAACCGAGCATGAAAGAGAGGATAACACCAGGTTTGTCTCCAAGCACTATTGGTTTCAGGGTGTCGTAGAATCCGAAGTAGCAACCTCTGTAGACAATGATACCAAAACAAGAGATGACGAAGCCTCTGTAGAGACCAACCACACCATCAGATTTGAGGGTCTTCCGGTAGACATCAATGAGACCATTGAACTGGCGTTCACCTCCATGCTTTCCACTCTTGGCATCGTTGGCAAGTCGGGTTCTGGCATAATCGAGGGAATAGACAAAGAAGAGTGACATGGCTCCCGCAGCTCCTCCTGAGGCGATGTTTTTGCTGAATTTCTTTGCGTAACTGTCCGTCTTGTGCATCTTGAACATCTGCTTGATCTTGTCCTTGAAAGCAAAGTTGAGGGCCTGGGTGGGGAAGTATCGGATGCAGTTGGCGAAGTTACCACGCCAGAATGGGATCACACCTGCAACAGAAGTGGAAATATTCTTGACAGAGCCCATTTCAGTGGTCACTAAGGACCTAACCAGTACAGACGAAAGTCATATAATAGATGTAAATTGTATACTTTTTAATTTTCGGTGCTAATTATTACAGCTGTTATCTGGTTTATCTGTAAAATACTTTGAATTTAATTATACTATTGTGTACTACATCAGCAGAGAATGTGTTTTAGTTTGAAATTTGAAGCCCTGTTCCTGGGTCGATAAGGGTCAAGTATTAGAAAAAGTTCAACTAAAAGATATTTAACAAAAAATATTTTTTAACATTATTTGGTCTGATAGCCCATGGGTTTTTGCTTTGTAGGTTTTGCATTTATTTATTTAAATTTTTTTCATTCTTAAACAACATGCCATTGGTTGGGTTGAGAATCTAAGTAAAATCTCACTAAAATTATGGTGTTATTGAACTTGATCATCAATTCATTATATTTGTAAAAAAACGCAATACTATAGAAGTTGACAAACCTTCATTGCGGAAGGTCCTCAGGGTACAGTCTACGACACCCTTGTAGGGCTTGTCCAGACGCCCTTGCTTGATCATCTCATCCTGGTTCTGCACCAACAGTTTGACTCTCTCGATGGGGGCAGCTGCTGTTTTGGAGATCACAGCCGCAGCTCCACTGAGGCCAAAGTTCTCAACGAATCCAAGCTTGTCTTTTGCGGACATGTTTGTTGTGTTTTACTGAAGCATGAAATAGTCAGAGACAATTTATTAACTTCTGCGGGCCAGATTAGTAAGATTCTTGATATATTCCAGTCTTGCAAAAGAGTGACATTTTGACTTGGTCCATAGATTAACATAAACAAGTTAGGACTCACATGTCATGCATTGACTAAGTCACCAACTTGTCAGAACAAGTTAACTAACCTGTTAGTCAAAAACGGCATTAAGCATAATGTTTAGTAAGGTAGCTGCTATAGCTAATCTTCTATCCTTACATAGATTTGAAGTACAAATTTCCTCTATTTTGCCATACCTATTTCCATTGTTACACTGTTGGCCTAATTATATATGATCTGACAGTTGTACGAGACCTTCCACCAAAATGCCAAGGTAATCCTGTACTTACCACAGTATTAATAGCTATATTGATCATTGTTGATTGCAGAGTTCTAGAATCTTGTCAGTGCACGTTTCATAGAAATCTACTATATATGGAAGAATGACCTTTGTTACATATATATGAATATGCATGACCTTAGCTTATAGTGAACCTGTCAGTAATAGAATAATTTGGTGTGTTACATAGTTTTGGGAGAGCAAAAGCTGAAAAGACCTTCCATCTCCTCACCGTTCAGAGACTAGAGGTGGATATAAGAAACAGAAACTTTGAATTTGAGATCTGACAGTGACAAAGCGAGCACGGTGTTCTGATAACATTCAAAGGTTGTGCAAATGGGTTAAAACCCTGGCAAATAATTTTTTTAAATGTTATAAATTGCTAGCTGCTGGTTGGTCTAGTTGATTAGCTAAAACGTCTACATGAGAGAATTAAGTGGTGGTGACTAGATAGACAGATAGACAGATAGATAGATAGATAGATATGGGAAGTGCAGCCCTCTAAGGCAAGACAAGGGACTGCCAATTTACCGTCTCATCCGAACAAAACAAGCCGCTCATGAAAGTTTGCCCGGGCCTGGGATTGAACCTGGGGCCTTCAGAGAAGCAGGCAAGCGTCTTACAACTAGACCACCCAACTGACTAGGTTACCCTAATCTCCTCCAATTTTCCAAAGTCATACCTATGCTTCATAAGAATGAAATTCAATCTTGTTGTGAACAAGAAGTCACTTTATGGTTATAAACACTGGAGTGTATGTAATTATAAAAGATACATTGTAGCTCCTATCGTTATCATCTCATCATTACGACTGCCTCTGCTGGTCGTATAAATTTGATACATATATCACAGTGAAGTTAATCGTGAGAGACTAAAGACATATCATTTTGATAAATAATTTCAAGTGCTGTGCATATAATGATATAATCATAAGTATGATATACTAACATTTCAGCTGAGAGTGGAGCAGGCTGTAAAATCCAGACGCCTAGTGTTGAAGTGTGGGTTCTTGCAAGTCGAAACCAATAGTGACCAGAGAGCTGATCCTGATTGTATATATAGCAACCAATCAGAAGCCCTGATCTGGCTTTTCTACATCACTGGACAAGGTCACCTTCCTTCCGTTGCTGCTCACTGTTGCCAAAGCCTCAAGAGCAACAACTACAGCCCACACAAATGCCATGGTTATGAACTGACCCTGCTATTATAGCAGTAATGTTGCCCAAGCCCTTTTCAATCTCAGCCTTAGAAAGTCAAGGTTGCCTTGGTCTATGATGCAGTTGTTTTCTACACTTTAACGTGTACATAACTAATAAATGCTAAATGCTGCAGTGCAATTTACAGACATGTAGTTTCAACATGTACACTCGAAATGTAAAGGTCTTCAAAAAGTAACATCCAAGGTTTTATCAATATCAAAAAAGTTATAAGATAATATATCAAGAATTTTACGATGTTATATTTTTCTCAAAGATGGGATCCTGAGAGTGTCTATAGTGACTGTTTGAAGACTTTGAAAATGAGGGACGAAATTACAGCTTCAGATATTCAAAGGTAAAATAAAATTCACCCTCTTTGCGTATAGTGAAGGTTTGCATTATTTGTGACAAATTCAAGTATTCACCGATCGATGGACCAAAATATCTTTATAGCATTAACGTACATTGCAATGAGTGCATGTCCTTGCACGTTATTTCTTGTGTGGAAATATTTGTTAGGATTTAGAAGTGTTAACTAATTAGGTGTAAACCAGACCCATCTGTCAGACAGTGCATGACACTTCTGTAATCATTTTGATTTACTGTTTATTGCATTAACCGTTTGCAATTTCTCAGTGACAATATGAAAATGATCATAAAGATGACATGAGGGAAAATAAGGGAATTGGATTAGGCCTAACTTGAAGAAAACTTTTAACATAACAAGAAATCGCATGGACATTCTTTTTTAAGCATAATTATGTGGTGCTTGGTAAATGAATAATTAATAAATAAATGATAAATGATATAAATGATATAAATGATAAATGAATAAAATAAGAAAAAATATATTAATTAATCAATTGATTAAATTAAAAGCTTATATACTCTACTATAATTATATGTAAAGTCAGGACCTGGGTATTTTACTCTGAATATATATATTAATTGAAACATTATGAAAAAGCTCGATAGAAAGTAGAGTCTACTAGAGAAGAAAAGATAAATAATTAAAGCACAAAAATGCTTTTTCGTGTGATCAAGGTGACATATGAATAGAATTAGGCCTATATAGGTATTGACCTATTATGAGGTTAGTCACACCGCCATCCCATATAAAAGCCCTACCTATATTATTTTATCAGACTTACCGAACAGATTCACTGGATGTTAAAGTGAATGCAAAACTGAAGCGCGTTGCCAGGCGATGTGCACGTGCAAGGCTTTGTCAAGACGTCATCTATTAGCTCTGACGTCATTCATATATTATTTATGGGCTACATATATTGTAAGCCTTTAAATGCTTTAACTAAGGCTTGTCATTGATTGACCATAGTACAAAATTAATAAGTATATATTGTAGATCACACTGACTTAGTTGTCCGCCAGGCGGAGAAATAATGTGGGTCGGGTCAGGTCAAGTCAGGTCAAAGGTTAAGGTCGTGGCAATGGCCGCGCTGGGAGGTTGACGTGAATGCTGAATTACAACTTGTTCATGTTGTTTAAAGTGCTCTTTGCAAGCCTTGTGGGTGTTTGAAGCGACGTCGCTATGGCTTTTACGATCATGTCCTTCCTGTGATGTTCTGGTGATGGTAAGTTCACTTGTTATGGCATGGAATTGATGAAAATGCCGTTTGTAAACAACAACAAAGATCACGATGATCACCTGCAACTTGCAAGCTTGCTGCACTGCTGGATCCCAACATCTGCAAGTCACTGCAGAGTGCAGACTGCAGTGATCGAACAAGGTGTGCAGGTACCAGAGCGACAGCCTGTTGTACGTGTTTGCATCCTGAGCAATGCGCAGGTCACACTTCAGTGCAATTTACCAATAACTGATAACATAATTATATTGAATACGGAAATATAAATAAATCACACTGTATTAATCCTGATACTATTGATAGCTTTACTTATCCTCATAACACATTAATGATATATTGGCATTAATGCTTTCCCACGGCAACTTAATTAACATAAAATGTCAAATCAAAATTAAATTTGTCTGTAGTCAGTAGTGTGATAAATTTATTGATAAGCTTTTTATAGTTTGTCACATCACTGTACTGATTTAAAAAAAAAATATTATATAGATTTATTTTTAAACATGGTATTTACTTAAAATTGCAGGGACTCCAACATGGGAGGGAAGACTTCACGACTTTCCAAGAGAGCACCCAGACAAAGAGAGGGTGAAGATCAAAGTAGAAATGATGCTGTTGGAGATTGGGAAAATGTGCGGACTTTTTCATTGGATGAATGGAAGGATGGACACTGTGAAGCACTAGGTTTTGATCGATTTGATAATTGGCATCGTTACAATCTAAAAGTGCACAAAAAGCCATGGAAGGCTTTTTCGATATCAGGCAAGTTGGGTCCTTCGGGGAAGGAGAAGAAGATTTGTGAGTTTTCTTGCGAAGTGCATGAAACTGGGCGCCAGGAGAAGGTGAGCTGGTGGATGAAAGACAGCACTGTTATTGCAATAAATGAAAAAATTGCTGTAGTGCAAGTTGTCGTGGCAAAAGCTGTGAAAATTCTAGTGGTGGACTGGCGTGACAATCATCTGTTGGCCACGTACAGTTTTGCCTATTTGGATGAAGCCTGTTTGCAAGAATGTTTCATCAGTCCTGATTCACACATTCTTTTACTGCGACAAAATTTTCACCTACGCCGAAGCCTTGGTCACATTTCTGCCTTTGATCCTAACATAAGAGTCATACAAGTTGAGAATGGATTTTGCGAAAGACTGTTTGTTATGGAAGACAACGTAGCTTTGTTATGCTTTGGATCTGGTATTGCCTTCGACCCGCGAGTTGCTTCAGGACGGGTTGTGCTGGTCGCTGGTTCGATCCGACCGAATGATGATGTGGATGACGAAGAGGAAGATGAAGGAAGAGGAGGAATTCAGGTTTATGACCTTGAGAAGCAGGAGTTGGTCTTATCTCACTGTGGCACCACTGACCGGGTGGTTCATCACGTCGTCTACAGCTCTGATGGAGCCTTCCTTGCCGTCATGTGTGTCAACATTTCCATGGCTGTAATCTCAACGATCTTCATTGACTGTGTTCAAATTCTCCACGGTTCCTCATTTGACCTTCTGCATGAGATCACGTTTCAGTATTGTGGTCCCTGCAAATCACTTCTTTCGCAGGCCTTCCCAGCATTTTCTAGAGATGGAAGTCATTTAGCAGTGATTTCCATCAGCAACAGCAGCGTTGTGGACATTTATAAGATGCCATGTGTAGACCTGGGGCTGCAGGCAGCCTGTCGTAGGTCTATATTAAGAAATATCAGTTTCAGGCATATTGATCATTTACCTCTTCCCAAAAAACTTATTTATTATCTCAGATACAATGAGTTTTTGTGAGAATCATAGAAAAAGGAAAATTTCTATCTCTCAACATTAAACATACACTGTGCACACAAAGCTACAAAGCATGTTCTTCAAAAGAATTAGATACATTTTGCGATAATTTGATTTCATGGAATGTTGTACTTAAGTTGTTCTTTTTGTGATAGCAATTTTGTGGATTTCAGTGTTATTTGTATCCTGCAGTATTAATACCCGTCGGTTTTAATATATTTATATTGTTCTCACACGCTATACTAATGTAGGAATTAATTCTATGTAGTTTTATAGGTTTTTGTTATTATACATTTATGTGATAATAGTATGATTGTGTGCTTTGCTATTGTTGTAGGCCTATTCAGTTTCTTGTGGCTTTGTTTATGTTTTACCTGCCATTCCCGTGTTATGGGCTGAAACCCCTTTGGTGTACTTGAGATCTCATTTTATGGTTCCAATTTATTTGCTGTTGTTCATGGAAATTTATATTTACATATATTTGCAAGGATGTGATAATAAAGGGCTGCAGAAACCTTAGTTGTTGTAACTTAACCTTGTGCTTGTGCACTTTATTTCTTTGTTGATTGCATCAGAAGGGTAAACAGTTTATGTTAGTTTTGCTGAGGGCTATTTATGGCTGCCAGGTGGGGTAAGCAAGGGTGAAGGTTTGACCCCCACGTTCTTTGTTCTGCACTTCCTTGATGTTTTTTCCCCATGATAATTTGTGTCTCAAAATTACCCCAGCCAACAATCAGTACATTTCCTAGAAATATCACAAAAGGTTTTGCCTCAATAACCTGTGAATGTCATCGGAATGCAAGGCAGCTTGGATATTATCCATTGTTATCATTTGAATATGGAAATTAAAAAAACAGAATCATTCATCTCAGGTAATAGCAAATGTATTCTGATTCAAATCAAACAGATAAATAGCATATAGTAACTTGTGCAACTAATGATTCTGCTATCTGGCAGTGAAAAGCCTTTCAGATTAGGAAGGCACCTGGTTACGTGAAAATCAACCAGGTGGCGGTTAAGTGTGTATTCTATAAGCGCCCTCTCCAGCTTACACTTCTCAACCATAGTTTTGCAGATCTCGGCCCAAACACTCCCCAAGACCTAACGTGCATCCGGCATGACACAATTGACATTAATGGTTGAAGTGTAAACAAGCGCCTCTAAATATAGAAGGGCGCCTGCTGCAAGCAATACTCTATAATCAATACGTCTCCATGGAAAGTAATTCCGTCATTTGTGTACTCTCCTTGCCTTTCTAAAATACTTGTATGTGCATAAACAGTTGCATGCCATTTGTATAATCTCCTCAACTTTTTTTTATTTTTTGGCTTGAGTGAATTTTAGGAGCTTTTCACTTGATATAATGTGTCTGTACTTAAAAGGCAGAAAGAAAAATAGGGCTGGATTGAAAGCGTAATAAATGGTGTCTTTTTCTGATTTACATCAGTGGGGTTGCGTGAACCATGTCATATTTCCACTGTTTTCAAGTTTTTGGCCAGGACGACCTGTCCATATAATAGTTCATGTTTTTCAAGTGGACTGTTTTAAAGACAAATTTTAAATTGTGTGCCCTCATTTTGAAAGGTTCTATTTTTTCACAGTCGTGAAATACATGCATGTATTTATGGTGTTCGTGCCTTTATAGTTTGTAACCATGAATTGTTAATGTAAGTCCTATGATTATGCATTTGAAGTGCTCCATGTAATTGAGTGTCATATAGCTGTATAGGTTGTCACCTGGTATTGATTCTTAGACTCTGCCTCCAATTGGTGCAATGTTTAATGTTAGCTCTGGAGCCTGTTTGCCCGATTCTCCACCAGATTAAACAGAACAGATGGGTCAAATGGAAACATCTAATTTTTTATTCTTCTATCTTTTGATAAATTATTTGTAAGGTTTCATCTGAACGTTTGCCAAAGAAATCAATGTGGCAGAATGCATCCTACGCGTTGCTAGGAGTATATAACCTATATACAATGCACACCATCTAAGCATTGACGATTTGCCTCTATTGTTGTTGGAGTTGACATTGGATATTTGTGAAACGGAGTTCCTTGGAGGCTATTCAATAGTATATTAGATTGGACTAATCTATGTATGACGTATTTATCATGCATAGTTATAAACAAAATATAAGTGGCTGATGAGCTTAAATTATTTACAAGCACTGAATGCTGGAAGCACAGAGGTTGGAACGATGCTGATGGATACTACTCCCATTTTACCAAGAGGAGTATGGTGGTTAAAATGATGTAATGGTACATATTCTTGCTAAACCAGAAGGTCTTCGGATCAAAAAGGACCCTGTTGCAAGGTATAAGTTACCCGGAGTATGCGCCGCTGTCACTGGATGTATGGTCTTTATCATTGGCATTGGGGTTGCCATTGTCGGATACTCCAACACATCGGATAATGACAAGCAAACAGCGAAATCTCTCAAAGTTGTGGGACCTATACTCTGTATAGTCGGTGTCATAATGTTGATCGCAGGGTTTATGTACAAATACGTCATGCACCATCGATATAAGGAACTGCGGAAAGAGAAGTATACCGTCCGACCAAAATCCTCTCGGTCGGTAAAATCAGCTCGAACTGCTCGAAGGTCTCCTGGGGATGGTAGTAGTCAAGTAGTTTCCCATGACATGCAGCAACATTTAGAAGAACTTGGTGTGGAGATTGGCGAGTCTTCGAAACCTGCTGACATGTTTATGATCAGTGAAAGTAGTGGTAGATTCAAAGATATGGAAACAGAATTCAAAAGGGAAATTTCACTGCGGATGCCAAAAACTATGGATGCATCGAAGGTCAAAACTAGTAGACCTAAATCTGCAAAACTTAATGATGAACCTCAATACGTGGGATATGCTGCTGTGAATGAAGGCTATGATGGTCCACTTCCTGAAAGAGAAATTAATCAAAAGAGACATATCGATGACAGCGATGAAATAGTTCCTGCGCCAAAGGAAGTTCGTCAGTCTTCGGTAAATAAACTTCCTCCAATCAAAGTTATAGATGCTACGGCCAAGAAAAAGGGAAAGAAGAGTCCTAGACCAAGCTCAGGTACCAAACGCTCTCCGAGGAATTATACTGCTGATGGCAAGGAAACGCCTCATAAAACTGCTGAGAACGACAATAACACAAAGAACTCACTTGAAAATGATGACACCAAGGATGGCAACATTAAGTTGAAATCTGGTGGAATTGAAATCTCTAAAGAACTAACTAACATTACACCTCGAAGTAAATACTCAAGAAGAGAGACCCTAGCACTGCATGCAGATGTTGATGTAGAGGAGATCCCTGACTCAACCCTTCAGAATGGAGTGGTTATTGATGTCAATAGATTGCCCACCATTGCCCAAGACGAAGATGAAGAGTTTGCCTCTGATTTCTGACAAATTGATGTTTGATTAGATTTGTATGTTTATATGTATAATATATATATTGTCGAATTTTGCTTGCAATCGAAATAATCAACTGTGTCATAAATGCATTCTAAAAAATATAAATTGTTTGTTTCAAATAATGTATTGTTTCCGTGGTGTCTACTCAATAATTTGGGGGCGGGGCCTAGCTCAGCTTCCAACCACTGGGTCCCGGGTTCAATTCCCGGTCGAGTCTATAGTAAGTTGGATGGCTGTTTCCTTCTTCATCTCATTGCCATGGTCTCTGCCTGCCCTAATTAACCCATCAGGTGCAGAAATACAGGACGTAAAGCCCTAATCACACACACACACACTCAATAAATTGGCTCTCGACAATGATTGGCTTTAGACAATGTTGGTTGGCTTAGACAATGTTGGTTGGCTTAGACAATGATTGGTTTGGCTTAGACAATATTTGTCTAAGGACAGCCAATATACTATTACGTGGACACCAAGGGAAATAATAATTTGTTTGAAACACACAATCTTTTTTTTTTTTGGGGATTGTGTTGTTTGTAACAACACCAATTTGTTTTGAATGTATTAAACAGAATACAGCTTTTAAGCGATATACTAATTTGTATGTAACACATATAATATGGGTGTATAAATTAATATAGATTTATGCAAGTGATAGACATGTCCAGTTTCAGTTTGATGTTGACCTTATAAATCAATACATTGTTGCTGAGTGAAACAATGAAATGTGATACTTGTTATGAATAATATATTTAACATGCTGAAACCCAGCACTGAAAAAAAAAAGTTGTTATTTTTACTTTGCTTATGCATTATTTTACCACGAAACATTATTAATTCTGACATTTATGAATATTGCAGAACTGCAATCAACGGATCCCGTGGCCTAGCTATTAGTAGATAGATAGCCTGTAGCAGGTAGTAGTTGCTTCCTAACAAGTTAGTTGGAAGTAGGCTGTGGTTTGGATGAATTGAGGAGATCCAAGAGTATTTAGTTTAAGCTGGTAATTGTCAGAAGTCATAAATATAAAATATAAGGTTCACAACGTTTGAAATTTGCTCATCCTCTACAACTGCATGTGGAGGAGTATATTAGCTACGTGTATACATGTCAGTCACTTGCAAGTTGTATTGTTCTTTATGGCTTCTTATTTCTTAATGTGTTATCGTAAAATTTCCACCAAGCTGAGTCCAATGTTGTTTACCAACAACTTCATTTATTAACAGACTGCAAATTGCATCAATTGCTGGCATCCAGGACTTTCAGACAAGGGGCAATGATGTGATGGACTGAATGATGACATTCAGGTAGTTATGGAAGCCTAAATTGGAATAAACTAGAAGGTTGGTCATATTGGCCACAACTTTGCAGAGCTCTTTCCAATGCACTGCATGAATATATTTTACTTTGACTAAGATCTTAGCTAAGTGATGGTATGTAGAAAGACTGCCGTTCTTGACAAGTTATTCATCGACTATCTTACAAAGTAATCAGCTTTTATCAATGATATGTTTTTATTTATTAAAAATTACTCACCAAGCCTAAGATAGGATATTGACCTAGGCTAACTGACCATGAGGTCAGTCATTTAAGATACCGTCAAAATGTCTTAAAAAGTTTGTCAGTATTTCCAAAAAACAAGATAACATGTTATATCCCACACTTGGCTGTGTTCCTTATAGAAAACCTATTAGGAACAACCCATGGGGTATTTTTTTGTGATCCACCATCCCTAATTATAATAAATTGTGTTCCATCATCCCTGATTTACATATTGGACGGACTACTTTAGGTTGATCAGTTTCACTTTCATTTTCACTTTCACACTAAAATCACAGCTTTGCTTATATAGACTACTATTCATGAACACAAACTAGGTTTGAAGTAAATACGCTTTTTAAAAGTAATTTTGAAAACTAAAAGTTGTCCGTAGCGGTCATTGGTCATGTCTGGATGAGACTTCAGTTCAAAGCACTTCCACTTTCACTTTGCCCATTAAATCTGAAAAATAGCCACAACTTCGTCAATTCTTGACTCAGTTTGACCAAATAAAAATTGGCTTGAAGCTCAGTTTCTCTTCTCTTCATATCTGCTAACAGTTCCTTTATATATGTCATAGATTATTTGTTTCGGCGACTCGTTTTTACCGAAAAAACAATCTGTTGATCTCAAACAGGCTGACATCCACAACATTGAACATGCCATGGCCACAACTTCGCTAATTCTTATAATAAAACCCAACCACAGTGGTGGATCAGCTCAATGTAACCCATGAGTGAGCTGTCTGGCAAACACAATCTATCAAATGCCTATTTTTCTGCTAAAAGCCTTCAAACTTTTGAATGGGATGAAGTTGTGACGTCTGTCTGTGTGCTTGGTTCTCTTCTGTGATTGGCTGCTGAGATGTTTATGAATATTAATTAGATTTGTGATCCTCACTGTTTCTGTAGGAATATCAATAAGAAAAGTACAAGAATTTGGTCAAAACATTCTTAATTTCTTAGTTTTCTCAGCTAAAAATGCTCAAAATATCTGTTAAAGTGTGGGATATAAATAAAACCCAACCACAGTGGTGGATCAGCTCATTGAAACCCATTCGTGAGCTATCTGGCTATGGAACTCACTTGTGGCTTCGCCACTCGTGAGTTCCTCCACCAGACAGCTCACTCATGGGTTTCATTGAGCTGATCCACCACTGTGGTTGGGTTTTATTATAATACTACATGGATTCAAACATAGTTGGTGCAATGTTGACCTGGTATAACGTGCTATCTGTTATAGTTAGAATATAGATATTGCACACTTTATACTAGAACCCACTGTCAAAATTAAAATTCAATTAAACGTTAGTTGCTTTGACTTCCATCATCAATACATGTGGCCTAGTGGTTACATATTTATGTATGACTGTGAAGTTATGGTTGGCAAATGAAATTCTACTGTAACTGAGGGTAATAGGTTCGTAACTTCACCAAGTCACTCTCAAACAGAAAATTACTATTAAAGTAAAAACCTACTCCATATGAGAAACGTTTTTAAAAACCCAATAAAACTTCGTCACTTGTAAACATTAGTGTCAAGTAAATGTATAAGTGCAAACGTTTGGTAATTGAACCATTTTAAGTGATTCGAATGGATTTTATTGTCATAAACAATTTATTTCCAGTACACTGTGGTTTTTCTATTGATTGAGGTAAATTACGTCTTTTTTTTCATACACGGATTTGAGCAGTCCGTTTATCATTTACATAAATATATAATAGTTTAATGTGGTTGATTACAACAATGTTTGTAGGACACTTTGCATCAAGAGTGATGTCTGATAATGCACAGGTAAAAAAAGTAGAAAAATTCTGTTGGCTTCTAATATTGTCAGGCATCAAATAATGGCAGAATTGCTAAGTGAATGTTATAGATTTTGCTTCAGCTTCATATTGATGCTCCTGTCATTGTGTTTACTTTTGGCCTCTTTTTGCACTGATTTTTGAAGTCTTTTTGTCCGGCCATGTCATGATTTGTCCTGGTCGTACATTTCTGCTCCCAGCACCAATTCACTGGAGAAAAAAAGTTGATAAAAAAGAGAACCAAAAAGAGAAGGATTTAGTTTTATGAAAAATTATAAGTGTCTATTTTAAGATCATGATGAACACTTTATTGCCAATGCTGTAGATATTTTAGTATTTCCATTGTCTCTAGTTATGGAAGTTACTGAATTAACATTATGGGCTATTGGAAACTACGTGGGTATAGTTTAGTCTAGATTTCAATCAGCATTATTAATTATAATTAACCGCACATCGGTTGAACCTCATTGGCTACGGTACTGCCACTGCACAAAAAAACATGCCATCATTTACGATACAAACAATTAATTACACAGAATATCAGAATATTTCCGATATGAAGTCTTTGTGTTCTTGTACGAAGAACAATATCACAGCCAATCTCATAGACTTTAAGGTAGCTTAACCAATAAAGGGTCCTGCTGGACTCACATTATATACTCTGGCGTTTAGTTTCCAAGTCTTTGAAATTGGCTGTATTGCAAGATGTGATTTTTCTGCAAATGCAAAACCTAAAACTTAAGCCTCCAGAGAAAAACTGTTTCCAAATGTTCTGATCAGAAATAATAATAAAAGGTGTGGCAACCCGAAAACTCCTTACAAAGACTTAAAACCATTTATAACAAATATAGTTCTGCATTTTAAATTTGAAAAGTTTTTTGAAGACAACCGTTGGCTGTTTCAGAACCATGTAATGTGTTCATGCCAGTTAACCTATTGATGGTGCTGAAGGCAATTTCTAAAATCACCAGGTGGCGCTTAAAGCAAATGCCAACTTCTCACCTGAAGTCTATTTCTCCATCACCATCCTGGTCCAACGCGTTGATTAATTCATCTACTTGCAGCAGACTCAAAGGTATTTTGGCATCCTTAAGCAATGATAACACACGAATTAGCATATATTAAAGCATACATTAAATTTAAGATAATTTATTTGACATTTTCTGTTACCTTTAACCCTTCTCTGAACTCATCATGTGTGACACTCATGCTGCCATCTGTATCAAACCTACTGAACAATTCCACAATGTTGATGCAATGCTGTTCACAATACAACTTCATGGCATTCAAAGCTTCCTCCACAACGTTATATTGCCGCAGTTTTCTTTTACCATATGAATCCGTGTAACCATGGACCACTGTTAGCTCCGGGTGTTTTTCTTTTAATTCTTCGAGTTTGTCTTTGAAGCTGTGTTTGAATATGCATTCCTGCAAGAGAAAATTAATTAATGTCATTAATAACTTGTTCAAACTTTATGTAGCATATATTGAATCAATTTTTTGTTTACTTACAGCCAAATTCAGCTCAGTCAATTTTAGGTCGTCTGCTTTTTGCAAGAACTCAATGGCTGCAGATGCTGCCTCTTCACTGATTGGGTTCTTGCCCAACTGCCGAAAAAAGAAGAAGAATTAACTAGCTGCCTACATGGCCAAATGTGCCACGTGCGTTATCCATGAGAAGGATAAACGCATGGAGAACGCACGGTTTTTAGCTAATTATAATGAGGTAAAAACCATGCGTTTATCCAAACGCATGGAAAGGCACTGTACATGTACTGAAGGCTAATAATACATCTTTGATGACATTCAAGAAATTTAATAATTATAATAAGTCTTTCAAATTAGGGGGGGGGGGGGAGAGGGGTTATTTAAGTTAAGTTTCTGGCCAGGAAATTTGAAGTCAAGAAGAGCATTAAATGGAAATTTTAAGGTCAAACCTTAAGGTGACGCAGCTCGTCCGTGTCTTTGATGGCCTTGATTATTGACAAGAATCCTTCATCGGGGATTCTGTTGTTAGTAAGGTCCAACATGGCGAGGGAAGATGTCTTTAGGGCAATGGCCATCTCCTTTGCTCCCTCCTCGCCAAATCCATTCCAGGCCAGGTTCAAATGCTTCAGTCCAAAATTATCCTGAAAAAAAAAAAAAAAGACAAGTAACATAAGTTATATTAACAGGCCACATCAGCTCATGTTGGAAGGTTGCTTCATCATTCGCCTCGACACCTGCCTCTCCTGATCAGCCCTATCTGGTGCAAAAATATGGGAAGTAAAGCCAGTCTCACCAACCCTTCAAGCCACTTCGGCTCAGCATTGTCAGTGTCGTCCAGCATAAGCAATATAAGTGCTCAACGATGGTCTGATTTTGATTGCTGTCAGTCAGGATATGGCGCAAATCTAGAGTCCCTGCAGTAGGATTCGAGATAAATACCCACCTGTTTTTCGGCTGTATTTTGCTATAAATGTCATAAAGCATGCAGCACAAAATGGACAGAAATGTTCTCAACAATTCAAATTCTAATTTTCTACCTGCATGACAAAAGTACTTCTGGAAAATAAATATGTATTATAAATAACAGCCTCTGATTTTATGATGCCTATCTTTCATCTTCAACTGTCATATATTCTCCGTTGTACAAATGGCTATAATGATGACAAAATGACAAAAAAATCATCATGGCAATAATAGGAAACTTAATTTGTACATAAATAAAATGAGTTGGAAAGTTGGGGTTGACATTTTCTAACATTTATAGCTATTTTGTGCTTCTCTATGACTTATATATATGTAAAAATAAGAACAACAAACGAGTGGAGAATTATTTGGATTATATATACCATAGTACTGGATTTGTGAAGATTTATGTTCTACTTTTATTAATAATTTAAAACGCACAAACAAGAACGCTAATATTTTTGATTCTCTAATAATAAAAGTTTGTAAAATGTGGTTAGTTTTTAAGGACTAAGTAGGCCTATTCAAGACATCCTCCGAGACTCCTTTTTGGATCATTAGGATTATTTCATTGACATGAACCAAGAGGTATATCCTATTATATGGTCAGCTTTCATTGATATTGAATATTTAACCGACCAAAGCGCTTAGCCCAGCATGCACTGCGTCTTCAGTAATCACCAAGATTATAGAAACCATACTCTGGCTATGCTGCCACTGATCCACATCCCGGTATCTGCCTTGGAACCAAATTAGCTGCCTGCATGAGCCAGTCCCATGGGGCTAAACCGAATGCGCTAATAAAGCTGTCTGCTTGGAGAGTGGGAGATATATAACTACATTTGCAAAACACACCTGTTGCCATATCCTGAGGAATAATCCAAAGTCAACTTGTGCAAATCAACAAATGAATTAAGATAACAATAAGATGTACAAATTAATTTTAGATTTGTAATTTGAAAATGTGATTTTTGTAGTAAATCCACACTTGGATAATTTTCGTGACAACTGAGCGACTTGCACATGAAAAATATGCCACTTTACTCGGTTCCTCTTTGGTGGAAGAACTCTTTGACCACTGGCCTGTGTCCCATTTATCAAGCAAAGGACTATTCAAATGTTTGGTCAAGCTCTGGCAATGAAATTGACATGTACAGTTCTAGATTACAGACCACGGACCATTGTAAAGTCAATAATTGCTGCTAATAGCTCCAAATTCTTCAATGACACATGGTGCCATTCGTCTACAGCAGGTGTAGATTATTTAGGAATTCTAAGGTCTGTTTTGGAATGATGCTCAATATGAAATTCACCATAAAACACAGGGTCACTCACATAATCAGTATGATTGATGATACTTACCCCATATAAATACAGTAAAGACAATGAAGCGACAATGCCAGTTCAGGCATTTACTAGTGTAATTGATGGATATACATGATTATATTAACAGCTTTGTTAGCTCAATAAGTCAACATCATGTGAAGTAATGTTTTATTGTTATTATACTTTTTTTTTTTTCAATTAAATTAATTAGGTCAAGCCTGTTTAGGCCTAGGTGCATTGACAAGTCGTACCATGGAATAAATATGTACCATGTTTGCTGGTCATATAAACTGACAATAGCACATTTTAGTTCAATCATTTCATGAATCTTACTTTTATATATTTCTGTATTTATGTATGCCTTTTGTTTGAATTTTATACTACAGTGTACTGATTGTTATATTGTTTTAGTGGGCCATCTGCAAAACAGCTGTGCTGATGATGCAACCCGAGTTAAATATGTTTGAAAAAATAATAAATAAAAAGCAGCAAGCAGCACTGAGATAAATTCAATAATTATATGTTATAGATAGGTAGGTATACAGTTAATAACTCACATTAACTCCTCTGGCCAACTCCACTGCCCCTCGGCCTCTAATGCTGTTCCAGCTCAAGTCCAGCTCTTGCAAGATTCCATTTTCCCCTTTGAAAAGAAAAGTCAATTAATCATGTATTATATATGTCAGAAATTTATTATTTATAAGCATGTTATGTAATTGAACTGACTGAAGTTTACTTTTGAAATAAAAGCAAATAATTGAATGTATGTACCTTCATTGTATAGTTACTTTAGATTGAAATAAAATAGAATGAAAGATCTAATAGATAGTTCTAAAGCAATGAATAAATAAAATAATCAATAAAGTGCAATCGTAAAATAGATATATTTTAATTTTAAAACATTTATGGCATTGACGCAAGTACTGTTAGAAATATACTATTTTCAAGCATTGCCTTACTGCGAAATTTAAAGGCAAATTACCTATCAAATGTCTAAGGTGGGGGCCTGACTTCTCTCCAAATTCATTATTGTTCATGATCAAAGTCTTCAGCTCAGGATGGTGCTGCACAAAATCGGATTGCATAATATATTTCAGAAACTTAAAAAGTTTTATTTTTGATTTTTAAGATTGCCATATAGTTCGGAATATATAATAATGAATTAGAGTGGTAAAATATCAATTTACCTCCATGGGTTTGACAAGAGAGTGTGCATCTTGATCCCCAAATTTGTTACCTGAAAGAAGCGAAAGCAATATATATATATTAATTAACGCCTAGGTATATTTATGCTAGATGCAATTAATTAACTAATGGTTGGTGTATGTGCAGCTTGTCTGCAGGGAGCTAAATATAGATTTAGCCCAATAATTGCGTCATAATAACGTCATTATTGTGACGTCACAAATGGTCTGCAGGTTGTGACGTCACATGAGAAACAACATAAGCTTATCAGCTGTTCAATAACATGCAGGAAGGTGAGGTATAATTGGGCCAATATGGACGAAAGAAAGTTCTACAATTATCTTAGAAATTCCCAGTTGATGATTGAGAGCAAAGAGACTAGGAGGCAGTACATCAACAAGTTGGCAATGATGTATTTTGGGAAGAGGGCTGGGGGCATTTCTATGTCCCAACAAGTCGAAAGTCTCCTATATTTCAATCGCTCAGAGTTCAAGAAAGATGCCAGGATCTGGCTAAGAAAATCTTCCAAGTCAAAAAACCTTTACGACAAAGACATTTTGCTGGACACTTTGTTCACATGCAATGGAGAATCTCGTTTGGTCGTCAGGAGGAGGTTTCCTTTATCCAAGCCCGAAGAATTCATTCACATTTTCAGCTGCGTAGACGTTAACAAGTGGCTGGAAAGAACCGGCAGTGGTGAATTGACATCAGCCAGTCTTCCGGTCCTGGGTGAGCTTATCAAAATCGGTGCAGAGAGGACGATTCTTTTTGGGAGTTTAGAGGACCTCACGGAAGAAGAGGAGGAAGAACGAGTTACTAAGCGACACGTGTCATCAGAAGACCTTGCAACTTACCCCAGTGACAGCAGTGATTCAGACGTCGTTGACGAAGTCGTCATTTACCCCCATGTCAACGACCTCCCTCCGCTGCAGGACAGCAGGGGTTACACCAAGAACCCCTTTCTATGCGACGGCAAGAACCCATTTTTAGGTGATGGCAAGAACCCTTTTGTGAATGACAAGAACCCTTTTCTGAAGGATTGTAAAAAAACATTTTTGCAGGAGATAAACGATACGAGAGAAAGTCGCAAACGAACAGAGGATTGTCCTGGGCATCCCACCCCTCCAGAGGACACAAATGGGGTTGGGTTACGCCACAGCCAAAGAAGCACACGACTTGAGGATAGGGGATATCGCACCCTTGCTAAAAGGTAGCTAATTCGATATTAACCCTCAACAATTAGAATAAATGATTTTTGGTTGTAAAGATTACAGAAAAAATACATCTGATCCTTTCCAAAACAAACCTAACAGCGTAAACGAGCCGCAATTCTGGTCCACCTGCATACCCCCTTCCCATCAAGAAAAGAAAATTGAAAACAGATGACAACATTGTTTTTGCAGAAGAATAACGTAAAATACTATGTCTTTCATAACACAACTTGATTCCCCAAAAAAATTCTGGAGTTATTCATATATGCTTATTTATTTCTCAATTCTGGGGGAGTGGATAGGATGTGCAGGTTTGAAGTTTGGGGCAAATCTATCTGGAAGCCATGTTTTTTGTTGCGTTCTCCGTTTCTTTTCAGCAGACTGGAAGACTGTCACATTACCGAAGTAGGTGAAGAAGCAGAGGGGCTGATCATGCCTTCACCCCCTACCCGCAGTCCCACCTTCGTGGTCGGGGATAACGAGAACCGGAACTGCAGAACCCCAGGCTCCATTTCCCCCACCCTCTCAGACGATTGGCAAGTGGAGGATTTGAGCTCCATCTTAGAAGTTACCTCGGATCTACATGCTTTCGACTCTTACGACTCCTGCTGAGAGAATCTTTCATGCAACATATCGTTATTGACAGTCATATTGTAAATAATCATTACTGGGCCTATAATGATATTAACTGTATATATGGATTGTATTGTATAGACTATGTTATTAATGCTTTATCTGTCATATGTACGTGCTGTCAAAGGAGACTGTGATACCTATTATCTTGGTGTATATTTATTAGATTCAGAGATATGTATTAAAGAAAACTGTACAGATTTCATCAATGCATTTTATTTTAATTACACAATGCCTTGAATCTACACTCACCTGAGATATCTAATTTGCTGATGGTTGTGTTGGCCACCAACATGTGTGCAATTAGTTTGGCGCCATAGGATCCGAGGTTGTTGTCCGAGAGATCCTGAAGAATGATTGCAAGGCTATTTGACTGTTACATAATGAAATGTGTACGGTGGGAACCATGGTGTATTTCCTACATGCAAAAATGGAGTGGGAGGGGGGAGGGTGGGGGGGGGGGGGGGGGAGATTGGAAGGAAACTGAATTATTTACCAAGTCTGTGATGGATGTGTTCTCTGCCATCATTTTTGTGATGTAACGGATTCCCTCTTTGCTCAAGTCATTTCCTTTCAAGCACAGGCAGGTGACATTTGTGTTCATCTGTAAAACACATTTGTTTTATAACTACTGGTTATTGTTTATCACATTGTGAGCACGTTGTTCAGCTCAAAGAATTGTGAATTTCATTGCTTGTAGGTCATTTACAAAATTAGCTATTATCTATCCGCCTGAACAGCATTGTGCCACAACAATTTTTATAAAAAAAAATTTTCAGGCTTAGGTCAACTCCAGTAGTGTAGAAATCTAAAGGTTTCCAAAGATTTTAACAGTTATTACTCTGCCAATTTCTTCTTTAAGTTTTGAAAATTGTTAGACTTATTCAAAATAAAAGAGATACTTACGACCATCGGTATAGCCAGAGCCTTCGCCCCTCTGGGTCCTATCCCATAATGCTTCATGTCTATTTTTGTGGCATAGGCCAACTTCCGCCGGAAGGATGCTGAGGGCACGGTGCGGTATTTCCGGCATGCCTTTTCATACGTTTTCTGACCAGTCTCGTCATATGGGTCAAAACTCTCTGCCCATGTAAAATTGATTGATTGGTGATTGATTGGTTGATTAATTCATTCATTCATTCATTTTGTAGCCCAACTGCATTCTTGCCAATATTTAGACAAGTGACACGCATGCGTAAAGTTCTACTCGAATATCAGACTATTTTTAAGGGCTTAATTTTTGAACAACCGAACACTCCCATCTGCATCACAAACAGACCTTTAACGTCAAGAACGGTTTCCCGATCATCCTCCTCATTTGCATATGCATCAGAGGTCAGTTGACCTGCATTTGTGGTTGTTGACCCTGTGCCTGTTCTTCCGGTTGCCGGTGTGACCTTCCTGTCTCCTCCAAGGCCACTTCCTGGTGCTTGTCTACGAGAGTCGTCATCCAGGCCACCTCGCTGTAAAAGGGCAATTAATTACATTAGGATATGGTACTGCCTAAGACCATAAAGGACCACTCTATGCTAATAAGACTGACTAGAACTTCATGAAGTTGAGTTTGTATCATACTTGTATATTCATTGTCTTTAGAAATGACTAAATACAAGGAAAAGGGCCAAGGGCATTTTAGACACAGATAGTCATATATATAATGTCTAAAATGTAACTGTATTTCTTTCAGTGGATTACAAACAGACTAAGGGATAAATCTACTTGGTGTCGATGCAGTCAGTCAGAACGTAATGTTGATTCCTGGTCGAGCCTATGTTGGATGGCTGTTTCATCCTTTGTCTCATTGCCGTGGGACCTACCTGTCCTAATTAGCCCATCAGGTGTAGAAATACAGGACATAAAGCCCTAATCCACCACCACCAGAATGTAATGTTAGTCGCAATGCCTGATTATTGCAAATGTCAAGCAGTCAAATGGCAGTCAAGACGTTGCAAAAGATGGTCGAAATGTATGAAATGCTCATAAAAATGTCTTTGAAACATGTCATAGCGAACTGTTTTATCTAGAAATTTAGTCAGGGAGATTTTCAGGAGAACGACTGACCGCCTTCCTATAACATTAGCCATTTGACTACTGAGTAAGTCATCCTTGGTCAATGTCATGTGGACTAAAGTTGCTTTCTGACCACAGTTAGAATTGGCTGTAGTAGGATCCATAAAAAATGTCCACATGAAGTCTATACATTTTGGTCATAATTTATCATGAAAGCTTGGAGCAGTAAAAAATGCACAGATATGTTATAAATAAGTCAAACCCTAACTTTCTAAACCATAAAAACCCCTCTCTTCACCACTTAACTTCAAGTTTCCAATCTTGCAATGATCATTTTTTGCCATTTTCTCAGTATTATGGCCATTTGCTATGGTCGCAGAGAAGCAACAAAAATTGCAATGGAGAATATAGCAAACTTATTTCTCTCCCAGAGTGTTTTTATCAGGTGGACATTTATTTTTAATCCTACTTTAGTGAAACTCTTAGTCATACAAATATTTCGCCCAGTGAGATCACTCTTCTTACAGACAAAACATGATAAAAGGTAAATAAAAAAAATAAAAATATATATATATATTGATAAAAGATAGTTGGAATTTAATCATTTAGTCTGCTGAATTTATAAAATATGTGTCCAGGAATGCAGTATAAATGTATTTAGAGTTGAAGTTCTCTGGCAACATCCATGTTTTGTTATATAAGATACAATTTACATATATACATGTCGGTACAGCAAAAGACAACCTAACAGCAAATGCAGAAAATCGTTACTTTTTGTCACGTTTGGGTAGTGTGTCAATAATTATTTAGCTTTCGAGTATTTCTCATTAACTCGTGGGGCGGGGGCCTAGCTCAGAGGTAGCGCTCTGGGCTTCCAACCGCTGGGTCCCGGGTTCGATTCCCGGTCGAGCCTAAGTTGGATGGCTGTTTCATCCTTCGTCTCATTGCCATGGTCTCTGCCTGTCCTAATTAGCCCAACTGGTGCAGAAATACAAGACGTAAAGCCCTTATCACCCCACCCAATTTCTCATTAACTCGGAGATTTCTTGGAAAGACATAGCCATTCCAAAATATGAAAAAATTATAGTTTTAGTTGTTGTGTGTGATGTGGAACATTCGAGTATTTCTCATTAAATCCAAGATTTCTTGGAAACCGTTGCCATTCAAAAATATGAAAAAATGAATAGTCTCAATTGTTAAAAAATAGAAGAGTAAACTAATCTCACCTCAATAAAAGTGATGAGCCAGGCATATGAATTCATATTCCAAGAAATATGTCAGGTACACATTTCGTGAGAACGAAAAATGTTTGTTTGTGTTTTTTCACCAAGTAACACACACTCTATTGCTCATAAATCACGTGGACAGAAAAGTCAATGTTGATTGCTTTGTGTTGAATATGTTCTATAAATATTATCCACTCGTTGTAAAGAATGAATGAGACTAAGCATACATGATTATAATCTATCCAGGTACATGGTCGGTTATTGACACTTGACTGTGATGATCGAATTACATGATATGTAGAATATTAGAATTGAGTGCAAGAAACAGTTTTTGTTGTTGTTGCTGTTTTGCAGTGTTGTGTCTGGAGAACATGAATGAAGAATATCTTGTTCTATGTGAACTGTTTGATCTCCATATATCTACAGTAATTACCATCGTGGAAAGACAAAAAAGTGTACCTTGAGAAATTGAAGATAATCTACTATATATTAGTTGTACAAATTTTGTAGATATCTCCATGGAAACTAGAATAGCAATGATAATAGACCTATCTGTTTCCTTTTTTAATTCGGTGAAAAAATAAGTTCATCTATTCTTTTGTGTCTGTGCCATGGCATAGTGGTAAGGTATTTGGATATTTGGATGCCAACTCAGAGGTAGCAGGTTCGAACTTCCGCTGTGGGATGGAGGAATTGGGCAGGTCCTCCTGCAACTACTCCCTCCCACCCAGGTGTGATGGCCATTATGGGCACTTGACCTATAGTAGGATTCAGAATGAATGTCCACTTCATTTTCATATTTTTCTTCACTATGCATCGAGCGGCACTCAGCAGCATGGAATGTATGGACAGAAATGTTTAACAGAAATTTTTATAAATTTTAATTAGGCAGGCCTTTAAAGTTGCTTTAATAGCCGGAGTCGTGAAAACTCATTTCTCTAATTCACTGAGAACTTGTACTTTTGTTACAAAGTCATGTGACATTCATTAACTGCGCCACTTTGCCTGCACTTTTGTAACTTGAGGTGATTCTAGTATTATGTACACCTACAATTAGTAGTGCCTGGTTTCCTACTACATGTTTTTCTGTCGAATAGCGTTACTTTTGGCAGTATAGATTGCTATCCTAATTTTCAAAAGTGCATGTACAATCTACAACAGTTCATTGTGTGTATCAATTATTCCAGTATGTACACTGTATGTGGATATTTCTGATTCTACAATCTTTTTATAAGTAAATATTGAATGACACATAATATGCATGCATGAAATTTAACCTACCTGAGGTGTCTGTCTGTCTGTGAGCTGGTATTCCATTTTAGTGCAGAAAAGTCATGAATGATGTTTAGTACTGTTAAAGTATAATTAGAACATTAATTAGTAATTTTACTAATTACTGTTCTCCTGTGCAAACTTCCATGATATTCGGAGAACGGTTATTTCCAAATATGGCTTTAAGAAGAATATATTGTGCATATATGCATGATTGAGGAGACGTTCGAATGTTGACTTTCTGCTGTGCCCAATGATGTGTGACCAGTCTGTGCTAAGCAAGGCCAATGGATTTTGCAATTATTTATTTAATCAAATTGTACCTGACCTTGATTGGATTTCACAGACCATTATCTTTTGTATCCTTATAGCTAAAATATCCTTTGTGTATATATGATTAGAAATCCTCAATTGCTATTTATAAACTGGAACGGTTTCAATATTTAGAAGAACTATATTGTCAATTAAATTAAAATAAGTTTTTGTAAAACTAAAGCAATCGATTACATTATATGTATATATTTTCTTTTCATGGCCCTTAAGCCTAATATTCTTCAACAGTTTGCCATGATTCCTTTTTTTATGGAGCAAACGTAAATTTCACGTAGATTGTTGAATAATGGGCTCGGCATGTCAATGAATAATTTTGCCATATAATTAAAATTCTTTTAATGAGAGGGTTGACCTGTTCTCCATTTCAGGGTTATGAGAAAATGAATAAACACCGAGTGTGACGTATGGCATCTTAATATGATTTGTGGGTGTTTTGACTTATTACTTTCTTGGGTGTTGGCACCTTGCGGTCATTGACCCACACTCAGCTCTCGGGTTGTCAACATTTTTTATTGCAATTTTCTTGTGGGCCAAGGACACCCTTCACTGGCAAACTGGTTAACTAGGCTATCGTATGGTTTCTTGTCTTGTTTTATCTTGTCTTGTGTCTCTTGTCGCTTGTCTTGTCTTGTCTTGTCTTGTCTTATCTTATCTTATCTTATCTTATCTTATCTTTTGTTTTCTTTTGTTTTCTTTTCTTTTCTTATCTTATCTTATTTTTCTTTATCTTACCTTTTCTTTATCTCATCTGATCTGATCTTATCTTATATTGTGCTATATAAAAAAATATTCATTTTTATTTATTTATTTAAATTTTATACATTTATATATATGAATTTTTTTATGGTTGTAATGATTTTTGCTCTTGAGTATTCAAGTGTTTGTTTTTAGAGTACAAATTTAATTACCACTACAAAGGCATATTTTCCAGTTTTGTCTTTTGATGTCATGGCCTTATCACTTATTTTCTCTATGGCAGATATGGCAGATATAAGAGGAGAGAAATTAACTTTTTTTTTTTGTTTGTTGCAAAAATGATTGTAGAGGGAAAGACTCAAATTTTCCGTGGTCATTGACCTCTCAGGTATCAAATTTATTTTTAATTAACATCCTGTCATATTATTAGATGAGGTATTCATAGCATAATACAATAATATACGTCTTTGTACTATAATTTAGGCTAAACAATATAAATAAATAAATAAAATCTCTGAGGTCGTTGACCGCTCAGGAACTGAGTGCTGCACATAGTTGTAATTATGCGCACTCCAAGCAGCACTTTGCAGGAGTCAACGTCCTCTCGGTCATTGACCCCCATACCCAAACTTCGGTGTTGTGACTAATCATAACGTGCAAAGCAGCAAAGTGTATCTTGTTGTGAGACTAGATAGGTTGACAAATAATAAACATTCTCACATAAACCATTTAGATATATTGTCAACAAATTGAAAGACCTACTAAGCATAATTCTAAAACTTTTAAATGCTTGTGTTTACCTGATTTTGCAAACCAAAAATGTGGCTCTCTCTTCTGAAGGATGGGCGCCTTGTTTCCATTCTAGGAGAATACTTTTCGGCTAGATGTAGCAATTAATGTTCCAGTTATGCCAAATCGTTATTCACATATAAAATGATAAATGAGATCGTGTGACGAAGGCGAGGGCTAATACAAAATTAGGTCTATAAAGAGATATTAAGTAGCTTATTGGAGTTTATCTTCTTAACTACGCATTAAATATTTGGGCACACATTGAAGTCACCAAGCAGTACAATCAGACTGATCACTACATAGTGCTGTGTAATATATATAATATACATTATCATTTCCAGAGAATATGTCATGATAAGAGGTAGTACATTTAAGTCCAATGTTGCCTTGCCATGGTGTCAGCTCATCGTCAGGTCGATTTGCTGAAGTGTCTGCACACACAGATTGTGACAACCTTGCATACCACAGCACACAACTTATTTAATTGTAACATATCGATACAATATGACAGTGCAAACTCTGAAAACTATAAAAATATTGCAGCAATATTTTGTATACATTGCCACAGATGTCTACATAACAACAGATTATCATTTAGCTAATACATTGTTGCAATATTTTAAATATCATATTTTTGCTACTCGTACAAACAACCATTATTGCATTTGCAAGTTTAGAATACCACTACAATTATTTTGGCTTGTCTAAAATGAGTACCCCTGTCCATGTTAAGTTAGTCATAGTCAGTGCCATTTTTATGTCATCAGTCATAATGATTGACTTCCTTACAGTAGAGTGCATTGACTTGGAAACTAATTTCAGAGGACGTCATGTGAATTCCGGACTCGCATTGGCTAAGACATAGGCTAAGAAAGTCCCTCAGCCATTGAGAGTCATGCATCCTCTGGAATTTAGTTTCCAAGTATATGGGTTCTTTTGAAAAAGCTGTCATCTTTAAATTTAGCATATTCACAGAGCCCGGCTGTGTGATTAACAGAATTTTGTCTATCTGCAGAGCCCGGCTGTGTGATTAACAGAATTTTGTCTATCTGCAGAGCCCGGCTGTGTGATTAACAGAATTTTGTCTATCTGCAGAGCCCGGCTGTGTGATTAACATAATTTTGTCTATCTGCAGAGCCCGGCTGTGTGATTAACAGAATTTTGTCTATCTGCAGAGCCCGGCTGTGTGATTAACAGAGTTTTGTCTATCTGCAGAGCCCGGCTGTGTGATTAACAGAATTTTGTCTATCTGCAGAGCCCGGCTGTGTGATTAACAGAATTTTGTCTATCTGCAGAGCCCGGCTGTGTGATTAACAGAATTTTGTCTATCTGCAGAGCCCGGCTGTGTGATTAACACAAATTTTGTCTATCTGCAGAGCCCGGCTGTGTGATTAACATAATTTTGTCTATCTGCAGAGCCCGGCTGTGTGATTAACATAATTTTGTCTATCTGCAGAGTCCGGCTGTGTGATTAACATAATTTTGTCTATCTGCAGAGCCCGGCTGTGTGATTAACACAAATTTTGTCTATCTGCAGAGCCCGGCTGTGTTAAGACTAGCTGCACTGCCGAGTAATGTCATTAACAGAATTTCATCTCTCTCAACATCCCTGCTGTAAGATTGAAAATATTTCTTTGCTAGTTTCTCACACCACATGTACATTGTACAGGAGTGGATTTTCTGTTTCATCACCGAAAGATTGATTGACTTCAACAGAGGCACCTTATGCCCAGTGTTCTAAGCTCGAAACTGTATTTCGATAAATGACCAGAACTGGGTATTTTGCAATGCATGCATGTTGTGGTTTCACTTTGGCTGCCAAGGAACTAAGCGGAAACCAAAAGACAGGCTCTTTTTTTTTGTTCAAATTGCACCATTTAGGACACACTGGTCGAAAAATTGACAGTAGCTGTATCGTAAAAACAATATATGTTAGGATAATGATATTTTACATGGGTATTGTCTCCAGGAAGTTTGGCTCAAGGTTGGGGTTGAAGTTTGCAATAGCAACGTGCATATTTCATGTAATATAATATACCAAGAAAATTATAATTTCTATTTCCTACTGGTTTTTCTGGTTATTGTCTTGTGCATGTGCTTCCTGCATGCTTTTTAAAGATGACTGTTGTATGAGAAACACAAATATATCTGTGAGATCCATGTCCACTGTTTGAAGATGTATCACACCAATCTGTAATGTGAGTTTATACCACAGAAAATTTCTATGTTCCTGGAAGATTGACTTCTGGTATTTAAGGAAACAGTGAGAGATGTGAGCTAACAACATACTCAGAAGCTTGTGACTGTGTTACGCTTAGATGTTATTTCCATGTATATTTGTCGAGTGCCTCTTGCGTGTCAAGGATGTAGCAAACTGGAATATCTGCCACTAATATACATTTTCTGTATGTAAAAATTATCATTGCTCTTTACTATTTCAATTTAATATTAGAGGTGTGAGTGTGACTGTTGATTCAGTAGAAATTTCAATTTTTCGAAGTGTCTATTTACCTTTAGCAATGATTAGTAGTGGTAGTGAGTGTGGATAGACTAAAGTATGTTAATCACACAGCCTGGCTGTGTCAGTAGACAACATTTTCTTAATGACACAGCCGGGCTCTGCAGTTAGACAAAATTCTGTTAATCAAACAGCTGGGCTTTGTGAATAGACAACATTTTCTTAATGACACAGCCGGGCTCTGCAGATAGACAAAATTATGTAAATCACACAGCCAGGCTCTGCAAATAGACAAAATTCTGTTAATCACACAGCCGGGCTCTGCAGATAGACAACAATCCTATGAGCACAGCCGGGCTCTGTGAATAGACACTCCCTTAAATTTATAGATTCTTTAGAAACAGTCTCCTCCCCACCAACTAGTACACTACTTACTTTGAGCCCACACTTGCATACATCACATGGTCAGTTGTGGTGGGTTGCTTGGACTCCGTGTAGTCAGTTTGATTGAACAAGCAGTAACATTTTTTAGAGAAGTACCCTTCCAATGGACTTATATTATATTATTTAGAAATCAACATAATTGAAACTTATACAATATTCCATTATTCGGTTCATATTTCCAAGTTATATATTGTTACTTTCATGTAGAATTAGTACATATATATCTTATATTTTGGTGTGTTGTAGTCTTCCCAGTATAAGAGAGCTCCCCTTGATTATTGAAGTGGAAAAAACAAAAACCTTTATTAATGATATACATAGAGTAAACAGAGCTATTAACATGGAACAGGATGTTATGTGCTGCCAATGGTGCAATGTGTTGCCAATGGGAAAGTTTACGAGTCTGCTTCAGTGCAGTGTCAACTAATTTCACATGTTGTACAAAGAACTCACGGGCAGGCACATTTGTATGCTATACTTGTACAGAGTTTAAATTCAAAGCATAATATCGTTTGTCATTTATATACAAAATCATCAGACTGTTATTCTTTGAATACTATTCAGATTCTCGTGAATGACCTTGGTGGTTACGAAACGAGTCGTTTATCTCAACTACAATTCAGACTCTGACAAAGACTGGGACAGTTCTGACAATGTATACACTAAAAAAAATCAATAAAAAGTTCAAATAAGTAATTCATCACCTTTATTCAAGTTGATGAAACGAAATCTGCATAACTCTGCAGAAGTTGCCTTTTACAAGTTTTTTTGAAAGGGATGAAAACTAACTAACTTAACGTCTTGTTTTGTCTAACGCTGTTCAAATCTTTTTCTTTTATACTAAAAAATTGACACTTCTTTAAGCCATTTTTTTATTTCAGCAAAAGCACTGAAATTTGATGTATTCTATAACCCATCAATTAACAAAAATGGCCAAGACAAAAAGAGAATTAATGTCTTTTATATAGCATTGCCAGACAACTTTTGTCCATCACTGAAAATAATCACAACGACCACGAAATGTAAGCTTTTGTTATATTTTATTCCACAATTATTTAAACGGTTTCATACAGCTTAAAACACTGTTAAATCAACGTTAACATCGACTCCTTTCTACAATGTGTACATTTCTTTTGCACTTACGCCCTCAAATAAACGTCTCTTAAGGATAGATTAAGATGTAAAATTGTGACAAAAGGTTAAAATTAATCATAAAATGGTGCCCTACATTAACTGCAGAAAATGGATACACTCATAATGGATTGGATTACGATGAACCACGAAATACAGAGATAACAATGGCATATGTATAAACACCTTTTGTAACATTAAACATTTCAGGTGATCATCTATATCTCTTTTGTTGCAATGAGATTAGTTGCAAAGTTAACAAGGAAAGTCAATATGTGAATATATGACTGGTGGCAATTAACCCAACAAGATACACACATCAGTTTTAGATATAAACAAGTTCTTGTCACTGAAATGAAACTTCACAGAAAATAACCAATATTAATACACCTTGTTTGTAGGACCACTTGGCTTCAGAAGTATGATGTGAAGAATGTGAAAATGTGAATTCAGATCACCTTAAATATTAAAGACTACTTTTTGTCTTTAAAAGGTCATCCTGATTGGGGTATAGTCTCGGGAGCATGAAGAAGTATAGATAGAACCACAGCATGTTGTGATAGCCAGATAGATAGTAAGGGACTTTCATTATTTGAGCATACTTTTATACAAATTTATATTGGCAAATACTTATGGACAATTGAAAGAAGAACTGCATTCAATACATTTATCTCGGATACACTGCTGACCAAGAAAGATCAAAGAAGTCTTATATACAGCATTGTGCAATATTCAGTCTGTATATTGGTGGAATAAGTGTCTTAAATAACTACCTCTAGTCATTGTGACACATTCGGGCTTAGAACGTTGGCATAGCATCTTCGGTTACTACTAATAAAGATGTGGATTTCGTAAATCGACTATTGAGCAATATCGAAAATATTCCACAGCTACCAACTCTGTTTTTGACACTTTTCCAAATGAAAATAAATTATTATTTAAATATCCATGGTGTTCTGCTTGTCAACTTCAGCGAAACATATATTTGCAATTACGAAAGTGACCTTCTCTTCTTCGCTGTCGATAAACAACGAAATTCTAAAATAAGCGCTTACTGTCAATTCATCGACCAGGAAAATACCATTTCTTGCCCAAAAATGTTTACTCGAATCAGAACCTGAGCCCATTGCTATTTCACTAACAACTATGTACACACAGGTTAATTTTGTTTCAGTTGAATTGGCTCGTTTCATCACATTTTAACTCTATTTCATTGGCTATCAACAGGTCGTACAAATGAGATTTGTGTGAAATATAGCTATGAAAGGCTTGTGTATGTAGTTAGTGAAGTGCCAGTAATGGGTGCTGGAAACTATTTATAATGGCTGGTTTTGTTGGTGGTTCGCCAAAATTGATTTCATTAAATTGTTTCATTTTTTTCCCATGTCTGAAAAAATCTCCTGCAAATTATCACAGCAAAGAGAAGGTATACCAAGGACATGTAACTAGAAATATCATCCCTCTGGATGTCCAGCTACAGTATCCATTGAAAGTTGGTAGTCTGTGGGAGATTATGTTTCTTCATGAACAGAGGTTTTGGCTTTGCCTTTGAGGTAATACACAATTGTTATTGCACATTTGCTGGTTTGCAACATTTCAAGAATATTTACTGAATCTTTTCACTAAGACCCTGGCTCCTAGAAGGTCCTGAAAATGACTGACGCTACATTGCCTTTCTGACTAACAAGTAAGTCAGCCTTAGTCCATGTCATGGAAAGTATCATGATTTTGACTAAAGTTAGTCATGCATTTATTACTCACATGTGACAGTTGGTGGGTAGATTAGGGCTTTACTTCCTATATTTCTGCACCTGTTGGGCTAATTAGGACAGGCAGGAACCTAGGCAAGTAGTTGATGGATGAAACAGCCATCCAACTTAGGCTCGACCGGGAATTGAACCCGGGAGCCATCGGTTGGAAGCCCAGCATGCTACCACTGAGCTAGGCCCCAACATGTGACAGTTACTAAGGCTGACAAATGTACAGACTAACCTAAATTAAATGTTTAGTAACAATGGCTACGGGTAGGCCAGTCATTCCATTCTAGACAGGGTGGAAGTGTCTGGAAAGTTAGTAAAATTTCTCAAATGATAGCAGCTCTAACATTCGTTTTCAATAGAATTCACTTTCAGTGCTTGCATTTAACATTCAACAACCAATTAAAAAATGTAATTTGCATGCAGTCTCCATCAAGCAAAAAATTGTGATAATTGTGACAAATACATACTGGATTGTCTGGAATTCTAACATTCAATTAAATCCTGAGTTGTTATTTTGTAGTAATTTGTTTACCCTGTAAGTGGATTCATTCCGAAGTCAATATTTGCCAGGGTTCAAAATAACACTTTTGCATTGGGTCCCTAATTTTGTTTAAATTAATTTCAAAGTATGTAATACATACATGAAATTCTAATATTGGAAAGAACTCACTGAAATTATTTGATCCATGCAGTGGCTGAACTCAACGAATGCAAAGTCTTGTTCCCGAAGCAAATATTGACTACTGTGTTAAATAAACCACTTTGTTTGTAATTGCAAATCTCATGGATACTGCTTGTTTGTAAAATGCATTCCTGGAATATACTGGAATTATTGTCACAAATTTGATGTGGCTCTGTAGGTGCTATTGTATATTATTGTATAACTGACTTAAACACTGGATGGGAATTCATTTTGTCATTAAACCCTTAGAAATAAAACCCCCATAAGGTAACAAAACACGTTAACAGTTCAGTAGTCATGGTAACATCAATATGCAGATGTGTAACTATGTATATATATAGGCTATACTATATTGTGCACAATATAAACTCTATTACAATAATTTACAAATGTTGCTGTGCTGAACATATTGCGGCCAAGGACTGGAACAAACACAAAGTTCACCAATATTGTAAACAATAAACAACCAATAAAAAGCAAAGCAAGTCATTCAAATATTGAACAAGTCACTAAAACAAGGCAGTTTAGAATGTGCGTAGAGACATGCCAACGAATAAATAGAAATATTACTTATTGAGTTCATATTTTGGCAGTTTTAATATTACTGATAATGCTTGGGTATATATATATATATCTCTGCAAATTTTTCAAAGCCTTCTGTATCCATGGTTACAATGAACAGTAATTGCACTTAACACACTATGGACAAAGAAATTAAAAGGATTGCATTATATTTTTGTATAGACAAAAGCTACTCAAGAATAACATTGATTAAATGGGCTGTGCATACTTTGTACTTTTATCACGCTTTACAAAAACAGTGAAAGTGTGATAAACCCTGCGATCCGAGGATCATAGTAAGGCATGAAGTTGCCATAAACAAAAGCCCAAGTCAGTGGCTAGTCAATTTTTAAAGAATCTGTATACTGTATAAAACTGTGCAACCTTGAGCAATCTTCTTTTAACTTTCAGCGGCAAGCAAAGAAAATGTGGAAAGGAACACAGCAATCATGAACGCATGGAAAACGCCTAGTTTTCACCTCATTTTCCATGCGTTTATCCTTCTCATGGAAAACGCACATGGCACATTTGGCCATGTAACAGTAACTCTGTTTTGACTATAATTGGGGGTGTGGGGGCAGGGATTGTCATACCATTGCGAATGAAAAAAACAAAACCAACTGCAATCGATGAGCATGGTCACGAGTGAAATGGGAACAAGACACAAGCTGTGATACGGGCTTAATTCAGTGCTAGATTTAGCCATGTGACAATTGTTCTGTAATTCAGGGCCTCTACAAAAAAAGGGGGGAGGGGTTTGGGTGGGTGAATTAGGGCTTTACGTCCTGTATTTCTGTACCTAATGGTTAGCCGCTAATTAGGACAGGCAGGGATCATGGCAATGAGATGATGGACGAAACAGCCATCCAACTTGGCCTCGACTGGGAATGGAGCCAAGGACCCAGTGGTTGGAAGCCCAGCAACCTACCACTGAGCCCCCCCCCCCCCACCCCCCAAAAAGGGGGTTTGGAGAAGATCTATATTTGCATATTTGCAGGAGTGTAGGGAAGGTATGAGTTAGAATCTCTTCTGGTCAACTCTCCCCATGCCTCTTCACGTTGCAGCACACCTAAATCTGGCACATCTTAAAGGCCTTTTTTTAAATTTTAAAATCAAAGTAATAAATCATTATGATTAGATTTGGTGATAGTTGAACTCATAATACGAAAAGACAAATGTTCAGGGACCCTTCAGTCGGGTACAACCTAGGCCCCCAGAACCCTGAATTAGGTAGTACCTAAAATAAGGAATTTGAGTGGTAGTTCTGCATCACGAGTTCTTCACCATGACCATGCATGCTTTACACACACCAGTAGGGGCATGATGTGTGTCTCAAATTTGAGTAACGTGGACTGTTAATTGCTATGCTGTGAGGGGTCATCCTGATGAAACCAGAATGACTTCCAACACATATGCAAATTTATTCTTGGAAATGTTCAGTTGAAGTGTCATTGGATCGTATATTTCATTTTTGTTTGGTTTGTTGTTTTTTTTCCAAAAATTATGAAGCACAGAAGGTTGCACATAATGCATAGAGGACGAAAATTGTGTCAAATTCAATATCTATCTCGTACCAGAGACATCTCAGCAGAGTGTTTAATCTTAGACACTAGAATATAAAAAAAGATTCTAGTGAATAAGGTCTTAGAAAGTGTCTGGCTAGTGGGTGAATGGAAGGCACACATTAAACCAGGTAAGTAAAGCAGAGAACAGACATATGACACAGCTGATGGCCTTTGAATTGCATTCTCTACAAAGACTCTCAAGTTCACCATTGCACAAATGAAAGCAATACAGCATGACACAACTATGGACAAAAACTGGGATATTAAGGTGGACCATAAACTAAGAATTATTGCAAGGGCTGACTATCAGACATGTTAGGGTTGAGATCAACGAGTTAATAATTACATGATTTAACATCTAACATACATGGCAATCCATGACATGGCCAATAAAACGATATATTACAAAGCAAGCACCTCTGTTGCCCAATAGCAGTTTATACTAATACCAATAAAAAGAAGGGAGCAACTGATCACACATGCACCAATGCATACAGTGGCTGCACCCTCCTTGTTCACACAAACTTGAATTTACATTTCATCAGCACATCACACAGAAAAAGACAAACACTTTACACAAAAAAAAACTACGGATTTCCCTAGCCGAGTAATGTACATACGTAATGTAAACATGGCGAGACGAAGCATTGTACGTACAGGATAAAAAATCTGAAAGGACCAGACAAAATGTTTCCATATATATATATATTATATATATATAATAAAACAACATGAATACAGTAAAACTTATATGTACAAAAACAAAGTCCTCTGGAAGTCAAAGTTGAAGAAGGAGTTGAGGGTTGCACTGAAAGACTTGGTATTTGTGCGGGTGTCCTCAATTTTCAATATTTGGATGAGTCATCACATTCATTTCCTGTGCCTGTGTTCTATTGCATTGTGACGTCATTCATGTGGCATCATGTTCTACCTCAGCAAATGTGATGTCATAGACTACATCATCATTCGACGTGCGAGAGTTGATAGAAATGATGAACGTTGATTCGTTTGAGTAATGTCGGATGATGTTATCGTCCATCTTCACCAGAATGCTGAAAAGGCAGGAAGTGGAAAAACCACTTTAGCTGTACTTCCGGTGAAGCTTAATTGCTCAAACACACAGAACTAATTAAAAGATGTTGTACAATAGGAGCTAATATTAGCATAACTGAGTCAATTTTCTTTCTTACCCTTTCCGTGATCGTTTGTATACATTTTCGATGCTCGCAGCCGGAATCTTGTACTTTTCTTCAATCTGTGAAAAAAGAAGTAAAATATAAAAAGATATACGAATGGTTTGCATAATACTGAGGTCAAAAACGAAGACATTAATCATGGTGCCCTGGATACAATCTAAAGCACACCTTTGGTTTTTATTGCACATCGAATGATACTCATGAGTTTTTCAAAAGGTGATATATAACTCTTAGTGGTTAAAAAATAATTAATGAAAAATCCTATCTTTAACGAAGACTCCTGAACCTACAGACATAACTACCTTACTACAAAAAAATTACAAATGCCTCTTAAATAAGAACTACATAAAAATTCACAAACTAAGTTGTGCATCGCACAATTTGTTTTAGTGAGCAGCCGTAAACTATGGGGCTCTGACAAAATATTGTCTGTTTTTTATTTAGACAAATAATTGTTTCCGTGGTGTCCATTCTATTGACCCCACTTGGACAATGATAGTCTAAGCCAACCAACATCATTGTTTGATTAAAACAATCATTGTCTGAGGATAAACAATATCTTGGATACCAGGAAAGCAATTATTGTCTGGCAACTGAAAAATTTCCTTTGATGTGATAACTGTACATCATTTGCAATTAGGCAATCTTGAATGTTTTATTTTTGTGCAAAATTTAGGCATGTAGCTGAAAACCTAATATGAGTCCAATGATATCATGTAATCCAATGTAATTTCTCACAGACAACGATAATTATCATTTCAATTGCAATCTCCAACCCTCAGGGTCCTTTGTGTTTGTATCTCAACTATTAACAAGATATGTGATCCAGCAACTTAACAACATACAGGGGCTTATTAGTTACCTTATCAGATGAATAGTATGTTACTTACAGCATGTGTCAGTCCAATTAATGTAGGAATGTTCAGTAGCAGTGCAGTGTAAACACTCTCTTGCTCATTCCGAACATATAGCAAAACTGCAATCAAAAAATTAAAAAAGATATTAAAAAATATATAGATCTTGCAAAAGATATCAATGGGCCAGTTATCATAGGCTAATGACCGAGGGATTTGTGAGAGAGGTGGGGTCAATAGAAAGGCAAAGATACAACAGGCAACTTGTGTTAAAAACTAAAAGCCAATTTGATGTCATCACTGCGTGTGGTGTCTGCAAACCTGACTGCCTAGGTGACAGAACTTTCGAGAACACTAAAAGCCAGGGAGAAAGGAAAAAGTTTTCAGAAAGGCAAATAAAGTTTTTCAACACATTTGATATCTCGTGTCATTGATGTGCTAGAATCTTCTGGTTCAGTGCAGAAAGGCAAGTCTATTATTCAGTGTTGATTTCATTAAATGTACATTTTCAAATGGTGATAAATATCAATTGCAACATTCCGTTTGCCGCCAATTTTACTTCATTTGACAAAACCATCCTAATAGTAAAGTTAGGAGAGTCTGGCAACAGTAGATTACAGATTGAAATTATTTCTGTCAGTAGACCTTGTCTGGAAATACATGGACTTGACTATAGGGCTGGTATTTTCAATTTGAAAATCAAATTGAAATCAATTTATTAATCGATAATGACTGTCATAACTATTTCACATGTTTTATGACATGTATTATTGTACCTACATTTCAAATTAGTCAAGTTAATTTCATTTTCGAATTTAAAAATCACGCATAACAAAGAAAAACAGATTATAAATTGTGCCTCAGAGTTTGGTCGAATTTGCTGGATGCCTTTCTTTTTAATAATGAAATGAAGAAGGAAAATAAGCAATGAACAAACCTCGTTCATTATCAAAGAGGTCATATGACAAGCTTCTCATTCTTTTATGAGGTGAACACAGCGCCCCCAGGTAGTCGTCTTCGGCATCTTCCCTTGAAGGCAACCTGGCCAGGCCGTCCGCTATGTGGGCCTGCAAAAATTCCAATCAAAATATCAACAGAGTTTCAATACTGCATTGCCATACCACCCTCTCTTTTTAGTACCTTTTAAACATCAAAATGTTTAGAGGCAAGGTTTTACACTGGTAAATGAGTGAATCTCAGGTCAATGACTTGAGCATTCATACTTTTTTCTTCATGTCTAATGATTTTTGGAATGATTATATTTTTGCTGAATTTTTAACCACATGACCATATAAGATTTAACCATCAGTTAAGTTTTTATCGAGCTGTACTTCAAAGGGGACGTGACTGGACTAAAAATATTCTCTGATTCAGAATTTTGTTCATACCTTGCTTCAAGACTACACCAGCAAAGGTGCTTATTTTGAAGAAATGTTTGAGTTTGATGCTTGCGATTTTAGATGAGTTTAGAGATGATCTAGTCCAAACAAGTGGTGTTAGTTAATCAGAGATTTTTATATGTATTTCATCTTTGTTTTTAGCCTATCTGTGATATAATTTTACACGATTTTCTAAATATCTAAAGCCTTTTTCTACGTGTATATGAAAGAGTTTGATTAAATATTATATATATATAATATGACTGCCTCACCACTAAGACCACCCATTTTTGCACCTGAGTATATTCGTATACTTTTCTTTATATCCATTATCAGCACCTCGCCATTAAGACCATGGCGAGGTTTTACTGATGGAGAAACTGGAAAGAGACTCACCGAGAACTGGTCGTCATCCGGCTGGAAAAGGATCGGTCGATTTGTAAGATCTGCCATTGAATAAAACTCCGACTGGTCCGTTACCGGATGGAACAAATCTTCAGGTCTTTTACGTCCTGGAACAAGATAAATTAGAAATTGTAAAATCCCCCCAAAAAACAACGATCACATCAATAGTGCAAACATTGTGACAAATCAAGGTTTCTTGAAGGTATCCATAGTCCATTGCGGTGCGAGATAGTTTTTTAGAGGGACGACTTCTCCAATGCGCCTTTTGCAATTTTCTTTTTTTAATTTGTTGGAGGTAACTCATGTTCTTGTTGTTGTTGTTGTTGTGAGGAGAGTACCTCAGTCTTTGGGGTGACCCCCCTCCCCCAAAAAAAAACCAAAAACACAGGCTAACAGGAAACTGAGAAGTGTTGAGTTCTTGTCTGCTTCTTCCTGAACCTCAGGCGAGTGAAATAGTACAATAAAATAGTACATGGCAAAATGTGCCACGTGCGTTTTCCATGAGAAGGATAAACGCATGGAAAACGCATGGTTTTTAGCTAATTATAATGAAGCAAAAACCATGCGTTTATCCAAACGCATGGAAAACGCACGTTGCACAATTGGCCTTGTAGTATCCCAATCTTTTTTTTAACTTTGTTTTTGTGTGTACAAAAACTCCTACTAAAACTGCAAACTACTGTAAATGCATTTTGTAAAAAAAATACAGTGAATAAAAATGTCTACAGCATCTCCTCTTGGACTATATGATTACAGCATCTGTAGGTGGTGATCATGGTTTTTTTGCATTTCTGCAAGTGTGCAAAGGGTGATAACTATGATTGATGAGACACGTGTATCTTGCACTTGTGCTACAAACAGAAATGGTTTAATGTGTTGTTTTCTTGAAGGTTTATTACCCACCGTTCATGTCTGCCAACTTCGTCTTGGCCTCTTTTCTCCTCTCCTCATCTCTGGTTTTTCTCTCTGCCCCCTGGAAATTACCACAGCCACTGAGTATTGTGTTTAGCAGACAACCAGGTATTTGCAGATCACTCAAATGGAATTTACATATCACTCAAAGCTTCCTGCAATGTTGCTATGCAGCATGCTGACAAGGGGACTTTATCAAAAAATACAACTTTGCTCTTTAAGTGAAACGCTAAACCGAATATCTCCCTGTCACCCTGGGAGCACCTATCAATCTGTTTTGGCGATAAAAGATTCATGAGTCCCTTTTTGTCTACCTAATATACGCCATTCTACAAAAACCTTTCAAAAACTTATCAGCAAAAGTGAAATCAAATATGTAGGGCATGATCATTACCATACATTAGGACCAAAGAGCTACACCTCTCCAGGCACCCGAAGTACAATTAACTTAATATTTTTGTGTTGTAAGAGTTGGTTTTGGATATCAAAGAAACCTACCTAGAGGGTGCTATGCATGCAATTGAGCAATGGCAGATACCACATTGAAATAACCACACATATAAAATATGTATTGAAGACTAACGAAAACTAAATGCATGGCTGTAACGGAGGAACCACAAGAAATGTTAAAGTTATCACTTGATTGCATGAAGTTCCATAGGCAACTGTATTGCTATATATCACCCTCCAAATACAAGATTAAGGGGTCATATATATATATATATATTTTTTGGAGAGGGTTTATTTATTGGTACTAGTAGGCGTTGAAGAAAATTACCTTCCGTCTAATATATATTTTCTATCGTAACGGTAGTTTATGGCTCCAATTCTAATTTTCACATACATTAATACAAATATAGATCATCCTTGATATGTCATATATAAAACAAAATACACACTGATTGATCCAACCATTCAACATCGCTCACATAATAAAATTTGAAAGTGACAGAAAACTCCTTCTTTCAGCCAATTTCATAGACTTGGAAACCGATCTCATAGACTTGGAAGCTAAATTCCACGGACGCCATGTGAATCCAGGACTCCCATTGGTTAAGGCAATTCCTCAACCAATAAGAGTCCTGGACTCACATGACGTCCTTTGACATTTAGCTTCCAAGTCTATGAGATTGGTTCCAAGTCTATGAAATTGGTTCCAAGTCTATGAAATTGACTTTAATCAATCATACATGGCCAAATGTGCCATGTGCGTTTTCCATGTAGGTATTTTGTATTTAACTAACGGCTATATCTCTTGAATGACATGCAAAGATGTTACCAATAATTAAATAACACACCGTGGACCATGGCATATATACTATAAGTGGTTGTTATACATTGATTTTAATTGCAGTTATAGACAAATGTTTGCTTTTAATAGGTTTTTAGAGTTTGGATTCATGGGGATATATTTGGGTAGCTGGATTAGTCTTGCTCATAACTTACGAGTAATTTTCAAAACATGTATAATGAAGATTTATATCAGAAGAATGTCTCTAATTTTGAAATCTAGAGTGGACACTTTGGAAGGGTCGGAGGGGGGTCAGGCAGCCACCTAGAATTCAATAACAAGTATTTTGATATTGACTTTCCCACATACTTAAGAAATTTCATGCAAAAGCCTTTTTAAAATTGTTTCTAAGCCCACAGTAAAGAAAACATTTAGAGTGTGACAAAAAGCATCAATGAATATTGTATTAAAGAAGAGATGGTGCTGTTGTTTTTTGTTGTTGTTTCTTTTTTTTTTTTTTTGGGGGGGGGGGGGTGTTTCTATTCACAATATCTGCATTGGCCCAATGCTCACGTCAACCTTTTTTCTTAAATCGTTTGAATTTATAGAAACTGAATTATAAAGGTTCATATAAAACTAATGTGGACATTGTATATGACTGTGTTAGTCATGTTAAAGCAAACAATGATTCCTCTACAATCAAAAACATGTATGTTAACCACCCATGTATGGCTATGAAATGTAGCTTCGGTACTCTGCACTGCAACAGTACTGGACTTGTGATAAAATACAAAGCACTGCTTACTCCACGCCCACATTCTAACATTCTACTAATGGATTATTTGCATTTGCCTGTGCAATTTTATGGCTTCTCCTGAGGCATTCGATCCATAAAAGTGTCCCAGAGTGTCTCAACTATATGGCCGAAGCAGACCAACACCCTCCCTCAACTATTACAGATTTACTGCTGACTTAATGACCTGTTGACAAGCCAGTCAAAGAAAAGGCAGCCTGTACAGTGGACCAATGTTGCAGGGTGTAGCTTGGCATGTCCCGTGCCCCTAGGTCTTGTTCACAGCCGCCAAAATCATAAACTTAACGAAACTGGTCTAGCTAGAAGACTCCATATCGAGTGACGTGATCTGGAAGACTTTTTGGGGTCTTGGTAATAACAGAGGATTCCCATGTGACAAAAGGGTTCGGGTATAATGACACTAGAAACCCCCAAGGGTCAGAGATGTCAAAATCTCTGGTTTATGGTAGACGTTTGGCCATTGTGTGTAATTAGGTACAGAACCAAACCCAACTTCTACCAAAGTGACTGGACCAAAACAAACGAGAATTCACTGACCTTATCACAAAATATCTTGATCTGGCAGTAGCCTCTGTGGATTGGAATACTGTCCTTGGGATCCTCAAATGTGTCGATTTGGATATGCAACGGTTGTCCCTGTAAAGATGAGAAAATTGTGAAATAAAATACAAGTAACAATTGATGACCTGTTGGGGAGAACTAGAACAAAGCACTGAAAAAAGAGACTGGGTAGATGTGGTCGTATAATGTCACAATTATTCTGTTTGTTGGTAATCTCATAATGTGCACTGTCCAACATGCAAATTCAGATTCAGATACATTTATTTGCAATTTTACATGAAAATGAGCATTATAGTGACAACAATTTTACATTATGGTGGGAGACCCCACTATGAAAACTAGAGTTTTCGCTACCGTGGGGCCACCTAGAGAGATTCAATGGCGTTATATAAGTAAAGGAAAGTGTAAAAATTGACAGACATTTGTTAGATTGATTTTCATAGCAAATAGAACTGGTCCTGAAACAAATGAACCCCCATTGTGCAATGCCTATTAATAGACATCAGGTGAGAAAAGGACAAAACAGTCTTGGCAAAATCTCGAAAGTATACCAAAGCATGCCAGTGGATCAGGGATTCGGCAAGGGGGAGTCAACAACAGTAAAGTCACCAAACAAACATCACACTGCAGTGTACCATCGTTACAAAAAGGCCAAATTAAATAAGATCAAATTATAAAAAATTTATTCGAAGTTTAAAGTGAAGCCTTAGGCATGCAAATGAGTTTCTTTCACCTTTACTGAGGCTGCTTTTTACCAGTTATTCATCATTTTTTAACATGACAAACACGAGGCAGTGCCCTCCAAGGTCACACGTGCCGTGATCAGCATGTTGTGTGTTCATGTGCTTCCACCAGCAGCTGTAGTCACTCTCAGAAAACAATTACATGTTGCAAAACACCAATTATTGTGGTAACAGTAACAATATCACGTCATAAAAATTCTTTCTCTCGTGTTTGCCTTGTTGTTTTTGTCCCTCCAACCCCCCCACAAAGTTGTCCGCAAAAGCTGGGAGATGCCACTCAACAGCACAGTGGCTGGATGTTTTTAGTGAGAGTATTTTTAGTACACCGGTGAACATGTCTTGTGTCACAAACTAGAGTGCAAGCAAACAGAGGGAACATAAGCTGAATTTACCTTGACGCCTTTTTGATTGCTGAAGTCCGTGCTCAAACAGTTGATGGCAATGCTAACCTGCAAATAGCCAAATTGCATTGAGAGATATGCAATAATATCCACGGGTGTTTTTTACAGCCAGACGTCTTATCATTTCAACATAAAAAGAATGTGTAAGGCATAAAAAGGTGCAAAAAATGGGGTCGTACTTTGGCTGGTTGCTCTCTGGGATTCCATCTGAGGGCCACGGCGTTGTGGGCAATTTCTTGAATGCATCCTGGCAGCACCCCACTGCTTACTTTCGTGTCTGAAATGAATTAACAAAAAACTTGAGCTGTTTTGCGGGGTCAATTTTCTCACCATTCAAACAAAATTCCCCTTGAAAAAAATTGTCTACTTTGTAGACATTGCACATCAACCTTTATCCCACAGCGCACAACCAGACTCCAACGAGTGCACCATTACTTTTAAAGTATTGACACATTCACTCGCATATGTATGTGAGGCTAGGGTTTTCAAGATAGTTATTTTTTCCAGATTCAGCATAGTCTGTTTGTACCAAGAATAGTACAGCTTCATAATCATCAATACACATGTATGCATTGTTGTGCTCCACTAGGCCATATAGACCGCATTGTCGTCAAGTCTGAAGTTTTTTAATCAGATGAGAGACAGATATACGAGATACATACTAATGATAAAGGGGTTGGGGGCTATAGCTCAGTGGTAGCGAGCTGGGCTTCAAACCACTGGTCGAGCCTTAGCTGGATGGCTGTTTCATCCTTCATCTCATTGCCATGGTCCCTGCCTGTACTAATTAACCCATCAGGTGCAGAAATACAGGACGTAAAGCCCTATTCCACCCACCTAACCACTCTACTAAGGACAATCCGGTTGACAATGAACCAACATTGGCCGACTTCTACCAATACTGGGCCATCACTAATCCTACTTGGAATGTTATCTAGATTATGCCCGGCCCAATCTCCCTTTCACAGCTTTTTCTTTAATTCCTTGCACATACATCTTTATTCTACAACTTTCAATATATGTCGTTAATATCTTACTCCTTTGCTAATACTAAATTCACTTTTTCGTGGATGCCATGGTCTAAGGCATCGTTTATTGTCAGGTAACACGTTGAAAGTCCTGCATTGACATGGAAGAGTTGGGCAGATCTTTTTGCATTTTTCAACCACTGCTTTCATCTCTAAGATGAGATGGGTACTTTTCAACAAGCAACCACGTTGATATGGTGCTGGTGTGACCATTAAAAACTCAATTGCTAGCCCAATTTTGAAGGCTGAATACTCTGAATACAGAAAGGCTCCAACCTGGCTGCCAAGGGTTTAATGGTAAAGTTAGTCAACAGGTACATTTTTGTTATGTAAAGACTCTAAAGCAGTACAACACTTCAAACTCATCGACTTAATATAATGGTCCTCTTATGGAATTTCTACTGAAATTAGGTAGATTTGTATCAAGACATCTCTGCCTACTTTTTCTCTGCTCTTGAAAACTTGGGAAGTCTTATCATGGAATCTTTGTAACAAAAATAAGCCTCATGTTACCTTGAATAAGTCAGTTTCATGGCGAAGATATCATATGATAAGGAATACAACACCCACTAACAAGAAAAGTTTAATAAGAGATGAATAACATGAGAATGTGATGTAGACTACATTAATGACATTTGAACATGATGTTGTTGGTTGAGAAGTCAGGTCAAGGTCAAGACAGCTGAAAGGAATTTAATAGAAAAGTCATCCCAATCTGAGACTTGTGTTTTTCTTTTATAGAGAAGGGAATTACAGGAACATCGGGGAACTTGGCTGTACATTCAAGATGTGAAAACACAACTTACCAATATCTAGTATCCTGTGTTTGGTGCTGTGCTGCCTACTGTGCCAAAATCCCCAAGACTTTAATTCATCATCTCTGTTCTTCTCCTCTCTGAACACTACCATGATCACAGACTGCAACAAATTGCCATACCATTAATACCATTTATCAGTGATGCACATATTTAATAAAATTGTATATTGGATTATACAGCTTATAAGAACACCATACCTTCACAGTAGATGACTTTAGGATTCTCTCAGACGGTTGGTACTCCAACGAAAGACCATAGAACTGACCTGAAGTATTGAAAAAGATTTAATTGTAAAACCGAATATTCATTCATTGTTATCCTGTATCTAGTTCAGACGCTTTATGTCAGTTTTGTTATAATGAAAGTCGATAGACCAGTCCAATATAATAATAAATAATACAACATTCGTTGTTTTGGGATGTTTTGAATAAGCCTCTTGAAGTTGTACTACATTTTCTTGCTTTTACCTTTGTTGAGATAAGTGATCCTGTCCTCATCTATCCTTTGGCTGGTCGAGATCCCAGTCTCCATGTAATAATTAAACCCAGTCACGTTTCTCTCCCTATTCAAACCATACAAATACATATTGTATGAGACACTCAATATACGATTTACGCACTAAAGTATACACAAGGAGTTACAAAATTTCACGTTTTATGTATCAAATATTCGCACTGACAAACATTGCAACAAAAAATAGTTTGTCCAAATGGCAACGAATACCTCTTGAAGGCAGATAAAAAGCATGACTTCAAAAAAGACAGATATTAATTGCTTACAGTGGAAAAAGAATATACATGCAAAATAAACTAATGCCAAAGTCGGGTAATTCCATTCATCATTGTGTTAGTTTTGTCCTTTTATGGAAGGAAAGATGATACAACTCGCAAACTGGGCGATAGGAGTACGTACAGTTTTGGGACAGCGGTGATGGATGAGCTGGCTTTGGAGCCACAAACGCTCTTGATGGAACTGCTGGTTGACGATCGCCTACGCTTTCCAATCTTCTGGCTTCCAGATTCCATTCCGTTCAGGCCCTGGTTGTTATCCAGGCCAGAAGTGGTATCCGCAAAGGCAGTAGGGGTCTGCAGCAAAACGTTCGCAAAAATAACCTTTTTGTCCAATTAAAAAAGCTAAATGTTTCAGTTTAGGAATCTTTCATGTTCAGAATATTAATGAGGAAGGGACATAAATCATAAAGCAGACTGATGGTTCCAGCCCAAGCAACCATGAAGGACATATCATATGATCTACAGCTCTAGTCAATTCATCTCCTTTTGCTCGACTTTTTTTCAACCATTAATACTCCAGGACCAACAAAATCCTTCCCAATAACCACTTTTTCTCATTAAATTGGACAAGGGCAGGTATTTTTTTCTAGTATTATGTGTCGGCATAGAAAAGTAGTGGACTTCTCCAGAAAATTCTTATACATATTGAGTTACTACCCATGTCGAAAATCTCAGTTTTTTTTTTACATCTGCCTTCACACAAAGTGTGTTGTTATACTAAAGGTGTCTGTGAAGAAATATAGATTCATCATGAAGTAACCTAGTGATCTCCTTAGTATCAGTGATTCCATCAAAGATTTCCTGCACGTGTTATTTACCTAAATGCCTTACATTCTATAAACAAATATATATTGACATAAATGAAAGGCACTATACCATGTTAATGTTGTTGTTGGAGTCAGCGGGAGAGACACAGTTGTCAGTACAGCACTCATTGAATCCGCTGTCCGGTGACTTGAGGTCACTGTAAGTGGGATGACCAGCAGTTGAACCAGGTTGCAGAAGCTGAGTCTGTGGACTGATGACCAGAGCATGGCAGACAGCATCACCGGGACTGGGGGTGGGAGGGGCAGTTGATGAGGATGAGGAGACAGGAGACAAGCGGCTGCTGCCCATACCAACCATACTGCCCCCATCACTGGTTACATTTGGCTGTCTCCCAGGTGACCACTGAACACCATTTGAAACCTCCCAACTGACAGAGCTTCTCTCTACTTTAGGAGCACTGTTCAGGCACTTGGTAATCTCAGAAACAGTGGACCCAGTGCTACCATCCTGGTCCTCCATACCGTCCTCATTGCACATTGACTCGTTAATAATGTTCGTGATCTCTTGGAGTGACACACAATCGTCACTCTCTGAAGGTTGTTTCTGAAGTTGTTTCTTTCTCAGTTTGTCATTAAGTGCCTGGATGATTCTTTTTGTTGAATCAGATGGTCGTTGGTCTGAGCCAACTTCTTCCTCTGTCTTGATGTGGCACTCATTGGCTTCATTAGGAGAAACCTCAGACTGACTTTGAGGCCGAACATCTTCATATTTGGGAGGAGGGGGAGTATTCGTTTGTACAGCAGGGGAAGAAGAGTTGGCTGTCATAGTGTTTATCACATTTTGCTGAACGTGGATAGCTTGTGGAGGAGCACTAAGGGCTCGTAGCAGAGGGGGTGGTGTAACTGATACAGTCTTTGGGGATGGGGTCTGTGATTGACATGGTGTATAGTGCACTGCCTGGGCTGGGGCCACTGCCACAGACACCATTGGTTGCAACTGACTGTCTAAAGGAGGCCGAATGCCATGAGGAATGAGTACCTCATGAGGGAAGATATGGCGAGGGTTGAAGCCAGCAGGGATGGCCACATATCCGGGCGGAGGCGGACCGAGCAGCCTTTGGGTAGGTACATACACGTGGCCAGGGGGTGGTGGGGGCATGTGGATCAGTCTTGGGGGCAATCGGAAATGATGGTTCAGCTGCTGTTGCTGTTTGGGTACTGTGTCCTGTGGATTTATTGGGTTGGCCTCGGGTTGGTTCGGTGGCCCGATGGTGACTCCATTACCATTGGTAAGCACCGGACTGCAGTTGTTGGTCATTGTCAGACCAGCGTGAGAGACTGTCAAAGATGCCTCTAGCTCGGAGGCGGTTGCAGTGGGACTTACACTTCTTATTGCCTCCAACAACTCCTCTGCAGTGTCTCTGGCCAGTTCCTCTTGCTTAATAGGAAGAGACAAATTAAGAGGGTCATCTCGGTCAAAGGTTTCGAAGTCTCCGTCCACTGTCTTTTGCGAGCCATTTAAAAGATCATCTTGACTGCTCTGCTCTTTCTGAAAACACAAGACACATTAATCACCAGCATACCTGTAGAAACCATAATTTCGCTTAATGCAACTAAATAACATACGAGTTGTAATCTGTCATAATTTGGAGAAGTTAGACCTCCTGCAAGAGACACTGGGACGTGGCAATTTAATCATTTTTTTTATTCTAATTGAGATAAAGCGCCTTATTCTTTACAGCAAGATGTTAGGTTTCTTTGTGCATTCCATCAAATGATTCTATCTTTCACAGGTTGTTATTTTCACCACCGAACATTTCTTTTGGTATAAGGTGATTTCCACAAGGGAACATGGTGCTTAGGAGCAATACATCCTAAACTTTTTAAATATTTTGAAGCCCTTTAAAACTAGGGACAAGTCACGACGGAACTATATTTAGGATGGGATAATCACGACTTGTGGTAGTTCCTGCATTGCTGCATTCAATGGTTTTGGATTTTTGCACTCCTTATTACAACGTATTTTGCTTGCAGCAGACGTGAACATTAGTTCACTGTTCCAGTCTAATGGTTTGAATTCATTAAAAGTGAAGGTAATAATCATAAATTTTGTGAACGGAGCTTGGCACGTCAAAAAGGCATTGGAACAATTCGGCCACATGAGGTCATCCATATCTGGCATTGGCCTGCTTTGCAGGTGACACTTGGCACAATGAGGGCTTGGTGTCCCCTCGACGCCCACCTTAAACTTTGATGTGGTGGAATTTGTAGTCAATATGCATGCAGGAATGAAATGCTGTCCATTCACCTACACACTCAACTATTATCTATAGATCTAGGCACCAAATATTTCCGTTCACCTGTTTCAATCAAGGCAAATTACTGGCCTACCACTTGACAACAAACCATTGCACAAATTTGGTGGATTTAACTTTCTGTTGTAAAGGAAACCCATGGGTTACAAAACCATGTTTAGCAAACACATTTAATGGTTACAGAATGTTGATTGTGAGCTTGATTGCACCAATCTTGAAAAGTAACTTTTAACCTATTTGTTAAATCAATATTTAGCACTGTCAAATCAGTCGATAAGAACATGTATACTTAGATATGCACTTCTACATAAAAGAGCGTTGCTCACTGTAAAAACTTCTGTAAAATAAATGGCCTCTGGCATTCTGTAATCAGATTGTGACTAGCAAGGGCATGGGAATAGTTTTGCTCTGTGAGAGACTTAGAAGTGTGAAAATGTGTGAATATTGACATTTTTTTAGGAATTGTTAAATTTTCTTCCACCCATAAATGACCAGTGCTCTCTGCTGGAACCAGTAAAAGACCATACTCCAAACCTTATCATATCATCATTACATTAGGTAATGTAAATTGGCCTAGCTTCATATAACCGTCAAACGATGGCATTCCTAACTTTGTGTACTTTAATTTGTATACTGAGTCATTGGAGAGATCTGCTTGTTCTTCTTGTTCATTAATAGATTCAGATTCAGATCGTTTATTCCACTCGTACAAAATGTGTTACAAGTGAGGAGGGACACTGTAAGACAGACAAGCCATTGCTTCTCAAGAGTCACCCCCTCAATACAAAAACAACAATAACCAATTTATCACAAATCACTTAATTCTGGTCAAAGTTGAAAAGGAAGCGATACTGGGACAAATACATATGTATTTAAAATAAGTATAAACCACTAAACTATAATTTGATATGATAATATTTGAATAAGTACCTAATAGAAACCACACATTTGAATACCTTTTCTTAAACCTGTGATATTCATAAGTATATATTTTTTACAATCTATTTCAGTCTTAATTGTATTTTTTTTATTTTTTTTATTTATGTCTTTATCTTATATTTACCTGTGAAGCACTTTCATCGTCGAGGATCTTGACTGAGAGGCCTGGGGTTGATGAACATTCCCCGTCACCATCTCTGGACAAGAAGACATCTGAGGACATCAACGTCATGTACTCGGAGTTTACAGAGGGAGTCTCGCGTCTCACTTCACCCCTAAACACAACAAACATTTGCTAAAGTTATCAAAAGCTCTTGTCATTGCTGAGAATACACGATAGGCATCTATGGACTGAGTATAGTCCTTGACCTAAGGACGCCTTGGACACTTCCAACTCTGTAACAAGAACTGGGAACCACCAGGCCAAAATGCTACTGGAATTGAGATAGCACTCAAGAAGGGCAAAATATGTATCATGCTACAGTATGAAAGAAAAAACAAAATAGGGTCAACTTATAATGAAATGATGCCTCGCTAAAAGTGCACTAATGAAGGTCTTATTTTTTTCTAAATGTGGTGCCATCCTTCAAGCATTGTTGTGGGACTGCAGGCATAATTTACAGTAAGCCAAATAATCGTGTTAAGTCAGACCTATGCAACTGGCCTGAAGGCAAAACTGACTTTTGTGGAATGCTTTCTCTTGTTGCATTTAAAGGCTTCTTTTTTCTTCTTTTTTTTCCAAATTAGGTAACAATTACATCAATGTCAACATGCACTCCTAGAAATGATTGTTTTACTGGTGTCCATCCAAAATTTGGTTTAAAATCGGCCAAATTATTGTTTTTCCTCAGACGATGATTGTATGTATCAAACAATAAGGTTGGTTAGCTTACACATGCATTCAATGTCTGAGGACAAATAATATCCTGGTTGATTTTAAGTGAAACGACAACTTTTCTGGAACAGACAATCATTTCTAAGAATGTGGTGCGGTCAATCCTATTGCTACTGTATAATAATATAATTCCATATTCATGGAGTTATGAGTACAGTCAAACTGCCACCTGTCGATAACGACCAAATGTACAGTAACACTTTTTCTGTACAAAATGTTGCTTCTCAAACAGTCGATTAATTTATCAATTCCATTGGCTACCGTTTAACACAGGTTTGACAACATATAATATCATTTGATATTCAATAATACACTCTGATTTGTATTGTTGGGATGTTATATTGCTATGTGTATACACTATATATGCTATCCACAAAAAAACCCCACAAGAACAACATACAATATATCCAAAGTGGCTGCTTTCTGGATAACCTATTTGCCCTCTTTAATAAAATATTTGTTTATGTAGCATGTATATTAGAGTCATGAATCTAAAGTAGTCTGGGCTTCTTTAAGTGACCCACATCCTTCTTGGTGACAGGGTAATAAATTGAATCTCACAAAAGCACCAGCATGTTTTTTTCTGGAGTTGACATGATAAATGAAACAATAAAATGTTACGATGGCATAAAATGATATTCATACACAGCTGCATGTGATTTTTTCCATACACTCCTCCAACTTCTTTGGTAGGTTTTTCAACATTTTGTTTGTGCAAAAGATAATCATGGCATGGAGACCTCGTTACAGAGTGATTTACAAACCAAAAGATAAAAATTAACTCTGGTGCGGACATGTTGGAGTAGAGAAATGTAATAAGTGAAATGACATTGTACATTACATTCTTCTTGAAGTGCATGTAATATAATACCAAGAAGTGCAGCTAAATAGGCCAAACTAGTCATAACTAATTCCGTTTTGGGTGAGTGAGGTTTTTGACGTTGCTTGGAGAAATAAAGAGGATTTATTTGCAACAGGTCGTTGAGCATTTACTGTACATCTTTTTCATGTTAAATTATAACATTGCAACTTGAGATGTGAATACAACATCATCGTAAACTAAATGTTTTCTGGGGAAAAATGTTACCACCCTCAGCTGTTTCTTTCTCACCCTTTTGTACTTTCCAAGGACAGCCAAGTGATTTAAACACCCGCTACAAATGTAACCCACTTACTAAATAACCCACCAAATAGTTGTAGCGTTTATTGCAATTTAACTGCAGCTTAATAAATTTAGGTTTATTGTTTGAAAGATACTTTCAAGGGCAAAGATTAATAACAGAGTTAGCTTATATTGTTTATAGGAAACAACTCAAGCCTTAACTCATTAAATAGAGTTTTACCTGAACACTGTATGACTGTGTCTAGATGATCACTCGTTTGTAATATGTCTTGTTTTTGACTTTATGGAACGATGATGTCGAAAATAACTTTACTTTTCATTCTGAATGATATAGAAGCAAACCATGCAGAAGTGGTCGTTGAAATCACTCATAATGATAACTTCAATAGCTCAACACTGTGTTGTCACCTCACAGCCCAGCGACCTAATTATGTACTTGTTTTACTCGTTTACTCATCTACAGTAGATGAATCAATTTGTCTTGTATTTTTAAGAGAAGATATAATAGGTCTATACTCAGCCTATCAGCTACATACAGTTTAACCAATCATTTTTGTTTAACTAGGTAAACTGGCAAAGAATGTCCATCATTAGGTCGATGGGCTGCTAGGTGACATGAGAGGACCAGAGTAATGATGTAACCACATGTTTATCTTTTGTATCAAACATATAATCCAAAAAAGCTCGAACTTCCCAAAACTGATGAACTTTTATTTCTGAAGCTTTCAACTGCCTATCCACTCTCATTTCAACTGGTTTGCTCTCCTCGTGTGTCAATGACTTGCTACACAAGACTGCTACATATGTAAGACATCTTTTTTTAATCTGAGCCATTTGACGGCGCCTGAAACTACCAAGATAGTCAGCTGTGTGATTTATCTAATAAGTTAACCAGCCCCATTCAATGTCATGGGAAGTGGCATGTTTTTGACAAAAATTAATTTCTAGTTTTTTTTTCTGTCATACATAAAATGGGTGTCCCTTGCTTGACCCTCATTCTGCGAACTCGGACGCAAATGAGGGAAATGCTTGTTTGGATAACTTGACCCTCTATGTTTATTATTTTATTTTTTAAATGTAATCCAATCCAACATCATCGCATGTAATTATTTCTGGGTCAAATAAAATCATTTCATTGCCATTTCATTGTTCTCGTTGAAAGTAATGACTAGAAATAAACAGAAATGTTAGCAATAAGTCAAACCCAATCCTCCTAACTTATAAAAAATCTTCCTCTGAAATTTCACTTACTGTTGCTACTCTGTGATAAGGGTAAATTACCATGATGATAAAACGAAGATAAATAATTATTATCATGGAACGATATTATTATGAAACTTTAAGTAAACTGTTACCGGGGAGTTCTTTTTTAAGTTAGAGGATTGGGGGTTTATTTATTGCGGAAATTTCTGTCATTTTCCTGATGCTGCATACTTGGTATATAAATGGGTCATTCCACAGAAATAGCGCACCCCCTGTCCCTCAACTTTCAAATGTGACCATAACATGCAAAATGGTTTTAATAATATGAATGTGGTATTATATAAATTCAAGAAATGTTTGCAGGAGTCTGTCGCAACTGATTTTTTTGGCTCTTCTTGCTGCATCCAACATAACATGCCCCACTCCTTATTTTACATATCAATTAACCCTAATTAATGAATTTAAATTATAAATCATTTATAATATTCACACAGATATAATGTCTACACTGAGGAAAGTGAAAGACCTTCCCCAGGGGGGTAAATGTGCAACTTGGGGTGGACTCTTAGACTTATCATCTCATCATTACGTCTGTCTTGTGTCACATTCAAAGCAGACCAACTAGACAGCCAGAAGAACCTTATGGGATATGTCATTGTTAAAACAGAATGTCTAAAAGTTATTCAAAATGTCTAAAGAGTGAGTTTTTGTAACTAACATGCCACTCGATGCGATATTTTTGTGCACTTGTGTGGTTATAAGGGTATGGTCAAAAGGGAACTATGCCTGCACTATATGCACTTAGGAATAAGTAGGCCACCCCCGCAAAATGCAGTCTTGTTATTTCCTTGACGTTTTTAGGTGTCTGCGTGACATCACACGGGGGTGATGACCTGGTCAGATAAAATTACAAGTGAACCCACACACGAAACACACTTGACAAGCAACATTACATAAGTAACCTTTTTCGGTGGATCTCCATTGCAAGAAACAATAGCTTTTTCTCGCCATGCATACGACATCCATCTAGATGGAACATCCAAACTGAACTGGAAATTAGCGTGGAAAATACTTACGAAACTGAATGGAAATAAGGGACCATTGCATTTAAACCTATTTCAGTTACGTACATTTTGTAGCAGCACAAAATGTTAAAATACACGTAAAGAAGGATTCTGCTTATCTTAGTATTAAAATTAATTTCCACAGTATCGGATTTAGGGGGGTTTAGGGGTTTAACCTTGGCCTAGAACATTTTAACTTAAAAATATAAAAAAAATTCAGCGGTACCCGCAATACATATTAATTTGTCAACCGCCCCCCCCCCCCCCCCGTGAAAATTATCTGGTTGACTCTGGATGTCCAATTTAGTCTCGAACAATGAGGGCATATGGCACAAAGACTGAGGTTTCAGGGTAACCTATCTGATCAAAAACCTCGGTAAAGTTTAGGCCAGTGTTGACAGTAGATGGGGAACCCTAAAATCAGATCCGCTAAGTAAGGTGTTTGGGATTCCTTCAGTTATGCTGGTGTCATCTACTTGAAATGATCATGTGATAAGATAGAAAGCACAATGTCATGTAGTTTACCCAAAAATGTTTTACATTGCGTCCTAATTTTATTGTAGGCCTTTATAGATATAGCTGACGTACAGAAAGCAATCTGAGTGACACGGTGAAATCAAGGAGCTACCAGACAGAAAGGTCATTTATTTTTATTTTATTTCCTCGTTTTTCCATGAAGAGGATCTTATTTTTTACCCTTATTAGTAATGGAGGAGTTACATGCTTTGCACTGAATTACCTCAAGTATTTTTAGTTATTTGTTTGACATGCTGCCAATGTTTGTCATAAAGATGCACCCCCCCCCCATCCCTCAACTTTCAAATGTGATTATAACATGCAAAATGTTTCGATAATATGAATGCGGTAAGAGAATGGGCAGACCAATGTTAAGATATAAATCAATGTTTGCGGGAGTCTGTCAGAACTGATATTTTGGCTCTTTTTGCTGTAAAAGGCAGCAAAAATGGCATGTTTCACACCTCATTTTATATATATCTTTCCCCCTACTCAAAGAATGTACGTTAAAAATCATTTATAAGATTCACATAGATATAATCAGGGGAAGTTGAATTTTCAACTGATGAAGAAATCCTGTTAAAGCCACTAGATGAAAAACAAAAATTGATTGGTTTGTGCACTTTTCAAGAGATAAAAGCATTGGTATGGGAGGCTTCAGGATGTCTGCTTACATTACATAATTGGAAAATTTATTTCCAGTATTTAAGAAAAGGGTTTGTAATGGCATGGGGTGATTTCTTGTTCTGTCCTTCCTGTTACCAAGTTTATGAGGAATTTATTTATCATAGAAAAAAGCTTCAAATGTAATAGAAATTGGGTGAAATTACTACCCCTTCCCATTTAGATATTGCATAAAGTCTATGGCTGACATAGCAGGTCACTTTAACTGTTAAAAGTGTACCCTCTCTCTGTGGAATGACCCTTATGAGTTCAATGATGTCTGTTTATTGTTGACAGCTGAGGTTACATATTGACACCACTACATAGATCTATTCAAAACGTTGCAAACCATTATTCATGATAAACAAATACAGGGGCTCGCTATATTTTATAACCATGGAAGCTTTGAACTGGTCATGAATTAGTTGGAGTTTCAAAGCCAGTCCAAATCATTAAGTGCTACTTGCACATTACTGCCAGAATGACAAGTTTCATTTTTGTTCTTCATCATCAGAAACAGACTGAAGAGAATGATATTGTCAAATTTGATTGGTTGTCCCGCGGCATGAATCAACATAAATTCACGCCTAAATATAACATATGATTTAACCTCGAGCCCAATTATTTCCCAGGGTAAAATAATTGCGACGTGAAAGATTGCAAAAGTGACGTGAAAGATTATAATTGCCATATTGCACCATGTACTCATTAGCCACCTTCCCGGATAATATGCTAACTGGGCCAACACCGATGATGCTGAGCCATCATTGCGCTAAAAGTGCTGACATTGGGCCAACAGCGGGCAGATGTGATATGTTATCTGCGCCTGCAACAAAACGTGCAGTGGGAATATAAAACTCACCTGAGAATATCGTTGAATATTTCATACTTGTCGTTGAGGCGGAGATCAGCCTTGTCGAAAGATGGAAGATGCTGGTACTCGTGCAGAAGGGCCAATGCATCCCCATGCAGGGCTGTCTCAGCAGCCGTGAGGGGATGGCCAAAGAAAGCCTTGATGTCTTCTGGTACTTCATCCCCATATGGTAAATCCAGGACAGATTTGCCCTCTGACAGCCCATCTCCCCTGAAAACCAACAATAATATCATTTAGGATGGTAGTAAAAAACAAGTTCCACTTAGGATGGTAGTGAAAAAACAAAAACATGTTTCATTTAGGATGGTAATAGAAAAAAAGTTTCATATAGGATGGTAGTGCTAGCTAAATAAATTAGTGGGACCTTCCATAGGGCTCTGAAATTATGTTAAATTACTATTCATTAGAAAAGATATTACCATAAATATGTCAAAAATAATGCACAAGATAAAAATTTGAAAAGAGAGTACGCATATGGTTCATTCTAGTGCTAAAATGTTACAATTTCCAAGAGTTGCTACTTGAACAACCTCTTTATCTGTATAATTTACTCCATCGGTATTACTGCTGTCAAGCAACAGAGCATGCAGTTCTGTACCTGTTGGTGGGAACAGAATTGAGCTGCTCCACCGATGTATAAAATCCATCAGGAGGTCAGAGTCAACCACAAATTTCTTTCAGCAACAGACACCTTTAGTTTTATGCGGTGAAACCAACCAACCTTAGAAAGGAATTACAAAAACCTCAAAGGATTTCCAAAAAGAGCAACAGATTGAGGCTGAAAAACAGAGGCTTGGCAAAGTGGGGGGAAAAAGAGTCAGGTAGAAAAAGACAGGGAAAAAGAGTCATGTAGATAAAGACAGACTGCATAAAACAAAATACCAAAACTGAACATTTGATATTAATGTCAAAAATTATTTTATGAGTATGGTGTGCTGCATTTTTGAGTAATATATTCCTGAGCTTTTAAAAATCGAGATATCACGTAACAGTCACTTTTTTCTTGTGGCAACAACCTCGAGGTCTAACTTTGCATGAAGGCATCTTAATGGCCCCCAAAGAAACACATGCATAATTTTAATCGCCTAAAATAATTAGTTTACCAGACAAGCCTATACAGAGGCCAAGATTCACTATTAATTTCCTGAGGATTGTTTCTGCGTTTGTCATCACTTTCTAAAACAAACATTTGTTTAGATTCAATGAGATAAAAATAAGCTGTACACATTCCCTCCCTTGTTGTTTTTTTGTCACGTAGCCTCGGGGCATTGCAATTTGAGAGATTTTTGTTGATTAAGTAGTTGACATTTCTTGTCACTTGTTGTAATTACTCTCATGTGTTTTTCTCGTATTCCCAACGGCAATTACTCCATCGAAAAGGTTATTGCTTTTATCAAAATATTATAAATTAGATTGGGTATATGTGGCAGACTTTTGCAAAATTGAAATTCCTACATCCATACATAAATTCCACACACTTCAGCGGGAATTGTGAGTTTCCAAGGCTCTTCTTCATGCAAAAAGACTTACAACCATATGGAATAAACCGTGTATTTCCACTCCAAAGAAATTGTGTGAAGAAACATATCCTTTCTACTCTTTTTACACATTACCCGTCAACTAAGAGTGTATGAAATTTGCAGTGACACTTCATATAAAGGCAGAATAGCTTAATATCACTCATGATGGACAAGATACCTACTCCCAAATTGTTGATGGTGGCAAAAAATGTTTAGTATCACAAACTGAGCAGGTGGTCGATGCAGACGATTCCAATGTCATTGACCTTGCTAACTGTACTAGAACACCTAAAGTCGGCAATGAAGGTGGGCCATTTATTCTACAAAAACTTACCCAATGGCCAAAAACATCAACCACATCATTACTTAGGACAGACCGGCACATTACTTTGGGATATTATACAGTACTTAACTTAATTGACAGTGCATAGGTCCATGTAATAACACCTATAACTGTAGTTCAGTACATTGACCTGCATGAAAGGTACAATGAAGAATGCAAGTTTGTTTAACTCTAGACTTGCTGAACTTTGCAGGCATACTGTCTGTGCAACAGACAATCACCACAAAAAATTACTAATACATTCACATCACGATTGGGCTTTTTTGTCAATTTTTAACGAACAACTGTTGAAAGGGACGAAACAAATTTCTGACAGCCCACGGTTTCTTTTTACTGAAGTAATTACATTGGTTTTTCCTTGTTTTTCTTAATTTTTCCAAGAAGATCTTTACTAAAATAGGACGCTGATTATTTTACGTACGTATTCTGTCAGGCAGATATATAGGAATCGAAAGTTAATGATACAGTATTTTTCACAATCTTTTTACCAAATGACAAGCTTAAAATGTAAGCTGGTATAGTAAAAGTTCTGCCCAGATCTGTCTTTGTGTATATATTGAAATGAGTCACTTGGAATAAACTCAGACAGCAACATGTCCTACAATGAAACGAACCGTGTTCTCGCGCCAGGAATGCCATTATTACTCTCGAACATTTAAAATTAGTCTCTCGCAAGTAAAAGGCTAGTGTCTGGAGCATAACACATTCGTGTTGCTCTGTATTTTTTTGTACAAATAGGTGAGCCGTCTTCACTGCTGACAAGAGCCTATATCATTAAGTCCTGGCTGTTTACAAAAAAACAAATCTATGGTGAAGTCTTTTTACACTAAGTTTGTCACAGATACTGAAGTAAGGAAAGTCATATGCCACAAACATCAATTTATTATTATGCTATTGTGCTGCCGCTTGCATTAGGCTACCTCCCAGTGACCTTGAGCTGTCATTTGTGCAGACAGAAAGAAATGTAGACACAATTAAGAACTTTTTCTTCATTAATTAAGGAAAGCTACATAACTACCCTGGATAATATCAACTGTATATCTATACCCAGCCAAAGACACTTGTTAACTCAAGTGAAATCCTAGTAGTAAAAACATATCCTGATTAAAAAATCCTGATAGTAAAACATCATCTAAAATTTCTAATAGTAAAAATATCACCTAAAATTCTAATAGAAAAAATATCAATGAAATTCTAATAGAAAATTAATTTTGTAAAAGACTGAGTGGTAATATACATGACCAAATGTGACACGTGCGTTTTCCATGCGTTTATCCTTCTTATGGAAAACGCACGTGGCACATTTGGCCATGTACATAGGATAAATGGTATTTGCATCAACAAATTAGGTTTCTGCGTGCCATTTGTGCGGATCAGATGTTAGATGATATTTTATGATGTTATTTAAAAATAAATTAACATAGAAACTTAGATGTATAGACAGTAATAGTTGTGTGCATGGCACCTATATTGTAAATGTAAGGAAATGGTTCAAAAACCTGCAAATGGCCTTGGTGGCTTGCACTCGCAAATTTGACGAGCGCTGTTATTCATTGTCAGCCAGACTGCAGGTATGTGTGTCAAGGAATGCAGCTACATGTGCTAAAAGCCCAACATGCATTTCCAAGCACTTGGCACGATGGTGCAAGGAAGGGATGGGAGAAGAGCACCGATAGAATCACGGATTTTCGTAGAATTTTAAAGTTCATTTCGTGTCTGTATGAAACAAAACGCTGCACACGATTCTGTAAAACATATCTAGAGTTACAAAAACCAAGAGTGCACTTCTTAGGTGTGATCGTCACCAAGTACACATTATTCAGGTCGTGTGGTAATTGTACTCAGTGTGTGGGTAGATAACCACAAACAACAAAAAGACACTCCTGCTAAGACTCACACTGGCACATGTGGGTGACCTCAGAAAGGTCAAAGGTTTCAAGTATGAAAAACACACTTATTGACACACCTATTATCAGTTGACCACGCAATGTTTTTGTATCCACGTCACAGTGCAGTATGTCTAACTTCTGGAAGTAGCTGATCATCTAAAAATGGTTAGTACACTTATTAGCTAGACAACTATTGATGCCCCTGCTGCTAAACTTCAGTTACCAAATCTAAATTCTACAAGTATCCCCTGGAATCCAGATCTGTGCAAAAATCTATTTTATTTGGTTTGGTTACCAGAGGTGGTGGATTGGGTGGATTAGGGCTTTACGTCCTGTATTTCGTCACCTGATGGGCTAATTAGGACAGGCAGGGACCATGGTTACCAGAGAACATTTTGTGTTATAAGGTAAGCATAAGCCATTGAAAAGGATATCTGGATATTAATGAATAGGGTCTGGGTGGTCATTGGCTATGGCTTCAGTTTAAAAACAGAGTCCACTAACTACAGATGGCTCGAGTCAGCTGCTTTCGAAAAGATCCACTGTCACTGTATGTCTAATTGATTGGGATCAAGTTTGGTGTACAATGGTGTATAAAAAACGGACCAGATTTCGGGAGTTACAGACGATGCAGACGTCTGCTTTGTAATTAATTGGTTTACATGCGGACGTCAGCATTTTGCAATTGTTGACGTCTGCTAGATCTGTAGATCCGGAAATCCCCATATAGCAGACGTCTGAATCGTCTGTGACACTACAATGGAACTGAAGTGCATAACCACTAGATGACTTCATTTTAGAATATAAATTGCCACTTACAATCAGAATGAAACTCAAGCCAAGTGAAATATCAATACTTTGTTATTGTTAGCTGCACATGACGGTTGAGCTGGACAGTTAGTTTAATAAAATATGGTCGACTCCTGGTAACTGTAGCATCCTATTCCTGGCTGTAGCTAAAGCCAGCTGCTTCTATCTACTTCTAGGTAATAGTCGGCTCCACTGAATGAAAATATAAACCTTAAATGTAAGAAAGTCATCTAATATATAAATATTTACTTGTAGATCCGGCTTTGAGTAGCCATTTATATAGCCAGACAGTTCTGTTTAGTGGCAGGTAGCGCCATATAGCAGAAGTTATCTAGCTTTGCTAAGTTCAATTTTACGGGCCGCTTTTAATGTAACTTACTATATGTGCCATAGTGCTCAGTTTCATATTCTCCTAACGTGCATTCGTGAACCTTTCTTGGTCTCTTAGAAAACCGACCAGTTATGGGTTACCTTTCCAAAATTTATGATGGGCAACGTATTATATAATACCCCAAAGGTAACCCCTTTTAAACGAACCCCCATTTAAGTATAACCAGGGTAAGCAATGGGGGCATCATGCAACATTTTTGGGTAAAGGTCACCCCAGGTTGACCGAATATTCTACTGACAGGGAGGACTATAAATTTCCTGACACAAGAATCCCCTTATGTTATTACCTAAACCAGGCATGTACACAACAGTGTAAAGCATTACCCACCGATTTTAAAATGTAATAACATAATTTGCAATAGTAACCAGCAGGCATTGTTAAACTTTGATTGTCCAGGTTATATAATACCAAAGGTAATTGAAGTGCTTAAGATACTGCAGCTGATAGCATTGAATGGATGAATGAAGTGAATGGGGGTAATAAATAGAAGGAATCCAACCAACCATGACACACCCCTGGCTCAGTGGACTGTGGCCTCCAGTACAAAGCCTGAACTTGACCGCTAGTTGAGGTCACTGCTAGACTATGTAGAATGGCCATTGAGGTCAATTCAGCTGGCCAGTTATTAAAACCCTGTCCAAATAATACCATATTTGTATTTGCTAACATTTCCTCCTCTGACTAGACTTGATAATAAGGAGTAGTTAAATACGACGAATCATTGTGCTTTTATAAGGCAAGCAAAACAACAATATTTCATAGATAGGCATTGTCCTTACGGAGTATATCAACACTCATTCACAGCTAGACAGCTCAACTGCGGAGTGAAAGAGATCGCTGTGTGTGAAAGGTCATGTGTTGGCAAACAGTACTTCCGTCTTGGCCGCCTCCCAAGAGTTCTTGTGTCCCCACTGGGTCTTCCAATCACATTCCGAAAGAAATTGCTTTTCAGCAAAAATAACTTGTCATTGTGACCTCTTGTAACCTGTGATATCTGATCATGAATGAGCCAATCTGACGTAAACTATGTAGCGTCTATAACCCCCAAAATAATCACATTCTCGAATTACTATACATCTGTACTACGCCAAGAGATAATGATTGTATGACATGCCCTTGTTGGCACGGACCGTGAACTGTAGTAAAGGCACAACCTTTTCAGAAATCAATGAAGGTGAAAGGTTAGGAGTGACAAGTTATGAAGTCTTTTTCTGTCTCATACACGCTGTGAGAAATTCACTCATTTGGTTAAAGTATTGAAAACTTCGTTGAGTTAAAGGGTAATCAAATCAGCCTAACTTTTCTCACAAACGTTTGAGCACAGAATGAGTGTACACCCATTGCATTTTACCTAAAAATTGAGTCAGCTCAGTCAGCTCAGTCTTAGTAATTTTCGTGTATATCATGGTGATAATGATTTCGTAGCCAAACTGGTCCAAACAGCATCACTATTCTGTCTCAGCAACTGGACACTTTAAACATGGTGTGGACTTTAAGCCTTGTCGTCTCATCATTACGTCTGCCTCTGGCAGCTGGTCATATAAGTTGACACCCACCCAGATAGCATTTCAAATCGGCCCAGCATCGTTTCCATATAGGCCACTGTCGTTACAACATCGTATTTACATCGCCGACGTTGAAACGATTTGGAATGCTATCTGGGTCGTAGCAATGAGACAATGACATTGATTTCTGTCGATAATAAGGCTGTAATTCCATACCAAGAATTATTGAGAACAGCAGTTTAAGAAATCATGAACCAGACAAACATTCACCTGAAGTTGTTTGATCTAGCATGGTGGTTTCACTTATGCTGAGTGACATATCTAAACCAAAATGACAGACTGACATTTCTGCATTTTCTCTTATCTGGTTATCTGTCATTCTGTCCTGATTTCTGTCAGTATGCTACTTGTATTTGGTTGTGGGTCTGTATGAGAATTTATGTCTGGCCTGTCATAACATTCTTCATTTATGGACTGTTACAGCAATGGTTATTGCAATAAATGACTTATATGTGCCTCTCTGCTCTCCGCCAAATCATTTTGCAACTGTTTTTCTCAGATTTTCTGTTGGTTGACTAGTTTGGTGGTTAACATTTTGTATGACCAAATATAGAGTGAAATTGTTAAACTTGTATGCCTTTGCAGTACAAACTTTGCACGTAATTGCTCTGTAATTTTTCTTACAGTTTTTATAAAACGAGACTTACTTTCTTAATGCACATAAAAAGACAACACCAATGATAAACACGGGCCTTTGTTGATTCTGTTTACATTCGACAGTGTGCCAGACACCGTGGTGGGTTTTTGAAACCACAGAACATTTCATGACTGACCCCACCACAAGAAATCTAATCCTGATGTCCTAATGAGCAAGTGATCGTGCAATATTTACAATAAATGAAATGAGATCATTGGGAAATGACTGCCAGTAAGAATTTCCTTCTGTTTCCTAATAAGTAACCAAATTGGTTTCACTTAGCTCTCTGTGCATTGTGTAAGGCCAGTGCATTTGTGGTAACAGAATGCAAGGTGAATGAAGGAATCCAGGTAGCCCTGAATACCACTTTCATTTATTTCCTCAAGCAAATATATGCGGTTTCTGTCACCTACGCAACTGCTTCTAAAGAATAGAGAACGTGTATCTGAGTATCATGATCCCTGGATATTCAACAAAAGACATTTCGCCGGATCGTGGCATGATTTCCCGACAAATTTGATAAATATTGACAGCCCACCAGGTCTGACTAATTCTATTTATACTCATAATGTTCCTTATCGCTTACTATTCGTTTGACAGCCCACTCAGGCTATTACTACCCAAGTGACACCCCGGCAAGCAAGAAAACAAGCTACCTAACAAGCCATAGAATTAACAGAACTCAGTCTAAACAATAGTCTATTATCCTAGAGACAATCTTTGTTTGCACTCTGGCAAAAGCTTTACAGCATAACAGAAATTAGAGACACATGTACCCTTGTACCAATTACACTGCAAATGTCACTGAGAGACCTAATTTCTCCAAGGTTTGTCAAAGCAAATAACTTTTTAGATATTTGGACCAACTTAAAGGCTTTTTTGATATTTTTTTTAGGCCTTTTGACTGTGTCTTAAATTACTGACCCCCATCCTCACATTGCCATTTTAATTAACCCCTTAGCCAGCTTTCCAAAACAACGAGTTACCCAGCCTTGATCAATTTCATTAGCCATGATTAGCCATGATGACTCACTTCTCACTGAGTCAAAAAAGTCACTTTACATGACATTGACTATAAGCCTAACTAACTTATCAGTAAAAAAACAGCTTTAGGAAAAAATCAGTCATTCTAGATGCCTTCAAATACCTATGGTCTTAGTCAAGCACATTTTCATTTTAGCTGTGCTTAGACCACTGAAGTTCTGAACTGAAATTACTCCATCTCCAAAATTAGTAATCCCTGCATGACTGACTAGACCATTCATAAATAAGACCATACCTTGCACAACAACAAAACAAATAGCTTCACCCTGACGCTGGCTTTGTTGTAATTCTATCTTTAACTCTCTGCTTGGTTACAGTGTGCTTTTAAGGCGAGACGGTGACCCTACATTCACCTGAAGAGAAAAAATAAATGGCAGTGCCACATCCTCAACAAGGCCAAGGTCAAACCCAGTTTACTCTTTCATCACAAAATTGTGAAATCTCGCATTGTATCAAACTTAATCGACATATACACGCAATGCCAAGATAGATGAGTGTATACCTATCTCAAAGATATTCAGTTAGCATCACTTTCTGACATTTTTCACTTACATTATAGAGACACGGTGACTGGGTCTAGAATTAATTACACCTATAGCCATTTTGATTAGCGAGTGGGTCAGCCTTATCAAAGTAGTTCAGAAGCCTTAGTCAATATAGTATGCATGATGAGAGAAATCAAAAGCCTATGAAACCCCTGTCTAATAATATAGCCAAGGGCAGACTACTTTTGGCTCCATTTGGTCTTATCACATAATTCATACTGCAGGTTAACTCTAGAATCTTCGATATAGCATTGTTTATATTATAAGAAATATCATATTGCTTATATTCCATATATACATGGCTGTATTGTCTCCATTGTGTCATCACCAATGGAGTTGCTGTCATAGAATTCCAAGACCTCTGGACCAATGACTACCTGAAAAAATGTTCTTTTTCTGAGGTATTTATTTGTGGTCATACTGGTAAACAGCACAAGGGTAATAAGGGAAGTAGGACTTCATAAACTATGATGGCTGAAGGAACTATGAACTGAGTCTGAACTCTCTAACCTATGTGCACGAAGAGAGCAAGAAAATGTGTGACCCAAAGAAAAGCTTGTCATAAGAAACTCTGATTGTAAGTGCTCGTGAGAAATCATGTTCAGTTCAAAGACCTAAAAAAAACACCTCAAAAAGTTGCAGAATTTCAATGTCTGTATGTTGCATAAGCAAACAGCAGATATTCCGAATGATTTTTATAAAACCTAAAGCTCATGCGATGTGCTCACTAGAAAGACGATAAGTGTTTTTTCAAAATTTGTAAATTGTATTTGCCATTGCATTACAAAACATTCCTACTGGGATATTACAAGCTTATATCACTTCACTCTCTCTCTGCTGGTTTACTATGAGTGCTTTCAATGCTTTACTGCAGCATTTTGTACTCCCAACAATGGCATTTCAGCGTACAAAGAAAATGGCCGAGTGAGCCCAGCATAGTTATTCTCCCATCCCATGCGTGACCAAATCTACTATAACCTTCATGTATTCGCCTACAACATACTCTGTTTGATTTATAGATCACAATTATGCCATTTTCTTGCCATATTGCAAAGGTTGTATGAATGTAGTAACACGGTGTGTAGTTTAATTGGACAATGCTCCTGTAACTTCATAACATGATGGTCGCCTCAGGGTATGACAAAGTGCCTGGTAGAAGTAGTGTCCGAACTACCAAAACCTACCTAAGACATGGGAATAATTACACAACAATGGCTGTTGACAACAACTGAAATACCATGTAATGTAGATGCCATAAATCAATCCTCCGGCAAAATAATAGTCGCATGTCATATATCTATGAATTTGATACCAATGAGAGATATTGAGGTCACTAGTGATACTGCAATGGGCTCTGCGTAAACCACAATTTAGTGATAATGATTTTATGGTGTGAGCTGCTTAAACCTTTGAAGATCAATCACATTATACAAGTAATAGGCTTATGGTGTGGAAGTTTATCTCGAGTACAGCACAACTGCCTTATCTTCACTCATTTCATTGTTGCTGGGGGTTATGTCGCAAGATGACCAGGCCTTTGTTACAAATGTAGGCCATTGAGGTCACTTGCAGACTGACCATGCTCCACAAACTGCCCTCAGAAGCTGCCCTTGTCCTTATCTAAATTCCCCCGACAAAATACAAATAATAGAAGTATTGTGGTCACCACTGCCGGGAGCAATTGTAAATACCAGCACCTGTTGGAACGTGCCTCGGACACCTGCAGAAGATCTTGCTGAGTATTTGAACTTGTGGCACATTCTGTGACTGACCCCTTGAACTAGTGACTTACAAGTACTAGCAAGGGATAAATTTACATCTGTCATAATCAAAGAGTGCCCTAAGATAATGCATTTATATATACTGTACTATGTTGTTCTAATTAGTACACATTGGTAACCACGAATAAGTTATTGCATTAAAAAAAACAATATCAAGGTCATTGGCTTTTTTAATAAATTACGAGTGAAATGAAAGTTCAGCCAAGAGGCACCAATGGCCTTGACTTTGAAACAGACCTTGAAATATAAAGAAAAAAGTATAACCCTTGCAGCCAACTGAGGTCTAGAGTTCCTGTGAAGTCATCAGTGCATGTCAACTATCTCAAAAGTTATCATTTTGACTCAGGTCTGACAATTGCACTATCATGCTCATTTTTGCTACAGTTATAGTCATAATGAGACAGCATTTCATGGGTGAGATAATAAAATAAAACCATGAAGAGCAATTTCGAAGGTATCACCCAAGTCAGCGCGGGTGTAATAGGTTGGCTGTGAGAGGTGGCAAAAGCAACGAGGGCCAGTTCCACTGAGTGATCACCCCCCTGCACCTCTCAACAAACTGGGACTTTTATCAGCCTTTTTTTCTTCTTTTCTTTTATTTCTTACTTCTTAACAAAGAAACCATTGTGTCTGGTAGATAAAAAAATACCTAGCGGGATCTGCTGCGCAATAAAATGCTGAGTGTAAACAAACAGCAGTGCTTTGCTGTATATCTGTGTAATTATCTCAATGAAGTCTTAACACATTAATGTCTTTGAAAAAGACAATTATCCCCGAAGCCAGGCATCTGCATCAGAATTCTAAGAAGCAATGTCATCTGAAGCAAGGTCGGCAGTATGTCAACCTTTTGAAATGCCTTCAATTGTGGGTGGGGGGTGAGTTGACTTCACCTCCAAATATAGAAAGCAAACAAAAAAGGAAGGGAAAAGATGTAAGGGAAAAGAGTGATGCCAATGTCATGTTCAAGAGTGCACATGTCTGCATGGCTGGCTCCTACTTCTGCTTTTGTAACAATAAAGTGTCCCTTCCAAAGTTTCTCAAGCAGAATGGACTATCGCACGATCCGTCATGTCATTTTGTAACATTTAATAAATCATCGGTGGAGGGAAAGTCGTGGCACCTCATGATGATTTTCATCAGAAAAAAAAACAGAACACCGAGAAAGAGCAAAACCATCAAAGATAAAAAAAAAATAAGAGGCGCCTGTTAAAAGGTTCAAATGGCTTCGAAAAACTTCTGGAAGCACATGCCTTGACAAGACGAATAGAAGGCTTCTGTGTTGGGCCTCACAGGGGACCATGATATAGAATAGATCAGGGAATGAAGCGTATCCTAGACATTGGGCCATGTGAAGTCAATGGGTAGTAAAGCTTGCAAGCTGCAATTGGAAATGCTATTTGAGACACCGTGGGTCATTTCTGCCATCCGTCTCTGCCATGATCAGGGTCATGCGAGGTGAGGCGAGGTCAGTTAGACGTTTCACACTACCCTTTTGTGTTGTTAATGAGGACCAAAGGCAATGAAGGGGCTAAATGGGGCTAAAAAGACCTCTTAGGTGTTACCCGAATCCACAACAAACTCTAGATTGTTGCAATGGCAGAAACCAATGCATGTGAAGACATGAAAAACCTTTCGCTTTGATTCGTTGTGCCCCTGGGCAAAAGGATTCGCCTGGACGCCTCTGGTCATAAATACCCGGACAGCAGGACACCAATCCTATTGCCAATAATACCCAGTAAGACCTAACCCAAAGAATAAAACAAACCCCTTCTGGGTGCCATTTCAAAGTCATTTATATATCAGTCACATGGACCGTATCTTGGCAAGAAAGAGGATATGGGTTGTCTCAGATTTAAATGGCTCTTGAGAGACCAACCCAAAAGCCCTCTTTGATAAATAGACTAGATATGCTATGGGTCATTATTCTATCTACTACATCTGACTTTAATGGGCAATTATGGTGCCCTTTTCATTTAGATATAGCCCAAAAACCTTCTTGAAGAATGCATGCTCCTAGGTCACACTGTTTGTTTGTTATCAGTGCATCAAGAATAACGAAAATTAAAAATTAAAACCTTTCCAAATAATACTGTCTGTGAATATTTCGTAAGTTTTAGCTACAAAGACCTAGCTGTCTATGAAGAGGTTGTATTGCTAACACTTGAAATATACATAGACAGTTAAGACTAAACATTAAACATATAACGAACTGCTGTCTTGTCACAGAACAATGTGACATGTTAGGCAACACTAGAGCATGCAATCAGAGAACCATGCCATTCATGCTGAGTCATGAAAGAAAGCAGTGGACAGACATGGTCATCTCATGCATATAATAAAGTGCAAATATTTTACATGATATTTTGCATGCATGTCGCATTCACATTACATGACCTTTGCCTTTAAAATTCCAGCCAAGAATTATCCTAACAGTTACTGTCTGTGGGATGGTGTTTCCAAGCATGGCATACAATCAAGGGGGAAATTAGATATAGTTAGCTCAGCAATTACAAGGCTGGATGTTTTTTAATGCAGCCAGATTGGAGTCTTAAAAGTCCTGTTTAATATAAATATATGACGAAATATCTAAGATGAAATATTTCAACACGAAACCCTAGAAGATGAAGGTTACAAAAGCCCAGAGTTGTGTTTTTGAGTCAAGTATTCTTTGAAGGAAACCCAACCCTCATCTGTACAGACAAGTCTGGCTCAAGTAATTTGGGCCCAAACAAAGTATTCAACTCTGTTCGTACTTTGATACAGGTGCACAGGTCACTGAAAGGTCAGACAACCTCAAGATTTATCTAACTCAAAAAGCATTTAGTACATGCTATACTATTCATGCCCTTCCTTAATGTCCGTCATACTATTACAGCTTTTAACATAAAAAAGATGACCATTTTCTACCACAAAACCACCTCTATGGTGCTCTTTCACCATAAGGTTGCTTGCTGCACAATGATTGTAATTTCCCTTAGACGTACGTTAACACAACCAAGAATTTGTGTGGTATATAAGAGTAAGACAGACTTCTAGTAATTGAATTGCTTGTGACCTTGACTTTACTGAGGCGTTAATATATTCAGCACGTGTTTAATGTTTACTCAAGCAATGAGGTAAGAGTTCAAATAATGGAAAGGGCATGCACCCTGCTTAATTGCATTGACTGATATAAAATGTGGTTGCTTAAAAAAGGCAAAATACTTGAGCCCCTCCCACATAGTATGAACACCCACCTAATACAGTCAAGCAAGGTCTTTTGCATACAATGCAGAACTGCTTGTTCACAGGCTCATCAGTTGAAGTGGTGGTGGTGGTGGTGGATTAGGGCTTTACATCCTGTATTTCGGCACCTGATGGGCTAATTAGGACAGGTAGGGACCATGGCAATGAGACGAAAGATGAAACAGCCATCCAACATAGGCTCGACCGGGAATTGAACCCGGGACCCAGTGGTTGGAAGCCCAGCGCGCTACCACTGAGCTAGGCCCCCACTCTCATCAGTTGAAGGAACCCTCAGCCAGACAGATGATTTGTCATGGATGAGCCCAAAGCACACACTCAAGAGAGAACATAAAGACATGTGCAAAGCTACCAAGTCTTCCAGTCAAGTGTATGTTGCATACTTGACATCATTTTTTGGTAATAAAGGCCATTAGAGCAAGAAAATGTATAGCAGAATATTACAACAGCACAGTAGCTTTCCACAATGACTGTTGAAAGTAGCATGACAAAGCATGTCCAACTCCATGAGATTGGTTGTTGAAGAAGATTTGCAGCATGTCAATAAACGACAATGGCAAACGTTGTGTGTTAACATGTCAGCCATGTGTACATCATTGGTGGAAGGACTGAGGTTGCAACATTATAGTTGCTGACATGACATGAAAGAGGCCGACAGAGTTTAATGCTCTGGATGCCCTCAAGCTCTGACGTTTCCTCTACTGAACAGAGCAGACAAAATTCATTTCTCCCACACGCTATCCCTAGGAAGGTCCTCATGGGTGAGTTTGGCAAGCCACACAATAGAAACGCTTGGTCAGACTAAAAACTACCAAAACAATCATTAAACCTCATTGCATGGAGGGACGCCTCCAACTTCCCAAGCACTACTCCTAGTCCCATCACGATTCGGAAATAGTTGAGTCGTTAAAATGTCATCAAAAGGATGTCAGAAAAGCCCACCACTGTGGTGATTATTGAGAAAAAGAATGCCTTGCGTGCCAACACAAGCTAGACTAAACAAGAGATGACAATGATAAAAAAGGCAATTGCTTAATTGCCTCTACAAGCATTATTACATAGCTTGACATTGGTCCAGCATCTCTCCAAACTTGAGCAGAAAAGTAAGACACTTCATTCACAGAATTCACGTAGGTGTCTCGATGGCTATGATAAGATGAAAAAGGAGAAGATTAGAAAAAAATCTCTGAAAGGATATATGAAGTGAATGTAGGGCCAGGGGAGATATGTAAATGGAAGCCTGGATGTAAAAAATATGATGTTTTTGTAGAGAAGATTAGCTGACATTCTATGAAGAGGTGGGCCCAGCTTTGCTTGGCTGGCCCCCACTGCAATGACAAGGTGCCAAGGAAATGTCTGCTACTTAATACTACACACAAACTATGCTTACACTGAAAACACCAAGCAAAGGCAACATGTAAGAGAGGTTCCATGAATTCTGAGTTGTGCTGAAATGACGTATATAAGAATAGGTTGTTCTGTTGACTTGAACTTGCACCCACGCAGTCAGCTGATGGGGGTAACACTTTAAGGCTGCCACTCTTTTAAGCTTCCAGCATTTTCTTCTGTTATGCTCACAAAAAGCTCATCAGCCTTTTCCATGAAGTGGTTTCAGTGAAACTGGAGACGGCTGAGAGCATTATCAACAGCATGCGAAAAAAATAACACTGCATCGAGTAAATAGGTCCCATGATCAAAATCTGAAATCAGCCGAGGTCATCCTGAATGATATTGAAGACAGCACTCACCTAAGGTCACAATAGGAATCTCCATTGTTATTGGGATCAGCCATTTCGTTCATGTCCCTTGAAGTACTGTTTCCCATAGATTAACCGTATGTTGTAATTTGCTTCAATGCAAAGTCAGTTATAGATGACAACAGACAGGGTAGGCATCCTTTGACAGGGTGATCTTTGAGTTCTTGACTGGAAGGTTCTGAACATCACCTCACAATGAGTATTTCCTATCAAGTCAGAACCGTTCAACTTGCCTGAGTCCATACTCTTGTCGATCCGCTCCAGCGACTTGGAAAGTCTCGTCTTCAGTGTGAAAACTCGAGACATTTTGCAGACCCTTGGAGGGATCGGTGAAGCGTGACGGTTGGCTCTCACGGCAGTGCACAGCAATGCCGCCGCCGACCACCAATGTCAGGACGTTGGCCAAAGGACGTTGGCTATAGCACGGGCAAAGGGGGGTTGTTGATGCGACGTATAGGCAGCAGGACCTTGTCCTCAGTAAAAGATCAAACCAATGGCCAATGCCATATATCATGCCCTTGTAGTCTTTGACTACTGCCCTGATCCCTATCTCAAATGCATTGCTCATGTAATATTGCTGTAGTAAGCCTTTCAATGAACTGACAATATGGCTGAGTGTGCAAGAGTAGGAGGACAATGCTATGATCTGCGGGATATTTGGATTCATAATGAATTGACGGACAGCTGACCAGAGATCTTAGAGTGGCCATCATTCGAATGGAATGTGCTGTGGGGCTGAGGGCACTACTTGGACCTGGCTGGCCGTTACTGAGGCCCTTTGGGTCCAGCACACTGGACACCCACGGCGAGGTCCTCACAGCCCAAGGTCAAAGCTGTTGGCAGCTCACCGTCCTGATTTATTTAACCGCTGTCACACATTCTTCAATTTGTACTCGAATTTATTTGTCAGTATATTTACAGAATTGCTCTTCTTTTTCCGCCCTACCCGAACTGACAAAGAGCTACATTTCTGACAAAAATAACACTCGACAGCTAAAAAAAGATAAGCATAATGAAATTCAATTCAATGGCCTCCATAACACCGAAGTTGATAGAACGTCGCATCCCTGGATTTTTGGGCAGATCACTTTTTTAGTCCTACACTACCAAGGAGCCGAGCTGCTCAGAAAGCCAATGGCTATGCTCGGCTGACCACATTGTTTGCCCTGTCATGCCTACATGACTCAGTTGTGGAACTGTCCATGTCTTCAAACATAAATCTTTACATGTTCTGGCACTGAAATGCCATTAAGCAAAAGTCCAAATGGGATAGGAGAAAATGCCTCCAGGACCTTCTGACAAACGTTACCTAAACAATTAGAAATGTTTTTATCTAAAGCCATAGCGTTTCATTGGCAAAAATGGCTCCTGAAAAACAGAGATTTGTAGAGCTCTGATGAGTTCCACTACAATGCAGATCCCACTGCATGTCAGTGGCAAAATTAATGTATATTAGCCTCAATGAGTATTTCTTTCCGAAGTATGCAAAGTAGAGCATTGTGCATAGGTATGCAGCCTCTTTGAAGTTTAGTCTCATTAATTCTGAAGTCATTGAACATAAATCTCTGTCAGAAAGAATGTTTTTTATCTGCTGTGAAGGCAGGCTGTACTGATCACATGCTTCTTGGTCTGTCTGGTGTCACTTCACTTGAATCTAGAGCAAAATGTCTCACAGCGTCAGACTTTTTTTCTACTCACAAAAACTACTTTTTATTCGGCATTAAATAAACTCCACATTTTGATAGACGGGTTTCTTTCTTTTTTATTTTCCTTTTCCAAACCTTTGAGTTTAATGCAATTCCTGGCTTCGTGTAGCACAGAGGCATGGCATTGGTGTACACATAACATGTCGCAAATGCAAATACATGTCTGCTAGCCTACATCTGTCACATACTTCCATGAGAGAGCTGAGAGGGGCAAAATTGGTGTAAATTATTATTAAACACGACTGTGCCTGCAGAGGGTCTGCCGGATGCCTTCTAGACTTGAGTCCGTGTAATTACAGGAGTTGTTTATTGGGTATTAAAGACCTCGTTGCTCAGAGAACCTCTTTCTTCAGGCATTCAGACATTCTTAGTTTGTGTCACTGAGTTGGGCAATTGGTTTCAAGAATATTTCAAGGAGTAAACAACAACAGCAAACATTCCATGACGTCAAAAAGCATGTCGCTCAAATGTCCACCACCTCAAACCAGCAGGACGTTTCTAGAGCCTTCCAACTGTACTGCAGAAGGTGCAGATCCAATGCTCAATTATTACTTTATATAAGAATGACGTGGTGTTTATCATACATTCACACTTCTCGTCTTAGCTCTGTACACCTACTCTGTACACCTACCTTTTTATCATTTTTAAGCAATGATAAAAATCTAGTTGCCCAACAAGAGGCCGACTATTCTGACCATAGACGCTAGAACCTTCCTACTGCAGATCCTAATCTCAACTACTACATTCACAACTCAGTTTTGTAATCTTTTCTTTCTTTGTTAACCAGTGGCACTATGACAACTAAACTTCCATCTCTACTGCAGACCCTAAGCTCCATTATTACTTCACATGACTTGATAATTAGTCTACATTCACAACTCAGTTTTGTACATCTTTTCTTTCTTTGTTAACCAGTGGCACTATGACAACAAAACTTTCAACTCTACTGCAGATCCTAAGCTCAATTATTACTTGATATACACATGACATGATAATTAAGTCTACATTCACAGTTTACTTCTTAGTTCTGTGAATTTTTTCTTTCTTTTTTATAACAGACTGCCAGTGACAAAAATCTTGTTGCCCCAAAGGCTGCTCTTTGTTCCACTTCGCAGTGACATTTCTCTCACCTCGAATTATCTGCAGTTAATAACAGTGCTGCGGTTGAAAAAAAAGTATGCCCCTAAGTTTTTTTTAAAGTTGGTACATACTGCAGTTTCTATGCACCTGGGATCTTCTTTTCTCAAGACTACTGCCCAATAAATTACTCACTTGCATATGGTGCTTATATAAAACCACCCGTTCACTGAACTTTTTTTTTTGTCAACTCTGTCCATTAAACAGTAACTCAGCCTTCTAGTCAGTGACATGTAGAGTGACATTCTGACTAAGTTGTCAGTCAGTGTTAGTAATGACAGAGGAAACTGACTTTGGTTGACTAATAGTCTAAGTTAGTCAGCTATGTCTAACAAGTTGGCCAAGTCAACGACATGTATTGTCAATATATATTACTAAGAAGTTAGTCTTCCATGAAATTGACTTTGGACTGACTATCGTTGTTTGTTGTTTATGCCATACATTTCACAATAACATTGTACATATCTAATTTTTACAAGAATAAAAAGAAAATAATTAATTAGGCCGGGGATGAAGTGCTACTCCAGACTTAAAGGCACAATGTCATAGTTTTGAGAATTTCATATACTTTGGGTGATTATTATTAATGACTACAGGGCAATCAGTCATACTTGACACAGTAAAAAATACATATTTTAAGATGGGGATCACATCATTACACGCTTTCTCGTGACCATTATATATTTGGGCAATCCCTGGAATCCCGGGACGAAAAAGAAAGTGAGAAATAAAAGGTAAATAAATTAAATGGTGGCTGTCAAAATTCAAAAGAGGTTAAAAAAAAAAATCACAAAAAAACAAATGGTAGTTATACGTTGATAAAGAGAAAAAAACAGGGATGACCCAAAATCTTTTTATTCAAATGACTCAAGGTTGAAGAGCCCTGACAGTCGTGTTTTCAGAATCGTATCACAGTGCACAGCTCAGAAAGAGGCAACCATGTGCAAGGTGTCAGAATGAAGCCTTCATACACTTGCACCCTTTTCAAAACACACAGAAATTTGTTCCATTGTAAAATGGTGTGTTGCATAAAAGATAGGTGGTGAAATGAAAACATGGAAAAATGCCATTCGAAATAAAGTTTTGATTTGAATGATCTGAGAGATGAGATCATTCTGAGGCAACTACAGTGGCCTAAGGACATTAAGTGTCCCCTTGTTAGGCACGAAGTGGATATAACCCTGATATAGCAGGTTTAGAAAGATCTATACATAAAGTATAGGGGTAGATAGATAGAAACACTTTATTTCAGACTTTATTTCAGCATATGCAAGTTATATGTCCTACATAAATGTGTAGGAGTACATAGTTACAGGGTAAAATTATTGCATGACTCAAGGATAGTTTTGTGACCTACATGACGTTATGCAACTTTCAGATGTTTAGTCAGTTTGGTAGGAATACATCTGAGTCAACAGACGTATTCATCAAAGGTTTACAAAAAAGAATAACCAGCTATATAACTAGCTGTCCGATTTTGTTTTACACTAGTGCATATGAATGGCTCTGAATATCATTATAACTCACAAACAACCACTTCTAAGTCTAGGTGCAGTTTGTGAACAACAGGGAAATAAACTTGGAACATTAAAGTTTAGTACACATAAAATGGACTGGAATTCCAAGTCCAATATTGAAATGTAATGGTAGCCATGGAAACGAAATATATATGGGCTAAAGTCTGGTAGCAAACACCTTGCCCCCTGCAGTCTCAGGAGAGTGTTTACCATAAAAGCATCAAGCAACATACCTAGAACAGACAAGCAAATGGATGCCTGCCGTTCACTGCATTCATCTCTTATGAAAGAAAGTGCACAAGTAATGGCCAAGTCCGATGCAGAGTGACTATCAATTAGCCACAAAATGAGATTGGAGGCTGGTGCACTATCATACAATCTTTATTCCATGTGGAATCTTGTACACAGACATCGTACTTAACCGTTGAGTGTGGACAACAATAAAATAGAGTAAAATCCAAAGTCTTTTATGTTGCAAACTGCGTCAAATTGTGTCTTGGCCTTTGCACTTAGGTGTGAATTATTTGGACAGGGCAATCCTATACAATGGAATACCTCCAATGAATCCAATTCAAGGTTCAGTGGTAATGACAGTTGTGGAAATAGAGTGACTTGTTATATATGCTACATCATGTAACCTGTGGTGGTGGATTAGGGCTTTACGTCCTGTATTTCTGCACCTGATGGGCTAATTAGGACAGGCAGGGACCATGGCAATGAGACGAAGGATGAAACAGCCATCCAACTTAGGCTCAACCGGAAATGAATCGAACCCGGGAACCAGTGGTTGGAAGCCCAGTGCGCTACCACTGAGCTAGGCTCCCACCCCACACATGTAACCTAGTAACATAATTAAGCAGTTGGGTGACCTAATTGGTATGGCATCCACCAATTCAACATGGGCCAGCTCTGCTTAAGGTCCAAGGTCCAATTTCCGGCCCAGACACTCTACATGCCCTACATCCCAGCTGGATGTTGATTGCATAAGACGCTAAATTAGAGTTGCCTTTTACACGGCGTCTAAGCTGAGGCAGTAAAAGATCCCACCCATGGGGTAAATATGTAGCATGGTGTGGTATCCAAGCCTTATCATCTTATCTTATCATTATGTCTGTTTCTGGCAGCTGGTCATAGCATTGCGACAGTGAAACATTAAATTACAGTTTTGTCAATAAGTATTATCTATCTCTTTCCAGACGAAATTAAAATATTCTCAGTCTCATTCGTTTTATTTTGTGCAGGAATCGAGCTCATGTCCCTCAAATAGGGATCAAGCCTCAGTGGAAACCAATGCACCAAATGGTCATGACAGGTGAATAGATACACTCTGCCGCACACAAATTTTCAAGTATCTGGATTTTCGCACTCTTTTAGCTAATTAGACTCAGCAGGTCACCAGGACAGGATGAAAGGTGATCATCGCAGTGAATCAGAGGTCATGGGGTGGCCACTCATATGTGACACTAATGAGGTCTACAACCACAAAAAGTGGGTGGTGGGTACAATGACAATCTCTTTTAATAGACTGTTAAGCAACTGATTCTGACACTTGGCTAACTTTTTTTTTTTAGACAGTTTAGCTAGTCTTTACCAGTGTTAAGACATTAAGGAAAACTATTAGATCTTTTTTGTAGTTTTCACTGCGCCTAGAATGACTAACATCCAAAAGCAATTTATGACACAGGGCTTCTTACACATTTTTCTTGTTTTCTTTTATTTATTTATCCAATATAGAGAGATAAAATAGGTGTAAGAAACCCTGTGATTTATGACTGCAAAGTTTGATAGTTTAAGATGACAAGTTAGTCGAGTCAATGTACGATTATTGCAGTTATAATAATACCTCATTATTAAGACCAATTAATTATTAAGAGCTCCTTATTATCGAGACCACCTCACTGTTAAGACCACCTCATTATTAAGCCATTAAATTTTAAAACCAAAAAAAGTTGACCATTGTTTTTAAATCACTATTAATACCACTACTTGGGCCACTCATGTGCAAGATTTACTGCAATGCAAATTGCAACATATGCAAGAATTTGATTACTTATTATCAATGTGAATTTTTTCAGATCATATGAAAAATATGTGTACATACCTGATTAGTAGTACTGTATTTTTATTTAATTGTTTGCCTTAATTTTTATTGTTTCTTCAATCAACCTATTGAGCAACACAACTAAAACTAAACAACTTTAGGCATTTTAAGGTAATTATTGCCCTTCTTATTACACTGCCAGACAATATTGTTGAACTTAATTAAGGATTAGCACTTTGTTTAGTCGTGCTTATTTAAGGCTTATTTAAGGCCCATTATTGATTGCCAAGTAGGATGACTTTGTTCTGCAAAATCTAAAGGTAAGACATTATTGATTTACATAAATTAACTTTGTGGTGCCTCACGAACTTTGTGATATATCTGACTTATTTCTAGGTTTAGTTTAGTTTTAAAAAGTAAATCAATTAAATTTTTAAAGCCGGGAAATTTAGATTCGCCTTACGTTTCATCAAAGGGCAAGATCATTACCTGCACCCAACCAAGGTTAGAAATTACTCTTTAAGATTTCCTATTTTTGTCTGATATTATGAGCACGTTTGTAATTTATTGTAAGTAGTTATAATGCACTGATTTTTCTAGCTGAAATAACTACCAGCAGCAATAAGAATGGCATGATGCACTTATATTTGTCAGTTATGAAACTGTGACTGCCAATTCAAAATCATGTGGCACAGGAGGCCCATCATTACTGGACGTCTGACAAACGTCGTCTGTCTGGCTCTACGCGCACAAGTTCCGTTGCCTGCAACATAATATTATACGTTTCTTTTTCTACTCTAGATTTTTAACCATTTCCCAGGTTACCACAGTGTCACTGTTTTCCGTAGCAATTCCGGCTTCCCAACCCATATTTTTTGGCTTCGTCTCAAGCTATGTCAAGGATGTTATTTTTTCCAGCTTAACTTAAGGTTTGATTCCTGTCTGGGCACTCCTCATGAGCTGGATCTGTTTGGTGCCATTCTGGTAATAATATAGAATTGACAGTGCCTCCTACTTTGTGTTAGTGCTGAGGCAAGTAAAATATGCCAAACAATGAGTATATGCTTAACATGACATGGTGTTGCCGCAAACTCTATATTATGCAAGGTGAGAGATGACCACAGGGTGTGTACAACTTGACCAATATTTTGTCCACTTTACCCATTTACGAGTGAACCTGTTGACGAAAAGAACCACAGTTGATCTGAGATCAAATTGCATAGCTGAAATGATGTCGACAAAAACGAGCAAAAATTACAAAAATACACCTCACTGTCACTGCATGGTTGGTGGGTCTGTTGCAACGCCTCTCACACTGAAATATGTCAGTGTCCATTATTGATTACATTATTTCTAGACATATAAGAACAGATCCGATTGAATCTTATTAATATTCATGATTACAAATGCATCAGTTCAATTATATTGCTGGTTTACTAATCCTACTACTTGATATTACACTTCATATATAAAAAGGAAGATCAGAAAGTTCACTAACTTTAATTCAATGCCTCCTCAGCCAGTATCAAAGCTGTTTTAACCAGTTAAGTAAAAACAGTATCTCGACACATTAAATATTTTTGAGACCAATTATGTTACATCGTTTATTACGTCCATATGTTACATTTAAACACTGCAAGCTCGCATTGCAGCCACATCTCAGCTATATCCTTATTAACTAGCCTTGGTCAGTGACATGCTTGTGTCCAAAAAGTCGGTCAATATGACTGATGGCAGACATGATATCAAATGGTGTTTGACTAATAATGATAGTTACAGCCATGAAGTCTACAGAAAAAAAATTCCAAAATGTTAGTCAAAATGTCTAAAAAAGACATTTTCAATATATATATATATACTCCATAACAATGTATTAAGAATCTCACTGAGAAGCCAATGCATATGTTAAACGACACCGAAATTGAGTTATTAAAGATAATATAGTGCCTCCAACTTGGCTCCAAGTCATAATGATTGATATTAAAACTTCCTGTGGGGTTATTTTTGTACTTACCATTAAATTGCTGCCCAAGCACTCATTGCATGCTTCGTAGAGAGATGCTTGCCAATCAGGGGTACATTCTAAAAAATAAAATGAAACAAGGTTAAAAAAATATGTTATTGGTGACCTAACTATACAATAAAGTAAGAAACCGCATTGGACAAAACATTTAGGAAGTGTGGTAGCCTGTGGTGCACAGTGCTTGTATTTTACCGTGTAAATGATTTCACCCCTCAGTATTTTGCACTTTCCTCTGTATTGATCTCATTGCCTGGGGCATTGTTCAAAAAATGTTATTTTCAAAGGGTCATTTTGTTAGTATCACTTTTTATTTAATTTTTCATTCTTTTATGACTGCATTAATATGTCTCCAAGTTTCCTGTTTTATTGCACCCATTGGAGTTTTTCGTTTCCTCTTAATTCTCCCTGCATTTCGATCACGTATTAATGGCGCTTCCACGTAGGCAAGTACACGTGCAGGCGAGTCAGTGGTTTCTGCCATTTTTTTGAAAATTCACATAAAGAGAGTGAACTATCAGATCTTTTTTGGAATGGAGCATGTGATTTAAAAAACCTCGTGTGAGCACTTCTGTGACCATGTTAGGAATTAAATTGCCAAAAGCTAAGGATAACGCCTCCCACACACTCACAAGGCAGGCAATGCAATCCAGGCTTCACTATTGCATGCATGATTGAATCACTTTTAAAAGTCACCGGGGGCTGCATTAGATAATGTCTCAGTTGAACAAAATGCTTTACTCTTCTCAGCTGCCTTTTTTCATGCGAGATACCAGACTTCATTTATTTATTTTTCGATTTCGGATACACAATGAGCTACAATGCTAAACAAGTTTAAGTCATGCGATGACAGAGGAAGATGTAATGATGAGATGATAACGAAATATTATTACCCCACTATGCTCGTTATTGCATCAGCCAGCCTACTATAGTCGATATGTTTAGATGCAGATAATTTTATGCTATGATAATTTTATGTCACTATGTCTTTTTTGGCCATTAGTTATGGTCACAAAGAAGCACCGGAAATTGTTCAATGTCTCAATGCTTAGTCAGCTCATGTGACCAGCTGCCAGAGACAGACGTAATGATGAGATGACAAGGCTTGGAGTTCACACCATGTACACATTTGCCCCATGGGTGGGGTCTTTTACATGCCCTCAGCATAGACACCGAGTAAAAGGCATCTCCAATTTAATTTAAAGATCACAAGTGATGGCTCGAAATCGACATGGGAAAATATGACGATGTTCTTTTTAGTTAGATTCCACAACTTTTTGTTTTGGGCCTGGAAACAATCCTGATCTCAATTTTATTTAAAAACATTTGACTATTTGGACAAAGAACAAACTGAAGTTTTCTAAATGTAGATTCTTAATCTGGAGACAAACAGTATGCGATTTAGCCTATGGTCACTTGGTATATATATATGTCTGAATATTTGAGGGAACTTTAAATTTTTCACAAGCACATTATATTTAATGTTCATTTTACTTTCTTTTTTCTTATATTGAATATGATTATATTTAACCATGTATCCTTCTGCCACCATACATATTATATATATTTCTTTTTTTAATTGTTATCAATTAACAACTACGATAAAAATTGTAATTTTGATTGTTTTATTTGTCATATATATGTATATTTAATATTGTTTGGTAATGGCATATACACTGCATAGTGTCTGCCAACCGTGTTAATGATAATTTCGAAGAATGCAATTATTTATTTTTATTTTATTTTTTTCATATGATACATGGTCAATAAAGAAATTGAAATTGAAATTGATTGCAAGGTCTATAAGTCAGAGAAAAACCAGGAAAGAAATGTCAGGGAAGGCAAGAGTTAGAAGAAAGATGACAGAAGATAACATGAAAATTGCTGCTAGAGTTACGACAAATGATGAACTATTTCAAAGCACATGAGAGTTAGAAGCAAATTTCACTGGACTGAAAAAGCTTCTAAGTATAACGTTTCTAGAGATTGGGCTTGCCAGAAAATTTTCACCAACTACAGACATTTTGACTGTTTAGAATAGCTGACCACCATAGCCATTATAACTAACAGGTCAGTCAATCATATGTATACATTAGTAATAATTTTTGTAGACATTAGTAATAAAATATGCACTTTAATTGAGTTTGACTGAGGCTTACTAACTTGTAAATCTAACTATAGAAGAGGCCATAGCAAATGTAGCAGCACAAAAAGAACAGAAATGTCCCAACTTTCTAGCTGATAAAAACCTTCGGGGAAAGAAAACTCTTGAAGTTTGCTATATTTTCCATTGCAATTTCCGGTGCTTCTTTGTGACTATAACAAATGGCCAAAAAAGACATAATGGCATAAAATTATCATTGCAAAGATAGAAAAGTTGCAGTTAATTTGGTTATTATGGGGGTTATAAAGTTGGGCTTTGACATTTTGTTAACATTTACATGTAAAAATTAGACCAACAAAAAAGGACAGTCCGTTCGTCTCCATCACTAAATAGCTAAGATCTTAAAAAGAGTGAAAAAAGATGTTTTGAATAACAGTTTTCTTGGTTTGCACCGAGAAATACATCATTACATAACACATAAAGATAGGGATCTACACTAACGCAGTATTTCATGTCAGAGAAAAGTTGGAGTGGCCAACTACATTTAAATATTTAGCAAAACAACAATTACGAGATTTGCAAAATATTTGCACATCAACAAAAGAGCCCTATTTTTTACCTTCTATTCATAACTTGAAGAACCCTTTTTTGAAAAAAAGAAGAAATATCTAACTGCTCACATTCAGCTTCAATAAATATGGTGTGAAACTTGGAGAGACTTCGGGTGCAACAACATATAAAAAATGACCTGAGATTCAGTGGAATTTCTTCCCTTTTTCTCTTTCATGTTTTGGTTGAGAGTTTAGACACAATAGACTGGACAGACAGCGGAAAAAATATATTTAAAGCAAAAAAAAATAAAAAAAGATTGCCCCTTATTCCTCGTGCTCAGTGCTTTCGATCAAAGTGGCTAGCCACATTCTTTTCGTTTTCCAACTTTTTTTTTTTGCCTCAACCTTTTTGGGCTGTGCCACAATCCATCAACTAGACTGTATATACAGTGCAGTTAATGTTGACCACCCTCAACCATTTGACAGTGTATAGAATGGCTAGCTCCTTAGCCATTTTGACTGTCAAGATAGCCAAGTCAAGGAGATTGGTGTCACTGATGTTTTGCACTTGTTGCCTACCTAAATTTAGTGTAACTCAATTTTTTTATAGTCTGAAACACCGCTTAAGCAGTTCCAACCTTTACAATCATAGGCCTGTTCAAGCATGAGCCTTTCTCATCTCCCCGATGAGTATACAGCGGGGCAGCCATAGTCAGCGCACACAGAATAAGCACTCTACAATTGCCATTTCTGCCTATACCCAAATACATTTGCACCTGGGTGGAGTGAAGCAGTGGTTTAGGGAGGATCTGCTCAGTTCTTCTATGCTGTTGCTGGGTTTGAACCCACGACCATGCACGTACGAGTCCAGCACCTTATCCACTAGGCCACCCCAACTACGACATACCAACGAATTCATACGAAATCCTACGAAGTCCTACGACCAATTAAAAACTTCTGGGGACTGCTACGAGCTATCTACGGATTCCTACGAACTGTTAGGAACAACCCACTTACGACGTCGCACGACCTCCTACGCAATATTTCAATTCGTAGTTGGCTACGATGAAATTTAAACACTTCCAAAAGTTGCAGTGAACACTTCCAATAATTGTCGTAGGCTTCCAGGAACTGTGAAGAACTGTGAAGAACTGTGGCGATTAGCTACGAACTTTTACGAAATTGTTGCCAAACTAATAGTTCTGAGTTCGTAGTAAGATCGTAGGTGATGCACTGATGCTTATAGGTCACCGCACCTCATGAAAAAAGATCGTGGAATTTCGCAGATTATGCAAATTAAAAATGAGACATATTAGCAGATGACGAACTTTTTTCACTCCTAGTTCATCGCAGTTTGGCGCAAAATTCGCAGCAGTTCTTGTAGGTGGGAAAGAAGCTTAATGATTAGAGCGATAGCAATCTCTGCTTAAGGTCACGGATTAGAATCCAAGCCTGAGCAGTAAGTATTGTTAGTGTCTTGTTTTCAGTGTCTATGCTGAGGCTAGTGACCTTCAAGGACTATACTATCCTAATATCTTAATCCTCAATTTCATGAAAGATCACTACAATACGTAAACTAAATTATGAGCTTGTATTTCTTACAAATTAATGTTTCAGTTATGGTCAGCAGGTAAGATATATGCACAAGACAACATAAAGGTGTAAATTTCCCTTAAAAATATAACCATGACTTGTAAAAATGACACGAAGAGATAACGTTTCTGGTTGAGTTTATGTGTGGGTGATTACTTCTAAAACCAACATTTTCAAAAGCAGATATTTCTCTATATTCTTTCAGAACTGCAAGATGTTTCAGTTGCTCAGGTGCGTGGTTTTAGAAACTCCATCGTTGATAATTTACAACACTCCATAGTTAGGAGTGTCATGTAACAATAAAACAATTTTCCCTGTATCAGTAGTAATGGGGGAAGAGGAGCACCTTGCCACTGGAAAACAATATGTGAAGAAAAAAACAACTAAAATATCCGTGTCAATGTCTGAGGTCATGTCAAACTTTACCAGTGGTTGAACAACAAGTTATATTTAAAAAATATATATATCTATATATATATTCTTTTATTTATTTTATTTTTTTTTTTTTCGTGGATTTAGAAGACATCCATTGGTGCAGTCTAAGCTTAGAAAATGTTAAAGGTGGCTCAAGGTACCCCATCGCTGTCTCCTACAGAGGTGGTTTTGACAGAAACTCTTGGAAGTGAGGTTAGCATATTTATTTTAAATGCAAGAATACATTTTTTTTACTAAATTAAGTAATATTTTCTTGCCACTGACCAGAATATGTTTTAAGCAAGACAGAAAATTTAACTAAAGAAAGAAGGATATTTCTGGCAGCGTTGGTTTTACCAAAATGTTATTTTATATAAGATCAATTTTTATTTATCTTCATTTTGCTCCATGGCATGCAGACTTGCTTGGCGCTAGCTTTCGTTTTTACCGCTTCCTTGCTTTCGAAGCACAATGGAAAGAGACGAGGTGCTGGGTCAAGGTCCTCCGTGAAACCATCTGAGAAATTTCTGGTGGTTTCCATGTAGTCTTTTAACATATTACACTAAGTTATTAATCTCTCTCCTGAACAATGCAAATGGTGCTAAAGCTAGTGTCCTAGAGATGCTTGTCAAATATGGTGGAAGTCAATTTGCTTGCTTATTAGATTGGTTTTAATGAGAAGATAGACACTTAAAGTTGGGCGTTAGTGAATCACGTGAAAACTAGGCGATATTGGTGGTTAACAGAGCGGAAAAAATGCTCGACATTTTGGGGAACTTTGAGGGAACCTGCACAGCTCTGCATTGTGGTTTGGTGGTTAGCTTCACCCAACATTGCTTGACCCCACAAGGGTGCAACTGACCAAGGTGAACGAGTGCTAATTTCTGTATCCAAAGGCATCTAAATTCAACCACGCTGACCTCAGCCATCATAATTGTGTTTAGCATCTGTATCATCAGCTGGGGTCAGCTCAGGTGAGCTGCAAAAATGGGGATCCAACCAATGCAGAACTTATCATCCATTAAATGGTCAATTAATTATGCTAACAACTTGTTACATTACATGCAGTTGTTGACAGCAAAGCCACTGCTGAAGTTTTGACATTAGTAGGCCATGGTGTGGAGCTCTCTTACACAACATATTCATGAGAATGACTTCTGCATAACATCAAATATAATAAAAACTTAATTCACAATGCCATCACTTATCTTTGGACTATCATTCTCACGTCTGAAGTCTCAAAATTTTGTACATTCACCTCATATTCTTGATTGATTTGTCATAGTAATCACCCTTAATTTTAGTCAATTGAACCGGCTGGGGTGAAGGAACTTGTATGAAAACGTCGATGACACTGAGTTATTACCAGTATGACCCAGAAAGGGGAGGAGTGAAAGGAGTGTAATTTTTGTCTTCCTGTAATTTGTATAAATATGAGTGCCACGCAACATCATGCTCTCAGCACGACATCAAAGACATTCGATTCCAAGTCAGACGTTTTTGGCTGGGAACAAGTCACCCACAGGTGCGTGTATTACGTAATTAGGAAGAAAATCGACTCTTGCATAACCATTCAATGTTTCCAGAACACCAGGGGGCGCACAAGTCAAGACCTGATAGAGTGTTTCATACTGTGACAACAGCTCCCCCTATGGTCTCTAAGTGCTGGATTCTTTCGAAAAACTTTACACACTTGCAAAGCAATCCAGAGGCTTTCTTCCTGGAGAGTATTCAGCCTTTAAAACGGGGTTGGGGTAATTGCAGGGCTTAATTAAGAGCTCAGGCCAGTGTTGCAGATCGTAATTACAAAACAGATTCAAGGGGAAAAAACTACATGCAGCTACGTTCTCCATTAGTAAGCCAAAATTTGAAAGCAGAAATAAAAAAATCTCACACAATTGTTGTTGAAAGCATTACTATCCAACACACACGTTCCCAGCTAGGTCAGTTTCTTTAAACCGCAGTATTAAATCCAGTAACTTATAACCTGGATAATCCCTCATTACATGTATGCGGATTCAGCCAGAACCATTCACTTAGGATGGTAGTCTGTACTTTCACATTTGGATACTACAGAATTTTTTTCATTCCCCCTGTTAAATTAAATCTTAAGTATGACATGACTTTCAAAGCGGTTTGAGCTAAAAAGATCCCAAATTCATGACTGTCTTACGATTTAAGACAACGTGATCGGTGGGCCTCAATGCCAAAGGGTCGTTCTTGCTCCAGGTGGCAGTGCTGTATTCACTGACAACAGCTCCTCCTATGGGTGAAACATCACACACACGTCAGTTGTCACAACTGCACTATAGGTGGCACTTTCATGCAGTGTAATGCTGCCCCCTAGCGAATTGTATCCGGTGGAAAAGCTTTTGGTTTTTCCATTGCAGCAAGGTTTCATTAGGTATTTGCTTTAGAGTGTTGAATGAAATAATTAATGCATGATAATGAAGATGCTCAGCAAACACTCTTTCAACTAGGCTGTGATATTGAAAATGATGTTAAATACAGATACACTAATTGATACAGTTTTCAAGTACGTAACTGATAGCATAGAGCCCACCTTCTATAAAAAGAAGTCCAAATCACATAATTGCACATTCCCAAGTAACAAATGGTTGGATGAGGAATGTGAAGAGTTACAAAAGCTAGTCAACAACTTTGCGAAAAATAATGACATTCTGCAATTTACATAAAAATTTATCGTTTGGAAAGCTTATAAACAGACAATACAAAGAAAAAAAGAGACATTTCCAATTAAGTAACAGGGAAAATATAGAAAATCTTCTTAATAGTAACCAAGCAGAATTATGTTGGAAACACTGGAATAAACTGAAAAAATCTAGTAATAATCAATCTACCTAAAGAAATTAAAATGCAATAAAGCTGCCGGAATAGATGGGATACCTGCTGAATTTTATAAGTATGCAAGTGAGAAATTGATAACACCTTTCTGTGCAAGTGTTTAACTACGTACTTGATCAAGGCGAATATCCTACTCAGTGGTCAGAAGGACTAATTAAAGCTTTGCACAAAAAGGGAAACAAGTCTAACCCAGATAACTACAAAAAAATCACAATAAATGTTGTTATGGGTAAAATTTTGGCTCTATCTTAAACTCACGACTATACTTTAAAAATGAGGTTCTTAATCTTGATGATCCCTGCCAATTTGGGTTTAGCCCAGGAGCAAGCACAGCTGACTGTGTCTTTATTCTTGATAAGGTAATTAGATACCAGCATCCCTCCTAGGATTGACGACAGGGTTGATAAGACAAAAATCAACCACATCAACGAACTCGTCATGCCAGTTACCAACAGCGCTGACGTTAAGTATGTTAACAACGATGTCAACTTTCTGTATCGTGACAACACTGTTGACTCTAGTCTATTGCTAGCTGATGGTCTACACCTTTCAGCCGCTGGTGTAACAAAGCTACTAAAGAACTTAGACCTCTCCAGTAAGATGCATCCAACCACGCAAAGACCCGCCCGCTGGCAAACAGATGCTCCGGTTGCCAGTGGATCGAAAACCTTCTCCCCGTCTGCAGTCTCCTCAACCACAACCAACACTGCAAGACAACTGTGACTCTGTCCTTGATGGACTTCGACTTCAACATCTGGAACATGAAGTTTGCGAGTACTGAACATGCGTTTCAGTACCATAAATGTGTGTTGATGGGCAACAACACAGCTGCAAGTGATGTACGCACTGCAGGTACCCCCCTTGAAGCAAAACGAATCGGTGACAGAGTCACGACAACACCCAGATGGCATGACCTCAAGCAAGGAGCAGCTTACGAGATATTGAAAGCGAAAGCTCGTCAATGCCATCCCTTCTTCAATGCCTTAGTCGACTCCAAGGACAGGCTGTTGATCGAGAACACGCCTGATGCCTACTGGGGTAAGGGACCGGATGGGAAAGGTCTGAATATGCTCGGTCGGCTGCTTATGACACTCCGGGCAGAACTCTCAAGCAGGCCTTCTCGCCAGACGAACTATACCCCCCGCCCATCCGTCAGAACTCCTCGTAATGAACGAGGTGTTTCCGTCCCACACTCGAGGAACCAGCAACTACGTTGCTTCAACTGTGGCGAGCTGTCCCACACCATCGACAGCTGCAGACACCGTCACCCTCTCCAATGTTACAGCTGCCACGAACAGGGACACAAGAAGAAGATCTGTCCGCAGTCCCGTCCCACCCACTCCTATTAGGAAAATGGCCAAGATGATCAGGCCGGGAGATTTTCTGTAAATAAGGTATATAATGAGAATGATGATCTTAATGAAAATGATTTTAACATAAACATTTTTAGCCATGAATGTGATGATTTTAATGTTGGTTTACACTTCTGTGATGCTGGTGCTCTTAAAATACATGTAAATAGTTCGGATGATGAATGTGTAAATTTTACTCTTGACAATGTTCAACCAATTTTAGATATAACAAATGTAGTCAATGAACAGGAATGTAATGAAAATAGCTCTAATGATATAAATACATCAATTGATATCAATGATAGTTCAGCAAACAGTCAAACACAAACTGTTACTAGTAGTAACAACACTGTAGAATCTGATAGTGAAAATTACATGTCCGAGATAGTAAATTTCTATAGAATCAACCACAGAAAATTGCTGTTTTCTCACTTAAATATTAATAGTTTACCAAACAAGTTTGTAGAAATTCATGAAATTATGGAGAAGGGTTTCACTGATGTATTATTTTTATCTGAAACTAAAATTAATGATACTTATCCCAGTGCTCAATTCTCAGTTGAAGGTTACACAATGCACAGAAAAGATAGGAATGCCCACGGAGGTGGCTTATTATGTTACGTCAGACAATCACTACCTCATAAAAACAGAGATGATATAGCCGTAAATGAAAATGGAATAGAAAGTTTGGTAATTCAAGTCAAGCTCAAATCAAACAATATGTTCTTTGTCTGTATCTCTAGACCACCTAATGTTAACATAGCTCACCTAAATTCAGCAATTGAAATTATACTAAATAAATGTCTAGCGGAGAGCAGATCTGTTTATATTATAGGTGATCTAAATGTCAATTTTATGTCACATCCAAATGGTCTCTCAAATATAATGGACACTTTTAATCTGAAACAAATAGTGAAAAATCCAACTTGCTTTAAAAATGCACTAAATCCATCTCTTCTTGATGTTATTCTCACATGCTGTCCTAGGTCAATAGCAGGTGTTCTAAATATGTCTCTAGGTATAAGTGACTTTCACAATTATATAAGTGCAGCCACTAAAGCCTTTCGACCAATAATTGAACCAAGAATTATACATTACCGATCTTACAAAAACTTCGATGAAGAGGAATATATAAAAGATCTAGAAACCGCCCCATTTCATGTGAATAGTGTTTTCGACGATACCGATGACCAGCTTTGGTTCCACAATACTCGTCTGTTAGACATTGTTAATAAGAACGCTCCTTGTAAACAAAAATTAATCAAAACTAACAGTTTACCTTATATGAACGACAAACTCAGGAAAGCGATAAATGTCAAAGCTGCTATAAATCGTAAATATCTCAGACTCAAAACCCACCAATCCTGGCTTGCTTACAAAAAACAAAGAAATCTAGTCAATAAACTGAAAAGACAATCAGTTCAAAAATACTTTGATAAGAAATGTAATGCTAAAAGCAATAATTATTTCAATTTCTGGCAGACAGTCAAACCATTTATCACTGACAAGTCAAAGTCATATGTCCAGAACATTATGTTATATGAAAATGACACCCTTATAAATGATACCTTTGAAGTTACTAATGTTTTCAATGACCACTTTGTAAATGTTACACAGGACCTTTGCGAGCCCGAAGTCTTAAATAGTAAATCAACAGATGAAATCATAGATCACTACAAAAATCACCCAAGCATAGCACTGATTCGTGAGAAGCTTAATTGTGAAAATAAATTTAAATTCAGAAATATTTCTCACGCAAGTGTTTATAAAAAGCTTAAAGACATAAAGATTGATAAAGCCGGAGGTTTTGATAATATTTCTCCAAAATTCTTAAAGATAGGGGCCAAGTCATTAAGCGCAACATTAACACCAATAATCAATCACAGCATTGAAACAATAAACTTTCCTGACATGCAAAGAAAGCTGAAGTGTCACCCCTTTATAAAAAGTCAGACCAACTAGATAAAAGTAACTATAGACCGCTTAGTATTCTCTCGTCAACCTCAAAGATCTTTGAAAATGTCATATGTGAACAGATGATGGAACACATAAACGAATTACTCAGTACTGATCTTTCAGCATATAGAAAAAACTATAGTTGCAATAATGTTCTCATAAAATGTGTAGAAAATTGGCGTAAAGCACTTGACGATAATAAGCATGTAGGTTGTATTCTAATTGATCTATCAAAAGCCTTTGATTCACTGCCACATGGTCTGCTTATAGCTAAACTACACGCATATGGTTTTACTATGCAGTCATGTGATTACCTAACAAATAGAAACCAGCTTGTTAAGATAGGCAAAATAAAAAGTGACTGGCTAACCTTGAAGACAGGCGTGCTGCAAGGGTCAGTCACTGGTCCACTTCTGTTTAACATTTTCATTAATGATTTCATCTTTCTCTTACAAAACGAATGTGATGTTTTCAATTATGCAGACGACAATACACTTTCTTTTTCTCACCACAATCCCTCTCAAATCAAACTCACATTAGAACACGCCTCCAGAACAGCACTTTGTTGGTTCAAAAATAACTACATGAAGGCCAATACCTCAAAGTTCCAAGCCATATGTTTTAGTAAAGATGACATCTCAATTCAATATGAAATGGATGGTAGCAAAGTCAATTCAGAAAGCACAGTCAAGCTACTAGGTGTCCACATAGATAGAAAACTGACTTTTTCCCATCATGTCTCCGTAATATGCAAGAAAGCTGCTAGGCAGATAAATGTACTGCAAAGATTATGCAAATATATTGATTTTTCTACTAAGATGCGAATTTATGAATCATTTATTGTGTCTAACTTTCTCTATTGCTCAGTTGTCTACAACGCTTTAATTATAACAAATGATAGAAAGATAGAAAAACTAAATGAAAGAGCACTAAGACTTGTATGTAATGACTACCTGTCTACGTATAAACAAATTTTAAGTCAATCAAAGAAGTTAATGCTTTACATTTTACGCAAATATGGTCTCGTCGAACAAGTTTTCAAAATCTTAAATGGTACTTCATTTCCAGTGAAACCCTCCTTCTTCAAAATACAATGTACACCTTACTCTATGCGAGATAATATGAAATTAATGAAGCCTAGATATAATACAGTTCAGTACGGATATAAAAGTATTTCTTATCAGGGTGCATTGTTATGGAATAACCTTCCAGTAAATGTTAAACGTACTCAAGATATACAGGAATTTAAAAATCTACTTGTCAAATGTAACATATTTAATGCAAACATAAATTAAAAAAAAAAGACTGCTTATCTTGTCACAGAAGCACAAAAAGCACTTTTTGCTTTGCAAAGTGACACAAAGCAGACACTAGGACATACTCTCCTAAACTTGCCCTAAAAATGTTTGACACATATATTATACCAATCCTTGAGTATAACTGTGAAATATGGTCCAGTAACAAACCTGTAAATGAACTAGAGAATTAGGATACCTAAAAAATATGTTAGGAGTTAGGAAACCGACCTCATCACAAGCTGTGTATGGTGAGACTGGCAGATTCCCATTGCATGTACGACAACAGTTTAGAATCAACTATTGGATTAAACTAGAAAAACTGCCAGCTAATAACATTCTTAAAAAATGTTTAAATTAAAATATTGAGCAAAAAGATATGCAAACTTCTGCTTGGGTAGGAAAATTATTCATATGCTCAATGAACATTAATATCCACAAAGAGAACATTTAAGACTTGCAAACAATGAGCTAGAATCCATTGCTAAAACGTTCAAATCTAAAATCTATGAGAAATGTCAGGAAACTATAATAGCTGAAATCAATGACTATACACTACAGCTAAAACTTAGAATTTATAAACTCATCAAGACTGATTACAGGCTAGAACCCTACCTTCTACTAAACCTTAGCAAAAAAATGTATAATAAAATAGCCAGATTTAGAGTAAGCTCACATAACTTACGAATTGAAATTGGTAGACATGAAAACCCTATATTTCCAGCAGTTGAGAGATTATGCCTAAAATGCAATAATGCATGAAATCGAAGATGAAAAACATTGTCTCATAGTATGCCCACATAACACACTCAGACGTGAGGACCTCTTTAAAATAGCTAACGATCACATAAAACATTTTGAGCAACTAAACAAAGCAGACAAATTTAAGACTATCTTGAAATCAAAAGAGCCTGAGTTGTTAAAATCCCTTGGAAAATTTCTTGTAAATATTGATGCCTTATAAATGTTTGGGTCATCATCCATCATCGAGCATTAACCATCACCCCCCAAACTAGCAGTTTCTGCACTATAAGCATTTTTATATATTGTGATCTATGTGCTTCTACATTCATGTATGGAACTGTTGACTATGCCTTGTTGTATATACTCCTAATTCAAATGTTGTACTTAAATTAACATTGTGATAATGAACAGTACTAACTGCAGTAGTACATGTATTTGGGGTTACTGTATACATGTGATATACAGACTGTTCTGTGCTAATTCAATGCCAGTTTGGCTCATGTCTGTTATGCTTAGCCAGTAATCAATAATAATTGTATGTCTTCTTTTATCAAAAGTTTCATAGTTTGTGTTGTTTGCTTTATCCTGTCACCACCGACTATAAATAAAGTTTTGCTAGAAGTGCGACGAACAGAAACGGTTTCCTTAGCTTATATACAAAAGGATGTGTCAACAAACAGACTAGGCTAAATATAGAGAGGAATACTCACACCTACTGGATTACAAGGGCTTTTAGAACTGGTTGAGAGTGATCATTCAGTAGCCCGGATAGTGGGGATTCCCACAGAATAAAATAGATAATAAACCAATAAAGTATCTGCCTAACTCAACCTATCTTATCTTCCTATATTAAGGTACTATTATCTTAACTCAAAGTGAAAAAAATGGCGTGAACCTCCTGAATGCGTAAAGCCCCAGTCACACATAGCTGTTTAAGCTGTAGTGAACCCGTAGAGTGACATAACAGTTATGTAACAGCTTTTTTCGCCGGGTTGGCGACGGATTCTGGTGGCAAAAAGGGCGGGGCAGCACCCTATGGGTTACCCGCCGGGTTCTACGGGTTACCCGCCGGCTTCCACAGGTTACCCGCCGGGTACGGCCAATGAGTGGACGGCTTCCAGGGGTAGCCCGGCGGCTTCCACGGGTAACCCGGCGGCTCTCTCCTGGAATTTGCCAAAAATGAATAAATAGGGATCATTGTAGTACTTGTTCAGAACTTTGTATTATTTTTTTGGTTCAGAAGTGCCGTAGTTGTTGGTTGTTCAGAAGTGCCGTAGTTTTTTTGTGTTCAGAATGCCGTATTTGTTTTTTTTTTGGTTTAATAAAGTTTTCACATTTCTTTAGCAAACAAAGTTGCAATTAACTTAAGTGTGGTGGTGTCAGGGTTACTAATATTTAGCAAAGAAGACATAATTTTTTTGGTTCAGAAGTGCCATAGTTGTTGGTTGTTCAGTACTGCCATAGTCATTTCTTGTTCGGAAGTGCCGTACTTTCATCATTTTTATTATTTTCTACGGCAGTTCTGAACCAAACTTTTTTTTGTACGGCACTTCTGAACAACCAACAACTACGGCACTTCTAAACGAGAAAAATTATGTCTTCTTTGCTCAAAATTATTAATCCTGACACCACCACACTTAAGATAATTGCCATTTTGTTTGCTAAAGGAATTTGAAAACTTTATTAAAGTGTGATAATAAGCAATTTACTGAAAAATAGTCCAAGTGTAATTAAATAAATAAAACTATTAAAAAATAATGGACCAATAGGTATTTGTGCTCTAATAAGCAAAAGGAAATATGAACAAGTTCCTTGATGAAAAGAAATTGTTTTTGGACTGAAATATTATACTTTTTTGGACAAAGATTGATTGTTAACACAAATGTGTACAAGGCGTGCTCTTTTGGGAGGATTTAGTGGCCTTGAAAAAGGCCGGGGTTGTTTGGCCTTGGAAAGGCCAGGGTTGTCAGGGTTTCTATATGTTCAGAAACTGACTCATATTTAGTGGTGTCGAGGTACTGGCTGGCATTTCGGAAATCATGATGGAGGGCCAGAAGGAGGCAATGAAGAAGATCCAGCTGCTGATCCAGGTGGCCAATTCTTTTCTGAACTCAGGACGGTAGTGTACTGCAGCCCCGTAGAAGCCGGCGGGTGACCCGTGGAAGCCGCCGGGTTACCCGTAGAACCCCTCAACAAACCGCCGGGTTTACTATGGGTAACTTTAGGCACAGATAAACCGCCGGGTTCTACGGGTCACCCGCCGGCTTCCACGGGTATTTTTCATTTTTTGGACACCCGGGAGATTTCCACGGTTGTGCCATGCAAGCATGGTACAACCGGCTACCGGGCCTGAAACTCCCGGCTTGGCCACGGGTCCCACGGGTGCTTGGCGGGTATCGCCGGGTTGGAGCCGGGTAGCGCGTTGTGTAACAATTGCGTAATACTACGGGTTCACTATGGCAAAACCGGCTAGTGTGACTGGGGCTTTTGAGACATGCTTCTACCATTAAGAAAAACGTTTGCCAATGATACTGGCTAAGAATGAAGATGAAGTACATAAAAAATTGAAGGAAAACTTAATGTAAGTCAACACATACTGACAGACTAAGGTATAATTGAGTAATAAAGATTTGAAGAATTTTAGTTTTTAATGTATTCAATGACATTTACCACAGACCATGTTCTCAATAAAGAAGACCTTATTCAAGGTCATTTGAACGACCTGTTAATATTTACCGATAAACCCTATGCAAAAACTAGTTTTTAATTAAAAAACTTTTCGGGGTTAATTCATTTTCGGGGTAAGAGTCGTGAATTTCAGATCTCTTTTTTTTTGGTCCACCTTACTGCTTTCTTTACATGGCTTTTCCATTGTAGTGTACTTTTTTAACTGTATACTTTACAATGGAAAAGCCATATAAAGAAAGCCACCCAAAAGCCATGTTACTGCACTTAAGAGTGTTATCAAAAAATATTGCCATAAAAAATGTATGAAGCAATGGCTCATGGGTTAAGTTGAGCCATTGAGGTTTTATACATGGAATACATTGATGTAGGCCTGAAGATTGCTGTAAAAGGTCGCATTGTTAAAAAATTGCATAATGTAGCTTTGTAAACCCTTCAGTACAGTGTAGTACAGCCATGTCACACTGTACTAGGATCCATTATAAATTTATGTCCACTTGTTTTTTAGGGACCTATTTTGCCTTAAATGGCATAGAGCAGTGCAAAATGAACAGAAATATTAGCAAAAAAAATGAAAAACTCAATTTTCTAGCTGGTAAGAAAATGGCAAGAATTTTTGCTATATTTTCCATTGTAATTCATGCTGCTTCTTTGTGACCATAACGAATGGCTATAATGATGAAAAAGTTGCAAATAGGGAACTTTAAGTTAATTTGTTCAGAGACGTGTTTTTATGGGTTAGAGAGTTGGGCTTTGACCTTTTGACCTGAAGAAATGACACTAGGTGTCGTGGGAACAGTGCAATCAATTTAACTTTTGGTGGTCAATTCTGTCCTTTCTAATCCCATCATCCGTAATATAGTACTGGGAATCTTATTATTTCTACATCAAAGAGGTTTATGAGGTTTAATGAACTTTCAACACAGGGCACCACCTCATTTATATCTATTGTCAGCTGGGTGCCTACAACTGGCTCAATTTACCCCATTGGTTTTCGTACTCACCCACTTCCTTTTAGAGATATAACTATCTGAGATGTCACACTGAAGCTCACATTAGAACAGTTTTTTTTTTAATGCAGCACCAAACCAAACATTTTATAAAATATCTGACAATTAGGTATTTCATAACATTTTAGCATATCACTCCATTAATAACCGTGATATAGCCTGTTTGAAAGAATTCAACTTATAACAAAAAATCCTGCGAAGTAGGCAAGGTCATGAATTAATTTAGCTTCAGAATTACTACAGTAATAAAGTCTAGTAGTTCAAATATAACGTGACCTTGCTGATGCAAGATGATTGAGGGTGGTCAAACATCAAACAAGATAATTTTTTAAGGTTGAATTCTCTGTTCAGATAGTAAGGTCAATCTGCATTATATCTTGGTTATTTAAGCAAAACGTTTAGTTGGTCATATATTGAGAAATCGTGAAAACCAGTCTGTCAGTAGAGTTTTTCTGGATATATCGGTACATCATAAAATATCAATACCACAAATATATCAATTCAATTTGAAAAAAGCATTCTATACAAGCTATCAATGTTCCTTTCTTCTGTACAACAAAATGGCCCTAAAAATCATCACACCATCTGACAGACTTTCTTTCACAACTAAATGGAGTAACACCCACATTAAGGCTGAACTGACAAGCGGAATTGAGCACAAAAAAAAAAGCATACTTATACTTTCTATACACACATGGTGTTTTTCCGTTGGTTGTAATGACAGGCTTTGGGAGTATTTCACTTTGCAAAACACACAGAAGAAATAGACGTTTCTCACGTTTACAAGTAAAGCTTTGGTAACATATTGGCCAGCTCTGCTGAAGGTCCTGGGTTCGATCCCCGACCCGGGCACTCATCAAGAGCTACATCCCAATTGGAGGTGTCTTGTACTCTGTGTCTATGCTGGGAGAGGTGAAATACCCCACCCATGGGGTAACATGGTGTGTACTCCAAGCCTTATCATTTCATCATTACGTTTGCCTTTTGCAGCTGGTCATATAAGCTGACTAATTAAGCTTCAGACCCATTGAGCTTGGAAACATACACATATAAAAACATAGGCTGTGCCGCAGCAAAACCCTCAGCGAATCCCACATAGCACACAGGCATCATTAAACTTGTCCAGTGTCCGTCCTACAAGCAGGAGGGCAGGTGTTACACTTTCATTACCAAAGCAGAACTCTCACACACACTTTTGTTTCCAGAGCTGAACTGTAACACTAAGGCACTTACCCTAATGAAATTTCATACAGTTTAACACTCTGTATGGCCTACTGATGCCTTTTGATAGTCACACAGACACATCTCAGCTATTTTTTACAAAATTTGGGAAATTATTATTTATTGAGTGTTTATAAATATAATGTGTGCGATGAACTGAAATGATTGCAACTTGGCCTACATAGCTGGTTACGCAATGCTAATGAGAGTCCAAGATGTCCTATTTTTTAACTCTTGAATATCTTCATTTCTTTATTATATTCTGACAAGTGTGAAAATATTTAATAGCAAGCCATTCTGTTCAGAGTAAAGCCAAATGAGCATCAAAAGTATTGTATATCCTTTTTCAAATATATCAATTAAATTTGAAAAAAGCATTCTATACAAGCTATCAATGTTCCTTTCTTCTGTACAACAAAATGGCCCTAAAAATCATCACACCATCTGACAGACTTTCTTTCACAACTAAATGGAGTAACACCCACATTAAGGCTGAACTGACAAGCGGAATTGAGCACAAAAAAAAAAGCATACTTATACTTTCTATACACACATGGTGTTTTTCCGTTGGTTGTAATGACAGGCTTTGGGAGTATTTCACTTTGCAAAACACACAGAAGAAATAGACGTTTCTCACGTTTACAAGTAAAGCTTTGGTAACATATTGGCCAGCTCTGCTGAAGGTCCTGGGTTCGATCCCCGACCCGGGCACTCATCAAGAGCTACATCCCAATTGGAGGTGTCTTGTACTCTGTGTCTATGCTGGGAGAGGTGAAATACCCCACCCATGGGGTAACATGGTGTGTACTCCAAGCCTTATCATTTCATCATTACGTTTGCCTTTTGCAGCTGGTCATATAAGCTGACTAATTAAGCTTCAGACCCATTGAGCTTGGAAACATACACATATAAAAACATAGGCTGTGCCGCAGCAAAACCCTCAGCGAATCCCACATAGCACACAGGCATCATTAAACTTGTCCAGTGTCCGTCCTACAAGCAGGAGGGCAGGTGTTACACTTTCATTACCAAAGCAGAACTCTCACACACACTTTTGTTTCCAGAGCTGAACTGTAACACTAAGGCACTTACCCTAATGAAATTTCATACAGTTTAACACTCTGTATGGCCTACTGATGCCTTTTGATAGTCACACAGACACATCTCAGCTATTTTTTACAAAATTTGGGAAATTATTATTTATTGAGTGTTTATAAATATAATGTGTGCGATGAACTGAAATGATTGCAACTTGGCCTACATAGCTGGTTATGCAATGCTAATGAGAGTCCAAGATGTCCTATTTTTTAACTCTTGAATATCTTCATTTCTTTATTATATTCTGACAAGTGTGAAAATATTTAATAGCAAGCCATTCTGTTCAGAGTAAAGCCAAATGAGCATCAAAAGTATTGTATATCCTTTTTCTGCCATTTAATAATACTGTTTCAAAGATCTTGTGCACAATAAGGAGTATAGTTCACTAGAATTATCAATATGCATGTTCCCTTAACTAATCTACAACTAAGATTATCATTTCTATGTCCAAAATAGTCATATATGGGCTATGGCAACGCTTCCTAAGGAATATATATGAAATTCAGCAATAATGTTATGCCACATGAAGATGATGGGTATTATTTCATACAAAATAAACCTTTAAGGTTTGTATTTATTTGTATTTAAATTTAAAAAAAGTATAAATACAAATGAATACAAATCTTAAAGGTTTATTTTGTATGGAATGATACTTTTCGCACCCATTTTCATACCTTCATAAGTCAAAATATTTTTTGCACGCTGACTACTTTTAGCTGGCAACTGAAGGAACTATATATTATCATTTGCCATAATCCCTTCAATTACTGAATTGTTGGGTTGCTGATTTTCATTAAATCTATTGCATTTAAATTAGTTATATAAATATATATTTATTATCAAAAACTTCACAGGTGCATATTAAGAAAACAATAATAAGTATTGGAGGCAGGTGAAAGTAATATAGATCATTATGCGACTACTGTACAAAATTTTGTTAGGGTAAGTGCATTAGTTTTAGAGTGTGGCGAAAGTGTTACACCCGCCCGTGCGCCCGTCGGACAGACATTGATGATAGCAACTTCGCTGAGGGTTAAAAAGTTACTGCAGCTAGCACTGCACTGGCATTGCAAAATGCAAAATAGGCATAAAATGACATTTTTTTCAGGCTATTTTCCTATCTAATATCCATAACATGATTATAAATTTATTATGCGTTAATTGTAACTGCAAAACACAAAATTATTCCTCACTTGTAAGAGAAATTTACTTAATAATAATTCAACTGCGTGTAATGAATTTTCTGGTAGTAGGATATGAAACAAAGACAGAGAAACAGACGTGAACACTGAAAAGCTTCTCAATTTTAAAAGTTCAAGTTGAGAAATTCGTGGAATTTGACATTTATGCATCAGTTTTCTCAATAAATACTGATACATACCCCTTTTCATCGTTTTCCGCAAGAGGACTACTTAGTTTACTATTGCATCGAACTCACATATTCATGAAAAAGTCATTAGAAACGTCATTTTAAAGAGCATTTTCATAAATTGACGTTTGCTTGTTCATGCTTTTGCCATTCACGACTGATTCCCTGCATCAGAATGAAAGCGAGGGGTTGGGAAACCCCCTTGTGGACATCATTGACACAATGTGGCCCCACTATGCCTGACTTTGTTGACATTAAATAGTGAATAATTTGCTCCATTTGCTTGTTATTGAATTTAAATCATGTGGATGTAAATCTTATTATCCACTAGGGGCGTTGAAACGTCGCCGGAGCCCTCTTGTGAGTTTTGGCGGAACCAGGCGGCCATGATGTCATGTATTATCAACGAAACGTGAATTTGAAATTGGCACAGAAATCGATTAAAATTGGAAGAAATCAACCATATCTGAGTGCGACACAATAGGAAAGGAGGTATGCGTAAACCTAGAGCAGGTGTATTTTGTGTGGCAAACGTTTATTAAAAGAAAGTCTAAATTCCATATTTTTTCATGTACAACGTTGTTACCATGTCCTGTGGACAGGGGACTTGTAGCTAATAAAACAGCTGCTGAGAGGACAGTTAGACAGACCACTTATCAGTACAAATCTTCATGTACAACGATCAACTATTGTACTAGAATACGCAACCCTTGTATGTGTAACCCTTGTATATTAGTTCAATTGGTACTTGGACAGGAGAAATTATACAAATATGATATTAGAAAATATTGCCAAACACCTCATCTGTTCCATGCTAATGTAGTATCTATCTGCTATACCAAATAATATTTTGTTTATTCAACACATTCTTTTTCAGTATTACTTAAATTTTTTTCTTATAGACTGAATAATATCATCATTGATAAATTTGTCATTAAACATGCAAAAAGTGAAAAATATATACAATACAGTTTTAACCAAGAGAATAAAGATAATCTAGAATGGATATGAAATAGCTACAAGTCCCCTGTCCACAGGACAGGGTTACAACGTAAAACATGAAAAAATATGGAATTTAGACTTGTGTGGGTGGGAACTAGCCTTTTAATAAACGTTTGCCACATGAAATACACCTGCTCTAGGTTTAGACGTACCTTTTTTTATTGATACCTTTTTCCTATTGTCTCGCACTCAGATATGGTTGATTTCTTCCGAATTTAATCAATTTCTGTGCCATATTCGAATTCACGTTTCCTTGATAATCCATCATAGCCATTGCCGCCTAGTTCCACCAAAACTCACTAGAGGGCTCTGGCAACATCACAGTGCTAACAAAGATTATAAAGATGCAATGGTGCAGATAACTATCTAATACTTTAGCTTCATTAGACCCGTAGAACACTGGAATCGTGTGGACATGGATATTGACTTATTTGTAATGTGAAATTGAGAAAACTACGGACTTGACATTAACTTAATTTTATTTTATGGTCTTCTAGGGGCGATGACAATGGGAGTGGCGTTTCTTAGTATTTTCTTTGCCAGTGGCGCCACCATCACGTGACCGTTGCAATGGTGAAAGCATGAACAAGCAAACATGAATTTGAAAATGCTCTTGAAAAAGATGTTGCCACTGGCTTTTTCAGTAAAATCTGAGTGCAAGCCAATAGTAACAGAGCAGTACTCGCGTACATAATGACGACATAAGGCATGCTATAACATGTTTATTGAATAAAATGTGTCGTAAATGTCAACTTCCAAGAATTCTTATGCAAGTTGTTCCGACCCTACATCACATCTAAAGCAATTAAGGTCAGTTCTGGCTAGATATGAAAGTGATGCCTTTTAGATAAAATCAAATCAAATAGTTCACTTTCAATCAATGAATTATTGGGAAAATGTTTGTTTCATAGTATAAATTGAGATGTATATATACAATATCATTAATAGGCCTATATATATTAGAAATAGTTAATTCATACAAATATTTGGGTCATGTAGTTAGTAATTCTAGCAACATACACAAAGTAATGTATGAGCATTTGACAACCCAAACACAAAAAGCGATGTATGCTCTTAAAGAAAAGATAAAGTCTACAGTTGGCTATCTACCAGCAAAATTGAGTATCAAAATGTTTGACACATATATATTACCAATACTTGAATACAATAGTGAAATATGGTTCAGAAAGAAGCAAATTGAAGCTCTCGAGAAAATATAAGTTTGATTCCTTAAAATCCTGCTCAGTGTTAAGTGTCAAACTTCAACACTTGCCATTCTGGCTGATACAGGTAGATTTCCACTGATAGTCAGACAACATGCTTCAGCAATCAAATTTCTAGGCAGGCTAAGGTCAAATACATACCCCTTGCTCTTACGTAGCTGTTATGACATTCAGACTAAGTTACATCAAAGAGGTGTTCCTTGCTGGCTTACAAGACTTTATATATATATAGATTTTATTGACATGTAAAATATCATAAATGATACATATGTCATAAAGTCACAGAAACTCCAGATACAGATTCTGACAATTCCAGCTTAAACAAGCACATTTTATCCTTGTTCTAAAATGGCTCATACTAAGATGCTATCTGAGATAAATGATAGTACACTAAACCCAAAACTCAGAACCTTCAAGAATGATATTCGAATAGAGCCCTATCTGAAATATACCCTACCCAAATCCGTCCATTGTAATATAGCACATTTTAGACTAAGCTCACACAACCTTAATATTGAATTAGGCAGACACAAACGTCCCCATGTTCCTGCAGATGAAAGAATTTGTGAAAAATTCAATCGAACCCAGTAGAAGATGAGTTTCATTGTTTAAATGGAATGATATCCGCTTAAACTTATTCCAAATTGCTTGTAAATGCGTCGAGGGCTTTACTATTCTCGAACCAACTGAACAATTCTTACAAATACTAACAACTAAGAACACTAACCTTAACTTTGCTCTTGGTAAATTTCTACAGGTAGCATTATAATTAGACAGTAGAATATAAATGTTTTATATAAATAGTAATTTAAATGTCTGCTGGAACTGAGTGGCTGGCGGCACATTGATGAAACTGCTACCATGTGTGTGTATGACTTTGTACATTTGTATATTTGTAAATATTTACTATTGTATGTCACTTCGTATTGTATGTCAATATTCCCATCTCATATTGTATATCATGTTGATAACAGTCAAGAGTACATCATGTATATATATATATATCTTATGCTTAGTGTTTAGTATTGTTATTGAACCTGAATTGTTGTGCTAAAATTATTACTATTATTTGTTTAGTACTGGGTGCTTTGGAATTTCTCAGACAGACTATGTAATGTTGATTAGTATTATAAGTCATAACATATATATATAGATTTTATTGACATGTAAAATATCATAAATGATACATATGTCATTCAGTTAAAAGATAACATGAAAGAGACATTAATGTAAGTACAGAAAGCAATAAAATTTCAATAATCAAGGTTCCAGCCACCAAGTTAACTTATAATACGTGTTTAAAATCCACATACACAATAGAAAAAAATACAAGCCGCTAATAAAAACATTTCACTCTCAAAGTCCAAAACATGACAAGCACATCATAACTAATAAACTAATAAACTAAATTAATAACTGTGTGGATACAGGAGATGGTTTTCTCTACACATCAGCTTGAAGGAGAAACTTTCCTAAACTAATTAATAACTCAGGTTCCTTGTTTGTCATTATTGCTGTAAACTTAGTTATATCATCTAGAGACAAGAAGTTGTTAATAAATTTAGTTGCATTCAAAAAAAGGTTAACACGGTGTTGCTCATTACCAGGACAGACAATCAAACAGTGAATTTCGTCTTCTACAAAGTTTAACGTACACTTTTCACATATTCTATTTGGAGCAGGAATTATTGGTTTATGGTGTCGACCTGTTTCAATCTTCAGGCTATGTGAACTTGTCCTAAATCTAGCTATTTTAGTTAACACTTTGCGAATTTGTTGCAATTCAAGATAAGGTTCTATTCTACAATCAGTTTTAAATAGTTTATATGTCCTAAGTTTTGGTTGTTGTGAACTGTCATTTATTGCATTTATAAGTCGCTCATGTTCGGCTTCATAGAGTCTTAGTTTCACTGTGTTAGAGATATTATCAATGTCAAAGTTTCTGAGGTTACTAATATCATATTCAATGTTGCAGTTATTTAATACATGACACACTTTACTGAACCAGTTATTTCCATTTACTGCATTCACATAAATTTCCTTCTGAAAATTTAAACATTTCTTAAGTAAACTGTCATCAGGTGCTCTTTCCAATCTTATCCAGTAATTCACCATTCTAATTTTCTGTCTGACATGCAATGGGAATCTACCTGTTTCACCATAGACTGCTAAAGATGGTGTTTGTTTTCTAACTCCTAATATGTTTTTAAGATATGCAAGTTGCAAATTTTCTAATTCAGGCATAGATTTTTCACTTGTCCATATTTCACTATTGTACTCCAGGATAGGTAAAATATAGGTATCAAACATTCGAAGAGATAGCATGGGATCGATTTTTCCTAATGCTTGTTTTGAATCACCTTGCAGTGCAAAGAGCGCTTTATGAGCTTGTGTTGAGAGGTATTCCGTCATCTTGCTATGTATTCTACGCTTATTAGTAAGCATATGGCCAAGATATTTGAAGCTGTCAACATTTACTAGTTTTTCCCCATTACAGAAGAAGGTGCTTATTGCTTTGTTACCAATCTGCATCACTTTGGTTTTACTAACATTTACAATAAGGTGCCATTTTTTACAGTAATTATGAAGTGAATTTATACTATTTTGCATGCAATTAGGAGAATCAGCTACAAGTGCGATGTCATCGGCATACAATATATGTGTAAGAGTAAAATCACCTAATGTTATTCCATCTGATTTTTCAAGATGATCGGGTAGATCTGACATAAATTCATTGAATAATTTTGGGCTGAGGATTCCACCTTGTAATACCCCACATTTGCTGTCAATAGAACCACCGGTATTACCACCTTGGTTTACTCTTGCTTTTGCCTTATCATACATACTAATGATAACCTTGAGCATTTTGTCACCAATATTCTGCTGCATCAATTTGTAGTACAAAGCATTTCTATTAATGTAATCGAATGCTTTAGTAAAATCAACAAAGCACAAGTATACAGGTTTTCGCATTGCTTGTTGGTAACTTATAACTGTGTCAAGAACAAAGACACAGTCAGTAGTGCTTGACCCAGGGGTGAACCCAAACTGACAAGGATCATCAAGATTTAGAGCCTCATTTTTAAAGTATAATCTGCTATTTAGGATTGAGTCAAAAATCTTACCCATTACTACATTTACAGTTATTTTTCTATAGTTATCAGGATCTGTGCGGTTACCTTTTTTATGTAAAGCATTAATAAGCCCTTCTGACCACTGAGATGGGTATTCACCTTTATCAAAAATGTGGTTGAATACAGCACAAAATGGTGTTATAAGATTTTCACCAGCATATTTATAGAATTCTGCGGGTATCCCATCAATGCCAGCCGCTTTATTATTTTTGAGTCTCCTGAAATGCAGGGCGACCTCTTCTTCAGTTATTACATTATCACAACATAGCTCTACTTATAAACGCTTAAGGGCTTTCTCTCTTATAAGTCAGGCTTGACATGATCGGTGTGAACTGTATTAATCGCAAATTGATGCTAACATTACTTGAACATTACAAATTGTGGGCGCTGTTCAGCACCAACCGAAGTATATAGATGACAACCCCGATAACATGCTATGTCAGCCCAATGTCGACCCGACGTCGCCCACATATGGCCGACGGGGTAGGGGCCCAGCTCAGTGGTAGCGCACTGGGCTTCCAACCACTGGGTTTGGATTCAATTCCCGGTTGAGCCTATGTTGGATGGCTGTTTCATCCTTCGTCTTATTGCCATGGTCCCTACCCGTCCTACATAGCCCATCAAGTGCAGAAATACAGGCCACCACCACCCACATACGGCCGACGTCAAAACGATGTCAGATAGCTAATTAAAATTTTGTGGGACATGAGATAAAATCGTTTTCTCCACCTTGGAATATTCACAAGACAGGTTTGTTGTGCTCTTTTTATTTTGTCTTCTTCTTTTTTTAGCTTAAGAGGCCTACGTGATGTAAAAGGGGGCATTGCTATATCAGATGAAACTTGTAAGACCTTTTCCACATAGAATAATATACAATAATAATTTAAATGTATGAATCTGGCATTACGTGTAGTTCCTTGCAACACGTAGACCCATAACTTCCCATAAGTTAGCAAAAAAAATATTGTGCCTACAGTTCTAATGACGTCATGACCAAAGGTCAAACTTCCTTGTGCACATTTTGAAAGTAATTTAAGGCACCAGTGTTTTTTTTTGTAGTTTTTCATTCATTTCATTGTTGTCATTCGACAGCTAAATTTCATTGCATTTTTCGTGCTAATCATCACAGAAAACCTGTTATAATAATTACTATTTCTTAATTATATGTGTCAATTATAAAATAGTTTGCCAATAAGGTTAAAAGTTTTTGTGGGATTCAAATATGAAAGCAGGAATTGTTTGTATAATCATTATTACAATGACCTCTCACAACGTCAAAATTAAGAACAGATGTCAGCCGGATTTTAAAATGTACATGGCCAAATGAGCTACGTGCTTTTTCCATGCGTTTGATAAAAACCCATGGTTTTCACCTCATTTTTATTAGGCAAAAACCATCCGTTTTCCATGCGTTTTTTTTCCTTCTCATGGAAAACGCACGTGGCACATTTGGCCATGAACAACTCGGGAATCATCAGCTTCCCAGGCTCCTTCCTAATTACTCTAACGTCCGCGACCTTTTGTCAAAATCGTCGATCGACGCCTGTGAACTTCAAAGACTACCAAAAAGAACAATTGTTTGCTACTTAGTAGGATAGATGCTGCTGTTAAGAGTCGTATATGTATTGGTTCCATAAGAATGCAGGAAATTCATACAATCAAACTTTTGCATCTTTTAAAGGATAGAGACCCCCGGAAGCGGGTGAAGGCCTCTCTTTCACTCTGATTGGCTGAGATCAATGTGTTGTGATGACCTTGTCTTCTTGATGTGTTACATAATGCCTTTTCTACACATATAGTTCCTATTGAAGCTAGTGTTGACATCCAAGCAGCTATCGTGTACATGTGCTGTTATGCTGGGATAAAAGAGATCAGGTGTAGTAAATGCGATGCACTGGAAGACAACCAAACTGAAAAATCACTCCAATATCCTCCGGAACAATGGCCTAAATTTTGTCAATGTATATATTTTAGGAAATGACGCACTAAAATTGAAACAAGAAGCCGAACAATGTTAAGAGCACTTAACAAAGTGGTTCCAGGCAAAAATGACTAACGAAGTGGTGTTTTGTAGAATGAAAAATATTCCTAATATTTTTAAAAGAAATAAAACTAAGGGATAAAATCATCCGGACAAATACAGCGAAATATAGGGGTGTCATTCTTCACTCGAAACTAAAATTTTATGAGCACATATGACAACTAGACAAAGGATTAGTTGAAGTGTCGTGCACTTAAAATCATTAAGAAAAAGGCCATGCTTATTTTCATTCTAAGATTAACTCTAGAATTGAAATTTACAGTACAGCTGTACATTTAAAAAGGATTGAAAATTTACAAAATAAGACCTTGAAAACACTCTTTAATCTTGATCCACTAACTTCCTCAACAAATATAAAATATTAACTATCAAAGATTATTATGCCTTAAACATACAATCATAAAATGACAATATTGCCGCACATATATGAAAACTATTCACAAAAATCAGCAGCTAATAATTATCCAAATAGAAGAAATAGAATGAAATCAAAATTGCCAAAAAATCACTTAATAAAGGGTGGATCTCACATAGCCGTAAAGTGACGGAAAATCCGTGGTTGATACATAGACCCTAATTTATAAGTTGGCTACGTATGTGTTGGCGGATGCGACATACGATTCCCGGATATCCTGCGGATCGTATATGTAGCTTACGTCGACAGTAGACTCTACACCGACAGAGAGACAGTCAAACACGGAAGTGAAAATGGGACTGAAGAAAAGACACAAAACCAAAGAAATCACCAAGAATGATGGCCGCAACCACATACAATACGTGGTGGTTGCCGTTCAATCGTCGCAATCGTAGACTCTTCCATCGTCTTCTGTAGATATTGATTTTTCCATACGCTTACGTAGAAACTTCTCCCGGATGATTCGAGAGGCTGTAATAAGCCACGTATAACTGATGGAAGCCAACTTAAAGATTTTCATGCATGGAATTGGATGGAGCAGCGACGTCAGGCGCAGTAAATCCATGTAAACCTCACGTAATCCCACAGAACACTTCATGTGGCCGATATAGCACTTCACGTCGACGTTTCCGGCTATGTGAGATCCCCACTTCAATTTCAGGGAGCATGCAGATGGAATGAAATGATTTCACAACTGCCTTCATATTTTGAAGTGGGGAAAGTTTCATCTAAGGCAATTAGTAGAACGATAAACAATCATCTTATAAACATAAATCAACAATCGTAATTTTAGAAGTATTTCCAGATATTATTCCAAAGTATCAACATTTTGCTTTTAAATATACCATTTTATAGCACGAAAATCACTTTATTAATCTCTCTCAGTGCTGTCTGATTGTTTTTATACATTAGTCATTGACCTATCACCCACAGCGAAATGTTGAGTTGTTTGACTGTTTGTGAGTACTTAGGAGTTCTCATTTTACCAAGGTCAGTGGTATCACATATAAGAAGTTCGTGTGCTACCACACTTGATTGGTTTGCAAATGCAAAAAATAGGTTACCATGTCTATCAACAAAACTCAACCTCAAGAGATCTGGAATGAAATATCTTTGCAATAGACCAAATCTAAAAATGAACCTTCTTGAATAGATGCTTGAATAGATGCGTGATACATTTGGTGGTTTGACATTTTATGATTATATTGAGAAAGAAGTTTGGTTGTATGCCAATATTTATGATTTATGATGGTAAAATTTCAAAGTGAAAGTGGCCCTCTGTCTCAACTATCATTTGGAACCTCTTATGGATAAGCTCTACAACCTCCTGGTTTTACAATGGAAAAAACTTACAATTATCGGATGGTACACTATAATTATAGCCATTAGAATCACAATAGCGGCTACTGGGGCGATCAAATCATTCAAGCATGACGCAACACAATACAAGGTTATGCCCCATAAGTTGCAAATTGTCAGGAAAACCAATGTATGCATGCCAGATAAATCCATTGAGGATGACATTATTGAACTGAGGGTGGTAGTAGAGCAAAGAGTTGTTTCGTTGATCTTGTTTTCCATTATTATAGAACTGGTAAAGTCAAACATTTTAAACTTGCCTTTCAACTGAGGACTGGATTAACCAACTTAGGCTCACAGGCAAAATTTCGAAAATTGAATAGTCAAATTTTGCATCTAATTAAGTAGGTATTTAGTCTTTTCATGGGATTCCTTATATGTGATTTATACTTATGTAACAAACACAAAATACTTATGTAACAAACACAAAATATATTGTACTCGTTTGTCACACTGCTGGAAGACAAAAAGTCAACCAACTGTATCTTGTGGCAAAACTAGGCCATCCTGTCGAAGACAATATAATGTTAGTTCAGAGTCATACGAAAAGGTAGTAATTCAAGAGCTTTTAATACCTATTGAAGGACATCCCCAGATAGCATCCCCAGATAGTAATGCTAGATATTAAACTAAAGTTGGGCAGTGAGTGATGTCGGCCCTATGTGGGCGACGTCGGACCAACATCGGGCCGACATCAGGCCGATGTAACGTGTTATCAGGAAGCATGTTATCTGTCTTATTATAACAGTATTACCTATCATTAAATTTACAACAAGCTCAAAGTTTCCATCCACATGTTAGATAGTGATGACTTTCATTTAATACGATTCAGATAACATGCAGCAACCACCCAGATAGCATCTGACATCGTTTTGACGTTGGTCCTATGTGGGCGACGTTGGGCCGACATTGGGCATGTTATCAGGGAATTGAACTTGCCTCTAACCCAAAACATGCAACATTGACACATCATCAGCTCAGTATTGGGATCATCGGCCTCGGCCTCCCAGATTGTATTCCAAATCGGCACAATATCATTTCAATATTGGCAGCTGTCAAGCAACATCGTAACATTGCTGACGTCACGCCGATGTTGTCTCGATTTGGAATGCTATCTGGATTAAGGCTGATCCAGCATCGGCCAATAAGGATTAATCGGCTTGATGTAAAGCAGAGGATATGTTGGCTCGATGTTGGCCCAATGTTGGCCCAATGTTGGCCCCATGTTGGCCCCATGTTGGCCCCATGTTGGCCCCATGTGCATGCTGCCAGGGTATACAATATCACAATATAATGTTGTGAAGCTTGTGTTTCCTATGACAGGTTTTACAATATTACAAATAATTGAATATTAGCCAAATGCAAGAATCATCCGCATGACAGGAAGACATGAACGTCGTATGCATGATCTTATAATTATCTTGTTTAAATTATTACCTTTCTACAGTGTACATTTCAATTTTATAGCATGGGCTGTAAAACAATCCAGTACATTGGCTGACGAATTCACAAATGTATCAATTTTACTCTTTGGGCAAAAATTGTTTTGAACATTTGCAAGTGCACCCCATCCAGAATAAATGGTGTATATCACGTATTTTCTGTGTTTTAAGTGGTGAAAAATAATCACTACTACTGCGCAATTGAAATTTCAAACTGAGAAATCTGAAGTAACGCCCTGATACAAATTGTTTCAACAACTCAAACTGCTCTATCAATGAACATAAGTTTCCCATTGCTGCGCTACAACATAGAATAACCTCACCTAAAAACACTGTCATGATTTATTGAGCTACAGAAATCTGAAGCGATAAATCGTATTAACACAGTAGGTAACAAGACATTGAGTGATGGATGTTGAAAGGTTGACATGATGAGGTATGTTTAACTCTAAAAAAAATGCATTCTGTTGTTGTTGTTTTTTGTTGTTTTTTACAGAATACAATTTATTAGACTCATGTGAACTTTGGTTAGGATAAACATTAGATAAACAGTGAAATATATTTTGTGGAATTTGATGGAGTTTCGTGTGTAATTAACTGCTCCATTTTACAAATATTTTACGCACACACATTTATGTTAGCCAAAGACCTTTTAAGACATTCCTACAACTTTTCCAACAGTTTTCTTACATGAAACTATCACAGTTAACACGCAATAAGAAAAATGGTGCGAAGAGTCTCACCTTGTGTCACGAAATGGTGGGAAAAGACCGGTATCCATGGAGACAGCATCCTGAAACACAAAGAACACCATCAGATGCAGGGCATCGAATGCTCAGATACAGCATAGCAATCAAATGTTCCCCCCATCAAATGCCTTGCGCGTGTCTGTAAAGCCCCCATTAGACTAGCGTACACACCACACCATGAGCGCACAAAGGATCAACTCCTCTTGCAGAGTGCCATCAGCAATTAGTGTCTTTTGCCACGCATGTGGGTAAAAAATGCAGCTTTTGCAAACATATTTATGACTAGTACTGCCTGCTATCCAGTTTAGGAAAACTTGTCAGACCAGCTTTAAAGCAAAGCAAACAAAACAGTCTTGTATGGAGTATCTAATTATGTGGCTACACGAATCCACGTTCAGTGTGCCAGAGATTTATTATGATCTATAAAATAGCGACACAGACAGGTTTACTGCCAACATTAAATGTTTATATAAAGCATTGAAATCGCCACAAAGGCGCACTTCTTTAACCCAGACCTGGATCAGTTGCTGCAACATGTCATGGAACTAACTACTTGACAATTATTCGTAATGGATCGCTGAACTACTAAATACATTGCATAAATGCCGTTTACAGCACTCATAAAAGAAGAAAAAAATGAATAAATTGTATTGCACGGTATGAGGCAAAACTGCAATCAAATCAAGTTGAATCTTTTTTGTCTTCTTATAATTCAACCAGTAGCCTGTAAAATCGTAAAGTCGTGTATAATGACTGTAACAACAGATGGAAAAGAGACCCAGAGGATTTGTATTCAAAACACTTTTCAACTTATAAGACCATATATCATTTCACAAACAGCTTATAATGACCAAGTCCATGTCAATACAACAGTGTCGTTGTGTTCCATATCATATTGGATCAAATCATATGAAGGTCTCATCACGTTTATTCTGAGTAGTTCAGTTGGTCCACACTAATTGTAATTGTTGTTCAGAAGGTAGAACAATTGTTTCCTGAGCAACGCTCATCTAGAAAGAGGAACAACTGCAGCTAGCCTACAAGATACGAAAATAATGATGAGATGGAAAGAATTCATTTCATCTATTTCAAGTAATGAAATTAAAACACCAACTATTAATGTGTCGCAAAATGCAGGCACATACAACTGCATAGTGTCTTGATTTGGAATTGGAACCCAGGACTACACATAGCCTTGCAACTTCTTTAACCACTTACAGCTCAGGTGGATACCTCGTAAACTCTCAACCAACAAAAATATACTGTTTCTAAGACATGTGTTGTAGTCTATCTAGGCCTACCCTCAAACAGACGGATGGGTAAATAAGATCTAAAAGAACACCTTTTTTCAAATTGTTTGATTTGGGGCAAGAGGCCATTCAGAGAACCTGGGGCAATCGTGGCAAGACTACGAAGCCAATTATGACTCTTTGGGGCAAGCCACCATACCCAGATTCAAACTTTTAAAAAACACACACATATAAAAAAAACCTGTTCAACCAGTCATGGGGTAGCAATGAAAACAGACCTACTCAGGAAGAATTATTTGCCGTGTCTATGTTTTGGCAATTAAAAGACTCCATCCACGGGGTGACAGGTGGACAGAACAATACAATATAATACAATACAATGCAATACTAGAAATTGATAAGGCCAAATGTCACCCCAATTAGGTTAACAGCCATCCCAGATAAGTCAACATTGATGTCACCCTGTGTAGTTAGTTAACCCTTATAGGCCACAGATGACAGGGTAAGGGGTAAGTCAGCCAATCCAAATTTATCAGATGTACATACTTGTTACCAAAATGACTTTACCCCAGTGTTTCATAAAAACTTGAGTTGACACATAATGTACCATACAAAAAAAATGTACGTAAACATAACTATACTGCCCCACGTGCTCAAGGGCACAATGATCCTAAGCATAGGCCAGTATGGGCAAACTTTAACATATTTATTTTACAAGTTTGATTATGTGTTGTACACGTATTATGATTAAATGCAATATGTTGAATATTATTAAAATGAAATAGGCAAAAACATAAAAGTACATTGTTCACGTCTCAGGTGACTGTAAACATAACGGTATCCACATATAAAATGAACAAGGATGAATGTTAATATGCAGAATCACTTATAAATGTACTAAATATGTATGCAAGACCACTTACGTATAGCTGTGTGGTTGTGATGACAACTGCTGCAAGTGATGAAACATAGAAAAAATCTGCTATCATATTTGCTTACCGTTGCTACGGAAAGCATTGATACCTCTGACAAGGGAAACCACAGAATTGTTGGGGGGGGGGGGGGGGGGTTGAAGGGGGGCTCCGGGAACTTGTCTAACCAGTCGCGCTACACTGAACCTTTCAGACAAACCTGTTCTGAATTGTATGACACGGCCACTGGGCCACAACTATATAGGTTTGGACAAACAAATATTACATAATTGCACTCCAGGTGCTTTGAGCTGCAAGGCCGGACAGGCTTTGTCCACGTGAGCTGCTGAAACATAAAAAACACATCATTTCCTTTTCCAAACGATTCCGTTACCATGGGAACTGGATCTCAGAGTGACCTACACAGAAAGTCTGTGGACAACTCTCGCGCGCTATAAAAACTGACAATTCGTGGTACGAAGAAGAAATTAAAGGGTATATTTAAATATGTATAAAAGGGAACTGCAAAGAATAAGATAAAGTAAAAAAAGAAATAGACAACTTGCCATACCCTGGCCCACTAAAAATGGGTTCTCGTTTATTTGCTGCTTGGCGCCAATTTCACCCTTTTCTATGTAGTTTCGTTAATAAACACTTCTTCATTTGGTATAGGGCCTAGGTCTTTTTAAATGACGGTATACACTGCCACGCAGAAAGATGCTTGACCAAATTGTGAGAAACTTGCAATCATCAAAGCTGTCGATAGAACCGTCAATTGGATTATTTTATAGATAAAACGTTATTCTGTATAACACTTGTAGAACACTTGCACCAATCACAATGCTTTTACATTTTATACATATATGTGCATATTTTATTGATTTTTACCACCTTTTGTATTTTAACAAGGGCCTCATTCAAAGATATTTTCTGAATGAAACAATGAGCCACCCTGGAAAAATGTTCAGAACAAAAACCAAAATAAACAAAGAATCACTCGAGACCAGATTGCCAGGTTAAAAAATAAGGAAACGAAAAGAAATCTATATGAAAAAAAAAAGAAGTAATTGCATCAACTCACTGAAGTGTACCTCATGCATGCTATTCCCAGAATAAATCATAAAGCAGCAGAAAGAAAAAAATGAAATTTATGTTTATTTTCTTCTAGACCACCGGAACACATGTATAAGAAATCAAAGGCTGTTGCATGGCACTGAAGAAAAGATCAAAGAACTATATACACTGTCAATTTTAACTTCGTATTGTTTTTGCTATTCCTATTGATACGAGGAAAAAAATCCTCTCTTTGGCAAAACACTGTATGCGACAAAGTATACACCCAGCCCTCCCCCCCCCCCCCCGACACATAGAAAGCTTACGACAGTTGAATTAATTCATGAATTTGTCAATCAAAATTATATATAATTCAATACACTTAACTAAGGGCTATTGAGCACCATCATAGTAGGCCTATTTGTTTTGTAACCTTAACGTAATTACTGGAAATGAGTTAAAATCTATAATACACAATATTTCATAAAAGCCTTTGTGTATGAATCACCACTTGATTTCAATAAGTGTGCAGTGTATGCTGAATATATATATTATGCGTTTTCTGGACATACTAACAGGTAGGCCTACAGGTTTTCTTCAATATGTTGGCAGTCTGTGGGGCTCTAACCTGACAAGAACTTCAGATCAAGTTGGCATTAAACTTGTGTCTTCACTAAGCAAATAGGCTGATGTTCAGTTATTCTAGAAATACAGCTGCACCGTTACACATACTGCACTAACTGTACATAAAATCTGAAAGAAAAACAAGCCCAAACTGGGCACAACCAGTTTATAATAATCCCAAGCATTGTTCAAAAGTAACAATACCTGTTTATATAGTATCCAAGGTCATAAAGATCTCCATATGACCTCCATGGTGTCATTTCGGTCAACTTGTTCTCTCTTTTTAAAGGTACAGTTGTATGCAAAAGTTAGGGCAACCCCAATAAAAATCATAATTTACTGCTATTGAGTGAGAACATTAGGTAGCTTCTTTGCTTGGACAGAAACAGTCACATGTGTAATGTTCATATTTTACAAATAACTTTCTCGTTCAGGCGTACTGTTGAGTCAGTCTGCTGCAAATGTGTATGTTGTTCTTTAGGTGGTCGCTACAGCTTTCTAGAGTCAACCATATTTATTATGGAACTAACTGTAGAAAAATATTAACTTTGGTAAATGTAACAAACTTATAATCTGATGTCATAAATATGAATGTGCAATAGAAATGAAGTCTGAGTCTGTGAGTCTCTTCAGATTGGCTTTGAGCCAGACTGTTATGTTCAGTGGCTGGCAGCCTTGTCTAGTAAAAAATTGTTTATCTTTGTCTAGGTTCAATTTGACAGGCTGAAATAAAATCTTAATCGAACTAACTGTATCAATAGCAAGACAAGTGCAATTCACTGAGTAATACCTCATTTTGCATTTATTACTCCCTGGAAGCACTTCTTCAAACCAATAAGAAGTCCCTGGGCATTCTGTTTGGGGGAATCCCCGGGGGATTTTGGACCACTCCTACTTACAAAATGTTTGCGCTTTCCTGGGTTATCCAGGTGCTTTCTGCACTTGGATAATTTTCTTACTGGAATATCGATCCGAGGCGTATATTCAACTTCTTGATTCTTGAACATTATTCCCACGAATCTCCCGACACTGACGGGATTGAAGGCACCTGAGCTATCCACACAGCCCCAGAGCATTATGGACCCGCTCCATACTTCAGTGGGTAGCAAGTTCTTTTCTTGGAAAGTAGTTTTCTTTTCCCACCATGCATACCACTTCTGGTTTTGTCCAAACAACCTAATTTTGGTCTCATCTGTCATCAGCACTTTGTTCCAGTATGATTAGGTTTGTCCAGATGGATCTCTATTTGTGGCAAGTACAAAGAAAAGGCAAATGGCAAAATCAGCAGCCAGATCTTGCTCAAGCTCTTTTGAGGTGGTCAGTGGCTGTTGTTATTTTTCTGACCATTCATCTTTCTAGTCTTCACACATTTTCCTTGGTCTGCCACATCTGTGTTTCACCATGACTGTGCCTGTGGCCTTCCATTCCCTCAAAATATTCCTAACAGTGGAAATGAACAGCTCATTTTAATATTTTTTTTAAATTTTCAAATCTTCAGATAAGTGCCCATTTTGCCTCATTACAACAAGAACCTAAGGAGAAGTGCAAATAGAAATGAGTTTAGCTAAATTACCTTTTTCATGCTTGAGTTACACTTTTTTTTGCACTATAATAAAGATTCGATGGACTAATCAAAGCAGTTTTGCTTTGAAATCAATAAAAGAGAGTGCATATGAAAATATTTTGGCTGCAAAGTTCAGATTCAACAAATTCGTACACTTCACTTGCTTTATACTTTCAATGCTACCTTTGTCTCCTAGTATCATTACTACATATTCCAGCACTATGATTTTAAAGTATTTAATCATAAAGTTTGTGATGTGGTATAAGCCCATATAACTCCTCCCCCCCCCCCCCCCCCACTTGGTACGTTAGGTTTTTAGTTCCACAAATTATTATGGCTTTAGTATAGTGTATTTAACAAGTGCAAGGAATAAGCGCCTTAATTGAATGAGAAAAAGGGATTGACAAATGAGAGCTCTTTATCCAATAAGCAATCATGTTTAAGGCTCAATTGAAAACCATGAAACATAATGTTAAGAAACCTTCATTCTCAGGTGTGCTCTGGTGTAGGGCCAACAGAAACACCAAAAAATGTTCAGTTCGACATAAGAGAATCTTGTTAACTGGTTATCAGGCATGTTTACATTTATTTACGATATGCTTGTGTATAAAACACATGCGCATCCTTAGGCCATAGGTATTTCATGAGAAGCAGCATAACGGCCATAAACGAAGTGTTCCAGTTGCCTCTCAATGTCGGTGAGTAGACTACTTGCTCCAATCCTGAACAGAGTAGGTTGAGTCCAGGAGTCGTCCAATTTTTCCTTCATCATGGAAAGCCAGGTCAGAGAGTCCTTGGCAGTCCTGATGCCTCCTGCTGGCTTAAATCCGACCTGCAGTGAATATAAACCAAAAACATGTAATTTATAAATTATATTTAAATCATCAAATCACAGCAGACTTCAATTCAAGTGCGCAAAGGTATTGTGTTATAATAAAGTTAGTTCCATAAAATACAATCGACTCTATACAGCTGTAGCAACCTATTCCTGGCTGAAGCTAAAGCCAGCCACTTCTGCCTACTCCTAGCTTATGGTCAGCTTATTGAAAAAATATATATTTTGGCAAATGTAAGCAATTTATGTAATATATCATAAATATGTTCTCTTAGATCCTGCTTTGAGTAGCCAGCTTCAGTCAGACAGTTCTTTTTAGTGGCAGGTAGCATCATATAGCAGAAGTTGTCTAGCATTGTCTAGGTTCAATTTGAGGGGCTGTTTTTAATTAAACTAACTGTACCTTTATTCCAGTTCTGTGGCAGTATTCCCTAATTGCCCTCACCATGACCAGTCCTACGGGTAGAGTGGCGTTCAATGCTTCTTTTCCTGTTGATGTTTTTGATAAAATCAGCACTTGGAAAAACCATAACATGTCCAGGAAACTTTCTGACCTAAAATTTGGACTTTAATGTTGGCATTGATGCATGCATGGCTTTGTAGTTAGGTTCAGAGGTAAAATTAGTTTCATAAAATATGGTCGACTCTAGACAGCTTTAGCCACCTATTCCTGGCTGTAACTATAACTGACTAAAGCCAGCTGATTCTGTCTACTTCTATCTAGTATTCAGCTAACACCTACCACCACTGAAAAAACAAACCTTGGTAAATGTAAGAAATTGATCTAACATATCATAAATATGTACTTTTAAATCTGGCTTTGAGTAGCCAGTTATAGCCAGATAGCTCCCTTTAGTGCCAGGTAGCATCGTATGATAAAAGTTGTCTAGCTTTGTCAAGGTTCAATTTGACGGGCTGTTTTTAATGAAACTAACTGTATGTAGTGTTGAAAATCCTGAATGTTTGTGATTATGATTTCCAAGCACAGCTACTTTTAACATCTCAGTCCGATCTAGATTTTTGTATGATAAGCTGTAATATCTAGTTTTCGGATGTCAATTATTGAAATAATACCATTTAGGTGAAAAACAAAGCCTTAAATACTAGCTGTTTCAAATAAAGAAATAAAATTATATATTGCAAATGAATAATTAACACATTACGACACAGTGCACACACCAGCCTGCATTGCTACCATGCTTGCTTTGTAGACATTGGTTAAGGATCCAAGTTCACCAGTGGCCAAGTTCACCAGTGGCCAAAATCACTTTCAGATGAACGCTGCCACCAGCCTGTTTCATCAGCCTTATTTCATCATAAACGCCTGTGAGCAAATATTAAGATACACATTATAGAAATATATCATGTGCCATTGCAGTGTGACGATCAGCTTGGGACGATACAGTATTCACAGAAGTAATTTACCTTACCAAAGCCAAACTGCGTGCAATGATATATATTTCTGATGCACCATCTTCCACAGCGAGCTTTATCTCAGTTAGTCTTGTAACAAGGGGAGTTTGTCCAGCAGGAAACCCAGTGGCAACTGTACATAAAATGTATCCATACAGTACTACCCATTATTTCACTGTGTTACCACAGAATTTTAGTTTACAAATCTGGTAATAACAAACTTTATTCACAACATTCTTAATAACTGTTTAACTCTGGAAAACCATAAGAAAAGTACATTATCAAACCTGTTCATGAAATATGAAACATATTGGTTGATCATCGGGGAGCCGTTCCTCGCAGGGACTTCTGTATTGACTAGTTTTTACATTTCCCTAACGTATTCATTGTCTAAAGTTTTAAAATGTTTATTTAGAAACCTGAAGCTGTTGGACATTCAAGCTAACAGTAATGGATTGAAAACTATTTATATTTAACTACTTAATCTGAGGTACCAAAATGAGCAAGTATTTTATTCTATACAAACCTGAAGCTATTTGTATAACTGGACCTTTAAGCTGACTGAGAGATTTGGTGCAATCCTTCACATGGCTGGGGTACACACATACTGCACTAACAGTAATGGCTACAAAACAATATAGATTTAACTACTTAACCTGAGGTACCAAATTAGCATAAACCTGTGCAATAAATACACAGAAAACATCAAATCTGAACTCACGTATGTCAATCTTCAAGGCTTTAAGTATTTCTGGTTCCACGGGATGTCTTGCTTTGAAACACATGCGCTGAATATTTGTGAAAGTGACTTCTCCTGAGAGTGCTGACAAATCTAGGCTCTGAACTGCTCGGAGTAGCCATGCAGCCTTTAGAAAGGTATAAAACATTTCAACACAAAATTTACGAACCAGTATTGTTCACTTATTAGTTTACTATGTACACGGATCTTTAAAATAAAGTAATCCTAACAGCACAGCAAACATAATCATCCCGTAGATTGATATTTACTGCTATATCCTGCCATTGTTTTTTTAACAGTTCTCCTGGTTGGTCAGCTCTTAGCTTCACGGCAGGAAGATTAATTTTTCAAACCATGAAGGGTCGTCATGTGGAGGTTAACATGAAAGGCAAATAGATGTAGTGGCTAAATATTGCAAGCATAATAAACCGTTATCAGGAAACAACCTTATTGCAAATTTAGGTTACTTTATTAACAAATACTTATGCACTTTTAAAATTTTTACCAAATTCAACCCCCTGCATTTTCCCCAGACATGTTAATTCACAGACATAAACACTTAAGATTTGACCCTTTCATGATCTGCTGAAAACTTGGGTTCACCAAGAAACAATGCATTGTGTTATCTTAAAACCTTTGAACCATGGGCGTCCGCAGGAGGAGTCAAGGCGGGGGGGGGGGGGGGGGCATTTGCCCCTCCCTGGATTTTGACTTGATTTTTTTTTCACCTCATCCTTACGCAGATACCAAGAAACAGAGACCATCCTACAGTATCAATTGGATTCTTTGTTATTAGACTTAAGTTAATGAATTTTGGCAAGATTCGTACATCAAGGGAATTGGTAAACTTTCTGGTGTTCTGGCCAAAATTTGTAATAATTTCAGTGGACCTGAAGTCAAACTGGATGCCGAGGATTTATTGCCCATACCAGGAGCGTTTTACGGATTAGCAAGAGTATCCTTGAAACGCTCGGCGAGTAAATCACGTATGGCCAAGGATGAGCAAGAGTAAAAAAAAAATATTTTCATACGTGGTCACACGTAGGTCGTATCTGTGACAGTGTGAACGCCCCAAAATTTAGGGCCTACTTTCCTTTTTTCAAACACTTAAAAACATTTTCAAATTGCTGCCCCCCCCCCCCCCCCCTCCGGAAAATTTTCTGCGGACGCCCATGTTCTGAACTTTCGTTTTTTCATGCATACTTATCTGGGTCTTATCAAACAACCCAACAACCTGTACAAAACTTTATTTTTAAAGAATACAATTTATGTAACATCATGATAATAGATAAAAAAAAATAAAAAATTAGCTCAAGAGCTATTACATGACTTAAAAATGACAAAAAAATAAACAACAACGTTCAAAACAAGGATGATTAACATGGCTAACAAGGATGATTATGTAAAGAGACTAATGAAATGCACTTAATGACATGAACTTGCTGACTTTTGTAAAAGATAAACTTCTAAACTATTCTTGAAAGCATTAAGAGATTGGCTGCATTTGACATGAAGTGGTAGCACATATTGCCTCTCATTTAATATGGTTGAACTTTGCTTTGACAAATTGTAATCTTCAGTACAACGTAAGAATTTAAGGTACACTGATACAGACATGTTATTATTCCATTTTAACAAATCAGTATAGGATGTTATTTTATTTTTCATTTATTAATATATTTTATATATTATATAGGATGTCTCGAAATCATTGCAGACAAATTTCAGTGCACGATACTGCAGTAGCTCTAACCTCCATACCACAGTTTAAAGTTCTTCTTATAAATGATGAAAAAATTGCCTTTACCTCTGTATCAACACATTGCTTAATCTCATAATTGCATTATTTGTCTAATTGCTTTTTTTACATATTGTTGATACATGTTTGTTAAAAACTAGCTTGATATCAATTTATACACCCAAGAGCTTGACATTGTTCACACATTTGACATTTTGACCTTTGACAGTAAATTAATATGGCAGATCAGCTTTGTTACGATATACAATGGCCTGATATTTATCAGGATTTGCTTGCATACAATTTTCGTATACCATTCTGTGATCTTGTCACCACATAATTCAACATGAATGATTAATTCTGCAGCAGAATCAGATGTATAGGACACAGTATTATCTCTGTTCATCCAAGGTATTATCATCTGCATAATTGTAGATACCTTAATCTTTTACACAGTATAACATGTCATTTATGAAAATATTAAACAATGTCAGCCCCAAAATAGAGCCTTGGGGGACACCTTTCTTAATCTTGATCAAACTACTTCTGCTTGATTACTTTTTGTTCGTTGATGTCTATCACAAAGGTAGTTCCAGATAAGATTAATACAATCTCTACTGAAACCATACACATGTAGCTTAGCTACTAACTAGCTAACTAACTAGCGGATAATAAGACTCACTGAGTATTATACTTCTTCCCAAAGGCAGATAAATAACTCGCTATTTTGTCGTTAAAGTGCTGACTAATTTGAAAGTCAACGGCTGATTCCATTACCTTTGAAATACAAGGCAAGATTCTAACAGGTCTGTATTTAGTTTTTTCTGAAGAATTTCCCTCCTATCATGGACACCTGCGGTCTTCGACAGCAAGTCTTGACCATCGACCGTTTTCATTCCGTAATCGATATTGGTCTCATAAGTGTAAAAAGGTTAATTCATATACTTGTAGGACAGCCTCCTGGAAGATAGAGACAATTGAACAGCTCTTTTAGTTCATTCTATCTTGGTGTCCCTAGCATGCAATCACCTCATGCATTAATAATCCATTCCGTGTAACTCAAAAGACTCACGGGCTTTCACTCTAAGGAGCAGCACTTCTCTTATATAGATGCATGTGTTCTTACTTGCTCAGTATGCAAATTTCAATTTTTTAGAGATTAAGGGCATTACAAATATATTTGGTTCAGTTGTGCGACTTGTGTTAAGGGCCCTTCACACATAGCCGGATCAGACGCCGGAGTGTCCCGGAGTAAAATTTCTTTCACTGAAATGTCAACAAAAAAGAAATGTTTGGCGGTGTGTACACGATGGCAATACGATGTCAACAAGGAGCAACACAGATTTAACACGACTGTCCCAGAAGAGTGCGGAGTGAACCGGATTTTACAAGGTGCCTTCACTGATATAACCGGTCTTTACACCGTGTTCATTTGTGTGGAACTGTGTTGGTCCTTGTACTCTCCGGCGTTAATGGCGGCGAAATATTCATGCCCGGTTGACGCGGGACATAGCCGGAGATACCACGAAGTATTCCGGAGTCAATACGGAGATTCCCGGAGATCGGCGGAGTCTACTGGGAGTCTACATGGATCAACACAGATTAAATTACTCCTGAACCTCCGGCATGAAAAATTGAACATGTTTAATTTTTTCGCCGGAGTCCCATGGTGGTCCCGGATCATCCCGGACCATGCCGGAAATAAACATCAGGTCTACACACTATTACCCGGAGTTTGCCGGAGTTATACTCCGGGACAATCCGGCGTCTGATCTATGTGTGAAGGGGGCTTTGGTGATTTACTTGGAAAAGGTCAAACTGCCCAGTGTTTCCATCTATAATACATATGAATTGTGACATAGCTGAATTAATTGACATGGCGATTCTGTGTATAGATAGATAGATACGTTTTATTGACACTTTTTTAGGTCAAATTTGACCTATTTGTCATAGTACATTAAAATATAAAAATACATGAAAGAGAAAAAAAATAAATATAAACACACATATTGCACATATACATATCAATAAAAATATCATCAGATTGTGCAATGCTGACAGGCAAGAACAGCGCAAAAGCAATCCGATACCTCTTTATGTTTTAATTTGTTTTAATTTGTCTATGCATTTTTCTTTACAAGTCCCTATCAGTTATCATTTGGTTTTGCCAGTGATTATCCATCTTTAGGTCTTTCAGAATGTCATGTACTTGTGTGCACCAGTTTACTTGTCCTCTATCGTGTAGTTCTAGTAATGAGAGGTATGCCTGTTTTAGGATGTGTGAGTCACTATAGCTTATAACTCTGCGCCAGTATTTCAGCTGTTGGTATAGTATTTTTTATTTGAGTGGGAATCTGCCTAGTTCAGCATAAAGTGCAAGGGTGCTTGAACTGCTTTTAACTTTAAGTATGTCTTTCATATAGGTGAGGTGGATATTTTCGAGCTCTTCACAAAATTTATTTGTGTACTAAATTTCAGAGCAATATTCTAGTATTGGGCTTATTTGAGCATCAAACATTTTCATGACCAGACTTGGTTGCAGGTGTCCTCCGGTTATTTTGATATTTGATTTCAGGGCATATACTGCTCTTTGGGATTTTTCTACAAGATTTGTCAGATTCTGTTTAAACAATTCACCTTTTACATTTACAACTGTACCAAGATATCTATATTCATCAATTGGGCTTATTTCACTATCTCCAAAATAGAGTTTCTGCGTTGTGATATTTTGACCAAATGCCATTATATTAGTTTTGGCCAGCCTAAAAATCGTATGCCATTTCTTACAGAAGGTGTAAAGTCCATCTAACCGTTTTTGTAATCCTTTTTCATTTTTAGAGCAAAGAATTAAATCATCAGCATACAATATATATGTCATAATTTCCGATCCTAATAGTATACCACTAATTTTGCAAATCTGTTAAATCTGTTATAGATTTCTATAAGAGTCATCCATCTATAGTAAATATAAATGTTGAAATTAAATATAAATTTAAATTTTCTAAAGTCATTTCTGATACAGTGCTCAAAAGTATCAACAAACTGAAAGTTGGTAAAGCCTGTGGCTATGACAGGATTCTTGTACATATTCCTAAAATAGGTGGTCATTCACTTAGTGTTTCACTGGCTGTTATAGTTAATAGATGTATTGATGAAGAATGACTGTTTAGGTAAAGATAACTACAGGTCAGTGTGTGTTCTTACTGCAATGTCTAAAGTTAGAAAGCATTATATGTGACCAACTTATGACTTTCTTCAGTGATACTTTGTCTGATGAGCTTTCTGCCTATAGATGTATGTACAGTACAAATAATGTTATCACTAAATGTGTTGAGGATTGGAAATTTGCCATTTGATAATAAGATGACTGTACGCTGTGTAGCCATGGATCTTTCAAGAGCTTTTGACTCTATACCACATAATCTGATGTTAGCTAAACTAAATGCATATGGTGTGTTAATGAATTCATGTAATTTTATAAGTAGTTATTTGTCATCCAGGAAATAAGGAGTCAAGCTAAATGGCTGTTTACAGTGAATGGTCTTATATTCATAGAGGTGTACCACAAGGTAGTCTTAAGGGCCTATCTCACATAGCCGAGTGACAATGCCGAGTGATGCCGAGTGCCTAATAAATTAGGCAGTCGGGAATACTCAGCTTTGCACGCCGACCACTCTGGAAAAGCTTGTAAATACTCGGCAATACTCGTAGACCAATCGTAAAGTTTTAAGCATGTTTAAAACTTTCTGTGTCGCCGAGCAAATTTGCTCTGAAATTGCTCGAGATTTACACGGGATTAACTCGCCGTGCACTCGCCGTGCACTCGCCATGCACTCTGGGAGTACTCTTTGTCACTCTGGGAGTACTCTTGGTCACTCTGGGAGTACTCTTGGACCTGATTTACTCGCCGAGTGGTCGGCGTGTAAAGAAGAGTTATTGGCTAGACACTCGGGACAATATCGGCGAGCAATCGCCAAGCAATCGGCGAGGCCTTGCTGACTTGCTTTTTCTAGGCATCAAATGACCAAGAGTGAAGCCGATTGATTGCTTTCCAGCGATCGTCATTACTCTGCATCATCACTCGGCTATGTGAGATAGTGGCTTTAGGGGACCCATACTATTCAACATCTATGTAAATGATCTTATATCATTATCGCAAACTTTTTGTCAGTTATATAATTATGCTGATGATAATACGTTATCTTTTTGTCATAATGATGTTATTGCTGTTCAATTTAATTTAGAAAGAGCTTGTGTACTTGCCATTGACTGGTTTAAAAAGAACTACATGAAAGTTGATGCTGAAAAGTTTCAATTTATGATCCTCGGTAGAAAACATGAAAATCTTACACTGACCACTGTTGACTGTAAATGGAATTAAAATGAATCCAACAAAGAATATTAAGCTATTAGGTGTCACCATTGACAATGATTTAAGTTTTAATAATCATATTGAGAATATATCTATCCAAGCAGCTAGGCAAATCAATGTATTATCTCGTTTGTCTCGGGTACTTACTTTGCCATGTAACGTGTTAGATCAAAATCCTAGATGCATTTATTTTATCAAACTTAGGTTACTGTAGCATTGTATACCATCATTGTAAAGTAGTAGATGGGAGGAAGTTAGAAAATTTATTTAAGCATGCTATAAGATTTGTGTACCTAGATTTTTCTTCAACCTGTAAGGAACTGTTAGATAAAGCAAAAAGACCTCTGTATGTGTATAGACAAAGAATTATGATAATTACTGTTTGCAAGATATTGCAAACTAATGTCTACCAATGTCAAAAGATTTTTTTGCAGTACAAGATATGACATACAATTTCAGAAATGTCAATATGCCAAGACCACAATGTACAAGACTCTAAGACATGGATTTCATTCACTGGGTTACCAAGGTGCTATGCTAAAAAGGAACAAGATTCCTGATACCGTAAAGGCTTTGGACTACAATGGTTTTAAAAGTTGTTCTTAACAACCTGAGTGTCAATGTGGCACTTGCCTTTTATGTACCTTATAGTTTTATTTCATTCATCTTTCATCTGTAAATACTCATTGTTCTTATTTGTTAGTGTTAGACACAAGTGCTGTGCACTTCTAGTTTATTATGAATGACAAAGATGATGGTTGCAACAGAAGTCATGGTGAAAGTTAGTTTTCTTTTTCAAATTTATGCAAAAATTAATTTGAATAAGATTCACATGCTATATATAATTAAGCATTTTCTCTTCCAAACTCAGCTTTAAATAGTAATACACATAGTTATATTAGCAATCACGGATGAAATTCACATGCTGTAGATGGAGGAGCATTTTCTTTCCAGTACAAGTAACATGCATGGAGTATCGAGGTGGGTATACAAAACAGTAAAAGCCTTTAGGAGCAGATGTACCAATTTCTTATTTTGCTGTTTGTGTTTTATGCATTGATAAAATCATTTTTAACTGCATTTTAGTGCTAGAAATGACATTATCAGGAGTTTCATATGCAAACTAGCATATTCGTGTTTCACTCTTGGAAGTTCATATTTACTGCAATTTGGGTGCCATATCATCATGGTACTCTCTTTATGATAAAATTGTTTAAGAAATAATTTTAAAATTGTCTGTATACAAATTTCAAAGGAAATTTCATAGAGAAATAGCTGTGTGAGCATTACTTCGTAGCATTGGTATGGGCAGAATGCCATAGTCAATCAAGAAAGGTGCAGTGAACATGCGAGGTATGACGAGTGTGCATGAAGACTGTGTGGCTATCATGGCACAACTGAATTCTGGGATAGTGGGATGTCATCTCATGGGATATCGTAGTGAATCAACTCATCAAAGTAAGATAACTATTGGACCAGGTGATAGTTCATAAAAAACACCCTGGTAATTAAATATCTTTTTATTTTTTTTTGCATATTTGGAATTTTTCACTTTTACTACTACCACAAACAATGCTCATAAAGACCCAATAGAATTTATTTGCTTAAGAAAAACCACTCAAAATTATGTGCAAAATGTATCAATTATTGGTGGCCCAATATTTGGTGTTTTTAATTTTTTTGTTTAGATTATATGTCATGTTAGGCCATAGGTATTTCATGAGAAGCAGCATAACGGCCATAAACGAAGTGTTCCAGTTGCCTCTCAATGTCGGTTAGTAGACTGCTTGCTCCAATCCTGAACAGAGTAGGTTGAGTCCAGGAGTCGTCCAATTCTTCCTTCATCATGGAAAGCCAGGTCAGAGAGTCCTTGGCAGTCCTGATGCCTCCTGCTGGCTTAAATCCAACCTGCAGTGAATAAATACAAATAAAACTTATATAAGCTATAAATAAATGAGTATTTATTAAATCAGGCAGTATTTAAGTCACACAGATGAGTGAGCTTGCTCACAATAGATTACCTTTATTCCAGTCCTTCGGTAGTATTCCCTAATTGCCCTAACCATGACTAGTCCAACAGGCAAAATGGCATTTACTGCTTCTTTTCCAGTCGACGTTTTGATAAAATCAGCACCTGAAGAAAACGTGCAGTCGTTGGGGCAACAAATTTAACTAGGACTCAAACAAATCAATTAATATTGTATAACAGTGCATACCAGCCTGCATTGCCACCATGCTTGCTCGATAGACATTAGTCAAGGATCCAAGTTCTCCAGTGGCCAAAATCACTTTCAAATGAGCGCTGCCACAAGCTTCTTTCATCTGTCTGATTTCATCATAGACGCCTAATATTCGTACAAGTAAAACACATGTAAACTTCATGGGTATATATTCATATTCACAAACATTTTGCTGATATCAAGTAGGCTGAGGAACAACAGTGAATATTGATACAATCAATGAAATATTACAAACTAATTTCCACACCAAAGATGGCGGTAACCATATCCAATCACAAAATGATTTACCCTTCCAGTCTCCAGCCAAAGCCAAACTGCGTGCAATGACGATATCTATTTCTGATGCACCATCTTCCACAGCGAGCTTTATCTCAGTTAGTCTTGTAGCAAGGGGAGTTTGTCCAGCAGGAAACCCAGTGGCAACTGGTAAAGGAAATAAATATTTTTGCATAGAAAATTGGTGCGTAATCTCACTGGACTGGGATGCTGAATAATATTATTTCAAGTTACCATAAGGAGTTATGCAGAAATGTTTTAACTTGAATACATGAAGGCTCCAAGTTACACCATGGCATGTAAACACATTAACCTAACACAAACCTGAGGCTATTGGTACAGTAGGACCTTTAATCTGGCCTAGAGCTTTGACACAGTCCGTCACACGGCTGGGGTACACACATACCGCACCAGTAGTAATGGCTGCAAAACAAAATTTGGTTTAAATAGTAAGCTGACATCTTGAAGACTAACAGTAAAACTGTATGCAAAATTTGATTATCATGCAATATTGGGAAATTTTAACTCACGTATGCCAACTTTCAGGGCTTTAAGCATTTGAGGTTCAACAGGATGTTTCGCTTTGAAACATAGACGCTGAACATTAGTGAATGTATCGTCCCCAGCAAGTGCTGTTAAATCTATGCATTGAATTGCTCGTAGCAGCCACGCAGCCTGTAAAAGTACAAACCATCAGAAATGGAAAATAGTTGTCAATTTATTCTCATCCAAGTTAAACACAATTAATGTCATCTCATCTCAAACCATAAACATAATTAATGCAAAAAGTAGGAGAGATAAAAACAGTTAGTTTTGCTGTTAAAAACAAAAGGGGAGGCGATAGAATTAGAAGGTGATGGGGCAAGGAGGCTTTGAACTACGCAACTGTTTTAATTCTAGTTCATATAGTCTAATAAACAAACAAAATATATATGCAAAGACATGTATATGCTAAGATATAAAAGTCTTTGATATAAGACTTGCTTCTGTCGATTAATCTCCTAGAATTTTAATACGGTATACAATGCATAAATTCAATATATGTATCTGTGTTAATTGTTCAATGCGTGATTCATATGTTCCCAGGGTCATCGAAATTGGCCAGGGTCATCGAAATTGGCCACTAAAAATATATTATTACCAACACTTTCAGGATGCTTGTCGAAGATTCAGAACATTGTATGTGATCAGAAAATTAGTTTTGTGATTATTTATGAAGTTGCAACTTGCAAGGTGTGTAATCATATCATATGGTAATTGTATTTGTGGGGGGGGGGGGGGGGGGTGGGGGGGTGTCCAATTTCGATGACCTGGCCAATTTCGATGACCCCGAGTATATACATATTAAAAAATAAAGAGGGCACTATATATTCAACACTATGATAATACAACAACATGTATATCTGTCTGTGCTTTTACCTGCCATTGTTTTTTAACAGTTCTCCTGGTGTCCAGTTGTTCAGCTCTTCGCTTCACAGCAGCAAGATTAATGTGAACTTGTTCGAACCAAGAGGGGTCTTCATATGAAGGTTGATGTGAAAAAGTAAATATAGATAGGCCATGTATTGCATACACACATGCACAAATGAACAGCTGAAAACCTCATTGCAATAAGAAATTATAAATGCACATTTCTTACCAAATTCAACCCCAGCATTTCCCCCAGACATTGTGGACACACTGACATTCCCTTTAAAAGTCACAAGACATGAATTTGGGTTGTTGTACCATGGCCTATTGATGACCCAATTTGGAATATGTGTCACCCATATACAGTGCTGCCATCTTACAGTCAAAATGCCAAATTAACATACTGTATGTGTGGCCAGAACTTTTGAGACTTTTTTGACTTCTGAAATTATATCCTTATATCAAGACATGACACAAGAGATATATTGGCTTAAAAACTAGATTTCCTTTATTTTTAACATATATTTCCAATTATCATTCACATCGTAAGTTCCAGCTAACTTGGAAGCAATAAAATCTTATTCACATTATTTACAATTCAGCTAATGTTATCAGGTGCATCCGCATCAAACAAGCTCAGACATTTGTAGGTCACATTAAAAGACAATTTAACATAATTGACATTCATGAAATGAATACTCGTCTGGCAAATTCATTAAATGTAGTATTACCAGAATGCTAAACTCAAATGTACAAAAGGTCCTTCATATAAAGAGCATCAGTTGCTTGGAATCTACTGCCAGAGAGCTTAAAAACTGTGATACTATTGATAGCTTCAAAACTGGAGCAAAGTTGTACTTCTCATGATTTTATGTTATTGTTTATTTTATTGTTTTTAATGGGCCGCTTGAAAAACGGTTTTTATACCTAAGCGTTTCACCCATGTAAAATATTTTCACAAAAATAATTAACAAGATGCATGGACTGATTTATATATATATATGTACACGAGCAATACAGATTCTAACAGCTCAAGGTTATCATATCATTATTGCATATGGTTATAATTTAACTGACATGATTATTCGGATTAGCATGATAGATATCAACTGAGAAAATAAATACAATATATAATAATGAATAGGCTTATATAGAAGAAAAGACCATGTATAATATTTAAATTCCATGAAATTTTAACAATTCTTTCTAAGCTGCTAAGACTAGATATAAATATATACTTTATCTTTCCATTTTATCATCGAATGACTCTTGGAATACTAACCTTTTTTGCAACAAAAAAAGAAGATAAATATAGACATGTGTATAGCAAAACGATATTATGATTGTCAATAGATCATCACAATGACAGTAAGATAACCTTGGGAATCCCTTAGCAACATATTGCTCACCCACAGACAAGACCATTCAGCGAAGCAGATATAAATATTGTATTAAAAAAGATGCATAGAATTTCAGTTGAGGCACGTAATATTATATTGTACAATACTTGCTTTTGACATGTGGAATCGATCGAAAAAATTCTGTTACATTAATTAAGTCATAATTCTTAAGTTATTGGCAATCTGATTGGCATATAAAAAGAGCAGAATTGGTGCCAGAGCACAATATACTTATTCTAAAATATCACATTAATAATTGCATTCAGTTGGGTGAGCACCACAGATTTTTCAACTGCATAATATTTACACCATAACAAAATCCCCAGAATTGTCAGTCTCACTGTCATTGTGTTCTAATTGTCATTGGGCTTCCCGGCTCTCCTTTATCTGCTGAACTTGGCTCTTCAGGTTCTTCAGCAGCAGTCCTAGGGAATCCTTAAAAGAGACAATAGTTTATTAACAATTTAAATAGGAATCATGTAGCCGAAAATGAAACCAAGTAGAATCGAACAAACAGAAACTGAAAGATCTCTTTCAAACGTAGTATGTCATGACTTACGTTTTCCGACATCAGTTGCTGGAATTCTTCTATAAGTCTAGTGCTGCCATCTTCTGGTTCCTCAACCTGAAGTTCTTTCTCCAACTCTTGCCTGTGTGAAACATATACGACAGGGTTTAATAAAACAGTAACTTTTAGGCATTTCAACAAAAGCTGTATGAACCATGTTGATATACAAAATGAAAAACTTAACAACTTTGCCGTCTTCTAATTATTATGAGAAACTTACTCTCTCTGTTTCAGGAGATAAATCTCCGTCTGCACTCGCAGGTATTCCATTGCATACTGTAAACAAAACACAAAAAAAAAAAAAAAAAACAAGTATTAGCATTTCCTCCTTGTGTAATATAAATTTCAATAGAATAAAATCACTTTATCATACCCATAAAAGTCACCAAATTCATAGAGATAGCCTTAAGACTAAGATATAAATAAGGCGATACTTATTTAATTTTTATTCTCGGACTGCCAATATATTTAAGATGAAAAATGTGCCAAGAGCAAATAAATAATATGTTCCAGTGTTACTTAATGTGAATTTTCATATTATTATTTAATTTCGATTGGCCGAATCACTAAAAATTCCCCTAAGAGGATTCAAGAAGCTGAAAAAAATCATACAAATGTGGCTTAGGCTAAGGGATGCAGAAAGTGACTTGTCACAAGAACTCACCTCACAATGCTGTTTGTATATATGAACTGACTGGTCGTTAGTTGGACATGGTGGTAATGGCTAGAAGAAGAAAAAAGTTATAAATGAATAGCATTTTCCAAGTAAATGTGACATTTAGCACACAATTAGTTTTAAGTCACTGCCGAAAACACACCTGAAGCTGATGATCCATGGCTGTAATAAGCATATTCCAAGCCGGATCATTGTACACAACATCTGAAATATAGAAAAAACAACAACAGGGATTAATATGTTTCATATGTCTAATGGGTATATATATATATATACCAGTATGACCATTTTCAAAAGAGGTTTCACATGAGGAGCATACTTACCTTGGACATGGGGTGTAATGCCATGGGGTTGAGGCTCAGGATTTCCTGGAGCCCAGGAATTGCTGTGAAGAATAGTCTTGTTGTCATTTTCCGTTTCTGACCCACCTTCCTTGGAAAGTTGTCCTGGAGCAGTTGCAGCGTGATGGAGTTCAGGTTCAAGAACGATACTAGAGCTTCCATGTGATCCTGTCCGTGTATGTCCCCTCCCTGGAACACATTAAATTTATAATTCCTTACAACTATCCTTGGATAAACTAGAGATATAGTTTATCCTAGATCTATCCATTTCATGACGGAACAAAACTAACAATTAAATGAAGGCATGCAAGGATGATGACTTATACAGTCCAGGAGACAAAAAATTTCAAAAACACAAACTGGAAATATGAGCAAGTGCCATGCATGTTTAAATCAAGAAGACTAGTGATATATCACACACAAATTTCATATCTGAGAAAATCAAACTACAAAAAATGCATAACCTATCTACAATACGTTAAAGAAATGTAAGAGTCATGCAATACTGTTATTGTGGTTATTCAAGACCTTAAGTTTAAAAGTAAGTAGTAAACAAAGATCAGGAGCTAATGCTTTGAACTAAATTAAAAAGCAGTGCATTTTCATTTATTTACATACTGGCAATAATGCTACCACATTCATTTCATTACAAGCCCTCTTTTTGTTTTGTTTTAAGAGTCACTAATAATGGCATACTTAATGCGTAAGTTCAGCACAGGATTCAAAGCGACTACATCTTTCAATCAAACATGCATCGAAATAACAGACCCAAATTATTCCATAAACCTCAGCTTGTAATCAAGTAAATGCAGTAAGAGTGAGTGTTAGTATTTTAAAATACTTTTGCGAAAATGGAGACAACAGAGTATCAACAATTTCACATGCAAAGGAAAATTAAAACACCCAAAGTCTACATGCAGTTACGGAGGAAAATCCCAGAAAAATTACATTCAATTAAGAGTTAGTACAAATGCAAGAACCAACCCTGCAGCTTTATAAGAAGTAATAATGACACCGTTAACTTATGAACCCTGTCAAGGACCTAAGGGTTACCTTGCTTCGGTTGCCAGTTTGGCCCGAGCATATTACTCGAATTGCCATAAGATCCAGATCGTCGGTGTCCCAGAACTGAGTTAGTAATACAAGAATATTTGTCATTATGTTTAAGCTTGCATACATGCAGTTTCAACGTCCAAGGTACAAATGAACAAAGGTTTGAAAATAAAAATTAAAAAAAGATAGCAAGCAGCAACATATCAGTTACTTTTGGTGCTCATCAAAGCACGATGCTTCATGCACATTGACATTCCGGTTAAATTATCAGACCTTTGTAACTACGTTTCTTTTTAACATCAGCTGCACATATCCTCAATACAATAGGCCTACACATAGCAAACAATGCTTAAGATAGAGTTGTTTATTGTAAATTAATAAATCTTTTAGAAATTTTACTACTGATTCAGAGGCAAAATGCCATGATTTAAAGCCTGAAGCATCAATTTCCACTTATCTTACCATTAAAAACCATAACAGTAAAATTATCAATTGCTAGCTCTACCACAAACGACTAATTCACTCAATGCTAAATGACCTGTCTCAGAGGAAACCATGCAAAATTACTTACGACAATTGTTAAGATGGACAAAAAATAGTTGTGTAATCTTTTGCTAAGTTTTTGCATTTTGAGCACAGTTAGAGATGTATGGAAATGTACCTTCATCTGCCTTATTTAGGCAAATAGCATTGAAATCAACGGGAAAATAGGCAAAGTTGGGACTAAAATATCTTCTATAGTGTCACTTTATATTTTATGAAATATATATAGATATATGCTTATTTTTGCTGTTGCGACCGAGCAAATTTATGTGAAAAATGGTTCCAAAAGGCACCAACTTTGAGATGATCCTGTAGAAAAACTAAATACAATTTAAGAATTCTGTCTTCATTTTTCATGGTTTGGGAGGTCAATCTGTGGATGTTTAAAATTTCAGGAAAGTCTGAGAACCTCATCCAAACCACTCTGCATGGTTTTCTCTGAGACAGGTCATTAAATATCAGCCACATGTCTGGTAAAATTCACCTGGTTTTTTGTTTTCTGATGAAGATGTGGTAGCTGCAGCATTCTTCATGTAGTCCAATTCCTCCAATTTGCTCAGATCGGCAGAATAACGCTTGATTATGTCATATGAAGGAGTGCTGGAGCGTGATCCCCGTGTACCATCCAATAAACTCTCACGACTTGCTGCCAGAGAAGCAGGTGCACTAGTCCTTCTCTCATCTTGCTATAAAAATTTTACCATCGAAAAAATTCAAGTTCCTATACACTATTTCAATTTCAAAATTGTCAGAAAGAAATACATATAAATCTTACCACTTGCACCACAATTGGCTTTGGTTTGTAAGCAATTATAGGCACAGCAACAGGTTCTCCCATCTGTGACAAGGCATTCCTTACAGTCTCCCTGATTGTGTGGCCTTGACCCGTGCTGCCGCCCTGAGACACATTGGTGTAACTCGATTCGGTCAAAGGCACTCCTGTTCGGTAGCACATAAATAAACTTCAATGATTCACTAAAAATCTCACAAAAACAAACCATTTATATTAATGCCAAAGAAATTTTGAGACAGTGTTTTACCTCTGTGATCATAACCAGGATAGTGCAAGGGTACATCTGCACCTTCAAAATGCTAAAAAAAAAGAAGCATAACCATTAATTAGAAAAGCATATTCAAGCTCCTACATCTTCTTTTTGAAGGTCATAACATCACAAATTTATTTATTGAAGGGATCAAAACTTTTGACTGAACATTTACCTGGAATAGATGTGTCATGACCCGCTCAACTTCACTCATTGATGGCCTTTCACAAGGATTAGATGACCAGCATCTATAATGCAAATTAATACAATGACTGACATTCACCTAAAAAAACAAGAAGTAATTGTGATTCCTATTTATTATTTTATCCTGCTGTTTACCGACAAATTACAGACATAGTTCCCTTGTGCAGGGAACTGCATGTAGTCATTGACTATAATCGTGACTGTCTTATAGTCTATATGAATGGATTAAAATATTGCTAATAAAGCTAAATGAGTAACAAAGATTACTATTGGCAATTTGAATCACCATAGTCACAATATAAGTCAAATTATAGACATAGTCCCATTGTAGGGGGAACTCTTTAGTCATTGACTATGTACATGACTGTCTTAGAGATATATAGTCTATATGAATAAAAAAAGGGCTTGATAAATGAAATAATTTTAGTGTAGGGATATAACTAAAATCACAAAATAACTAATGCAGAGTCCCCATGTGCTGGGAACTGTGTCTGCTTTCTGTCCCTTTTATAAATGGAATTCTTCCAAATCTGTTTCAGTTTAGATAAACTTTTAATTAATATCAAATTTGTTGCTTTTACTCCAAGTATTGAATTACAGCCCTTATCTTTGATGGTGAGCAGTTCAACTCCCCATGCCATTAATTACATGAGTAATCAACACACTGATAGCTTGTCAAATAGGGGTTTTAAAACTGGTCCTGGTGGAGCCCTCTTGGGAGTTTTAGAAACATCTCTAGAGTCCCCCGCTGAGGTAGACTTCGCAGAGTTCCCCTGTGGCTGGGTTCTCCCCTACTGTTTACTTACCTAGTCATAAGTGCATTAATGGGCTTTGGACATCCAGCAATAATTGGGGGACGAGTACCTAAAAACAGAAATATACTGTTGAACACATTACATTCTGAGATACACAACGAGCACAAATGGAAAGAGATTTCAAGTGTTACATACCATTATGCACGGCCCACATAATCCTAAAAGCAGGCCCTCCAATTTCATCAAATGGTTTCTTTCGAGTCAGAACTTCCCACAAAATAATGCCCCAACTGAATACATCACACTTCTCGCTGTAGTTATTTCCTGAAAATTCACCATGTCATGACATTAACACTTAGTTATCACACATGAAAATTTAAGCCAAAGACTAAAATACGGAAGTATTGTTTTGCACTAGTCAGTTTTCTCAACAGTTTACTGTATCATCACTACAAGCAAATGTCTTTTGGGATTAAATTTCCAATCTTGGCTTTCGGCATACCCTCAAAGACTTCAGGTGCCATCCAAGCAGCACTTCCTTTGTTGTTTGTCATGTGAGTGTGTGCATCACACGCTGTGCCAAAATCACAGATCTTCAAGACTTTTCCACCATTGATCAATAGGAGGCTGAAAGAAGGAAAACAAGACTCATGATGAATTTATTTGCCTTCATACAATAATATAATAATAACTGGAAACAATAAATATATTCTATTTACAGTGTATGAAAGGCCAGGAGGAACACTCTAACACACATTAATAGCTCAGGGTTTCTGAGAGATCCAAGCAAATCATTATTAATGAATGACAATGGCATATTCTTTACACTATATAAATGAAGACATTTGGAAGGATGTCCCTAAGATTGTTTAGACAAAATATATCTTAAAAGTCCCTGTATTGAAGTGGGAATAGTCTTTGAACTTGTTGACATTTCTAGATGTTTTGAAAACTTACTTGGGAGGCTTGAGGTCCCTGTGAACAAGTGGTTTAGGTTTCATCCCATGTAGGTAGCACACTCCTCTTGCGCATTGCAGTGCCCAGCTCATGGCATGAGCAGCTGTGTAACTCGGAAGATTTTCTATGCTTTCCCCATGCAAAACTGAAAGCATTAGGTGCTCACTTCAATGTCAATTAAACAACATTATCATACACTGTGCAATATGTAAAATAATGAATAACCAAACAATTCAAACATAACTTGATGATTAGACATCGCAAAGCTAAACATACCATTGTACAGGGATCCCCCTTCTGCATACTCCATGACCAGACATACCTGTTACAGGAAAAAAATCATTCATACAGTGTGATCTATGAAGTCAGACTGGCCCATGAGTGATCCTAAAATAGTAAAAGGTAGAATGTACACTTACTGGTGAGTTTGTGCAAGCTCCATAAAGTTTAATGATATTTGGATGATTCACTCGAGACAGTTGTTTGAGTTCTGTGATGAAGGCTTTTTTCTCAGCCTCCGTCTCTATAGCTTTGACAGCTACATCTGCATTCCTCCATTTTGCTCTCTTCACAATCCCAAAGGCCCCTCGCCCAACAATCTGCAAAGATCGATGACACCATTCAAAATTGCAAATTTACTATTCTTTTATATGCAGGCTATGGCAGCATATTGTGCAAAATACCAATTGTTGGGCAAAATTTTAACAGTACTCCTGCAAACTCCTTTTTTTTTCAAAATCCTATTCGCGCTTTTACTCAATGAACTATCTGCTTCTCTTCAAATGAACATGTTAGCAGTTCTAGAGCTTAAGTTTTTAATCATTGTGTATACGTTTACTTTTTGCTGTACATGCCTAACATGTTCTTGCAACTGGCATATGCCACCATATATACATAAGTATGGCAAATCAATTTATTGGTTTACGGGTGGGTGTGGCAACTTAATTAAGTATTCCCTAAACTAGCAATGACAGCACCCGCAGGAGGCGCTATTGTTGAAATTGCTGCCTAGCAGAAAACTTGATCCAGTTTACCTCAGTCAACATTGACTCACATTACGGTTATTTTAACATATAAAAAGGACTGAATCATGGGGAATCACATGAAATTAAGGAATAAGGTTATGAGGAAGTGGTATAGCACACAAATTTAGGTTGAAAATGTGATGATACCACTTTGAACATAATATTACCAATTAGACAATATGGTTTCAAGTATTTGACATTATTTTGTGAAATTCTGTGAAATTCAGTTTTAAATAGTTTATATGTCCTAAGTTTTGGTTGTTGTGAACTGTCATTTTGAACTGTCATTTGTTAATAACTGGGAGAGATAAACATGAACCAAGCCCTCAGAGATGACAAGTTTCAGCACCAATCTCAAGAGTTCTTGGTCATTAATCATGACATCATCAACCAAAGCATTAGCTGTACCAACTTGCTCACAAGGGGGAGTGCAAGGCGGGGGTGCACTTTCACCCTTGCCGTCACACGATCGGCCATGAGCGATTTCACCACATATAGTTCCTGAGTCATTCTGATAGATAACAGCTGGCTAGTGTCCTCAAAGCACGGCCTAAAATAGCAATTATATTCTTTTGGTGAAATAACATGAAAAGAGATGCATTACCTTGACTTTATAAGTGTTACAGCGGACAGATTGCATTAAGTATTGATACGTGAGTAAAAGGGCTAATCTACATGGCGAAGTGCCTGTTCAAATCACTACGCTTGGTCAATGAGGTCAGGCCTTCTGCTGAAAAAGGGTAAAATAGGCCAAAATACCAAAATACCGTTACAACGGTCACAAACACGTGGGTTTTGTTGACAAAAGGATTTGCTTGCAAAGATTAATTGAGGCAATTAAAAGTTGTTCTGAACATTGTAAACTGTTTTCACACTCCATATGAGTGAATATCATAACCTATCCACATAGGACAATCCCATCTAATTGCTGTTACTAGTTTGACAGCTCTGACCATGTGGGCCTCATGCAAATTAGCTGAAAATTTTCGGCGTGCCTGCAGCGATGAAATGACGTAGGAGAGAGGCGCTGCGAGCAGCTTGTAGCTGTACCTGTTATACCCAAGTACAGTACTTCCGGCACACAGGGTTTATCATATTTGTTTATGTGTGGAGCAGTGGTCAACCATGCACATATTACTAAAAATTAGCAAGAATGATATTTTTATAGCCGAAATCTAGAGGAAGGGATGTTTATAATTAGTATTTATTCAAAAGTACCTATGTTACCACAAACTAAATCTTTACATATCATTAACTTCTACTTCTCCAGCAAAATGCACCCTCCCTGCTCACACTACAATTACATTAAAATTATATAATGGTAAAATTATGATAAAGTATAAAGTGTGGTTATTAGTCATATTTACTATTTAAGCAGTAACTCACAAAAATCACAAAATCAAAGTGGAATAGATCTACAAAGCTATTCTTCAGAGGCTTAGCAGCCTTTGAGCAGTCAATTGCACTTAGGCCTAAAGCTTGGGGGACTTGAAACTTCCAGTGAACTGTTAAAGATGCCACGGAGTCAATTGCAATCTGTCTGCCCAAAACCTATGGATTGTGCCTTTGACCAATATTGCAATCAAACAGTACTGACAGATTGGAGGCAAAATAAACCCCATTTAATGAGCTAATGGGCTACTCGCTCATACGGACCAGTGCTATCATTCTCCCGCTCACCCGTACGGCAAGGTAGTCGGTTTGGGCGACTGCTTAATGCGGTCACTGACATCATATATTATGACACTATTACTTCTCCCTTGTTCTTGCACTCTGTGACCTCACCATGGCCATTGTCTACTGATGATGTTACAATCCGATATCTGAGTGCAAAGAGAGGTCAATGAGGCAAAACTGCCAACATGGCTGCCGCGTGAAAAGGGTGTATGCATTGGCTGCAGGCCAAAGCACTCGCAGAGCAGCGAAAATCATATGAATAATGGCAGTGTGGTCCATTTTCGGCCCGACATTTGGCCTTTATAGGCTTTAACATGCTATACATTGTTGTATGGTGAATTCTTTACTGAATAAACTGCAGGGATATTATGTTAAAAACATATCCAATCGTTTGACACCTTATTTGCTGTCATAGGTAACACAGATAATTAGTAATAAACTGGATCATTTTTTGCTTCAAATTGAAACCCCTGCCTGAAAAAACAGTTACAAAATCCGAAAAGTTGCTTTATTCTTAAATATTTAAGGTGTCAGTGGGAGTGGAATTGAAGCAATAGAAAAAAGTGCTTTCAATGCCAGCTAAACAAAAGTTGCCAATATTTCAATAAATCCCTGGGATGGTTTCTATATATTGGAAATCTCGTTGCTGCACGCAATATTGCGCGCAAATCTATGTATTAATGGATAATACACACTGATAAGGCAATCTTGTGGTCAACTGGGCAATCCACAAATAACATCTAGCATCTCCAAAAGCACAAAACAAACCTCAAGGAACTGAAGCTCCTTGAAATCAATCTCCTCTACAAATGTGGGATTTGTTTCCATGTTATGGCATGCTGTTACACCCAGAAATGACCATAATAAACGTCCAAATTGCTCTTGATAGTCTTGTTTTGGAATTTTGGTGCCGAGCGATAAAGGGTGGTTATTTACCAACATGTATATTTTTGTTTTACTTTTATCGTATTATATATTTTTTGTTGTTATCTAAATCTTATAAAAACGTGCTCTATAACATTTGTAAGAAATATTAAGTTTCTGAAAAAAAAACTAAAGAAACTCAATAAACCATTTCCGGTAGGCGCCATTTTGTAAAGACGATCATGCTGCTGCGACTGAGCGCAATCTGCGTCTCTGGTTAGGCCCAAAAAGGAGGACATCATGTTCAAGAAACCAAAAAGAAATTTTAGAGCACGGAGAGTGCGTAACAGTGAATCTGAAGAAGAACAAGATGACCATGGAAAGAGGGAGGAACAAATTTCAGAGGCTGCCTTGCCCAGCAATGAAACCAAGCCAGCAAATGACAAACCGAAATCTAAACCTAAGTCTGGCGCTACAATGCTCAGCTTTGGTGACGAAGAAGGTGAGGGGTGTGGATTCGTTAATTGCAATACGTACTTTCACAATGTAAACAACTCCAGAAAAACTCGCAGGCTGTGTTGTGTGTAAAATCTATTAAGGAATGATACACACACTTCGATTTAGTAAACTAATATTGTGAAAGTGAAATTGGATTAATAAATTATAATAAATTATTCACAACAGTAGAAAATTGACTGTGCTAAACATTGAACAGGCTGTTGGGTAATGATGTGTCAAAGCATGTTGGTAATTTGTGTAATTTTTTTTATTCCAGATGGGAACGAAACATTTAAAATAAAGAAATCTAGCCACAGCAAGAGAATTGCCAAGCAGATAAAAAAAGAGAGCAAAAAGGAGAAAGAAGAACGTGAGAAACAGGAACGAGAAGAACAGGAGAGAGAAAGAAGAGAAGCTGAGGAGAGGGCCAGGTTACAGAGAAGTCAATCATCTGAGGTATACATATATATATATATAATTTTTGTTGACAATCTCAATATCATGAGTTGATACATGTGTCAGTACTCTATTTATACAGTACTATACATAGGCTAGTGAAGAAGCAACATGAACTTTTCAGAAATAGTTACCCTTTTGCTTAGAAAATTACTCAGTCATGTTTTTTGCACAAAATTCAGCATATTATATGGCACTAATTTAGACTGCTAGTACTTTACGAATGCAGAGATATAACTTCAGAATTTCATTTTGATATAAGCTCTTACTGCTTTCAGAGTGACAGGTCTAACAGTCCAAATGGCCACATATCATATTCTGACAGTGAGGACTCAGACTCTGAGAGAGGAAGGAAAAAGTCAGCTCCATTCCAGTCTGTGTTGCAAAGTGAGTTTGAGGCTGTTGTCCTTCGTCATTGGATACTGAATGATTTACCAAACAATTTGCTTTTAAATAGTAAGATTCTGTAGGAATGCAATATTGAGTAAAATATTCGGTATGAAAGTGCACTTTAAAGTGTTATCTCGGAGAACTTCACTGAATGTGTGCAAAATGTCTTTTTGATGTTTTCACAGCTGGGCAAATTCCTGATGCTCACATGATTCACATGGCACGCATGAAACGTCAAAAAGCTCGAGAGCAGCAAGATTTCATTCCTTTGGAGGAAGAGGAGCCTGAAAATGCAAAATCACGACTGATTAGGTATGTTGCAATTAGCTAAGAATATCTAACCAAACTTCAATTTTAAGTTTAGTAAGACGGATGAGATTCATTTGTTTTGTGTACTTTGATGTTCTAGAGAGGATGACCATGACTACAGTGATGATGAAGGAAGCAGTCGAATTAAATTTTCTGTAGATAACCGTGATCAAGAACTAAGGAAGATGCATAAGACTCTACATGATGCTATGCATGATGATGAGGGTAGCGATCATGAAAATACTTGGGAAGAGCAACAGATTATGAAAGGAGTTAACATTATTTTGGTAAGAACACAGAATTGCTTCAATTCTTCAATTGCTAAACCACTTTAGGTAAAGTGCCTTTTTTGGAGAAATGCTTTTTCATTTGAAATGATAAAATCATTATTCAATTTTGTTTGCAGCCCAATGCTGCCAGTGGCCCATCGGAGAATAATGGCAACGTTGACCAGTATGCATATAGCCAAACTGGCGGCTTGTTCAACAGTGTCCAAGGAGCTTATAATCCTGCAGCACAACCTCCTAAAGTTGATCTCAGCAAAACTCTGGCGGATATGCAGAATCTTAGTATAAGTGATGTCTCTAAAAGTATGAAAGAACGGTATGTGGCACTCAGTTCAATTAGTACAATATAAAACAATCATTTGCTGTAATATTACAGTAATATATTGATGTATTTGACTTAGATTTTACACATTACTACTTAATAGCCTTAATGTTCAAGGTGAAACTGCAGTTTGCATCGCACTGTACATTTCTTTTAAAGGCAATTCTGATTCCTTTTAAATGTTCTCTTTGACAGACTGGAGGAAGTCACCAGTGTATATAGAACTCATGTGCTTGAAAGAGACAGCATGGAAAGTAGATTTGAGCTGTGCCAGGAAAATATTGAGAAGTGTGAGAAGGAAAAACCTAGATTAGAAGATCAGTATAAGTTCTACCAGGAAATGAAAGTGTACGTGCGCAACATCGTTGAGTGCCTCAATGAAAAGGTAATTGTTGGTTAAAAGTTTTCGTTTCAACTTTTTGTGGAAATTGAATAAGAATTGCATCTGTTATAGTTTGTTTCATTTTCACAGGTCCCACAAATAGAATATCTGGAAAGGTGTATGCACCATCTTTTGAAAGGGAGGACGGAAAAATTCATTAAAAGGAGACAGGAAGATGTGAAGGATCAATCTGAGGAAAATGCTTCTGGTAAGATTTTGGCCGAATTAAGATTTGACAATGGTATTCATTTATGTATCGGCCTGTTCACCATATAATTATCTTTGATTTTTATTTTAGTTGGAAAGACTAGTGCTCCTGTGGTAACTCCCAACCCCGAGAGACAAAGACGGGCTGCAGAAAGAGAAGCCAGAAGGTATGATGTTAGATTAGAACCTATACTTTGTATTGTGAAACTAAATAAAGTGAAGTTTTTCATCTATATATTCTTGGAATCATTGAGTGTTAAGTTTGCAGGACTCGAAGGAGGCGGAAGCGAGAAAGCCAAGGCACTCTGCGACACGATGATGGGATGTCAACAGATGATGAGGAAAATAATTCTGATTTAGCTAAATATTCTACAGAAAGAGGTATGGAGTGTTACTTGGATTCTGGGTGAATATACTTACTATCGTTGCTAAAATTGGTTTTTTTATATGAATATTACTTCTTTCAGAACGAGTTCTTGAAGACAGCAGTACCATCTTTGATGATGTCAACCAGGAGTTCTACGACTTGGGAATAATCAAGAGAAGATTTGAAGAGTGGTCCAGGTTTCAGAAGGAATCCTATGAGGAGGCCTACATTGCGCTTTGTCTACCCAAGCTCTTCACGCCTTATGTCAAACTCGATCTGATAGACTGGAACCCACTGGAGGTGGGACAGATATACTCTCTTCATAAGACCACCTCAGCATTGCTGTGTGTTGCCTGAACTTAATGTGGCCATTAGCATGGGTCTCTATGCTTCCCAGTCATCTGACCATCTCGCTAAAGCTGCTTATAAGATGACTTTTCGCTGAGACTGCAATCTAAATTTTTGTGGTAATAGTCGCATCAAAACCTGTTGAACTTGCTACCACAAAAATTTATTCATTCATTGTTTTTATCTACAAAGGCCATCATTGTTTCCCTTCCGAAATTGGGAGTTTTTACACAAAAAATTGAATTGCCCAACTTACATTCCATTCGTTAACTGACTGTGCGAAGTGATTTTTGATATATATGTCAGATATTTTATCCTTTGAAAGAACATTATAATGAGCAATGTGTCTGTTTTACAGGAGGGCTGTGGAAACTTTGAAGAGTCTGCATGGTTCGAGAGCTTCATGTTTTATGGCTGTAGAGATAGAGAAGATCTACAGCCTGATGACAATGATATCAAACTCATTCCCAGCTTAATAGAAAAGGTGCTTTTACCCAAATTAACAGGTATTCTTATTTATTGTCGCTTTGAAACAACCCTGGATAATGAGTAGCCCTGTGCTCTCGTCACTGATTCTGCAGCAGAGACTTGATTAGATTAGTTAATTGCACTGTATAGTGACTCGCCCTGCAGAGGATTGTTTGGAACTTATTGGAAGCGCATCTTATATTGTTCAAGCAGCCTATGGAGACTTCGTATTAAAAGAGACTCAAACTATACATATTAGATTTTGCTACCTTGATGTCAATTCAACTGTGCTTAATGAATGAATGAATGTGATCTGTTTTACAAGGGCCTCAGCTAATTTTAAACATTTTGAAATTAGCTAAGGCCTCCTTGTACTGTGACAGGTGTTTTGAATTTACATTTTATTAAGGGTCACTATTTGAAGAACATATCGTGAAGTTTGTGTTCAATATTTCTTACAGTGCTGGTAGAGACCGTTTGGGATCCTATGTCATCAAGTCAGACATTGAAACTGATCAGACTGGTTCAAAAGCTGCTGACCGACTATCCCATGGTCAATCACGATAGCAAGAACACCCAGGCTTTAATGACCGCAATTCACACTCGTCTAAAGAAGACTTTGGATGATGATGTGTTTGTTCCACTATACTCAAAGCCGTAAGTATATATTGTTGATGTTTATTATGAAATATTTTTAGCGCAAATTTGCTGGTTCACCAAATGTATTCCCAACATGTGTGATAAATTATAATTTCATGTTTCAGAATTCTTGAAAACAAAAATCAGGGTCCCTATCTATTTTTCCAAAGACAGTTTTGGACCTGTGTCAAGGTATAATTGGCCACTTTTTATATCCAAATTTAATTAATTAATTATTTAATCATTGTATAATTTCGGACTGTGTCAAGTTGGTCGTTAAGTCAGTCTTTTTTTCTTTTTTTGCAGTTACTCGGAAATATCTTTAGTTGGCATGGTCTTCTGTCTGACAAAACTTTGATGGAATTGGGGTTGGATTCTCTGCTGAACAGATACATGGTGTTATCTCTGCTTAATTCTCCTGTAAATAATGATACTATCTACAAATGTCAACAGGTATGTCACACCCACACCGGTATTATGATTTAAAAAAATTTATTGGCGGGAGTATGCGGTTTATAAATATGTCATCTTTTTAATCGCAGGTAACTAGTACATTACCCAAGAGTTGGTTCAAAGATTTGGATGGCAACAGTACCTTACCGCAGTTGGAAAATCTGTGTCGATATTTATCATCTTCTGCTGCAACTCTGCATAAGAGTGGTGAGGGAGGGAGAGATGCTGATAGGAAGGAAGCAAGGTAACCACGAGTTTAATGTTTCAATATATGGTATTACTAACATTACAATTTTTGTCAGTAACTTATTTAAATCTATTTATTTTCCAGAGAGAGCATAAAGCAGATCAGTAAACTTCTGGTGAATATCCATGCTACAGATCATGCGCTAAACCTATCCAATCAGTTCAGCTTCAAATTGTGATATCATTATAAAAATATTTTTATGTTATTGTATACATGTCATTATGCTGAATTTTAATTATTTCTCTAGATTAAATGTGATCGTATATATTGAAGAAATGTGTATAAATACAGAAAAAATATATGTATGAAATACTCAAGTGTTGTGTATTCACATGCATTAAATCTTTAAATGTGATGGGATGGTGTATTTTCTCAATATTTTAACTGGAATTGGGTTTCCTTGCTCTAATTGCAATAAGATTGTGCAGAGGAAGAACGCTACATCTTTAAGTTCATTAAAACTTTGAGCTCTGGTGAAATCTTTAAGTTTTGGTGCACTTCTATCTTGCCTCCTATACAACTTCTCCAGCACAATGGCTAACCTACTTGACAACCATACTATAGCCAAACATGTGACCCATCCGGGTTAAAAATCATTTTAACTACATCCGTCTTTATATAGAGGAAAAGCTATTCACCTAATTAAATACTGGCTCTCGGGAGCGCCATGAATACTGGCACGTGTATGTTAGCGGTGCTAGAGCAGAGGAGGATGAGCAGTTCTGTGGCACCAGTGTGCGTGCTTGGTTGTCTTCTGCGCTTGACCAGGGCATTCCTCTCCACTCCACATAATAGTGAAAGACCATGAGAATCAAATTAAACAATAAACACAGGGGAACTACAATATATGCGGGGTATACACAGTATGCAAGATTCTCTTGGGAATTTGATGCTACAAACAAGTATACAAAGGGTTTGAGTTGAGGGAGTTATGTTGCTTAGTCTCCTGGAGGCTTGTGATTCTTGCTGCTTGTCGGTGTGTAAAGACTGCTATTGTAATCGCATACACGGGGTTGATTACAAGTGGTCTCCCGAGTCAAAAGGCACTGACAGTGCAATGTGGCGTGGGCGAGCCCAACCACAATATTCCCTGTACATGTGCCTTTACTACATTATTAGCCACATTCAGTTATCCTTGAAGGTGCACATGAGTGAAGATTGCTGATGACCAATATGCAGTTCGTTCCATTACAGCCAATCTCATAGACTTGGAAGCTAAACTCCAGATGATGTCATGCTTGTCCAGGATTCCCATTGGCTGACAGCTTAACCAATGGAAGTCTCGTATTAACATGCATTCTCTGGAGTTCATCTTCCAAGTCTGTCAGATTAGTAACTTTACAAGTCAATGAAATAGATTAAAAAAAGGGCTGTCAAATTGAGCCTAGACTTGGCTAGACAATTTTCGCTATACAATGCTATCTGCTACTAAAAGAAGCTGGCTATATTTGTCTGCTGTAAATGGTACGCAAGCAACAAGGCAAATAACTAATCCGGCTGATGCAGAATGATCCCTTAATTATTTAAGCATGAAAAGTTGAGTTCCAGTTACTTTTCAGTTACTGCAATTTTGCATGTGAGGAACCAGCCCAGGTAGCAAACATGATGGTCCGCCGGTGGCAATGTAGCGGCATTTCACCCACCTAATACCAAATGCGGGGGCATAGCTCAGAGGTAGCGCTCTGGGCTTCCAACCGCTGGGTGTATAGGGTTCGATTCCCAGTCGAGCCTAAGTTGGATGGCTGTTTCATCCTTCGTCTCATTGCCATGGTCCCTGCCTGTCCTAATTAGCCCATCCGGTGCAGAAATACAGGACGTAAAGCCCAAATCACACACACACCAAATGCTGTCTAAGGAATGCCTGCAAAGCACTCCTTGACACTGTCATCACCTCGCAGCCAGCGACCTAATTATGTACATGATTTGCATGTTCACTCATCTATTAATAATTAATAATTTTCTCTTATAGTCTATAGGCTGGCTTATGGTAATAAAGGTCTAACAGATATAATTAGATGTTTATGTGCTGAGTTTACGCAATTCTTGTTCTTACAAGGAGGCAATTCAGAAAAATTATCTTAACTAAAAAAATATGAATATTGTAGTAAATAAATACCTAAGAGGAAAAATAGAACACATCCGTTCACTTACACTGTCTGGCAATCAAGAGAGATCAGCCGGGCAGAAACGCATCACCGCGCAGGCGTCATAGGAGCTCCCGGAGACGGCCGAAGATCCACGAAGATCAACGAGCAAATTCACCACACTCTTCCCCTCCATATTTTTGGTAGTTGATTATGGTGGAAATAAAGACATTGGAGCCCACAACTCTACCACTGCCAAGATACTCCTGGGAGGGTACGAGGGGGCCTCCATCTGTAGGGAGGTGGGGTTACACCATACTGCAGTCCATCAGGGCTCTGGAGCATGGGGAGGGCAGATTTGAAATGATAGCCTCTTCTTGTAGTAACACGTCAAGGATAGCCTCTTCCTGCAGTAACGCTTCGAGGATAGCCTCTTCCTGTAGTTACACGTCGAGGATGGCCTCTTCCGGTAGTAACACGTCAAGGATAGCCTCTTCTCATAGTAACACATCGAGGATAGCCTCCAAACGAGGAGGACACGCAAGCCAAGAGGAGCCACCAACTTGGCCACCCGTAGTTCGAGTGGCCCAAGGGAGCATCCCCAGGCTTGCTGGGCACCAACGGACATCAGCAATGACCGTTCAAGTCATTGCGGTCCCTGCAAGGAACCAGAAATAATCAGACTCAAAAGCCTGGTAATGAAAACGCTCTGTGAGCATTTAACCTTGCTGCTTCAAGGATAATGGAGGGGCATTGGCCTTTCAGCTGACCTAGCCATCGGCCAACTAGGAAAAGATCCATCCGGGGGGATGCAGGCCCAGTAGTTTGGTCGACACCCGGGTTGATCGAGTCAGATACGGAGCATCCGACTCGATCAGGATCTGTTCTAAGCACAGACCTCTAGCTGCCCATCCATGTTCCTTGGCAGCAGCTCCTGTCAGTGCCAAAGACCGGTGCTCAAAACTAAAACAAGCAATTTTGAAATCGGTCACACCACCGGGCCACATTTAAACGTGTGCCCAAGAAACCGTGGGCCTGAACTATTACGGTCCTGGGATGCACCCGATGGGCCATTATTTCAAGGCACACATCGAGGGCCCCAGGACCACGGCAATGGATAACAATAGGCATGGATCCTGGACACAGACCGAGCTGTTCCTCAAAACCGGTCTGTTGTCGATCTTTCTGACGGGGAGTCAGATACCGGGCCGTATCGATCCCTATCTCCCCCAGTCCCACACAGTTGGATGGCTGTTTCATCCTTCATCTCATTGCCATGGTCTCTGCCTGTCCTAATTAGCCCAGCAGGTGCAGAAATACAGGACGTAAATCCCTAATCACCCACCCACCCGTTGGCCAAATTGGCAGCCCAAGCGGTCAAGGTGGATATGTGCATCCACAACACGCTGGACATGCCGAGGACGAGGTGGCCTTTCCTCAGTGAATCGTTCATTGAGACTGCCAATGGCCCTGTTGGTGGCTGACTGCAAGTGGCACATTATACAGGCCAGAACCTTCGGGTGAAATAGACAGGCCACCATGCTCGGTGGCTTTACGGAAAATACCTCTAGTGGGGTTACCCGATTATGACCACTATGCCTCTCCCATAGCCGGAACAGGAGCTGCTGCTCCATGGAGAGGTGAAATGGAGAGGGGTCATGGGGATAATATCCCCTGCTGGTGACCAGGCCAAGCAGCTCTGCATTGGACTGGCAGCCCAGATCCAAACGGATCAGGCGTAGCAGACCATTGCAGAGATGCGCCCAGGTCCCAGCATCTCCCTCTGACATCGCTGCAGGATCACAGGTTTGCCCATGCCGAATTTTAAGGTTGCTGACCGCGGATTCCTGTACTTTGCAACGCCAGCAGGCTCGCTTAGGAGCCAACCACCAAGGCAAATGGCGGGCCTCAATATGGCGGCGAAGTTTTTTATCGCCGATACGGCTGCAGCACAGGGGGGCAGTAGGGGTATTCCTCAGGCTCTCCCGTCTGTTGTAGGTTGTCATTTACGGTAAGGTCCTCTGTCGGGATCCCGGCCCCCGGGAAGTCGTCAACGGAGGGCACGACATAAACAGTGGCCTCTCCAAAGAAAACTCGGCGGGGCACGGGGGTCCCTACAGGCTCGTCAATAACCATGGTTGACTCACCGTCATCCTCCTCGTCTTCGTCATCATCAGGTGCTGGCCCGGGCCTCCAGCCAAAGGGTTTACACTGGGGCTCCCAGTTGGAACCACCCGGCTGTGGCTCCGGGTCAGCAAATTGGGGAGGAGGGGGGATGACATCCTCCTGTTGGAACGCTTTAGTGGCAGTCCCCGCCCGCAGATGTTGGCGAAGCCGTTTCCTTCGCTCACAGCGCATGTGTTTGCGACGGAAAACGGCTTCCGGGGCCTCTTGGGATCCGCACTGGACACATGCACCCGGAGAGGGAGGGGTGTCAGTGGACCCAATGGGAGCAGCGGCTGAGGTCACTGCTGGGGAAAATGAGGCCCCGGGGAACACATCAGACGCCGCTACCATGGTCTCACCGTCCGGGACAATCGTTTCGGAGTCAGATTCGTCCTCTGACTCATCATCAACTACTGTCTCCGAGTCAAAGGGTTCATCTTCTAGGTGGAGCAGTAGCTCTACGACGTCCCCCGTGCACGCCTCCTCCAATTCCTCCGAGTCCATGTGCTTCAAGGTAGACTGCGGGTCCATGTTTTTGGAAGGAACTACCCCCTCCTCAGAGTCACTCGGCTATTTCCTCTTCTTCCTCGCCTAGGTCCAGTAGGAGCTCAGGCACCATCTCCTCTGTGGGGACGGGGGCCTAGCTCAAAGGTAGCGCTCTGGGCTTCCAACCTCTGGGTCCCGGGTTCGATTCCCGGTCGAGCCTAAGTTGGATGGCTGTTTCATCCTTCGTCTCATTGCCATGGTCTCTGCCTGTCCTAATTAGCCCAACTGGTGCAGAAATACAGGACGTAAAGCCCTAATCACCCACACCACCCAGCATGGAGACAAGAGTAGAAAACCCCCTTTTAATGCCGTGCATCAAAATATAAACAACAATCCCTTTCATACATTGAATTTTAGAGTTAAATTCCTCTCCACTTGAGGATTATTTTGGTTTTTTCCACGTGAAAATATGATTATTCTTAGCCAAAATAAACAATTATTCAGCTAAAATGTCGCATTTAAATGAGCAAAAACAGTTGATGTTTACATTCTCATAACTTCTATGGATAGCAAACAACATATAGCTCATAAATGCGAATTGGTGCGAAATTTGTTATTTGTAAGGAAAACTGACAGCCCCCTATCAATGGTACTGACAGCAGAGTTCACTGGATTTTTTCATCTTTTTAGGTATGAAGTGTAAATGTCACATAAATCAACAATCAATTACAGAAAATAGTGTACAAATTATGGCTAGTATACATGTCAATCCCTGGTTAAAAGAAACCCTGACTTTATGCATGTACAATGTATGCATGCACCTATGTATACATGTATATAGATAATAATATTATTGCAAAGGAAAGGGCTTAATTCTCACATTTTCATGATATATTAAGCAGTTTGGTAATGTTTACCACACTGAAATTTATATATAAAATACATTAAATTTGTATATATACTGTTTCCATGACAATTAAACCTGGTGATTTAATCTTTTTACATTGTATATGATTTAATATATTTCCGAATTTTAATGATCAAGATTTCAAATTATTAAAACCTTGTATTATCTCTGAATTTAGCTGAATGTATCATCACTTTTGAGGAATATCTTAAACTTCGAGGCTGCCTGTCCTAATTAGCCCAACTGGTGCAGAATACAGGACGTAAAGCCCTAATCCACCCCCCCCCCCCCACCACTTAAACTTCTAGGGTTTTTAATGCAACAAGGGTGTATAATCACCCTCTCAGTGCCACAGTGAGGTATGTGACGCTCATTTAGGGGGTGATTTGTTGTAATAAAAGGGGGTGATAAACACGATAACGTGAAATTTCACAGATCTTTTAATAAACATGTCTCCATGATCACAGCCCTTGATTATTCATAGTAAACTCAAAGTCAAAAAAAACTTATCAAGTTGGTTTTTTGGATATTTTCTACTTGGGAGGGTGCCAGTTCAAATGCATGTATTTTCTGTGTCATTAAACACTAAAACAACACAACAGTTGTGCTTGACCACCTTTGTCATGCTTCAATGATTTCAGCCAAACAGTTTGCTCTGATGACCTTTTTGATTAAGTCCTTAAGTTCTAATGACCCAAATTCAATCAAATCCTGTTTGGTGATTCTCTGAAGACTCCTGGTTGAGAATACGCACAGAAAACTCAGATGCTGCGGTTGATGCCCGAGCAGCGGGCCAGGGCAATAGGGATGCTTCAAGCTGGCATGCTTCAGCGTGCTGTTGCCAGGCATCTTGGATGCTCACAGCCTGCAATATATGCTGACACAGCAACTGTTAATGACCGTCCAAGGTCAGGAAGACCTAGGGTAACCACCCCAAACCAGGACAGATGGATAGTGCTGCAGCACCTGCGGGACCATTTTCGCCGTGCCACTGAGACTGCAGCCAGGACACATGGTCGTCATAACCGGAGAATTAGTGCATCAACTGTGCGAAGAAGACTCAGAGGCCGGGGAATGCATGCAAGGCGCCCCTGCAGAGGTCCAGTGCTGACCAGGATCCACAGACGCAACCGACTCAGATGGTGCCGGGAACATCAGCGTTGGACACGGCAGCAGTACGTGGGCCAGTGTGGTTTTTAGTGACGAGTCTCGCTTTTGCCTCACCACTGCTGATGGCCGAGAAAGAGTATGGCGCAGAAGAGGTGAGCTATTTGTCCGATGCTGCATTCGTGAGTTCAACCGTTGGGGAGGACCAGGTGTGATGGTCTGGGCGGGGATCACCGCTCGCAATAGGACACCCTTGGTTGTGGTTGAGGGTAACCTGACTGCACAACGGTATGTCAATGAGGTCCTGGAATCCCACCTGGTACCGTTTATGGAGGCCCATCCAGAAATTGACATCTTCCAGCAGGATAATGCCAGGCCCCATGCAGCAAGGTTGACCACCAACTTCCTCCAGACACAAGGCATTCAGGTGATGCAGTGGATGTCCTACTCCCCTGACCTCAACCCCATTGAGCAGCTGTGGGATGAGCTTGGCAGATGTGTTTCTGCAAGGAGGAGGCAGCCAGTGACCAGACAGATGCTGATCCAAGCACTGCAGGAGGAATGGGATAGGCTTCCACAACAGACCATCCGAAACCTGGTGCAGAGCATGTGCAGGTGTGTTGCATGTGTAAGGGCCCGCGGAGGACACACGCAGTATTGAGGACCATGCCTGTAGTGACTGGCTTTTTTGGCCATCCTTGTTGACTTTTTTCGTTTTCTTGTTGACATGTGTTGATGTGTGAACTTCGTTTCAGTACCTCTTGTTGAACTTTCTGTTGTTGTGACATGGCTAGCACAGTTTTTTGTTGTTTGTTGCCTCAGAATCATTGATTAAACACTCCTGAAAGAGACCATGCCATTGTTTTGTGTTGTCTACTTGTATATGTATATGCTCTTGATCAAGAAAATTAAGGCAACGCAACAAACACTGAGTCATTGGTATATAATTAGAGAATTGGAAAATGACTGTATTACCAGTCTAAGAAACTGAGCAGGCTCTTTGATCTGGCTTGGAGCAACCGACTGTGACCACCATGGGGAGGGGGGGGGGGGGGTTACTTCTGACTGGTCAATGGTCATTGCTTGGCCCAGAGAGCGCATGAATTTCTTTTAAGCATTGTGTTTATGCGTTTTTGGGGCCTTATCATTTTAATTGGCTCCCTTGGCCTTGGGTCAGCTCACCCCCTCTCTGCACAGTGGGTTGTCAGCAGCGGCAGCATCTCAAAAACTTCCCCCCCCCCCCCCTTCCATACCCTTGTCAGATTTACTTGAAATTTATCTAGTGTTCTTAATGAACACCTTTCATTACCTTTCATTTGTTTGCCTAAGTTAAAATAAAAGCCTCAATTCAGAAAAAAAGGCAATTTGCACTGATCAAGCCATCCTTTAAATATATTCAATAAATAAACAAACAACATACATAATGCCCAGTGTGTTTTGATCACTGTTAATAATCCAATTTCTCATGACTACACAACAGATCATGTTAGACAAAATTTAAAAAAAGGCTGAATTATGATGTCATATCTCTGTATCTTCTGAATGTAAGTAGTCTAAAGCAGTGTAATAAAATATCTGTGCTTTATAATTGAACTCCAATAATGTGAAATAAACCCTTGAAATTTGTGAAATCATGGAGTCATGCATTTTACCCCTGCATTTAAAGTTATCTGAATGTAATAAAATGGAAATCTGACACAGATTAGAAACACATGTGGCTGATAAGGGCAAAGGGCTGCTGACCAGCCTCCACAGCAGCCCACCATCATAATATCCGTGACAAGGGGCAAGGAGGCGTGACGAGCCACTACAGGCCGACACCATCCGCCAATCAATTATAGCCAATTAGTTAGGAATGTCTATCAGCTTTGCGGGGCCTTTCGCCGTGTTTTGGGGTGATGTCGGCAAAATATGGACAATTCCATATGAGTCATACTGTAGTTGTAGAAGCTGCATCTATTGGCTCATCTTCATCACCCCCACCCACAAAATATTCAGCACCTTAGAAGATATAAAGTTCTTAAACAAGCAATTGATAAACAATTTTACATATTTATTTACATAGGTATTGGACCGCTGGGTACCGGGTTCGATTCCCGGTCGAGCCTAAGTTGGATGGCTGTTTCATCCTTCGTCTCATTGCCATGGTCTCTGCCTGTCCTAGTTAGCCCAACTGGTGCAGAAATACCGGACGTAAAACCCTAATCACCCACCCACCCCCAGACCTATAGGGTAAAACTGGAAGGTAAAGACCTCTCAGGGGGGTTACTCTACATTTAACTAGTCTGAAATATGACTGCATCTGTCTGATCATTTCTGGGTGACACATAGGATACAGACTATGAAGGTTTACGGAGGGGTATAAACTTGTATAATCGTAGTAACTGATCTTTTCCCCTTCTTTTACTTCCCTAAAGAAGACTGTTGGGTATACCGGTCCGCCAAACAAGCTGTCACAAATTTTAACAAGCTCGTCAAATTCGCACTCCATAATTGAGACGACTTTATACCCCAGAGCTTCGATTTTCCTCAACCTAGCCTGGATGGCTTCGTACAACTTTTCCATTGTCATCTTAGTGTGGGGGTCCCAAAGACTTTTAAGATATGCACAATGGTGACCATGCCACCAGCATCCTAGAAACTCATAATAGCACATCAGTACGGTCTTAAGCGTTGACTCGGAAATTTGTGTACGAAATTCTCCACTATTTCGAGCATGTTGGAGAGGTCTGCCCAACTCCTCAGACTTCCACTGCACCCATGCTGTGGCCTTTTTGCTATCATTTGCATGCTTGCCATACCCGTTTGCAGGAATCTGAAAGGGGGGATTTCATGAATTTTGATTTAGCTGTCTGTTGATGATCTCTCCGTTAAAAGACCATTCACCCCTTTTCAGTACAGCTTTACCACTCCTCCCATCTTGCAAAGTGACAAAATGCTCTTCGTGCATGGTAAGTTACCTTTGAATCGGCTACAGTTGTCATTTCAATTATCATCTCTGAACTTGATACAGGCTTCCCTTAATATGTCAACATCTGATCAAGTGTACTCGAAAATTTCTTTTTTAGAAAATTTAAACTATCCATGAACCTGACATTCACTCCATCTATTTTCATATTCAAAATTTTATCTCCAGACAAGATAATCTTCAGAAATAAGGAGTTCTTAACACATTAGTTTATAATGAAGCAGAAATCAAACAATCAACCATTGTGGGCAAGACAAGTAAAACCTTTGTGAATGGGTCTGATGAGCCAGCTGCAGAAAACATAGCAAGTGTCACGACCTTTGAAAATTACTTCTCATATACCGCACATACTATTTTCACAGGGTTCCTTCAAAAACCCTCTTTCCCCATGGTTGAGCAATGCTTACACCTCTCCCCACACTGGTCACATTTAGCTTTAGGTGTGCAGTCTTTATTTTTATATTGCATGAACTCTGTGCAACCAGGTAATTCAGTAAATGTCTAAACCACAGTAGGGTTTTAACAGTTGACACATTTTCTACATGTTGCACACATTTGCTCAGGCATGCAATGAAGACACCCTTGTCTGGGTTTATTTTCATAACCTCTGTCACAAATCATGACTGAATTTTCCTGAAATATATAACTGGTGCAGAAATACAGGACGTAAAGCCCTAATCACCCACCCACCCGAGTTGCCACAAATCATGTTACAGTCGTCACACACGTCTCTGCTTTGTTTGAAAGCAGTCAACTCGGCAACAAGCTTCACATTTCTGTTTCACACAAAAAAAGTTTTTTATGAGCATGATGTATCTCAATACAATGCTCGCATAAGAACCTGTTGTACAAAAACCCTTTATGTTCACAATAGCGTCATAATGGTTGTCTTTAAGTAGGATGGCCGTTTCATCCTTCGTCTCATTGCCATGGTCTCTGCCTGTCCTAATTAACTGGTGCAAAAATATAGGACGTAAAACCCTAATCACACACACACATAATGGTTGTCTTTGAGGGTGGGGGCCTAGCTCAGAGGTAGCGCTCTGGGCTTTCAACCGCCAGGTCCCGGTCCAGCTATCCAACGCAGACAATTATAGATTTTTTACATGCTTCTGGTTTCTACTACCAACTATAGATAATCAATCTTACCCTAGAGAGCCTCTACATAGCCCACTCAGGTGCTGATGAGGCGTTAAACAATAACACTAACTAACTGTCACAAAAAGGACTACAGTGTAATTATTAGACCACTCCTATTCACATGGACTTTCACTAACTTGGTATTGTGGGACCATAACTAAATACATAAGTTTATTTTGTCACACAGATGTGTTCATGGTCTGCTCTCTTTGGAGGATTTGGTGGCCTTGAAAAAGACCAATGATATTTGGGTTGGCCTTGAAAAAGGCCGGGTTTGTAATGATCGACTGCTTATGACTTCAACTACAGGGGTGTCAATTCGTGCACACTGCTTCAGTAACTGTTTGCTGACATTGCCTCTGTTCAGATCGCCCCAAAACTCCATAATCATGTGGGCTTTCCTCCTCACTTCATACTGCTGGTACCGCAGTGTGTCACCTCTTGACAGGACATTCATTTGGATCGGATTCTGCCTGGCTTCCTCGTGGAGCAAGTGGATCAGCTGGTACAGATTCAGGTTTACCTTGCCTGTCTGGTTCAGTCGGTCATGCCAACCTTCGACGTCGTTGTTAGTTTCGTATCGGTAGCATGAAACCGCTCGAGTCCACAGGAAAGACAGTATTTCTCATCCACTGTCTGTCGATGTACATCACCAGCTCTCGCAGCTTTCCTTCATGGGGGCACAGGTCTTTCAGGCTGTCGAACTGGGCCTTGATATATTCAGCAGGGAGGTATATCAAGTCCATAAAAGTCTTGCAAAACTCGTAGGTGGAACCCTTTTTGTAATAGGTAGTCTGCAGACCGACCTGATGGATCCTCTTCCAAACAGCCTGGGTAAAGTGAAAGGTGCAGCCATTTGAGTGTCACACCGGGAAAGACCTCATACAGATTGCCATACAGCAGCCTCGAAGTCCACTGTGATGGTCTAGACGTCTGGTTTGCTGGGGAGCTGGTCTAAAAGAGCAGTCTGGACCCCGTGGTAGTTGCTCTTGGCCTTCCCAGTCATCACCATAAACACAAGTGGGACCTGCTTCTTCTGGCCGACCCTCAAAAAAGCATGGATACTGTACAGTTGCTTAAAAGGTTCACGGATGGTCTTGAAGGTCCCATCCAGGTACCAATTCTTTGGTGAAGACAGCAAGCGCAGCTTCCTGTTGGTGGCGAAGATGAAGTGCTGACGATGACGTGCCCCGGAGCCTATCTCCACTTCTGCTTGAAAGAAGTCCTCAGGTACAACATCATCGTTAAACTAGGAAGTCCAGGTCCTTGGGATGGTGAGGTCGGGTCTTCTGGCGTAACCTGTTGGAGGCTCTCATCAGGGCTGAAAGAGGGGCTAAGGCATCGCAGGGGGCATCTGGGTCGATGAGTCTGATGGCCTCATTCACAATCTTGCTAGCTGCGGCAAAAGACTGTGTCTTGCTGGCATCTTTCATCATCGCACGGACTTTGGCAGCGTTGGTAGCTCCTGCAGTGGGTCCGTGCAAATGACTGGGCTCTGATGATGTAATCGTCATCCAGTTTCTCCAATACTCTTGCCTTGCACTTCTCTTTCTTGTTGTGCACCACGCACACCCAGTCTACACCTGCTTTCCTTGGACAGTCTGAAAAAGCAAGGCAGAAATAAATAAGAGAACAAAACAATCAAAGGTTATGATAATGAATTTGCATGAAGAGCATCCTTCGTCTCATTGCCATGGCCTCTGCCTGTCCTAATTAGCCCAACTGGTGCAGAAATACACGCATGAAGAGCGAAAAATTGCTAGCATTTATATTAACGAATAATTGCATTAACAAATAATTGCTAGCATTAACGGTGTCCATCACACTTTCAAACATGTCATGTAGATTTTGTAATATCGAGCAACCATTCTCCATGGTATTGCTGGTTGAACTTGGCTAAATAAGTGGTTTCTTCTATCCCGAATTGTGAAGGGCGGGGGCCTAGCTCAGAGGTAGCGCTCTGGGCTTTCAACCGCTGGGTCCCAGGTTCGATTCCCGGTTGAGCCTAAGTTGGATCGCTGTTTCATCCTTCATCTCATTGCCATGGTCTCTGCCTGTCCTAATTAGCCCAACATGTGCAGAAATACAGGACTTAAAGCCCTAATCTCGATAACATACTTCACTAAATCATCTTGTGAATTTTCAGCATTTTCTGTCAATTTCTGCTTTTTCCCACCAGTATAATTTTCCATGGTTGTAAATGTGTGACGAAGTACAGAACTCTCTGCACCAGTATGTTGAATAAATTTAAAAATGAAATAAAATTGTAACCATCGGAGCCTGTGTATTCTTAGTTAAGTGAACACAACTAACATGTAAGAGAATTTCCTTCAAAATTGCCCCATCCACTTATTCCAAAAAAAACTGTTTATTACGTCACATGTAGTATACGTTTTGGGAGAATTTCATTGGCTATGACCATTACATTACAAAACTTTTGACACGTCACAATGGCTTGCAACTATATTTGGGTGATTCAAAACAAACAACACATGTCACACTAATAGAAAAAGTTTTCGTTTTATTTGAAATTTTTTTATTTATTTTTTGCCTTGCTTGTGCATAGTTGTTAGGGAGTAAATCATACGCAACTTACATCTTAAAGAGAAGGACAGCTTTCTGGAACCCTGCCATGTTTTGTCAGGTGTGAAACGCATTGCGGATATAATATAGACATAAGATAAATGTCAACAATATGTGTGCATGGTCTGCTCTCTTTGGAATATTTTGTGTGTTCAGAAAAGAACATGGTTGATGGATGATTAGGCGAGGCTAGAAAGTTATCGTTAACACCATGGAGAAAACAATAAAAATACTTGATGGAAGGGGTGAAGACGATGAATGATGAGATGTTGTTGCAATGGTGGAGATGATGGTTGAGATGGAGGTGGTTGTCGAAACGGTGAGGTGAAATGAGAAACTGATGCTCAGGATATCCATCAGTATCACTGTGACGTTATAGCCAAAGGAGGCACCACCCAAAATGTAACATCACCACGACAATTCGCCACATCGCTCCAGCACTCACACAGCCCTTCGCCACACTAACAGGCGCCAATGCACACAATCATGACAAGGACAGCAAAGACAAATGTGAACATGTTGTCTCTCAAAAATGTCGACGATTGACTGATCAGTTTGGGTGGGGATTCTTTCAACTCCCGTGCTTAATAGCGCACATGCTGACACCCCCTCATGAATGCTCTTGGCCTATGTCTAGACTCGCTATTTTCCTGTCTCCAAGCATAAAATTTCACAAAAAAAATGTTACATAACCATAATAAAGTCCAGAGAAATTAGACGAGATTTAAATAGATACAATGTGATAGCATTTGGTCAGACAGAGGATTAGTTAAATAGTATATTTACATGCTGAATGCGGATGACATTTAGAACAACTATGGGTGGGCATGAAGTGATGGGAGGGCGGAGGCCTAGCTCAGAGGTAGCGCTCTGGGCTTCCAACCGCTGATTGGATGGCAGATTAAAGTGAGCAGATTAATGAAGATTGAATGAACTAAACATTATGAATCTTAAGAAGTATACTCACAGGTAAAAATTTTATTGAGATTTATGTAGATTTAAGCTGTTTTTATGTTTAAAAAAACACTCCCCCCCCCCCCATTTAGGTGTGTGGCATGTTTTATCAAGTTGTACTGCTCCAAGGAGATCCATTTTAGAGTTATCTTGAAAGTTTAAAGGATTTTTTTAATAGAAAATAATTTATTACTTACACAGCTTTACACATAAATATATCCAACCACTAGGTCCCGGTTTCGATTCCTGGTCGAGCCTAAGTTGGATGGCTGTTTCATCCTTCGTCTCATTGCCATGGTCTCTGCCTGTCCTAATTAGCCCAACTGGTGCAGAAATACAGGACGTAAAGCCCTAATTGCTCATGACAGTTGTGAGTTTGGGGGATATTTTCCTACTTAACTCCTACATCCTGACAATGAAAACATTCTTGAACAAAAGGATCAAAGTTACTCGGGAAGGATCGTAAATGTATCTACAGGGAGGAGATGGGGTACGTAGCACCAAAACCATTCAGCTCTCTTTCTAAAAAAAGATAATAATAATAATAAATTGCATACCTGATCACCTAAACAATGAAATAGCATCCTCTGTGATAGCAATTATCTCCTTTTTATTTTATTTTTCTTGGGAGGAGGTGACAAATTAAAAATGTAACCCCCTCCCCCACCCCTCCTTAGCCTTAGGCCCTATTGACATATGATACATTAAAAAAATAATACCCATACAGCAGAACAGCTACCACATGGTGACAGAAGTAATTCCTGAGAACGCATTCAAAATTACTTTTTTCACATCTTCTCAATCCAGTTCAATATGTAAACAAATTTCTTTGCTTAGACAAATGTGTTCAGCACATCACTGGTCACTGTTGTCATTTGACTGAAAATCATAAAACAGTAACTCACCTTAACTTTATATGAGGTGCTTCACATGCTCGCTTGAACAAAGCTGTCATAAATTCATCTTCCTTGCTGTAGACAAACTTAAGCACAGGATTGCAGTTCACAGCATTTTCAGAACGTCGTTGTAGCTTAGACTTTCCCTCTGTGTATTTTGCCCATAGGCGAAGCGAGAGTGCCATGGCAAAGCAGTGGTGATGATTTTCTACCAGGTTATTATTTCTGTGAAACAGTTTTGACTTAAGATGAAAGGCATTTGTTGTGGTGAACCTCTTTCATCTCAAGTCAAAACTCATAGAAAGGCGAGGATTCCAGGAATGACCCAAGTGCAGCAAGGCGTGCAGCAAGGCGTGCAACAGGGGAGTATTATCTCACCATACTTGTATAAAACTATAAACTGTACATCAACGATCTTCTCACCAGCCTGAATACAAGCAGCTTGGGTCCCTAACTGTGCCGCTGACATCATTCTACTTACAAATGATAGGCGGGGGCCTAGCTCACAGGTAGCGCTCTGGGCTTCCGACCGCTGGGTCCCGGGTTCGATAAGTTGGATGGCTGTTTCATCCTTCGTCTCATTACCATGGTCTCTGCCTGTCCTAATTAGCCCAACTGGTGCAGAAATACAGGACGTAAAGCCCTAATCACACACACACCAGCTAAAACACCAAAATGGCATCTGAATGGCAAGAGGTTATACATCCATAGATGAAAGCTTTGTAAATCTTGGACTAACCTGGACATGCAATTGGACCAGACCAGATATCAGCATCAATATACAAAAGGCAAAAAGAGTGGCATACGCCCATCCTAAAATTTGGACTGAACAAAGTAAATGGAATAGACCAGCCAGCAGATAATCCAAACACATCTCGTATTCAAGACTACTTCATGGCCTCAAATCTACAGTGCTGACTAAAGAGGACATAAACAACACAGGCGTAATCTACAGAAAGATGCTGCATCAAATAGAGTCGCTGCCAGATGTACACATGCTCATTGGTACTATTACAATTGAGGGCCAACTGCACATTCATATCCTCAACATCTATGGAAGTATCTGCAGGCTGCCAAAATGTCACACTGCTATGTGACAGACAGCTTTTCATCTGGACAGCAAACACAATTGGTTCGCAATGGTCAGCAAATTTGGAATACAATATGAGATCGATTTACTGCAACACCTTCACTTCCCACAGAAATGCTTATTCAACATGCATTACAATTGGCAAGCCAAGTTACATAGTGATGCATCTCACAAAACAACTGTAAGTGGCTCATAACAAGATGGCAGAACAGTCCATCCCCTATGGTTACCATGCGAGGGAGACCCCCAGAAAAATAGAGGTGGCTGGTACAAGAGCTAGAATGTTGGTGGGGAGATTTCAAACACAGGTTATCATCGCAAAATTCAAAGGAGCAGACGATAAAATCTGCAAACTATGTGCATCTGAAGAGGAAGACATACTTCATCTGATAATTAGATGTCCAGCATTGAAAAACAAAGAGAAAATAAAATTCTGACTACAAGAAGACTTTATACAGAACGCATGTGTTACTCCCCAAGTACAGAAGTTCTGAATGGTAATAACAAGCTATCGGAACGTAGAAGACTATGGATCATTAAATATCCCAAGAATCAATGACCAGAACAATAGTTAGAAGTTGGTGTAGAAGTGGTCTTACTATTAAAACGCCAATCACACAATTCCACTCCACAGAGAGGTTTGCCTGAAAAGAAGAGGTGGGAATTCAATCAAGAAGAAGGAGTGGTTCCTGGAAGTTGATTGACCATCGAAATCGCGCGGAACACGATATTTACTTACACAGCTTATAACCATCTTTATGAGTGTCAATAAGCATTTATATGATATGTTCCTAGAAGTGTCCTGATGGACACCATGTTTGAGTCAGTTTAAATTGTCACTTTAAGGGCATAATGAAAAAGAGATTTTTATGGGGCATTACAGATAGTTTCATTAAAACGGCCCATCAAATTTAAACTAGGCAAAGCTGTTATAGCTGGCTACTCAAAACCGGATCTAAAAGTAAATATTTATGATATATTAGATTAATATCTTACATTTACCAAGGTGTATATTTATCTGGTAATAGATGTAAGCCGATTATTAGCTATAGAAGTGGACAGAAGCGGCTGGCTTTAGCATGTTTAGACCACAGCCAGGTACAGGTCGCTAAAGACAGAGTCGACCGTATTTTATGAAACTAACTGTATTCTCTTGACGTATTGTCGTAAGAATTTTGCCAAGTAGGCTTTGACCAAGCCATTTATTAGCTTCACTCCCAGAGGGGGAGAGCTTTAGTTATCACCTCGATTTCCAGGGTGATATCGCCTTTCCCGCAAAATCTGTCATCGTATACCAGATGAAAACAAGTTAGCAGCCGTATTTCGGGATTACCTTTAGTATGCACAAGATTATGTTGATTACAGCCTGATATTGCTTTTGTGCTTGATTGATAGCTTCTGAAGGTACCCTTTGCTCTATTTCGCTGACCACATGCGTTGCTTTGGATCTTTGCATGAGACTAGGCAATCACAGAATCACCCAAGTACGCAATCAGGCCAGACGTGAATCTGACATCATCACAGGCATCCCCTCAGTGGGGCAAGCTCACAGCGAATTTGTAGTTTTTGTCCAAGTCGACATTATTATTCTTCAGTACAATGATGTTTATTCTGTTGGTCATTTCACCTACCGGCACCAAGATGCCCACTAGCCTAGCTCCTGGAGCTTGGTTTACATTTCGGCACCAAACTGCGGTTGACCTTCAAGTGGTATTTTGGGCATTATAAGGCCTTTGCTACTCCAGTAAAGTCATGCTGGTTACTGCTGTGTGTTATTGGCTTATTCCAACTTCCGTTAGTTGATCGCAGCATTTATTTTCCAAGTATGCAACCTACGAAAATGGTGGGAAATGCCTTGAGTTGGATCCACAGTTGATCCCATAGGCCTAGTCCTTATCTGGGAGGGGGGGGGGGGGGGTTATTGTATTGAGCTATTAATACAGTTAGCCAATATTTGCTATGTATCTCATGCATTTGCCACAAATATGCAGAAGCTTAAATTTTTTGGCTTCAATATACCTTGCAATTTTTAACCCTCAGCGAAAGGTTTTTGTTATTGTCAATATCTGTCCGACGGACGGACCGTTGGGCGGACGGGGGGGCGTAACACTTTCGTTCCGGAGCAGAACACTAATGCACTTACCCTTACAAAATGTTGTATAGTAATACTATATATGGCCTAGTGGTGCCTTTTGATAGTCACATTGAAATATGTTGGCTATACTTGAAAAATTTCGTAAATAATAGAAAAAAATATTTATTTTTGTTTCCGGAGCAGAACTCTGACACTACTGCACCTAACTGCTTAAAACTTTTTAATAATATGTCTAAAATAGTGTAGTGGTGCCTTTTGGGGGGTCTCATGGCCGTAAATACTATAAGATTTTCAAAATTAGCGCCAAATAGGGAAAAATTCATACTTTTTCTAACCTCCATATAAAAAACACTATTTACCTTACATGAATGAAATTATATCAATAACAAATCTTAATTATAGTATTTTCACTTTTTAAACTTCATTTTGATATTCATTTATGCTAATTAAAAAAAATAATGGAAAATGCTAAAAATTGTGTTTTTGGAGCAGAACTCTACCATTAATGTCTAGAACGGTGAATTCAGCGCAAAAAATAGTGAATTCGGCCAAGTGAACTCGGCGAACGGTAAATTCGGTGACCGTAGTATCCATATCCTAATTGCTATAGCAATTAGCAATTGCTTGTAATCAGCCTGGATAAAGTCCTAATTGCTATTACAGAGTTGTTTCATCTGATTCACTACATGCTATCTGTAATCATTACATCAAACATGTAATCAGCCTGGAAAAAGTCATTCCTGTAATCATGGTTTTATGCTCATCTTGTCCGTTTTTTACTATATTATTTACTATGTTTTAATAAAAAATTCAAATACAGATTATCTTTTATTGTTTTCCTTTATTTTTTATTTATTTAATAGGGCTACTACAGCTATATAGCAACCCCTTTTGCCCTTTTCATTTTTGTCACACCAAGAATAAATTAATATATATAATTTACTATGTACTATAAAAACTTCCATTACAGATTATTATATATATATATATATATGTTCATTAAATACACTTTGATTAAAGGTACACACAGAAATAATTAAGTTAAGTTACAAATAAAAGATAAATGGTGTTAATGGTTTTTGTAATAAATCAATATATAAGTTGTCTGTATGCTTCAGTCACATTGAGTTAGTTCTTTACCATACTATGGTTAACCAGAAAATAAAGTCAATTGCGATTACCACATTAAGGTAGGTTACTACTGATAGGCTAATTGCTGAACTGTCCACTGCCTATTGGTTAATTGCCAAAAAAAGCATTGCTTGGGGCATAAAAGGCAAAGGTTGGCTGAGGAAAGTATCATTCTCTTGATGCTCTTGGAAGATGCCTAGGAGTAGGTAGGTAGTGTTATTGTTTAACGCCTCATCAGCACCTGAGTGGGCTATGTAGAGGCTCTCTAGGGTAAGATTGATCATCCATAGTTGGTAGTAGAAACCAGAAGCATGCAAAAAATCAATAAGTGTCTGCGTTGGATAGCTGGAGCAGCTTGTGCAATGCGCACTGTCCTGTTTTAGCCACTGGGGATAGAGGACTTCACCCCAAGTGTTTCCACCCTCGCCGCGTGGAGGCCCAGGACCTTCGAGGGCCGAAGATGCCTAGGAAGATTCGTTGCAACCCTTGTGCTGTCTATGACAAGTGTGTCACTAGAAGTCACAAAGCCATCTTGTGTGATCTATGTGCACTATGGTGTCATTTCAACTGCCAAAAAGGTAAGTAACATTCAGAACACATCATATAATACTATTATATCATTTATAACTTTACTGTATGCTGTTTAAGTCGTTAAAGTTTTTTCCCTATAAACGCCGAACATAAATCTTGCAGTAGTATAACATTGAGTAAGTTAGGTTATCTAATGTTAGGATTTAACATAAAAAGTTGACATTAGATAAGAATATTGCTAACATCAGTATATCATTAGAATAGAATATTGCAATATTATGTTATTTTAACATTAGTATATCATTATATTAGGATGTTGGAACATTACGTTATTAATTAATGTTTGGGAAAACATGAGTACTAGCTATAGTTATATTGGCATATTTTAATTAATAACATATGTTGCAACTTATGTTGAAACTTACTGTATAAGTTTAATTAAAAGAACTTGGCCTTACAAATATTAATTTAATTTGTATGATTTATTATAATTATAAGCACTTTATTGTGTAATAAAATGAATTTGCAATTATCTTTATTTAACTTTGACAAAGATCGATCCTAACTGCATGTTTCTTTGGTGTGTTTTTTTCAGGTATCTCTCAGAGAGAATACAACTCACTCCCAGAGGAGTTCCGCTGGATTTGTCCGATCTATCTGTGAGTCAGCAAGGCAACGGTTAACCAAAAGAACGTCGACTTCCAGCCGAGTGTGAATGAACATTCCCACCCACCCAAACCAGGTTCTTTGGCCAAAGCGAAGACCGTAACCAAGGTTATGCGACTGGCTGTCGATCGCCCATACGAGTCGGCTGCAGCACTTGTTGAGGAAGTACTGCAGGAGGAGTTCCAGCCCGGACAACCTGGAGTGCCAAATCCAGACTACCTAGTGTGGTACGCCACAGGCGCCAAAAAATACGTCCAAGGGAGCCGACGGCACTGGACTTCAACATAGAGTCCAACTTCATCCCTAATGACTTTTTTAGGAATGACATCAATGTGGATGATGCACGGCACATCGTTTTCATGAGCGACCTCATGGGGGAGTTACTCACAAAGGCCAAGTACTGGTTCGTGGACACAACATTTAAGGTCGTCAGCCAGCCAGAGGTCACTTGTATTACTATGGACTTTGAAGCAGCAATTGGAAAGCTGTGCAACGTCTGCTGCCTGATGTTCAGTGCTTCGGCTGCCACTTCCACTAGATACAGGCAGTTCGTAACATATTCAAGAAATAGGACTAAGCTGCATGTACAGAGATAATGCCACAACATTCAAGTTCTGCCGGGGACTGATGGCATTGCCCTTCCTGCCACCAGAGCAGATTACAGCAATGTTTGAGGGCTATGAAGCGACCAGGACATCCCATCATCTGTACAGGGACTTACTACGTTGGAAGACAGTGGATTGTAAGTCCTCTGTGGCCCGTAGCCTCCTGGTCAGTTTTTATGCGCCCTATCAGAACGAACAATGACACTGAAGGTTGGCATCACCGACTAAACTACCGTGCCAGACGAGGAAACCTTGGTTTCTACCAGCTTGTGAATCTCCATCACAAGGAAAGTCTGCATCTTCACCTGCAGTTGAGCTTACTACATGAAGAGGAGCTCAGCTGGTACCAGCGAGCCAAGTACGCAAGACTGCAAGAAGATCTTTGAACTTTTGGGACAGATATGTGGCTGAGGATCTGACAGCAAGGCAGCTGATTAAGGATGGTATTCGCTTTAATGGTCCAGTAGAATAGAAATGGTCCTGTCGGACGAACACAACAATTTTAAGGATGGCTGTGTGCTATGTGGGATTCGCTGAGGGTTTAGCTGCAGCGCAGCCTATTTTTTCTGTTTGATCTCATTTTATTGCAAGTCTGTAATGAGATGTTTGGCTATTGTTTGCATGAAGTTGGATGTATTCAGCTAAATGCATGGTCGAAATACCTGCAAGCACGGCTAACTATGTTCAATTCTTTATGAACATCTTTTCGTGAGTGTATCACTGAACTCCAAAGAAAAAATTGCATCTTTTAAATTGGCCAGCAATTTCAACCCCTTGGGTTCTAGTTTTCTCTACGACACCATTATGTACATGTCGATCTCCGTGTGGTACCTGCATATAATCAACGGGCATCCGTGCACACATTGTATAAGCCTAGCGTGTAAGACCTTAGGTCTGGAACAGCCGTCTGGTAGTAGCCTACCTTTTCTTGAGTAAATCAATTGCCTAATTAAGCATTCGTCGCCAAAAGGGTTCACGTTTATCAGCTGCCATGCTTACATAGTGGTGGGAAATGCCACAATTTCGACCCACCAGGGTGCTCCTTTTTTAGTCCCAATTCCCCAAACTCTATGGGGACCAGCGTCTGCCAAATCTGTTCTTTTGGTAGCAAAAAGAAATTTTCTACTGGGGCCATGTTGTTGAAACTTGGAACGACATGTCTTTAACATAGCTTGTGCCTCGGAGAGAGGCCAGGTGTCCACATTTAACTTGAAGGAGTTACCAAGGATACTGTAGGGGACCGAGCTCGACTAAGTTGGAAATACCTTTCCACACAATCGTAATTTTGACCATCAATTTTGAATCCAACTTTAATCACATGAAAGTTTCACAGTGGAGAGAACCCAGTGAAGAAACATGTGATGTTATTCTTTGTCACTTTAGCTAGATTTGCAGGATTCAGGGATGAAGGGAGTTTGCCAAGGGATTCAATAATACATGTATATGTTTGGCCTTCAAAGGATATGCTACAAAATGTGTCTCCACTCCTCAATTTCTGGTGGGAAATTTAGTTACATATATGGCTGAGTTTTTGAGGGAAAGTCCCTCCCCCCAAACACCATTTCTCTGTCCTCATATGGGTAATATGGGCATACCATCACTTGTGAGTCTTATCACCATGGAATGCACCAAAATTTGTTACTTTTTTCTCTTAAACTTTCTAATGTACATTGTATTTAAGTCCTTGTCTGGCATTATGGGCAAAGGCGCTCATATTATGCAATGCCATATGAAACAATATTATATGGCTAGCAGAAATCCTGGCTTCTGATTGGCTGAAAGTCGTACAATATTTTCATATATTGCATGGCTATATTGCATGATAGATATTTTAGTTAATCATTACGTAGCAATTTAAAAAGTAGATTTATTACAAATTTGTATGTAGCTAATGATGTCAGACGCACGTCTGGCCTGATTGCTAATGTTAATTTCAATTTTGACGTCATCAACGCAGGCTGCTTGCAAAAGAGAGAGATTAGAGATATATGAGCATTGTATATCTCGGTTATTTTGGGACATAAAATGATAATATTTGGAACATATTCTAAATAAAATAATCACGCTCATTCGTCTTTAAAGGCATGCTGCTATGATGCCACAGCTCCCTGACTACTGATCATGGACAGATAAAAGGAAAATCGTTGTAAAAACTTTGTTTTGTTTCCGAGTATTTTTCTCAGCCATTTCTCACTCAAACTAAATGAAAGTTGAGGGTAAAACCAACCAGGGTATGATGCGCATTCAGCCTAAACAGCATGTTTCCAAGAGGTTTAGTTGTTATACAATTTGAAAGAGAAACATTGAAACTGAAATTTGCTGCACCAATTTGTTCTTTTTACTCTCTTGTTTATCGGTAATAAATCACAATATTTTAGAATTAGACAGATTAAGACATGTATACGTAATTTTTGAAAGATCAGTGAAGTTGGCTACCCGAACCTAGCTACCTGACAGCTACCCGGCAGCTACCTGAAGGTGTAAAGTTAGCTACCCGAACCCAGCTACCTGACAGCTACCTGGCAGCTACCCGAACTTTCCATGTATATAACTCAAAAACAGTTGAGTGTAATTTTTCCGTTTTTGCGCCAAAAGATACTTAGGGCAAAGGTTTACGTTCTAGAATTTTTTCGGAATTTTCCGAGTACGTCGAAGATGTGATAAATCAAAATAATTGAAAAGATGACGTTTTTTACCGTAACGCAAACGGTAGCTTTTTGGAGTGTCCGGTTGAGAAAGCGCCGGTAGAAAACAAAAATTAACTTTTGTGTCTAACTTTTAGCATAGACAAAACTAGTCTTTACAACCCTTAAAGGGGTCAAATTCATTAGTACTTTCGGGTAGCTGCCAGGTAGCTGGAATTTGGCTCGCCTCTTTTCTGCCACCCTCTCGTAAACAGTTCCACGGATCTTTACCGTTTTTGACACAAAGATACATTTGGCATAGGTCTACATTTTAGAATTTTTCAACCAAAGGGTTACGGCTCTGAAATATCAAAAAAACTCAAAAACAACCTCTTTTGCCGTAGCTGCGATTGTAAATTTACCGGTTGACCGGTTGGGACAGTACCGGTAAAAAACAAAAATTAACTTTTGTATCTAACTTTTGCAATATGTAAAACTGACCTGTACACCCGTTAAGTGGGTGTAATTAGGCCTTAGATTCGGGTAGCTGCCAGGTAGCTAGCTTCGCTATCGCATATTCCTCGAAAACGGTCAAACGTGATTTTTCCGTTTTTGCACCAAAAGATACTTAGGGCAAAGGTTTACGTTCTAGAATTTTTTTGGAATTTTCCGAGCACGTCGAAGATGTGATATATCAAAATAATTGAAAAAATGACGTTTTTTACCGTAGCGCAAACGGTAGCTTTTTGGAGTGTCCGGTTGAGAAAGCGCCGGTAGAAAACAAAAATTAACTTTTGTGTCTAACTTTTAGCATAGACAAAACTAGTCTTTGCAACCCTTAAAGGGGTCAAATTCATTAGTACTTTCGGGTAGCTGCCAGGTAGCTGGAATTTGGCTCGCCTCTTTTTTGCCACCCTCTCGTAAACGGTTTCACGGATCCTTACCGTTTTTGACACAAAGATACATTTGGCATAGGTCTACATTTGAGAATTTTTCCAGAATTTTCCAAAGGGTTACGGCTCTGAAATATCAAAAAAACTCAAAAACAACCTCTTTTGCCGTAGCTGCGATTGTAAATTTGCGATTGCAAAAGTTAGATACAAAAGTTAATTTTTGTTTTTTACCGGTACTGTCCCAACCGGTCAACCGGTAAAATTACAATCGCAGCTACGGCAAAAGAGGTTGTTTTTGAGTTTTTTTGATATTTCAGAGCCGTAAACCTTTGGAAAATTCTGGAAAAATTCTAAAATGTAGACCTATGCCAAATGTATCTTTCTGTCAAAAACGGTAAGGATCCGTGAAACCGTTTACGAGAGGGTGGCAAAAAAGAGGCGAGCCAAATTCCAGCTACCTGGCAGCTACCCGAAAGTACTAATGAATTTGACCCCTTTAAGGGTTGCAAAGACTAGTTTTGTCTATGCTAAAAGTTAGACACAAAAGTTAATTTTTGTTTTCTACCGGCGCTTTCTCAACCGGACACTCCAAAAAGCTACCGTTTGCGTTACGGTAAAAAACGTCATTTTTTCAATTATTTTGATTTATCACATCTTCGACGTACTCGGAAAATTCCAAAAAAATTCTAGAACGTAAACCTTTGCCCTAAGTATCTTTTGGCGCAAAAACGGAAAAATCACGTTTGACCGTTTTCGAGGAATATGCGATAGCGAAGCTAGCTACCTGGCAGCTACCCGAATCTAAGGCCTAATTACACCCACTTAACGGGTGTACAGGTCAGTTTTACATATTGCAAAAGTTAGATACAAAAGTAAATTTTTGTTTTTTACCGGTACTGTCCCAACCGGTCAACCGGTAAATTTACAATCGCAGCTACGGCAAAAGAGGTTGTTTTTGAGTTTTTTTGATATTTCAGAGCCGTGACCCTTTGGAAAATTCTGGAAAAATTCTAAAATGTAGACCTATGCCAAATGTATCTTTGTGTCAAAAACGGTAAAGATCCGTGGAACTGTTTACGAGAGGGTGGCAGAAAAGAGGCGAGCCAAATTCCAGCTACCTGGCAGCTACCCGAAAGTACTAATGAATTTGACCCCTTTAAGGGTTGTAAAGACTAGTTTTGTCTATGCTAAAAGTTAGACACAAAAGTTAATTTTTGTTTTCTACCGGCGCTTTCTCAACCGGACACTCCAAAAAGCTACCGTTTGCGTTACGGTAAAAAACGTCATTTTTTCAATTATTTTGATTTATCACATCTTCGACGTACTCGGAAAATTCCGAAAAAATTCTAGAACGTAAACCTTTGCCCTAAGTATCTTTTGGCGCAAAAACGGAAAAATTACACTCAACTGTTTTTGAGTTATATACATGGAAAGTTCGGGTAGCTGCCAGGTAGCTGTCAGGTAGCTGGGTTCGGGTAGCTAACTTTACACCTTCAGGTAGCTGCCGGGTAGCTGTCAGGTAGCTAGGTTCGGGTAGCCAACTTCACTGATCTATTTTAGAAACGAAAATCAAGAGCCTACATGCTATGGTATTCACAAAAATGTTTTTTTTTATATTGAGTATATCAGCAGAAATAAGTGCCACAGCTGCAGTCAAATTCAATAAAAATACACCAGTAGTTGGACAAAAACTAATCCTTTCATGAAAAAGTGAGGAAAGGTGTCTCATGCAACATCAGTTTTTATGGCACCTAGACAATCGATATTGCACTCGGCTTCTCCCCATGCAATATTGGTTGTCTCGGTGCCTTAAAAACTGATATTGCACTCGCCGCTGCACACTTAAAGGTATTGGCATATATAATTTAAATTAGTTTAATATGGGCATTGCAGTGCTCATATTTTCAGAATGAGGTGCCCATAAAATCCCATGTTGGTTTAATTTGGCCACTTTTTGAAATTTTCTAAGCCATTTATTGCTATCACAAAATATTATGGATATGCAATAGCTCATAACCTAAAGAAATAAAACAAAAGTAATGATGCATTTGTCGTAATAACTTTCATCACAGCATTATCATTAAGACAAAAGTAAGCCCATATTGCCCCCACTTTACCCTACTTATTGCTCGGAGAAGGTTGTGTCATCATTTGCGGAAATATTATTTTAATAGTCCTGCTGACATTTCTCTAAGTGAAAAGGCATCCTTCTAAAATGAAAATCTTCAAGATCATTGTAATGTTACATTCTAATATTGAAATAAAATGACGGGAAGGTTATTTAATGTCTCTGAAAAGATTAACCATCATATTAGGTCAACAGTTAAAAGGACCAAATGAAGCAAGAAACGAATATTAGAACTTTCGTTTGCTTCATGGAGCATGTGTAAGTGATACTGCAATCACGGTAAACCGACTCTAAATCGCAAGAAATTTGACCAATTTCTACTTTGACCTCAGCTTCAGGTTGTAAAGTGCAGCCCATGGCAAACACTTATTATATGACAGGTGCATTGATTGTATGCTCCTCATTACACTTGCCCTAGGCAAAGGATATATGTCAGTTAGAGTAACATGACAGGTGCATTGATTGTATGCTCCTCATTACACTTGCCCTAGGCAAAGGATATATGTCATATGTCAGTTAGAGTAACATGACAGGTGCATTGATTGTATGCTCCTCATTACACTTGCCCTAGGCAAAGGATATATGTCAGTTAGAGTTATATGACATTTGCTCTTCATTACACCTGCCCTATGCAGGCCTCTGCTCATGTGACCTAAATGCAGTAGTAGTGTGTGCTCATCACTACATTTTTAGCTGGTCACTGCTCCACTCACATGTGCCCAGTTGCTTGTTAATTATGCTTAGTCTTAGCTAGCTTAGCCTGCTGCAAGGAATGTTGATTATTAATATTGATTATATTGTTAGCATTGATTATATTATTAACATTGATTTTATTATTATTATGTTGTTAACATTGATTATATTATTAATTGATTGACTGTATTATCAATCAATTGTCAATTGATGACAAGTATCATTCCTTTTGCTACATATTGATTTATTGTCAGTGCTATGTGAGTGCATTGCCCTGTTAAGATGCCTCACTGTTAAGTCCTGAATTGTGGGAGGAGCTTACTAATTTTCCCTCCAAAACTTTCCCTCCAAAACTGCTAACCAAGCCAAAGTTGACACTCAGTACAATAGCCCATTGTGACTTGAGCTATAAATAGCCTCAGCACAATGCAGAGCACTGCAGGGGGTCCACTTTTGCTCCATTGTCTTGGTCTCACTAATCCCTGCCAGAATTGGCAGAAAGATGCTGGTAGCAGCCCTGTTTGGGGGAGGTATCACCCCATGGAATGTAGAGTTTACTGTGTTGTGATTGGTTGATAATTCCCTCTCAGCCCTGCTGGGGGGAAAACTTCATGAATTGTACTTTAATACATATACCCTGTGCACATTAAAAAGATCAGTTTTCATCTTGCCAGCTGAGGAAGCAAAACCACTCTTGTGTTATTACTTGTACACTTTGGACTCTGCATATATTGTGCTTACTGCACTTTGGACTCTGCCCACTTTGGAACTGGGAGAACTTGACTTCCCTCAAAGCTGAGATGAGACTCAGTTGAAAGTCTGCATTTTCAAGTCACTCTGACTTTATGCTGTTTACTTGGAGATGAGCAGCTTGGACTTGGAAATGTCATTATATTGGAGTCTTTAATGACATGGACTTTTACATTGGTGACCCTGACGTGATATGGACCAGGACAGACAACACACTTATGCCACAGGAAGGAGAGAAAGACAAGCCCTTCACTGCTAAGTGATGTCAACACTTGCAACTGCAAGAACAGCCAAGCTCATATTGACATGCGCTTGAGGCTCAGATGAACTAGGAAGGAAATTGTGCTCTAACTCGCCCACCACCGGCCCGACACAGCATCCCACTATCACTCCACGAACGTCCGGCAAAGATGACTCCTCCAATCCAGACCCTGGAGTCCGAACACAGCTTTGACGGAATTGCGGGGTCTCAAGCGCCAGCCGTGGAGGACGCTGCTCCTGCGTATGTACAGCATTTCGCTGAAATGATGCATCAGATTAGACAGGAGGGACTCCAAGGCAGAGACGACGCCAGGGATGAATACAGGAACAGAGAGCGACGTCACCAGCTGCACACGGATCAAATGGCCGCTGATAATCTCGCGAAACGTGTTCCTCCGTGTGACGGCGCCAACCCGGGAGCAGTGCGTGCGTGGCTGCAAGAAGTGGACCTAACGATCCCGTATTCACACTTCACCCCGTACATTGCGGCTCACTCAGCGCAGGGCGCTCTCCGAAGGGAATTAGAGCACTTCTTGAACCTACAGCCGGATCGCAGAACAGTAGAATGGACAGCACTGCGTGCCCACCTGCAGCTGGCATTTTTGTCCCCCCACGAGGACGACCGCCTGCGGCATGAGCTGGAGAAGGTCAAGCAGGGGGCTTACGAAACGTCAGCATCCTATGGCCGCCGCTACAGGGAGATGGCTGACCTTGCTTACCCCCCCAGGCCGTGATGACCTCCTTGAGTGCCCCAGGAAATGCTCGCAACGTTGACCAGACCAGGCTTCTGCTGCGCTCGTATATGCGAGGCCTGAGAGATCGACATGTGGTGGAACGCCTCATCAAAGAAGGCCGGCCAGAGGATTTCGCATCTGCCATGGCCCTAGTCTCCAATTACGAGGCAGACGAGTATCGTCTGCGCATGGCCCTGGACGAGGGAATTATAGTAAGGAATGAGGAGCCCATGGAAGTTGGCGCTGTGGCAACTGCACCTCCCACTCAGGGCCTAGCCCAGGACGTCGCGGAGATGAAACGCCAGGTGTGCGGATTGACGCAACAATTCACCAAACTGATGGCTGCGCTCAAGACGACCAACAACTCCATTTCCACTCCCCAGAAGCAAGCCGCCACCCGTCGCTCTGACTACAACGCCACCCGTCGCGCTGACTACAACGACACCCCGGCGACAGACACCGGAGAGTTCGCCTACACGGACGACGGCACGCCTATTTGCAGCTTTTGCCAGAAGATCGGCCATGTCCAGCGCAACTGCCGTACCAGGCAGGCAGCGCAGCGTCGTGGACAGACGGGGCGCAGTCAAAACGGGCCCCAGGGGGGCCAATAGGCGCCGCAACGGTCGACGAGCTCAAATATGTGGAAGTGACAATTTACAATTGCTGCCTTTTGGGACTCGTCGATTCGGGTGCCTCGCGCACTGTGTTGCGGCGCCACGAATTTCATTTACTATGCAGGAAGTCAGGCAGGACGCCCCTGCTTCATAACACTGTGGAGTTATGCGGTGTGACAGGACATGGGATCCAGGTTCTGGGATCAACAGAGCTGCCTTTCGCCGAACTGGGCACCATCCCAGTTATTGTTGTGGACAACATAGGGCATCCACTCATCATTGGGCGTGACGTCCTGCGACAGGAGCACGCCATGATAGATTACGACGCAGGAATGCTGACCTGCAGGGGCGTGTCTCTGCCATTACTGCCAGCTCGCCAACCAATCGCCATTGACTCCCTTGGGGACAAGCCTCCCATCATAGAGGACACTTTTATTGGCCAGTGCGTGACCCAGCAAGCAGACCTGTTTGCGGCAAAGGGAGAAAACTTGGGTTGCCACCCTGACATCTTGGTCCGGATACATACTGAGGGGGCGCCCATTAAGCGCCGCCCCTATCGGTTGCCCTTGAAGAAGCGTGCTGCCCTTGACGCCAAGCTGGATGACCTCATAGCACAGGGCATCATCACGCCGTCCTCATCTCCATGGGCTTCACCAGTGGTTCTGGTGGATAAAAAGGACACGTCAGACGGACCACGTTTTTGTGTCGACTATACCAGCCTGAACAAAATCACGAAGAAGGATGCGTACCCCATCCCACTCATCCGTGACATCTTCGATCAGCTGCAAGGCGCCACGGTCTTCTCCACTCTTGATATGAAATCTGGGTTCCATCAGCTGCCACTACACCCCGAAGATCAGGAGAAGACCGCCTTCGTGTGCCACCGCGGGCTATTTCAATGGACACGGCTACCAATGGGCTTAGCCAACGCATCACAATTGTTTCAAAGGGCCATGGAGATCGTGTTTAAAGGACTAATTGGCAATATGTGCATGTTGTACATTGACGACATAGTCGTCTACAGCAAGGATGAGAGCGAGCATGCAGAACACTTGCAACTTATGTTTGCTCGTCTCAGACAGTATAACTTGCGCTTGAACCCCTCCAAGTGCGTGTTTGGTTTAAGAGAGGTCAAACTATTGAGCTATGTAGTTAGCCAACATGGCCTGAGGGCGGATCCCGGCAAAGTGGAGGCCATAGCAAGGATGCAGGCTCCTCACGACTTGTCCGAGGTCCGCAGCTTCCTGGGAATGTCTGGATACTATCGTTCATGCATCCAGGATTATGCACACATCGCTGAGCCACTCGTCCAGCTCACACGCAAGAACATTAGGTTTGAATGGACGGGTCGACATCAACTGGCGTTTGACTCCCTCAAAGGAGCCCTCATGAGTGATTGCGTGATGGCACATCCACGTACGGACCAGCCATACCAGTTGTACACGGATGCATGCGACTACGCGATAGGTGCCATCCTGTGCCAAGAGGACGAGTGCGGAGTGGAGAGGCCTATTGTTTACCTGTCCAAGCAGCTGTCCGATACGCAGCGACGCTGGGCAACCATAGAAAAGGAAGCGTATGCTGTTGTCTACGCCCTCAAGCAGCTGAGGCCTTACTTATGGGGTGCCAGTTATAGGACCTTTACGGACCACAAGCCCCTCACGTGTTTATTTACCAAGGACATGAACAACACCAAGATTCAGCGCTGGTCAGTCCTGCTGGCAGAATACAACTGTAAAGTTGAGTACCACAAGGGTAAATTGAACATAAGAGCGGATATGCTCTCACGTATCAAGCAGCATGAGGGCATCAACACCTTTGATGCTGACTACTGGCACATTGGGGACCCACTGCCGCCTCTGCCCCCGGATGACGAGGCCCCAGATATTTACGGTCTGGACCTTCATGTTGTGGCACAGCAGCAACGCATCATGACGGAGTGGACAGAGCACCATGACGAAGAAAGTGACTTTGAGATCATTAATGGCCTACTGTACTCCCTCAAGAGGCCCTACAACCACGCCCCTGACCACCCTCGTCTGGTGATCCCTCCACAGCAGCGTGAACAGATCATCAAGCGTGCTCACTTGGAGGTAGGGCATATGTCAGTGACAAAGACGATGCGCAAGTTGCAAGAGGCTTTTGTGTGGCCCGGCATGCGTCAAGCCATCAGGACCTTCATCTTCAAGTGCACGACTTGCATAGCCCACTCAAAGTACAAGCCCAGGGCCCCGATGGGAGAGATGCCAATCGCCACCTCCCCCACGCAGATCATGGCTGTCGACCTCATTGGACCTCTCGTGAAGTCACCAGCAGGCAACGTCTACATCATGACGCTCATAGACCACTGCTCTGGTTGGGCAGAAGCTTACCCACTCCCCTCCAAAACGAGTTTTGAAGTGTGGAAGCAATTTACACGCCACATATTTCCCCGACACGGATACCCCGATGTCATCATTACTGACCAGGGATTGGAATTCGGCGCAAATGCCATCCGCTCCTACCTGAAGGGAGTGGCCATTGACCACAGACGGACCACCAGTTACAACCCGCAGGCGAATGGCAAGTGTGAGCGGTTCAACGGCACCTTCAAGCAGATCATCTCTCGGCTGATCAACAACACCAGAGATTCCTGGGAGGATCAGCTTGGCCCCGCTCTACTTGCCTACAACAACGCGGTATCTGACGTCACTGGCCACACGCCCTTCTTCCTCCATCATGGCAGACGCGCCAGACTGCCCATCTCAAGATTGCTGCAGGAGGACCTGCAGTTGGATCCCCGCCTGCAGAACATCACTGATGCCTTAAGGACGGCGATACAGGCTACGCAGCAATCAAGGCACCACAACAGAGAGCGGCTACTGAGACAAGCGAATACTGGCCAATACCAGGCAGGAGACACTGTGGTCATTAAGGCACCTGAGCCCTTATCCTTGACCACAAAGTGGGACCCACAATGGACGGTGACGAAAGTTAAGGGCAAAGTGCTTTGGCTGACACATCAGCAAACCAGCAAGCAGAAAGTGTTGAACGTCAACAAGGTCAAGCTGGTTGACCCCAACATCGTCTGGGATGACGTAAGGCCACGCCCCAAGCGCAACCCTCGTCACAGTGCCCGCACTGCAACAAGGCTCAAGATGCCTTATCCGCCGGACCGGTCCCGGTCACCATCTCCTGGCGAAGCCTCAACCTCTCGCCTTCAGCCAGCCAGCAAGAGGAGACGCGGTCTCAGCCAGTCATCCACAGACAGCACAGAGACGCTCCACTACGTTCGCCCTGCACCACGCTCGAGGCCTCAATCCAGAGCCACAGTGCCTTCGTCTCCCCAGGCACCCATGGCTGCGCGGATACCAGCAACAGCCCGCCCTGCAGCCCAGAGGCAGACCGACGCCAAACGTCTGCAGAGGACAGCTACACGTCGCCCGCATGCCCCGGATCAGCCTGTGACGGTCAAGCGTCACCACCCTGACACTCCACCTCAGAACCAGCCTCCGCAGCCAAGCAGGGCACAGCCGACGACTCGGACAGCACCCACTCGCCGGGACGACCAGAAGCGACTCCATCGCTCTGCCACCAGACGACCCCACGCACCGGATCCTGCAGCCAGCACGAAGCGCCGTCGCCACTTCCTGCCAAGATCCGCGAAGCGTCCCGTGGACCTGCAGGCACCAACTCCAGAGCAGCAGGAGAGGGCCAGAATCTCAGCCATCAATGCTGCAGCAGCCTTCTAGAGACCAACATCCGCTGGGACTGACTCGCGATCAGCCACTCCGGGAATGGACTGTCTCATGGAAACTGCTGTCTCCTGCAAATGACTAACTCACTGAATTGACAATTTCACGAAATCGACTGTCTCACGGAATTTACTGTCCCCTGGAATTAACTGTCGACCGAGACTGACTGTCTCACGAAATCGACCACCGCACGGAAACTACTGTCGACTGAAAATGCACGTCACGGAATGGACCACATCACGGAATGGACCACACCACGGAATGGATCAACTCACGGAATTTCCTGTTTACTGGAATTCACTGCCTCCTGGAATTCGCTGTATAGTAGAGTTCACTGACTCCTGGAATTCGCTGTATAGTAGAGTTCATTAAACTCCTGGAGTTCACCGCCGACTCGAATTCACTGGCCAAGGGAATTCAGAGTCTCCTGGAACTGACTAGCCTTGGGCATTGCCCCTTGGGCAGCCTAGCAAGGATATGGGAAATAGTCTCAAGGCACGACGGCGACAGCATGCTGAGCTGAGCCCAGACTACAACCAAGTAAACTGACACTGGCATGTCATGCACCCACGCATGCATCGCACTGCTGGATCCCTTGGATCTTACCTCAAGGGGGAGACATGGTCAGGATGACAAGTAGTCATGAGATCCCCACAAACATAGAGCTGTTCTTAGCTTAGATAAAAATGAGAAATGCCCTTGTTTCCTCAGGCTTGTCACCATTTGTCTTAACCTTGCAGCATTGTTGTAGCCATTTTCCTTTTACTCACTGTGCTTCATATATTGATGTCACTGAGAATTGCTTAGCATGTTAGAATTATCTAACATTTCAGAATTGTTAAGCATGTCAGAATTATCTGGCATGTCGAGTTACTTAGCATGTTAGAATTATCTAACATTTCAGAATTGTTGAGCATGTCAGAATTATCTGGCATGTCGAGTTACTTAGCATGTCGAAATTGTCTAACATGTCAGGACTGTTTAGCATGTCAGAATTGTTTATATTGCCAGGCTGATAACTTCTTGATCATCCCCAAGCACGCTCCTTGCTGATTGCCATCAATGAGCTAGAATAAGGGGGGGAGTGATGTAAAGTGCAGCCCATGGCAAACACTTATTATATGACAGGTGCATTGATTGTATGCTCCTCATTACACTTGCCCTAGGCAAAGGATATATGTCAGTTAGAGTAACATGACAGGTGCATTGATTGTATGCTCCTCATTACACTTGCCCTAGGCAAAGGATATATGTCATATGTCAGTTAGAGTAACATGACAGGTGCATTGATTGTATGCTCCTCATTACACTTGCCCTAGGCAAAGGATATATGTCAGTTAGAGTTATATGACATTTGCTCTTCATTACACCTGCCCTATGCAGGCCTCTGCTCATGTGACCTAAATGCAGTAGTAGTGTGTGCTCATCACTACATTTTTAGCTGGTCACTGCTCCACTCACATGTGCCCAGTTGCTTGTTAATTATGCTTAGTCTTAGCTAGCTTAGCCTGCTGCAAGGAATGTTGATTATTAATATTGATTATATTGTTAGCATTGATTATATTATTAACATTGATTTTATTATTATTATGTTGTTAACATTGATTATATTATTAATTGATTGACTGTATTATCAATCAATTGTCAATTGATGACAAGTATCATTCCTTTTGCTACATATTGATTTATTGTCAGTGCTATGTGAGTGCATTGCCCTGTTAAGATGCCTCACTGTTAAGTCCTGAATTGTGGGAGGAGCTTACTAATTTTCCCTCCAAAACTTTCCCTCCAAAACTGCTAACCAAGCCAAAGTTGACACTCAGTACAATAGCCCATTGTGACTTGAGCTATAAATAGCCTCAGCACAATGCAGAGCACTGCAGGGGGTCCACTTTTGCTCCATTGTCTTGGTCTCACTAATCCCTGCCAGAATTGGCAGAAAGATGCTGGTAGCAGCCCTGTTTGGGGGAGGTATCACCCCATGGAATGTAGAGTTTACTGTGTTGTGATTGGTTGATAATTCCCTCTCAGCCCTGCTGGGGGGAAAACTTCATGAATTGTACTTTAATACATATACCCTGTGCACATTAAAAAGATCAGTTTTCATCTTGCCAGCTGAGGAAGCAAAACCACTCTTGTGTTATTACTTGTACACTTTGGACTCTGCATATATTGTGCTTACTGCACTTTGGACTCTGCCCACTTTGGAACTGGGAGAACTTGACTTCCCTCAAAGCTGAGATGAGACTCAGTTGAAAGTCTGCATTTTCAAGTCACTCTGACTTTATGCTGTTTACTTGGAGATGAGCAGCTTGGACTTGGAAATGTCATTATATTGGAGTCTTTAATGACATGGACTTTTACAAGGTGAAGTCGCTACGCTTCATTGACCTCCACTTCTGATTTTAAACACCAGAGGACGCCAGGGGTTAGTCAAATAGGTTTCATGGCCTGAATGGTGTGCAAGTGGTGAAAAATTTTCAATTTTGATTTTAATTCAGTTTAAAGCTGGAAATATGACAGAATACTTAAATGACTAAAAAATTTAAGTTAGGCATCTGATACATGAGAGGAAATTATTCATAGAAAAGTTTTTAAAAATAGTCCTTTGACTATTGAATTTTACTGTCATTGCGGATGGTACTAAATTTCCTTGCAAAGACTACCATCCTCTGTGAAACAAGTTTAAAACTAAGATCCAGATGCATAACTTCAGCAGCCTCCTGAGGGATAGACTAATGTTGAATTGATAGCCTATCAATAACGAATAATGATTGCCCGTGTTTACGATCTGTGCAAGTGGAGATCATGACACTACCTGCGTTCCCCGTAACTAGAATGGGCCAGCCCAGGTGGGAACCAGTCGCCGCTGAGCAGAACAGACCCAGTCGTCATAGGCGTGGTGTACCTTACGCCGGGAAGTTACCTTTTTAACAGGTGAGCATGTAGTTTCTGCCATGGCTGATCAAGTATTTATTAATTCTTAATGAGAGTGTAGGAGTTTTTAGAAGCTGCGTTAGTTGCGCCACTTTCAAAGTGGCTTCATCTCACCAGATGCCCAATGTAGCCGGCTAGTCATCCAGGTGTGTCGGCTGCTGAGGCTGACTGGCAGGCTATCGGCCAACTGCATCTAATGATCGATGTCTAGTTGGGCTGGATCTATTAGACGGGCTTTACAGGCCAATAATCAGTAATATCTAACCCACAGTCATTTCAAGATGTTTAATAACTTATGCAGGGCCTTTAACCGTTTCACATTTTATATTAGGGTATGGTTACATTACCTTCAGTTGTAAATTTATATTAGAAAGTTTCTGCATTTTCCAGCCAGACATTGCAGTATTTGACATGTAGCATGGCTCAACTGCCTTCCTTGTATTCTTGGTATGCACCAAAACTTTCGTTCAGCTTTGATGAGCATATATGTGCGTGTTCTGCTACTCTAGACCTATATATATCTATACAACGTTCTAGAAGGTTGCTTGCAAGCTTGCGCTGCGCAGGATGACAACACTACGGCCGTCAGCAGTCTGACATTGTATTTTTCAGGCGAGTGAACATGTGGGCCATACTTTGAGTGCAGCGGAGCGTGACGTGAGATCAACTGACAACTCGCTTTGAGAGAGAAGGAGTGAGAAGGAAGACGGCCTGGCCCTCATGACTACATAGTGACCATGCAGGCAGTCGAGAAGGTCCCTCCAAGTTTGAGTAACTTGTTCACTCCGCCGGATGCTGAAAAATGTGTCCGATGCACCCAGAGAGTGTATTACGCCGAAAAGGCGGGGCCAGTCAATGGAGTGCTATTCCATCGCCAGTGTTTCAAGTGCGTGTCTTGTGGTCAGCACTTGACCATGAAGACATATTTTACCAACCAGGCTGATATACACGATAAGGAGATTTACTGCATGAAGCATGTGCCCAGAAGTGCTACAGCTGGCTTGGATGCAAATGCCATTGGAATCCGCTCTGCTCTTGATGTACCTAAATTGGGCCTTACTTCAGATATCCTGTCAATGGATAAACCAATCATAACCACTAATGCCATGGGGATACAGCAGGCCATGTATGCCCAGTCGCAGTTCCAAAAGAGGAACAAGAACCAATTTGAGAGGCATCACTTTCCGGCTTATGTGGTGAGTACTTTTGCACTTGTATCTTGCACATGAAAAATATGAAGTGTCCTCGATCTGTCAAGGAAGACTGACTTGGTGTAACCAGACTGTCAACAAAACAACAAAAACGGGGCCCTTCTATTCGGTTCTCTGGGCATTTGTAGAGGGCCCACTCAAATCCTGTTGGAAGACCGGATCTATTTGAGAGAGAGAGAATGGAGTGTTGCTCAGTGGTGATCTCAACAGCACGACCTCAGCTGACCATTCTCTTGAGTTAGCCCCAGGTGTCATGGCTCCAAGCCACCTACGCCAACTCCCAAAATAACTTCACACTGCACGAAATGTATTTCATTTCACTTTTTAATGTCATGTCAAAATAGATGTGGTTTCGAGCAAATGTATTGAAGCATTTGCTATCTTTTTGGCAAAGTGAAAAAACCGCTTATCCCTGAGATTTGTTTGAAGTCTGAAAGGCATGAAATAATTGCTTTAATTTATGAACAATTTGTGAGTATTGGATCTTTAAATGCATAGTTTTCTTTTTTTGTAGCTGTATTTAATGTTTGTTTGAAAGTCACGAGATTAGCCAGTTTCATTGACCTGTAGTTATTAGATATTACGAGATATTACGACATATCATCAAATGCATTGAATCCATCTTCTCGACATATGTTGGTCAATGGCTTTTCAAAAATATTATGAATCATATAGAGTGTAATTACGCACTTCATGCAGTGTTCATCAGCTGATTTAAGCTTTGTGTACATTTATCTGGACAACAGCTGACCACAAAACGTCAATAATATTTCGGCTGCCAAGAAAATAAATATAAGGAAAATGAAACCTGACTAAGACCTAAAATCTTGGTCAAAAATAAAGATTAACAGTTTAATCACAACCATGAGCTATACCATATTAAAAGGGCATTTCGTGATAAACACCAGTTGTCATAATGGCCTGGTCAACTGTGACAAACTGGAAATCCCTGCAGAAACTTCGTAAATGGAGATTAAAAGCCAGCTTAATTCACACGGGAGTGTTTAAAATTTGGTTCAGATTGATAAGTCGCTAAAAATATCAAAAGTTGAGGTAAACAAACGTCAGTCATTTTTGCCCAGCTCGCAGGAGTTTCAGTCAATTGGTGAATATCGATCAGACTGTGAGGCTGGTTGTTTATACACACCTAGTTCGCAGTTTCTTGCCTTGTGTCTAACTAGCCAGCCGATTATTTGCGGAAGTGTATAGCAGATCACTGTTAGATATATAACGATTCAGATCACACTCTTTGACATATGACTAATTTCATGGTTCAATGAGAGGACTTAACAATTATTGCTCACTCGGCCATCAAAGGGTAAATGGTTGGGGTGAAAAGGGTTACGAAGCTTCATAACCACTCAACCCCATTTGTTACACCCCCCCCCCCCCTCCCCTCTCTAAAAGAAACCAAAAAAAAACAGCTGAGTTACACTTTGCTCTATGTCTGACTTGCACGGGTGACATAACCAGAAATACGGGGGAATATGGGACAATATTTTCCAGGGTTTTTGCAATGTCATTGTGCATGACCTTTCATGGCAAATATGACAACCCCAGTGCAGTCGATTTGAGAGGACACGAAGTCACAGCCTGTGTGTCACTTGTGCCCTTCTCAGCTCTTTTAACCCCGTAGGACACACACAACTGCTTTCTCCGTAAACATCTTTCTGTACTGCCCCCCCCCCCCCCCCTACGTACAAATTGTCACGTAGTAAAATAAGTAGTTAATAACTGACATGTTTTTTGTGTGTGTGTGTGGAACACTTGGCATAAATACCTTATGTCTGATTTATGTAGCTTGGTGTTGTATTGAAACATCTGGACCTAGGAATGAATGAACTGGGTGTTTCACAAACCTTGCCAATTCAATTTATTTTTAGGAAGTTTTACTAACGTCATAATTCTGGGTCAGTGTTATTGACCAACACTGTGTCGGTAATACTCAGGTGTGCAGTCTTTTGTGTAGCTGCCATGCACCATTTAGGTGGGCTAGCTTGGACCTTTTAGCAGGAAGGATTATAAAAGAATGGGTGGGGGCAAATACACATTACAACATACGGACTGTATACTCCTGAGAGATCCTTTGATGTGCTTCTCTCTAATAACTGTTTACTGATGACAACCCCTCTAAGTTGCATATTGCACGGGGGGATAGGGTTACAGGGCACGTATGGACATGCAGCAGGGGGTTGGGGCCAAACCATGGGCTTTTACATGAATTGCTAGGGAATTTCTCAGTCAAGAATGCTAGTCTTACTTATACAAAGCTCTGTATTGTAGTTATCCACGGTCCAAGGCCTCATGCCGTCACTAAACACAGGGCACCCAAGTGACATACCCCCTCTCTCACGCACACTTTCTCAAAAACATTTCACGAAGACTCTGATATTGTCCAAAGATGCGCCATTCCTGAGTGATACTGGCACTGGTCCTGTGCATTCCAAAACACCTTTTTTTGTGACATATGTTTTTAGAGTGCCAAGTTGTCTTAGATTTGAAGAGAACCGGCCTAAATATCAGTATTCTTTATATAATGGTATGGTCTGATCTTGGTCTAATTCTCCAAGGTCTGATCAAACTTTTAAAGGTTTTTGCAATGTTGCTGCCTGTACTTGTTGTATTGTCTGTAACGAGTTTTACTGCCAAGTGCAATGAAGTGCAGCCAAATCCAAATCATGGGGGATTTTGAAAGTTAAGGAAGCGAAATAGATTAACAAACAGCCACAACATGCAAACAATTGCCTATAATTGGCTTTAAACAAAGTAAGATCTCTACAAGGATGACCAGAATTCAAACAATTATGAACACTTGCAAAGTGAACTGAACTGCACTTCACTGCACTGCATGTGGCCATAATGCAAATTGGACTAGTATGTAAAGTGTAGTTTAATGTAATGAAGATAGTCTATAATAACTGGTCTTTGTGCATTGCCTTGAAGTTTTCTTTTTTCATGCCTTTTGGCGACATTCTTCTCTTCTGAAAGTGTGATATATTTAGTTGTCAAACACTAGAATGGCATAGTTCTGTAGGGTGGTACTTGATGGTCTATTCCATTTCCTTAAAGCTGTGTGCCAAGCTAGACTCACCCCATTTACTCTGCACTAGTTTGGTCTTGAGGACACAATCACTCACAAACCAAGTGTATATGCCAAATGGAAGACAAATCACATTCATGCAGAGAATTATGATGAGTGTATGCTAAATACACATTTCAATGAGTGATTGTTTGCATATTACTGTAATACAAACATGTTATTGGAGTGTATTAAGCTTGTAAATTATAATTGTTTCCTATGGATAAATAGCATTGGAAGCTTTCTGTTTTTTTGAAGGTTTTATTGAGCTGCCAATTACTTATACAGTAAAGAGTGGTACTGCATGATAATTGATACAGGCCTGTTTAAATTTTTACAACTCAGTATTGAAACTTTATCACAGTAGAAGAAGAAGAATAGAGAACTGCAACAAGCCAGTAGTTGCGTATATAGCATCCATAGATGATCTATATACAGATGGAGCATTGCAAGTGTGTTACGTTATTGTCAATGATGATGAAGTGCCCCCTTTTTACAAATGCTATCAAAGATTACCATCGGGCAGCCACAGTAGACTAAGATCAATGAACTGCCAGATGTGCAAATTTATTTGTACCATCCAGTGTGCAACACCTAAATGATGTTGCATGGTTCAGTGGCATTCGTTGTGGCATTAGTCAGATATCCTCGGCACATTCGGTGCTTATTTGTTAGGTCTTGGTGATATTAGTTAGGTTCTTAATGTGTGGTTTTACTGTATACTAGTAAATTGTAAGCGTCTTTAGCCATGGGCCATGTCCCCCTCTCTGTGCTGAAATAAAGCCATGTTTGTAGCATAACCAAGTTGTCCTTTTACTAAGGTTTGACCTTATAGTTTCATAAGCCCCTACGCATGTGTAGGTCCTGTGTAAGTGATATGCGTGTCGCAAAAAGGTGGGCGTGTAATTCTTTCTGGTGATCTAAATGCTGCTTTTTATAGACTAAGTGGTCAACACTTTGTGGTAATGGCAGCATGTCAGTCATCTGTCTTGGAATTTTTTCTTTAGGTTGTCATAGTTCAGTAATGTGACCTGAGCTTTGTTCTATTTGAGAATAGAATTGTTCTACGGTGTTTCGTACACGGATTATAAGTGCTAGGTTCAACAAAGCTATTCTGAAAATTACTTCAAGGAAAGGTTAAAAAGATCACTTCTTTGTCTCAATGAAGTAAAAGAAATTCCATGTCATAAAAAAAACTTTGGAAAGTTAGAATGTATTGTACATTTTAGAAGGATAACATTCTGATGTATATTTAGCATCATATACATATCCTACCTTTGACTTATTCACCCCAATATATCTGGTATTCATAAAGATTAGCCTCTACAGATGGAATGCCTGATTACTTTCATGAGAGAGCTATTGGCAGCTAATTTCACCTGAGATATTTTGCTGAACGTTTTGGAGTCTCTATGGGTCATGTGTTATTGCTCGGTCACGTGATTCTTACCAATTAGTGCATGACACCAAATATGCCATTTCTTACACGTTCACTTGAAGACTATATTTATCTTTCTTGAAAATGAATCTTCTTTATATAAGCAAACCGCAGGAGTGCAGCGATCTCAACCTTTTTGCTGTTAGTAGTAATGTGTGGTTTTGAGTAATGTGGCCGAGCAATTTTTCCACCTCATTTCAGTGATTGCACTGTTGATGTGTTCATATAATATGTCGTTAAATTACATCAGGCTATGATATTGATGTGACATTTATGAATAGTCTAATACCAGTGGTGACGAGATCTGTCAGTTGGATACTTCATAATAAAGACATCATTAGGATTCTGATCAAGGTTATGGCAGTGTCACGTTAGTGGGGTCTGTTGTTGTAAGCTCAAAGCTATTAAGTAGAATAGACATTTTAAATACAGCATATCAATGGTAATCCGACTTTTCTAGCATAATAACATAATATCACTCCTGATTAAATTGGATCATGTCAGTAAACATGATTTATGAGCTCCAACAGAACACGTCAATGTGCAATTTAATAACAACATATTCAACTAATGAATTAATATATTAGTTACAGTTAGTTTCATTAAACACGGCCTGTCAAACTGAACCTAGACTTCTGCTACCTGCCACTAACCAGAACTGTCTGGCTACTCAAAGCTGGCTTTAGCCAGTTATAGCTTGCTACAGCTGGTTAGAGTCGACCATATTTTATGAAGTTATTTACCTAAACTTGATGTTATAAGAACTCAAATTTACAAGCATTATGATGCATTTAACGAACTGCAGATTTGTGTCGTCAATTGAATATACTTATATGTAATGTCTTGAAATAAGTAATAGGGAAAATGCATTAGTCATATATCACTGAGGAAAATTTGGGAGTTACCAACGAAGCTACCTGTAGTAGCATGATGCAGGATTTCCCCGCGTGAGTTGAGATGCTGCAGCAGCCAGTTGGGAATACCTGCAGTCACCTGCACAGACGTGTCAGGCTGTTGTCTCAATGCAAGGCACAATAATCAGCCTATATTATTCATCAGTCCAATATAGTTTGGAGGAAAGATTGTTAATGTATATGTATTTAAAATGTAACAATGTTTTACAGATGAACCAGTATATACACTAAACCGTAAGCACAAAGTTTATAAAGGTGTATTGTGATGAAAAATGAAACACACAAATAAAGGATGTTGAGTAAAATAAACTATACATTCATGAAAATTTGACCACATTAACAGTGGCAAAAGAAATCTACAAATAGTGTGCTTGTGTTGATGATAAACTATACCTGTTTGTACATGTATCTTTGCTTGTGTGTGCCTTTCAGAAGAATTAAGAATAGGGACCTAGCTCAGTGGTAGCGCTTCCAACCACTGGGTCCTGGGTTCAATTCCTGAGTGAGCTTGATGGCTGTTTCATCCATCATCTCATTGCCATGGCCCCTGCCTGTCCTAATTATAATTAGCCCATCAGGTGCAGAAATACAGGACATAAAGCCATAATCCACCCAGAAAAAGTATAGGGTATTTAAATCGATAACTGGGGAATTTGAAGAGGAAATTTAGAAAGGGTTTTGTTAATTGATGTCAAGTCTGTCAACAAATAAATAAGATTGGTACAAGTTTTCATATGATTAAAACTGAATTTCTTCAATTGAACTCGTTTCTTGGTGTCTAATATACACCATGTTCACCCTAATGACGTGAAGTCAGTTTTTTGGGTGTCAGTCATAACTGCTATATCAATATGTGTTCTTGTTAATATCACATTATTTCAGGTCATGTTTGGCTACTAAATGAAACATATATCAAAGGAGAGTAGCTCCTGTCTATTGGATGACCATAAAAGTGTTTGGTGATCATTTTATGATGGGGGACATCATTTTGACTGTTGGTGCACTTGCATGATGAGTGTAACCATTTCCACGTGTGCAACTGATGTTTTTTTCTTTAACATTTTCAGCAGCTCATTTAAACACCTAGTATTCGGAGAAGCAATTAAACGTTAATGAATACTTAAATGTGTGTAGATGTGATAATATTGCGAAGTGATCATTCGTGTTAAACATGCACTGAACATGACCATGGCAGCAGCACTATTGATGTTCAGGCAGTCGACCTTAGGTGCATTTTAATGTTAAACTAAGTTGAATTATTACTCATGTCTGAACGTCGTGTGCAAACCTAGCTATGTGATCATAACAGGGGCAATTTAACATCTTGTTGCTAAACTCAGTGCATGCGTCATTATGATATTCATGTCATTTTGTTATACTGAAAATTCGGTGAAGGTAAATGCTTCAGGGCATAATTTTTCTGCTTTCATATCAGTATTGTGAATCTTTAGGTGCACCTTATTATAAACAAGATTTACTCGAGGAAAGTGTCAAGTTTACAAAAGAGTATTATTTCTCTGTATGTGTTGCTTTTGTGTGGTACATTGGTATGAACTCCCAAGTCTTTAACTTATCATATCATATAACCTTCAGAACAGTAGCATTGAGTAGACATAGTAACATATAGACTAAATATATTCCACACACTAAGATAACCAGATAAAAAGTAATATAATCAAACTATTGACCACACACAAAATAATACAATAAATAAATGTATAAAATCTCATTTATGTTCTATATATTATTCTCTCCAGACATACGCTGGTTGTATTGCTTAAAATCAAATACAGTCTTGTTTGGCAGCAAATCAAATGGGTTACGCCACTTCATTGTGCCTTAGTTTGAAAGGCATGCTATATCATGCATTGGATAATGTAGCATTTAAATGTGTCTGCGAATTCGAGACGGCTCAGTGGGTTAAATATAGATGGCTATTATGACCACAAGTATCATTATTGGCAGTGATTATTAACACCTGACTGGATGCAATATAATATGCTCTAGAGATGTTCCCTCAGACGTATTGTGTAGATATTGAATATGCTAATAGCATTATTGATTCAACGTGACCAAGGCTGGAAATGGTTTAAGCTAGTCCTTGCAAATATTGGCGATCTACATGGTGCCCAGACTGCAGCTCATGTCATGCATGATGCCATTTGCCTGGAAAGGTCGTGCCAAATGTGGGAAATTGGTTATACAAACCCCAGACATGGCTGTACTAAAATTGATACAATATGATCTGTGGTCAAACCTTAATTTTGATTTATTTAATATTTTGGTTGTAGAATCTGAGACACTCTGAACACAACATTATTAATGTAACAATAGAATTTTTATTGTTATTTTCTGAATCAAATATGATCAATGGTTATGTACCAGAACTGATACTGAATTAACTTTATTCAGTACTTTAATAATAGTACTTTTATCTGGTTATTCTGGACTGTGGGTGCAACACGAGACTAAATATATGTGATCAATCCACGACAGCCTTAATGTACCAAAACTGATGCTAATTATCTGCAGTAATAGTTTGATTGTGGTATGTTTATCTTGTTATTTTGGTCTTTTAGTGGAATATAATTGAGTCATTTAATTAACTCATATTTATTCAAATGGATGTGATCAATCCACGACAGCATTAATAATATAATAATATAGGCCCTAATTGATACTAAATTATAGTCAATACTATTATCGGATTATTTCACTCTTGTAATATAATAGATTACACGGGAGCCAAAATTGAAATGAATGTAGATGAAATGCACATATATTGAATGAATTATTGGAGGTCACCAAATGTTATGCAACAAATGATTTATGAACTCGAAGGTGTGAGGAGTTCATATCAAAAGAAAAACCTGCTCAAAACTAGACGATTGAAATGGTAATATGGACGTGGATCCTGCATGAGTCACAGGTAGCCAAGCGTGCAAATGGAGGACCAGCTTAGAACGCATTCACAGAAGGTCAAAAGTGCCACAGAATGCCATTTTCACTATCATTCTTGATATCATCTGATTCAGTGGTTGGCAGATATTAGTTTCGAAAAAGTACACTTGTGTGATATTCCATGTATAATGACAGGTTTATTTTCAACACTTTGGGGCCATCCCTTGGTTAAAAACCATAAAAGTTTTCAATAGTCTTGACACCGTTCATGTTTATAATATAACTATCTAGTAATTTATATAATATCATTCATCTGATGGCGGGTTTATCCAAACTATGCCACTTAATATTTTTTGTAATAATGTGTTCATTTGTTATAATTACAATAAAGAATCATATTAATCCCATATTAATCCCTTATTAATCCCAAATCCCAATAGATTCTACTACTGCATCAGTGCTACTAGTAGCTTTTAAGGAAGCAAGACCAATCCTTTCAACTTTCAATGTCATAAAATGGTTTCTGATGTTCAAATCCAAATCTTCCTTATATAGCAGGTGAAGATCTTTTACCACACCCAACCTGTTCATGCACAGTTTTTCCTTGATAGAGAATCTGCAAGAATTAGTTAAGTGGGAACTCGCTTGTTTACATCAAGTTTTCTTGGAAAAATAATACATTTCGACAGATTTATGTTTTCCAGGGCATGAGCTAAACTGACGATCTGTATGTTGTATGATTTATTTTATCTTATTAAGAAGGAAGAAATCTTGGCAAGCCACATCAAAATAAAGCTATCCATAATAAACTGACCCACAATTACTACAAAAATTTTGCCATATTTTTCCCCTTTGTAAGGTATTTCTTTGAGCGTCAGAGAATTTGTTATTTCATTACATCCTGTTCTGTCAAATGACTATTATGTTGTTTTATGATACCTTGCTCGTTGAGAACTTGCCAACACTTCAGCTGTGTTTTCATTGTATCCTCTTTGCAGCATTAAATTAATGATTACTGAAGTATATAAAGTAATCATTATCGGAATTAAACCACAGGCGTCAGCCAGCAAATTTAATCATTGAACAGACAAGATCTAATTATTTACATGTTTTGCTCATTTACTAATCTTAAGTAAATTAATCAATTTGTCTTAGAGTCTATAGGCTGGCTTATGGTATTAAAGGTCTAACAATAAATTACAGAATAATTAGATTTTCATGTGCTGAGTTTACGTAATTCTTGTTCTGACAAGCAGGCAATTCAGAAAAATTGCCTTGAATTCATTTCTCTTGTATTTCTAAGAGAAGATATCTTAAGTCTATACTCATCCTATCCTCTACGTATATAGCTTAACCAATCATTTTGGTTAACTAGGTAAACTAGCAAAGAATGTCCCTAATTAGGTTGCTGGGCTGTTTGGTGACAGCACACAGTGTTTGGGAAGCAGGAGACTGCCTTTGATTGGCTAAAACCAGTCGCGGACCTGATAGGCAAACATGCAAACAAAGATCAGGTCATTATAAATCGCTGGCTGAGTGCTGTTATTAGACTATCAACGCACTATATCGTATAGTTTCAGAAGATTTAAATTTCTCTCAACACCCCTCAGGTTTATAATAATTTAATTACCTTAACCCAGGGCCGTGGAAGCCGTTGCAATGACATTTATTTCTGATAACATCTTCTCACAAGACATGGTGGTTTAATTTGAGTGCGTTTTGATGTACAGAACAAGCTCATAAGAAAATTAACCAAATAGTTGGCTTTTGTAAGGGAAAGTAGGAACAGCAGGTTACCTCATATAAAGGATAATATTACATGGAAAAATCTGTGTTACTTTTGGATAACTACATTCTGATTAAGATAATACTGACAGCGTGTAATTATAGATAATGTGCACTCAAGATTGGATTTAGAAGTTGAGCAAAAATGGCATTCACCAAGGTTGCATCCAGCAAAGGTGTGCAATTAAAATGATTTAGGAGAAAGAAATATGGCGATGTTCTTGTGTGAGGGAAATATGATTACAAACGAAAAATTTGATCCATTGTTATTGGTGAATAAGTTCAGTGTGTGTCCTGGGAAGAAAATGCCTCTTCTCTGTGCATTGTGTGGGTTTGGTATAAGTGCTTTTTAGGATGGTTGTGTTAGGGAAAAAATGTTTGGAGCAGGTTTTAGCAAGTGAACACGTTTTATGCAAAGTTTCATGGACATAGATTGTCACCTGTTCAGATTGCTTTTCTTCATGTATCCCTTTTATACATATTCAAATGAAACGTCAAGAAATACAATTAAATGTGTATAGCTGCTGAGGCAAGTTCTCATTTTAACATATATGATATATAGGTTGTTTACACAAGAAATCTATACAAAAGCTCAACGCAGTAATTTTACTTTATAACGAAGTAAATTATTGTTTGGTTATGTTGAGCACACATGTAGAGTTGTACATCTCTTTATTATGACATGGAAATTACTTACAAGATTCACGCCATGGATTAAGCAGTCTATTTATAGAAATAAGGATATCTTATAATACATTAGTCATGAAATTGTCATATTTATCAGAATTTTGCTGTGCTTTGGCACCTTGTGCAAAAATATATGAAGAAAAAGTAGTGAACTAGTGAACTGATTAATTTTACAGGGTAGAAGTATAGTTGCCTAATGGTCAAATCGATGGACAGGTGATGTAGCTTATAAGGAAGTCAAGTGATACAGAGACGGTAATGGAGGCAAAAAGCAAGTCACATAGCAATATACATGTACATCAGAACTGTATAATATAATGTTGGCTCTCCACATATTTTCATTTTGAATAGCAGTTTGTAATATTCGGTTTAGTGACCGAGTATTCTGTAGATTCTTAGTTGGTAGCCTGGCATATGATATAATACTTTATCAGGTCAGTATGTAGGCTCTTACATTGCAGATGGAGATAGTTATCTGATTGGTACCTAATGCTCCAATTCCATGCAGCTAAACTTTGAAATTCTCAGAAACTTTCACAGCAGCAGCACTGCAGTATGCAACATTTATCTATTGATAACATTGAACTGGGTTCTAAGTTGGTAATATAGAATTTAACCAGACGAAAGTGCTAAATATAAGAGAAAATTGTGACACAACTTTAAAATGCAAGTTTCAAAGTATAAGGATGGTACTGTCATGTTTTGTACCAGGATATCTCTGAAAGTTAAGGCTGTTGTTTTTGTAATTTAAATGTAGCCCAGCAACAAGGAAGTGTTTAATATTGTTTAACTGCTAAACGGGTTTTTTTGTAACTGAGGATGGAGCATTTAAATGAATTTATGCATGAAAACCATACCATTCTAAAAATTATAGGGAAAAGTAGTGAGTGAGTGAGTGAGTTAGTAAGTAGAGTAAGTAGAATAAGTAAGTACAATAAGTAGAATAAGTAAGTAGTGTAAGTAAGTAAGTAAATAAGTAAGTAGAGTAAGTAAATAAGTAAGTAGAGTAAGTAAGTAAATAAGTAAGTAGAGTAAGTAAATAAGTAAATAGAGTAGGTAAGTAAGTAAATAAGTAAGTAGAGTAGAGTAAGTAAATAAGTAAGTAGAGTAAGTAAGTAAATAAGTAAGTAAGTAGAGTAAGTAAATAAGTAAATAGAGTAGGTAAGTAAGTAAATAAGTAAGTAGAGTAAGTAAATAAGTAAGTAGAGTAAGTAAATAAGTAAATAGAGTAGGTAAGTAAGTAAGCAAATCTTTTTTGGCTTTTGACTGATTCATGCAATGGAATGGTACACTACACCATTACATTACAAGGAAGTCGCCTGACCTTACAGCATTTAAGTCACTTGTTTGCATATATAATGGTGCTTTATGACATATTTTGGCCATTGCTTTTGTAAGAAACGTAAATACACTGTATTCTTGAAGATAAAAACACTAATGTCTACATCATAGATGGAAGGTTTTTGCAAACTCATGTTATGAAAATTAAAAATTGTTCTCATTGCACAATGGACATCATAAACAACTGAGACAATAGCTTCAGTCTAATTTTCGAGGTTTTCTCATTAGTGGGGTGATCTTGAAGTGGGTCACATGACATATAACCTTGACCTCCTGTAGCACTGAAGAATGTTGGAAGCAGCAGTCACTGCCAATAATCTATGTTGCATGAAAGTCTTGGTAAGACATAGTCAAACCCCCCCCCCCCCCCCCCCACCGAGGGTAATAAAGAACTAGTCAATTACCTTCATGAGGTGATGCCCATAACATTTATTTTAGGCAGGACAGAATTCTTTGAGCATGGTAGCCATAGAGCTACATGCTATGTTAGGGGTTGCATGTGCCTTAACTTCTGTTCCAGTCTGTTTGTCTTTTCGTGTGTTCAAAACTCCTCAAGCAGAAGACTTTCAAACTTTTCAATTGATGTGATTCCAGTTCAGAATTTTAATCACGTAATTCTAAACATGGAATGGGGAGTGAAGTACATGTGCTGAGTTTCTTGTTGGTTAAACGTGAGAATTAATGGTGGAGAGAATAAACTGAATTGAAGCGCTGTCTTTTTAGGATGAGGTGTTGTGGGAAAGTTTAAATGGTGCAGAGCAAAGAGCTGCTGTAGTAATTTGCAATTTGTAGTGCTTATGGAAATCTGCATTATTGTTTCGCAGGACTTTAGAAGCCTGTAACTGCCTGCTTATAACACGGCTAGTTAGTTATCTGAATGCAACGGACATTACATGGTTTGAATAGCATTCTTTTCCTCACAATCTGCATGGCCAATTATTTTGCATTTGTGCTCATTTTTGCAAGTAATAGTTGCACGAAATGAATTTGAAAGCAACTGAACAAAAAAGAGACCTACAGATCGAGGCTTTTGATATAATTGATGTGGGAACAGTGAAACTCACTCCGCATCTACTTTAGCCTGTGGAGAGGGTCTGAAAAGCTTATTATTTTTTGTCCGCCATATCAGAGCTGTGTGGGATCCGTGTCAGAATAGCAAAGCGTTTCTCTCAGGTGTACGTGCCAGGTCTTGGACACCGATACACAACATTTGAGCTTACTGACTCTATGACTCAATGTTAGAGAGAAGAAAAAATGAAAACCTGTTGGGAAGAGAATGTCATGTGGCTGAAAGTTGAATGCCTCCACTGACCCATTTCTCATGCAGCCTTCAACCTTCTTTGCTTTACTGTTACATATTTTGGAGCTACAGGCTTGACTTAGCATTCAAGAAACACACCAAGTCCTTCATGCTATTAACCTGTCATTTCTTTGCATTGAGGTGTGGAGACAAAAACTTCCCTAATTTGAGATTTTTGTGGCTAAAAATATGTTTGCTTTAGAAATGACTTGAGTCTAGATTTTTGTAGCTGTGTTATTGAACTTCTTTTCAAATATTGTTCTCGACACTAAATTTTTCTTGCTGAACTAGATACTTCTGATTATCATGCTAATCATTCCTTAGCTCATAAACAAGTTGGGGACAATTAGTGTAATGTTTTTAAACTCCATTTAGGTATAACAGTACCAAGACATGTCGTATAAGGAAAGCTATATTTAAGACCAATAGCACTAGCTGTCAATTAGACATCTCATGTGGTGCCAATTTTTGCCTGGGTATAATTTATTTTGTTTTGATACATTTCCTATGTTGACATAGATGAAGACAACTGTTCTGCAACTTTCAAAGCTTCATAATGCTATGTCAACTATAAACTCTTGAAAACTGGCTACTGTTAATCAGTCCCTTCAAATTGGTGGGGCAGGGGCCTAGCTCAGAGGTAGTGCTCTGGGCTTCCAACCGCTGGGTCCCGGGTTCGATTCCCGGTCAAGCCTAAGTTGGATGGCTGTTTCATCCTTCAACTCATTGCCATGGTCTCTGCCTGTCCTAATTAGCCCAGCAGGTGCAGAAATACAGGAGGTAAAGCCCTAATCACCCACCCACCCTTCAAATTGGTCGTAGCAACTTAACAATGCAAAGTGTAAACAGCAACTGTTTGGATTCATCCAGGGCATGAAGGCAGTGTTTTTCAAAGCTGCAATAAGAGACTGTGAGAGTTAATTGAATTTTTGGAATGGCATTTGAATGGCATTTGTTTCCATCATGGAGAGAGTGCTTCCCTGTAAATCAAGTGTAATGGGAGAATTATGCGGATTTGTGATAAACTTGGCTATGAAAACATGCAGCTGAGGACACGGTTGAACTAATACTGCATGTTGCAAGTTCTACTTAGACGTGTTTATCGATCTGTAATCGATTGATTGGTTGATCAGTATGCTGTGCAACTTGGCTGCCCCCGTCTCTCCTGCTCATCTTGGCAACTACAGCTGTTGATCCCATCCCTGCTTCCTTTAATTGCGTCGTTAAGCTACTTATAGAGAACTGACCAGCATCAGCTTCAAGTCATGCCATTGAAGCACAATTTGAGGGGAATCCTGAATTGATTGTCCAGATATTTATAGCCAACAGTATTTGTTGTTACTCTTGAGGTGTTTGTAGCAAGTCAGCTGTTGAGAAAAGTGAAATTGTTTACATTCATGAGTTGCATGTGCACAGCCCCTATACCTTTGCAACATGCATTATGCATGTGTACTGTACAGTGGATTTTCACCTTGAGACCACTTTTTAAGTAAAAATGATTTTTTTTTTTAAATCTGAATCAAATTTCCCCTAGGGGATTATGATAAATGTTATCAAAGTACATAACAAAAGTATCCGGAGCTATTGAGGTCCTGAGTAGATGGTTAAAATGTATCTTGTTTTTGTCACAAATAACAAATATATCCACAGTGTAATTGTGAGTTTGGGCTCTTGTGTTATAATCTGTAAAATTGTTGCATTTTAATACGAGAAGTACATGCCCTTATTGTATATTTGCAGATCAACAGACAAAAGGAGAAACTTTTTCAAGCCCAACAGGAATTGGAGACTATCCAGCGACAGGAAGAGGACAGGATATTCGCAGAAATCGAAAGACAACGGGAACAGGAAAACGCCCGGGTACAACAGGAATTCGAAAAAGAATGGGAAAGCAGACTACAGGAGCTGACAGAACAGTTCGACAAAGATAACAAACGAAAAAGGGGAGACAAAGTGAGTGGCTGTTTTTTCGTCTTCTTTCATATAGGTACTTGGCCACCGGTTGGTGTGTCTTCGCAACGCTAAAACCAACATGTGCAAAAATGATCCATGTAAGTCCAGAGAAGAGTTTCTTTTGCTCGTGGTTTTAAGTTAATTTGCCATTAGTTTATTTCTTAAATTGCCCCCTATTTGAATGAAAGTTCTTATCTCAATCTTCTATTAGCAAACTACTACTACTACTACTACTACTACTACTACTACTACTACCACTGGATAAGGAAGATGTAAAAGATATTAAAAATTCGATTTGGGAGAAATATCTACCAATAGTATGAAAATTATATACCGTAACGGAGGGTATTATCGACACTTAAATAAGTTTGTTAACATTATCGACTCTCGCATTAGAATGTTAACAATATTGTTAACAAACTAATTTAAGTGTCGATAATATTAGATGTGAAAACGTGGTGCCAGACGTTTAGTTACTGTGCGGCACTGCCAGTGTTACAAAAATACACCTGTTCCTCATGAATACAAATCTTCTGTCACCTGGTACCAGTCCTCTTATGAAGAAACCTGGCAGTCGACCATCTCAAGGTCGTTGTGTTCTCGCCGTGTTCTCGTTGTGTTCTAAGGCCAGAGATCTGCTGTCATTTACTTCATCTGAGCGTCACTTGTTATAGCGATATTTTCTGAAGATATCGTGTGACAGGCTTGTTGAATATACAAGCAGTGGACTTGCAATTGTGAATGGGCTTTGCTACAGATCACTGGGTATGCTTGGCATTGTGTTTGCAAGGCTCAAAGTATCAAGAGCAGGTAGCAGGTTCATTTCCACAGCTCTCAAAGTCAAATAAAACTGGGAGGACCTGTCACCCCAAATGCGCGCTACCCTGCTTATGTTATTTACTGCATGCATGCAATGCAAATAGACTGGTGTTCGTGTCATGCTGGAGACAAAAAAAAAGGCAAATAACGAAGAAATTCACAAAATGGCACCAATGTTTTGGTTTCTCATGGCTTTAGTCATGATTTGTACAAGAAAAATTTGCATAGGTGCCATGAGCACACGTTTTTGCACTTCTACTTCAGGTTAGCAAAAAACCGGTCAACCTGTTTTGCGGTGAGTCAGTATGATAGCTATGCATGTACGAAATTTTTCAATGAACCCAGACATAAAATCTTTAATAAGGGAAAAATGGCCTGCATTTAACCCCAAGTGCAACCAGATAGAGTGCTACATTGCATCATCAATCTGTGGTCAAATTTATTAAGAATCTAATTTACTAAAATAAATATCATATCGTGAAAATATAGATCGATTTGTACTTTGATAATCAGATATTAATCACTTTTAAATTCAATTAATGGGTACCTTTTGGGAATGAAGCAAAATTGTCGTGATGATTGGCATTACCTTATTCTCAACTCATTCTCTTGAGTAAGATAAGTTTGACAATCCTTTAAGTAACGATTAACTTTATTGAGATGTAGTAGTAATATTGGCTTTTCGCTGTTACAGTCAGCCACAGTCAAGTACGAACAGGAGAAGGAAGACTTGCGACGGAATATGACGGTCAAGTTCCAGAAACAGAAGGAAGCGGCAACAATGCGCGTCCAGAAAATGGCTCAGGAGAGAACGGCAGAAATTGTGGGACAGCATTCGGAACAGATGTTGGACTTGCTCAAGTCAAAGCAGGAGGAGATCAAACAAGAGATGGAGAGAGAATTCGTAAGTCTAAATATCTTCTTTTTCAAAATTTATTCTTTCTAACAAAAGCCAGATCTTGGGCTAGGATGTCACATAATCCATTAGCCATTCTGGTCTAATTCATAGATTGGGAGTTAAAGTATGACAGACAATTTTAAGTTCTTAGATATGGTGGAGAAGAAGGATTACCAATTAGTTTGGAGAAAATAATTTTAATATGGAAGGTCAAAAGTACTGAGAAGATGTAGTTCAGTATTGATTAGTTCAAATATGAGAACTTAGGAGGCCATCTAAACTCCTGCAGTTATGGTGAAGAATTGGATAGATCAGGTCCTAATATGGTGGGGAATATAAATTGTATGGTGGAGAATCGAAAATCCAGCAACTATTGAGTTATTCATTTGGTTTTTATTGGAGATGAGGAGGTTGGTTCATTGATGATATTGTCTGATACTTTGTCATATTGTTTAGAGTAATTCCACAAAGCCTTGGTTAAAACATATTTGATATTTTGGTGAGAATATCCATGAAGGTAAAACTGGGTGGGTAAATTAATGAAATTAAGGTATATCATGATACTGAGCAATCCATTCTTTAGTAGGTGAAAAGGGGAGAAAAAGTTCAATATTTGTTAATACAATTTTTGACATTCACATGTTCCCCGGTGTGTTATTTCCCAGAATATCATCTGTCTACCTAAAAGATAAAAAAAATAACCTTGACAAAGAAATTGGATGTAGGAAATTGTAAATGAATTTTTTTTGTCTTTGTATAAAGAGCTATGAGTCATTGCTTGCATAACCTAGGACATCAAGCTTTGAACTTGCCTCAGGTCTTTACAAGAGGCAATCCCAGCCTTTGTTGTCACCTGGATGCTCTTGTGCCCTCGCAATGATTATGACGTAATTGGATATGATTAATGATGCTGATTCTGACATGGGTCCAGGCTTAGTTGATGCAATGGAAAATCCATATTTGAAAAGTAGATTCTGTGTTATAGAATCTTTCTATTCCTAATAATGATGCACTGTCTTACTAAGAATTGAAAGTTTCAATGCAAGGTGATTTAAAGCTGAGTCCTCTGTCATAGATTCATAGTTATTTTGGCTTTAATAAATGTGGTACAAGCAGCCAAACATTTGGTACCCAGTCCTCTTATGAAAGAAAGCTGGCAGTCACCATGGCAACATAAGTAAGTAACCAGATTTTTTCCACCATACAAAACACATGTGGTGTCGACCTCTATAGTTACTACTGACTACTGCATTTGCAGCTAGCACAAATGCAATATATAGATATATGAAAGGATAATATTGAGTTTAGGGCTATATTATAAAAGCAAGGACTGTACTCGGGGCATTATACAAGGACTGCTCGAAGGAAAGTAGGCCTTGGTGACAAATGCCTGGTTTCTCAACGCTCAGCTTCACAGCCTGGGGCAGAAACTTTATCAAATCTTGAGCAGCCCTTTTTGCCACATAATCTGACCCCAAGTTACATATGACCATTCATAAGAGTTGAATGGCTCCAATTACTGGACCCTAAACATCAATAACAAGCAGATGAGGGTGGACTCCCAACACTGACTGAATGAATTCGATTGATAGGGTTCACGTTATCCCCAAGATCAGGTGTCCTCCCCATTTGGAAACTGATACCAATAGTATCTTTGACCAAACTAAACACAGCATTTGTCCACTACAATGTATATGAACTATCCTGGCCTGAACTAATATTTGTATGGCTAAATACACACCTGGATACAAAGGGAAAAGAATTGCAAAACAAGTAAACTCCAGCAAAAAAAAAAATTGTTTTGATACTCTGAAGAAATGCTACTGCATGTGTCTAGACCAAATTTATGAGAATACATTCTGGAGGCTAATATGAATCATTGTTGGTGAAAAAAGTGACACGATTTTTCCCACTCAAGTTCTAAAAGGAAAAGAAAAAATGATCAAATGCGCGGGAGGGCCAGATGAAAACTTATGGCGATTAAAATGGAATTTTTTCATGAAGTTATTGGCATTTGTTACCAAAATTATGATTGCGATTAAAATAATTTAATGTGAATTGGCTTTCTTTAATGTTTCCAATTAAATAAGGAAAGTACTTTTCCAACTACAAATATGTACGAGGCATGACGTGTTTTTATTTAGAATCGAAAGTGAATGGGGTTAGACAGACACTTTGTTATTATGGCCCCCAGCTCCAATGGTAAATGTACATGTATGTATTTGAGTATTTGATGCCCGAGGCCAACACGAGTGTGTAATGTGCACTGACTAGCAGCCTATTGTCCTGTGAAAATACACAGCATACCAAAGGCTTACTCCCAAAATATCCCCCTCGTAAATTGTCTGCCAAATGCACATGCCTTCATGTGCTAAAGTGTTGATAATAGAGGATGTTCATTTCAATTTTATAAGAACAGGTGTAAGCCAGGTTGAGCCAGAGTGCCTTTCCAAAAACTGGGCTTTGAATTGTATTGTAAACATGGTTTCTTTTAAACCAATGCATTCTTGCTTAAAGTTTATGGAGGAAGGACTAGAATGGTTAATATTTATTGTCTACGGAGAAGCTAGGCAATGTAGGCATTCAAAGAAAACTAAAAGAGAACATTATAGAAATACTTAGACAAAATATTTAATTAAACTACCTGCAGGAACAGGATTCTAAAGAAATAGTTAGCCAAAATATTTAATTAAACTACCTACAGGAACAGGATCGAAAAAGAGAACCCCAATTAATAGCGATAGACACTGAGTGTGCACAATACAGTAGGGTTGTCCTACTGTTTACACCAATTGTAATCGATGCCTTTACCATTCGATACACACAAATGTTGGTTATCTAACTTTACACTTGAGCCAATGCATTTGAACCCGTTTGACCTTAGAGTGTGATAGCTCTGTCATTTCTGTCCAAGTGCATCAAAAACAAGGATCACATTGCTGAGAGGCGCACTTAAAACGCATCAGTTGACCCCCCAAGAGACACACAAGTAACCCATTCGCACGTGTTGGGTGTTAAAAATATCCATTTGGATCTCCATGGAACGTGCAGATATTCCCGCCCCCTGGGACAAAAGTATAACTTACAAAAAGAGCCCAATAAACAAAAACTATAAGCTTTGTCATACAGGTGTGGTGCGCAGGAATCCCTCATGAAAATAGCTGGGATTTGTTTTGTTTTTTCATTATAAATTCCAATAGGAGATCCTACAAAATTAAGTGTAAAAGTATTCAATTTACAGATTGCTTGAACTTGTATACATTATATGGCCCAACTTGAGGTGGAAAGCATTTGATCCCATCAAAATATCTCCTCCTACCATATTACCACCTCATACATAGTCTATGAAAAAGTGCTTGATGTAATAAGGAGTAATTTGAAACTGTCGTCTGTATTGATGACGACAGGTCTATTTGTCACCTTCTTAATTTTGCATTGTAGATGCATAAACTTAACTTGTGACTGATTAATATTATTTCTGAAGGTAAATCCTGTCTTATCTTCCACATGGCCCTCTGGTATGACAATTTAGCACTACAAGGTTAATACAAGTACAAATGTTGATAAATGAAAAATATTACATTGCATTTATGATATAGAATGCATTTTTGGTTGCAAATGGCACAAGTATGCCCAAAATATCATTATGCTTCTTATTTAAATCATTTTGATTAATTAACAAGTTCTTACTTCTTGGTTACAGAGAGAACTGAAGGAACAAGGAGTGACAGGCGATGACAGCATGGACTCGGCGGTGGAGCTGGAAGCTGCTCTAGCTGCCCTGAACATTCCCACCAGCCAGAACATACCCCCTCACCCACCCTCCCAGAGGAAGAGAGACCTCTACATTGACCCCTCTGTCTTCCATGACTTAGATGAGGAGGTCTTCAAGGTCTGTATTCACATTCCCTGTTCATATTATAACTTGCACTGTATGATCATGTTGTCTCTGTGGGAGATTTCAATGCAAGTCTCTTCTGTCCCTTGCCCCCAACATACACATAGACACACAGTCAACATACCCAGGATTATGGCTAGTTCATGTCAGAGCATATCTGTGTGGCAGTGTGTGACAGAGAAACAATGCTCTCATTCACCGGCTCCATTTCTCTCCCCCATACACTCGATGTCATATTACTGTTATGCGCATAAGGTTTGTGTAATACATCTGCATTGTCTGTCTATCATACAATGATCCCATTGTTCTGTAGTTGCAAATCATTATTAATACTTACAAATACTTACAATTATGCAAGAAGCAGTCCTTTGATTATTCCATTGAGCCTAGTGCTTGCTGATCCTCACTACAATGAGAAGTAGACAATTAGGTGAAAGTAATACTTCCGGTGTAGCCGTATTACCCACCATCATCCATAGTATATCCAGTGCCCACACCAATAACTATGCAATGGATGATTATAGGAGCCAAAATAAGTTCCAGATGGTTTTCGGTCATATTTTGACACCATAAACATGGAGTGGTGCAAACCATACAGATATATGTTAGCAATATGCCAAACCCCAACTTAATGACTGATAATGACATCTCTGTAATGATTATGATGGTATGGCCAGTTATGTGTTATTATCATCCAGATTCTATCCAGTGCCCACTGCCCACACCAGTAACAATGTAATGACTAATCAATTATAATTGTATATCAGTATGAATAATAAAATGCAATGTTCTCTTATAGGTTGCTGAATCTGAGCAGGCTACATTCACAGATCTTGTTAGCGACCTGATTGCCCACTGTCTGACAGATCTGCAGAAAGCCAGGTTTGTGTTGGAACTTTTAAAGAAAAGTGTTGTGTTTCAGCAAATCAGCAAAATTAATGATTTTCATTAAGCTCAATCTGCAGAATTACTTCTACTTTTAAAATATTTAGATGAGCTAGACCTAGCTCAGTGTAATTGCTGTCATAAAAATGGTTTTAAAATGTCCAATTGTGTTTAGAAAGAATCAGTCAGTAACAGTTTATTTCCATTTTGACAAGTATGTGTACAAATCTGTGGACTTCAATAAAAAATGAATTGTCAAATATATTATTAATCTACTTGCTGTGCAATTTCGGTGCCTTACATACTGAAATTCCTTTTGACGGTATGGAGTCTAAGCTAGATGAAAAAGAATCCTGTGAAGTTTACATTCTTAGTGTGAAATTTGCATGTTTAATTGCTGAATTTGTAAGTTTTAAGTCTGTTTGTTGCAATGCAGTCTATTAATAGTTTCATTTTCTGACTTTTTAGCTTTTTATAATTGAAATAATTTTGTACATTCAGAGCAATATTCCGATGGATCACAGTGAAGGACTTGAATGTTCTGGAGTTTGAGGATTCGCCTCCACCGGAGGAGAATGACACACCTATGGGGATCTTGAGAGGCATCAAGTTTGGGACAGAGACCTACCATACCTTGTTCAGACGTTTATGCAGGTGAGTAAATAGGTACCCTATTATTGTAGTGCAATTTTAATTGGGAGCAGCAATGAGAAGACCATTTTCTTTGTACATGTACACAGGAAATAAACTTGTCTGAGTCTGTCTGAGTCTGAGGGTGTGATTCATTAGAACTTATAATAAGCTTTATGATAAGTACCGCTAGCAGCTTTTAAAATAAGACCACTCGGCAATAATATGAAATCAAAGAAGGTCTCTGGCTTGGGGTTTAAAGAATACAAGTAAACATTGTTGTATTGTGGTTACAGCATTGGACTATTTGTCCTCCCATGCATAACAGAAACCATCTATCTTAAAGAAACTGCAAGGAGAAGTGTAAGGGGATATTTGTAAACATGACAATGATATTTTGCTTGCATTAAAAGTGGATCACATGACCAGCTGCATATTTATTTTTTCTTTGCTTTATGAAAACCCAGTGTGATGTCATGCTAGGCAGCCTCACGTGTATTCACGCAGGGTGTCCACGTGAGCCAAGCAGTGTCTTTGAGTATCAATATTCATTATATGGTTCATCACCGTAGCGTGACCATATAGTAGGAAGCTTAACGCTCTTTGCCCAGATGTAGCTATAAGCCATGTTAGGGCTTTTTCCAAGCTTCACTCACTGCTGCTGCCTTTGGAGTCTGACCCTCAATATGCAATTAGTTTTCTCAAGACTGAATCTTCTCATTTAAGATTTTCTGGTGACCTTACAGAACTGAATATCATTCTCCTTACGCATAAGCAGTTTACATATGAACAGGTCACGAAGCAAGTGTGCCGGGGCCTAATAACAAGTAGCTGTATAAGCTCATTTGCTTTGTGTCCTTCAAAAGACCTCTTAAAAAAACTTGGCTCAGGAAATCATTTAAGGTTTTTATGACTGGTATGCCAATAAGTTATTCAGGTGTATTCGGTACTATTTAGTTAAACTGACTCTTTAACCTTTCAGTTATGCTGGGTTGTCATGTGTGGAGATCAAAGGCCATTCCAAGAGTGTGGGCTATGAGCCAGGAATGAAGATTCGAGAGGACACTTTCCAGAACACTTGGAATGCTGTGTTAATTGATGGAGACTGGTGGCCCGTGCAGTGCAACTGGGGAGCCAGGTAAGGTTCTTACTTTGCTCGGTATATTGACCATATCCTCCTTTACCTTGGCTTCTTTGGCTTTTCAACTTTCATTTCTCAATTTCTTTACAGACATTTGGTGCTGAACAAAGACTCAAGTGACAAGTCGACATCCAAGACCAAGAAGCAAGAGAAGATTCGTTACCAGTATGATGAGCATTACTTCCTCACTGATCCTGATGAGTTCATCCAAGAATTCTGGGCTGCTGAACCAGACTGGCAGTTGCTGGAAAGACCTGTCACTCTTGACGAATTTGAGGGAATGCCTTTTGTCAGATCTGTGTTCTTCCACTATGGATTGGAGTTCGACAACAACTTGAAGGCCGTGCTTCACACAGACAACAAAGGTGGCACCGAGGTGAAGATTCGGGTGCCTGATGAGTTCACCAAGGATTTGGTCTTCCACTATCAGCTTCGATTTGCAGACCGAGAGAGACGCAGTGAGGTTGAATTCAGAGGTGCCAAGCTGGAGCGATTTGTCTTCCATTCACTAGTAGATGGCTTTGCGCTGTTCAGTGTTCATGTCCCTGCCCCATCATCCTACTTCCTGGAGATCTTTGCTAACAAGATCAACGACAGCAACAAGATTGGTGATGACCCTAATGCCACAATGATGCCTTTCCGGCTGAAGTGTGCTTGCAAATTTAAAGTTGTGTGTGAAGAATTGGTTGGCAAGATGCATCCTCTACCCAATTGTGCTTCAGGAGAATGGGGCCCCAGCAAAGGTGTCCGTCATTTTGGGTTGAAGCCTCTGACACATACAACTGGAGTGGTGAATGTCGATAACGAGAGCCAAATCCACTTCAGGATGCCCCGCCGTTTACACTTCCTGTGCAAACTGCGAATGAACGGAGTTGAAGACAACATCCTGGAGAAGTATGTATCTCACAATGTTGATGACGACATCTTGCAAGTCAGAGTTCGCCCTCCTCAGCCAGGTCAGTATGGCCTTGACATCTACGCCAGACCAGAAGATGCAGCTGACAACCACACACTTGCACACGCTTGCAAGTACCTGCTCAACTGCACACGTGTGGATGAACCCGTTGATATTCCTGTCTCCAAAGTTGACAGTTCATCAAAGATGTCAAAAGAAAAATGGGGACCTTCACAATATTTTGATCGCTTGGGTCTTAAAATGCTCTCCCACAGAGATCCTACAATTGAGAAGAATGATACTGGAGCACTTACGATAGAAGTTGGACTGAGTGAGCCACTGAAGCTCAATTTTCATATGCTAAGAGAGCCAAATGAGGATTACCGGGATAAAGTGTCCATGAAGGAAAACGGCAAAAAAGCCAAATTTGTCATAAGCCTTACAAAATCTGGAAATTATCTCTTTGCTCTGTATGCTCGCAAGAAAAAGGACTCTGACAGTGACATGTTGAATGTGTACAATTACATGATTCGCTTTTACCCAGAAGACAAAGACACTCTGAAAAAGAAGAAAAGTTTATTCAAGAAATAAATCTTGCAGAGCACATTCTAACAAGTATCCAACACATTTACACACAATACTCAGTTGTTCATTTGGTACCATTTTGAGGAACTCTTTATGTGGTTGTTACAGTTGTATCGTCCCAGCTTTGAGATGGATTGTTTGTAAGATGCTTATTTGCTGACGTTAATGGAGATGTTTCACACTTTCTTACTGTTGATCAACACAATCCCCGGTAACACTATAAGAAAATAATGTAGCTGCATCAGTTTTTGTTTATTCTAAATCACCTTTATTGTTTATATTAACACTGGGTGATGGCAATGGTGCAATACTCAATGCTGCTGTCCGGCACAGGGTTTTAACACTTATTATGATTTCTGATTCTTTCAAGTAGCTGCACAATGAATATTATTAAATTTTCTGCGGTTTTTTTCAAAAACGAATAAGTATTTTCAAATTGTTGATATTTTCTTGTGAGTCAAATCAGAATTGCTTCCCGAAACTTACTCTTGAGAGGCTGGCATCTCAATTGCTGCCTAAGTGTGGTGCCCTGTATAAATATATTATCAAGTAAATGTATAAAGCAAATGTAGATCATTTCTATTTCTCTGTTGCTTATGGTGTACATTATCATTCCACACCAGCCATAATTACTACTAAATGCCTTAATTATTGTAATGGATGCTTATGAGACATGTTTACAAAGATAATATGTGCTTTCATCCTTGAATGTATATAAAATGGTTATGTACACTGTCCCCTTCATGTAAAGCCATTAAAGTGTTTCATTTGAAATTTCACTGAGTGTTTTGTTGTTTATATTTTGGGGATTTTTCTCTTGTACACTTGTAATTCATGTAGCTGCATTGACAGTGCCTTAAACCAAGTTTGGCTTTTTGAGAACAGGCTACTGATTTCAAGCGAATAAATACTAAACAGTTTGTACATAGGGTGCCAGTTGCTGGCCTAGTGGTCCAGTGCATAACTGATCCACTTGCAAACCTGGGTTTAAATTCCAGTTCAAATTCCAGTTCGGTATGATCGATGTAAAACTCCAGACTGAAACTGCATAAGGTGGTTAACGAAAAGAGTAAACCGAGGAAAGCAAAATGATACCTGCAATGGAAACGGATTCTAAGTGTAACCCTGCAGCTGGAAGATCATTGCTCCAGATGTGGCTAAATATGGCATGACAGCTGCAGCCAGATTATAGAAACCTGCAAGAAATGGTTAAATGAACTATTAGCAGTCTCATCACTGTTTGCCAAGTAGCTGGCTGAAGAGGATCTGTCCAACTCCTTATGATAAGCAGGCGAATGCCCTAATCGCTAGACCATAGAGAAACCATCCAAACTATTTTTGAAATATCTATGCAAGATAGTGGTTCATGCAAGATAGTGGTTCTCCTTGGGTTAACTTGAGCTCCTAAGTAAATCCCATAAATTTATCATTATATTAGTGATTTGAGAACAGCTAAATGGCGTCAGAATGCTCAACATGCCTTCTTTTTTTATAACAATTTAAGCTCTATTGCTCTGATTAACTTATCATTTGGGGCTGCCCATTGCTATGTGGGCTTTTAAAAACACTAACGATTTTCTTGTCCACAACTGATGGTTACGATTTGAGTCACAATATCCAATTGTTGACTCTGAGGAATGCTCAGAAATGTCTGACCAGCGAGTGGAATTACAAGTTCTCCTTACATTTTGGAATGACTACTGTTGCCCTCTGGCGTATGCTAATAAGTTGCTATGAATCATTCGTTTAGTTCAGGTACACCTCGCCATGAGGACCAATTAACTTGTGATTTTAAGGTCTTAATAGCATGATTATTGCCAAGACAATTACACAGTCACGTGTACTAACTCACTATTATTATGGAGTTCGAAACTCCTCGTCTAATTTCAGTCTCTGGCTACAGCCCTGTTATTAGACCTGTATCAGGGCATATCAGTCTACTGCTTGTTATGAGTAATTTCCCTAGAACATTTGGTGAACTCCATCAGCTCCCTGACCTATTTCCCAGTCATTTATGAAGTTTTCCAAGAAAATGATTCCAAACCCCAGGACAAGCAGTCTTTCACTAGTAGGTGAATTTGTCAATAAATCAATAGCTCAATAGCTATAGCAGTAAATTTGTATTGTTTACATGGTGGAGCTAAAATGACACGTACCACCCATAAGGTAAATGTAACATGGTTATAATATCATCATTATGTCTGCCCATATAATGTTGTTTAATCAGGGGGTGTCGATTCAGGGGAAAGGGGAGTGGGGGATATTTACCACCCACTTTTTGCAATCATCCCCCACTGAAATTCACAAATAAAAATTACTTTTTTTTTCAGTTCTGTACTTTTTTTTCATACTTTTGTTTTGGAACATTTGTACTTTATTGACAGTTTTACATTTCAGTAAGTTTATCTGTAAAAAATAGTTTGGCATCAATGGTCCACCATTATTTTTCTTCTTCACAAGTGTACGTGTGCACCCTTTTTAAAACTGTTACCACTTGTTCATGCGATGGAAAGTCACGGTGCAAAGGACAAAGTAAGCTTGCACCCTGCCCCCCCCCCCCCCCCACCATCAAGAGAAATCAACGCCCATGTGTATAATTGACAGCATATATATAATATATGGCCTAAGCAGTAGCATGAAATTTTAAAAATAATCAATTTATAGCATATTTCCTATTGTAAAAGCTGACTTTAAGGAAGTTTGTCCCCAAGTTTGAGCATACACTCATATGGAGTCTCTTGTGACTCCACGGTTTGAGTCCAACTTGACAAGTGAGGCCCGCTTTTTATGGTAACCAGCAATACTTTTTTTTTTTACCAGATAATTGCGCAACCGAATCACTGTTCGGAGTAACTTATTTATACAGAGGTATAATTAAATTAGTAAATGATAAACCGAATTTGTTGTGCTGCCTTCGGAAATGTCCGGCTGTTATAACTGTCATCCATGCTGAGGGTTTAAGCCAGAGACCTGGCCTAGCCTATAGGGCCTTCTACCAATGTTTAATATATGGCCAAAAGATCATAAGATGGATGTGCATTACCAGTTTTAGGTGCCACGGCACAATATAAATATGGATCTGATGTTAATTTCACAGATGTTCTGCCAATCTACTGGGAACTGGTCTATATATTTAAATGCGAATGGAAACTAACAGAATATGGCAAATCCGCAGTTAACTGCTACTGTTGCGGTCACTTTTGCCCGCTAAATGCTAATAATGCTATGCAATTCGGTAGACTACAGTTGTAAGCTGGTGGGTCAGTTGACCTGTGTTTGGTGCACCAAGATAGACCTATAGTAAAAAGGGTCCATTAATAGTATGCACCTATTCTATGACTTAAGTCACTAACAGCAACGGTCATTATATAAAGTGGCTTAGAAGTGAGAACCCAGCTAGTTTTACTCAAGTTTTCTTATTTTCAGTTACTTTTCAGTTACTTCAGAATGTAAACCCAGCTACTTCTCCCATTACTTTTCAGGTTCTTTCCCCAAAAGTTAATGTCTCTTCCCAGTGAAGACGTAAGCGAACGTTACACTCACAGTGACCTCACTAGCTCACAGGATGAGATCACCGGATGACATCACAGTTAGCTCACCATGAACTCACCTCGTGATCTCACGCTAGGTGGCAAGGTATATACACTGTTAGAAAAACTATAAAAATAGAAGATTATCTGTCTCCATCATTGATTACAGGCCAGCTAATAACAGAAACTATAAACAGAACTGCTTTGTGTGGGTAACCCGAGTCCGATTCTCACTCTTTTTACTCTTGAAAAAAGTTTTTAAATAATGATAGCTTCACTGTCCCAGCTTATTCATTTAGTTTAATTATACCTAGATGAAGCTACCTAGTTTCTAAGTGATTGGCTGATGTAGTGGTTAGGGTGTAGGACTGTTAGGCCTAGGTTAGGTAGGTAGGTTGTAGGTTCAAACCCAGCATGGGGAAATCATGCATGAAGGCTGTGGTGGGAGATTTTTGTTGTTGTAGTTTATCATTTGTTTTAACAAAGTTACACTGCTTAATTGCTCAGAGCTACCATGGGATTGGTATGTTGCAGAAACGTAGAATCACATATGATCGGCTCACAATTTGCTCACAGAAGACTCGCACTGTGACCTCAACTCTGTGAGTTCACTGTGAGACCACTGTGTGGTTACACTTTCAGTTCAGTGATCTCACAGTATGACCTCTCTGTGGGTTTCCTATGACTAACTGTGAGCTCAAATTCTTCACTGGGTTTGGTACCATGTGTACATATTGGACATTTTCTTGCTCACCCTCATTCAGAACTCTCCTTTCCAGTGCTTGCTTCACACAATTCCTCATCTACTCAGGTTTGGTTGATTATATGATAAGCAATTGATGGCAAAGACTGGCCCAGACCATCAGTGCATCTGACCTAGATAATCCATTACTCATCTAAAAGTTGGCACTCAGTCGAAGGTGGCAATCAGTTAATGTAGACAGTTCTGCTGTCCCTCTGATGGCCTCTGTTTTGTCGTCACTAGCCCTGGATGATCATGCCGCGGACAGAGGAACTTGGGGGCAAGTTGGGGCTATATAATATATTATAGCCTTGCATCAGTGTGGGAAGTGAGTTTGATCTGCATTATTTGTATGTTAGATAGGGTCCATCATAGGGACCAGCATGCTGCTCCGTTCGACTGGCATTTTTCAGATTGGATGGTCTAACTGGTCTTGTGCAACGTTACACCTTCATCAAGAAGTCCTGATAAATTATCTTTTTCATTTTCTTCAAGGCCTGCTTTACTTTTTCCTTTTTGATAGTTTAAAAAAAAAAGTCCTGTGAGTAATTGTCTTTTGTCTTTGGTAAGTTTGTAACATGTCAGCTGAGTCCAGTTAAAATGTAGGCCATCTGCAGCCACTGGCGGATCCAGGGGGGAGGGGCACCGTTAGAGGTACGTTCTCTATGAAACTTACAGGAACCTCCCTCTTTCAGTCATGCTTTTGCTTCCCCCCCCCCCTCCCCGTGGAGGCTGCCCCCCTCCCGGATTTTGCTCTTGGCTATAATTATTGCCTTTTTTTTTGAAAACTTCTTTATAGGCCTCGTACCTTTTTGGCTAATTGCTACAGTCCTTTTTGCGTCCGTTTGCCTCTTTTTACTCTTATCTTTTCTTGATAGCTTCTTGAACTTCTGAAGAGTCCTTTTAGACGAGTTTGATTAATACTTTAGTAGTAAGCCTCCTAACCTAAAAGATCACGATTACTGCCTTGACGTGTGCCAGAAAGACCTGTCTGACACGTTTGTCCTGGACAATACAGTCACATGTGACCAAATGTTATTTTATTATAGTAGTAGTAGTAGTAATAGTAGTAATAGTAGTAATAATAGTAATAATAGTAATAGCAGTAATAGTGGTAGGAAATAACAATGTGTTAACCACCAAGAGGTCATTCACTTCAGGACAGCTAGGAAGACATGATGGTTAGATATGGCCTAAAATCTAGATCTAAAAGTACATTTTGTCGCCACATTTCAGCAAAATGTGTTCTACAGTCATATGAGGTAATAGTGGGTGAACCAATTATGACCAATTCAAAGCTGGGCCAAAAACCACTTCTCCCTTCGGGATGTCCTACAGGCACCAGGCCATTCCCCAAGGTTCGGTTGAATAAGGTGAAGCTTGTTGTGATGGGTTACAGACCACCATCATTGCCATTTTGCATATATGTACCCCTTGGCACATCCTCTGAAGTCTGAGGAAGGTACTGGCAAGTCATTTGAGATGTTAATATCTGAACAGATCACTGCACACATGAATGAATTATTTGACAAGCACTTAGGTGCTTATCGCAAAGGTCATGGTTGCAGCCAGGTTTTAACTCATGCTATAGACACCTGGAAACGTTCATTGGATAATGATAAATGTGTTGGTACTTTAATAATGGATTTGTCAAAGGCTTTCGATTGTATACTGCATGATTTACTTGTTGCGAAATTGCATTCTTATGGTTTCAGTGATGACTCTTGTTTATTCATAATTAGTTATTTAGACCATAGAAAAATGTGTAAAAATTTAAGATTCTAGAAGTTCTTGGCTTGCTTTGACAAGGGGAATTCCCCAAGGCTCATGTTTGGGGCCTTTGATGTTAAACATTTTTATGAATGACTTATTCTGGAATGTACAAAATGCACAGATGTTTAATTATGCTGAAGATAACACCCTGAGTGTAAGTAGTACAAGTCTTGATGCAGTAGTCGAATTGTTAAAAGTGGATATTGTTAATACTATGAAGTGGTTTTCAGATAATTATATGCAGGCAAATCCTGATAAATTCCAGGTAATGTTCTTAAAGCCTCAAAGAAATCCTGTGACTTTACCAGACAGTTTGATAATTGAAGATGTTACTATTAAGACAAGTGACAATGTACGGTTGTTGGGTGTATTGATCAACAATAATCTTAAGTTCGATGAACATGTCAAAAATTTGTGTAAAAAGGCATCAAAGCAATTGAAGATATTATTTAGATTTAAGTCTATGTTTGAGGGTTCTCAGGGAATCGGAGAAAATGATGAACTGACGGTCCAGGATATTGCTAATATTTTGTAAGGCAAGGCTCAAAGCATTCAATCCAGCTGAGAAACTGTCAGGCAAACGATGGACAAACTGCCTGCCATTTATGTTGGCTAAGGTAGCTACATGGTTATTAGCCGTTGATCCATATGTGAAGATAGTTGAAGAAACCGCAGTTGCAGAACAGCCGGATTTCTGAGCTCTTCTTTTCATCAGTGTTTGGGGCTAATAAATATTATTGTTGTTGTTACAGGCACTGCATCATGTGCATAATGTTGCAGTATATACTTCTCTTGGTACTGCAGATGAATTAAGGGTCCATTGACGAATTTGCTATTGGCACTGGATGAAATGCCCGTGCATAGAATATTTTGGCTAATGACACTAGATAAAAAAACAAAAACACATTTGGTGAAAGGGGACATCATTCAGCGAAGACGCAAAACATTTCAAATGGAGGAGAGGGCACTGGTCTCTTCCCTTAGTCAGAAGCCTGCGAGTGATGAACCAACTGCCACAGTAAAAGAGTCAGTTATCCCAGGATGGTCCTAGGGACTACTTTTATAGGTGAATGAGCCAACCTTCACAGCAAAGGGTATATTTTGTTGAAGGTGCTAGTCTTCCCAGCTGCTGAATGGCAACTATCTTGTCTGCTGAAGGAGCCCAACTTTCTAGCACAGGGTATTTTCTCTGTGAGTGGGCCAACCTTTCAGGCAAAGGGCCACCAACCAAGGCAAACATACATTTCTGGATGATACAGCTCTGGCTGGGGATGGCAGGCTCCTTGTCACGCGGATTGACCACCACTCAGGGAAGCTAGCATCAGCCTGGGGCCCCAAAGTACAGTCAGTTTCATTAAACGCCTGTCAAACTGAACCTAGACAAAGTTAGACAACTTCCGCTATATGATGCTACCTGGCACTAAATGGAACTTTCTGACTATAGCTGGCTACTCAAAGCCAGATCTAAAAGTGCATGCAGCACCATGCATAAGTTGAGAGTTATGCATAAATGCCACTATTTTTTTTTTAAACGATGCATGTCTTTTGTGCATAAATTTGTATGATATATTAGATAAATTTCTTACATTTACCAAGGATATTTTTTATTGGTGGTAAGTGTAAGCCGACTATAAGCTAGGAGTAGACAGAAACGTATGGCTTTAGCCAGTTATAGCTACAGCCAGGAATAGGTTGCTACAGCTGTCTAGAGTCAGCCATATTTTATGAAACTAACTGTAGGAAGGCTAGCCCTCTGTCAGGAATGTTGGCCCTTCTGGAAGTATCTATCTTCCTGGTGAACAGGCTGCCTATCCTGACTAGGGAGCGGACCTTCCCAGTCAGGGATTCAGCTTTCATGCTTTTAAATGGAGGCCCACTTTTTCCGTGCAACCATCCAATTTCTGGGGAAGGAGATGTTCTTCCTGGATGGATGGTCGGCCACCAATGAGCTTGGCCCCTTAACTGAGGATGTTGGGTTGACTGCCCCTTAACCAGGAAATTTCAATGCAAGAAGACTGGCCTCTTCACAGAGGTTGGTCCCAAGTAGAAAGGTGGTCCTCTTCATCAGGTAAATAGCTCCAGGTTGGGAGCAGCTGGCCCCTTCACCAAGAAACGTGGCCTTAGTCAAGAAGGTTGGCCCAGCTTAGATGATGGGCCTCTTTGCCATGAAGTTTGACTCCAAGACACAAATACTGGCCCTACTAGGACAATTAGCCCCCTTAGGAAGAATTACTTTGAAGGTTGTCCCTTCGTGGTCATAGAAGGGAGAATTTTGAAGTGAGCATCGTCCAGCCCTCTAGACAGGACAAATTTGGTCAGAGCTTGCCTGGTTAAGGAGGCTGGCTCAACCAGTACCTCCGGAGTCCTCCTTAATAAAGGGCCCAAGATAGTGTGCATCTGCAGCGTCTACAGTCTAGATGCTGTTTTGGCAATCCAAAACAGGTTATTGTAATTTGTATGCTGTGCCAATAGCCATGGAAGACCATTTACTTGCAATGTAACCTGAAGACTGGGCTGATTAGAAGCCCATGCATAGTGCATAATGTAGTTTATCTTAGGCTTGGTCATTGAATTGCACCTGCTGGAGCACATATATGATACCACAGAAAAACTCCTGGCTTGGTTAGTGGAGTCATGTGCCAAAAGAACCACAAGCAATGGTATATCCCTGACCCCTTTTCTTGCAACACAGACAAAATGGAAGCTACTATCACATGGTCCATCATATCTCAAATGACAGCATCATACTGTGTACACTGACCCTAACTTCCCAGACAACATGCAGCAGATATGAAGCTAACATCCAAGCAAGGTTTTATAAAATGCATTACAGAGAGTGCTTCTGTTGCTTTCCAGTCTTATAAGGCTCAACACTACCCAAAAGGGAGATTATATCTCTCTTTGCTTGCATCAGATGAAAAAATAAACGTCAGAACTATTTAGAGTGTTACATTTCTGTATCACAAGAACATTTAATTTACTTTATAGCAAGTAATCAATGTGACATGATTACAAATGAAACAACATCAAGGCTTGATGAAATTTAAGTGCTTTTCAGTTATTTAGCACATTCCGCAGTGCAGATATGTTCAGTTACGTGCTTTCTGTAATCTGGCTTCGATATCCTTCCAATTTACAACATGCCAAATAGCATTAACATAATCAGGTCGAACATTCTTGTACTGAAGGTAGTAAGCATGCTCCCATATATCAATGCCAAAAAGCGGAACTAGTCCTGGAACCAAAAAAGACAATAAATTATAGTTGTCATATCAGTGATCAGTATAGTGAAAACAAGGCCACAATATGACATAATGTCACTATATCGGATATCTTACCTGTTGTGGCTTGTAGAGGATCTTGGTTCGCACATGTGGTTATCTGTAATTTGTTAGCAGACTGATTATAGCCTAGCCATCCCCATCCAGATCCCTGAATGGCCGTAGTTAGGGCAGATAGCTGTTTCTTCATGTTGTCAACACTCCCGAAATCCATCTTTATCTGCTGCAGAAGGTCTCCTTTGAAAGAAAACCAACAAGTTTAATCTATTAACATGTAATTTTTCAAGTATGGCAGGGTTTCCTACATTTCATAGGTAAAATATTCCTGAAATTTCCACCAGTTTCATCCCTCAGAAAACACCATAATTCCCTGACGAAAATCATCAGTGCAGATAAATGAGATATTACAACACAGTGTAGTGGTTACTTTTAGGTATACACACTGGATGATTCACTGTGTCCTCCCGAGGTTACATTTAATTGGCATTCATCCTTAATTTGATCTGTTGATTGAAAAAAAAAAACTGACATACTAAGGGGTTTCCTCAGACTACAGAGACTGAAACCCTCGAATAATGACCACTGTAATTTAGGAAGCATGGTTCAATTTTTTTTCTTTTTACATTCCATGTTGTATTTTATTTACCCGATGGATCACCACCTCCACTGGGTGACATATTTTGCCAGAAAATGGAGTGGTTCAAATGTCCTCCTCCATTGAACTTCAAAGCTGGCTGTAGTGCGATTACTGAAGAAATATCACCTGCAGCAAAAGGAGAAAAAGATGCTCATATCATAAATGGGTAACATTTCTAAATGAAAAAAGTGCACACACACAGAAGACAAACAAACTTCTTACCTTTCGCAGTAGCTTCAGCTATTTTTTCCTCTGCCACATTAAGGTTATTTACATAGGTAGCATGATGCTTTGAGTGGTGAAGTTGCATTATATCTGCTGAAATGTAAGGCTCCAGGGCATTGTAGTCATATGGAAGATCAGGAACAGAGTGCTTCAGTCGGGCTCCTGCACAAGCAAGGACCCCCTTGCTTGGCAACCTGGATCAGCAGTAGATTAAGTGTTTTTTAATTGCCATTTATAAATAATTCAATGAAATTTAAACAAATTGACCATATGGCATACATTTTAATTTGATCATGTGTTATGAATATTTTGCAGATAACTAGAGTCTAGACATTCTGTCAATTTTCTCCACAACCCAAATCCCAGAAAATGAACATGTTAAAACCTTGTTTGCAAGTTTGTTATTCATTGACATTCTGTTGTGCTGCGTGCATTTCATCAGCAAACACATGCACATTAACAAGCCAATTACCTAGCCAAGGTTCTGCTGTAATTAGCAAGCATGTTGACAGCTGAAGCTCAGAAACCTAAAACAGCGACCTTGACAGCCAATCCACAAACCAGCCGAGCAGGTGAAACTATAGAGGGCAGCAGCATGCAGATGATTAAATTTTTCGTAAAACCTACCATGAAAAATAAATGAGGTAATCCATAAGGTTTAATCTTCTTTATATATTTATCTATATTGAGTGAATATGTTTTACTCGCTTAATTAAAATATTAATGTTTTTAAATATTTCCCAGAATTCACACCGAATACACATGGCGGCCTCCTTGTTGACGGCGTTCCCCGCTCATCAAGGTGAAAATTGATGGTTCTAAAAACAATTATTGGATTTTTAGGCTGCAAAAGCTGTTACCGAAGCACCAAGGATAACCAGGATCACAGTGAGTAAACATTTAAGAGTGCGTTATATGTAATTTAAGGGTGAATTGCTGCAATTCTTCTCAGGTATTGAAGCTTGTCTCTGAGTATCGTCGGCCGCCATTTTGACAGCTTTTGCATAGCATTTTGGGCGGTGCGCGAGGTTGTTTTAATGTATTTGCATGATACACACGTGCTGGTGCAAAGTTATTCCTCGTCCCCAGTCGAACTCTTGCAGTAATGCACAATTTCAGCGCCATTGTAGGTATGCAACCTGCCGTTTGTAATACGCCTCCTCCATGTGAGTTGATTATGTCATTTTTGATGAACTGTCAAATGTACATACCTGTTGAAATGGTGCTAAAACTTATACTTATACAAGTTATAGAAAATCACTTGTGTCTGACTGGCATTAAAGTTCTCCAAGTGTGCTAGTTAGTGCTGCTGTTTTCAGTAATGCCAGGATTGTATTCGTTCAGTATGGATTCATTTCACTAACTCTACATGAAATGGATACATAGAGTGTATTCATTTCACTCAATCTTTAGTAATCTTAGCAGTTTTCTGTGCTTGTCAGCTCATAGGCAGTGAAGTAATCCACATTAGGAAGTCATTCCTAGTCAAGACATTTGCCAATCCTGAAAATAGAGAAATAATACTGCCTGTTGTCTTTGCGTAATTTCATAAACCAAATCTATTCATTCTATTGTATGTTGTTTCAGATCATGGCTGACGAGGGTCCACCCCCTTTGAAAAAGGTACGATATTTTCTTGGTGGCATTTTTTACAGTTGTAATTAACGTGTTCATACATGAGGTTTCTGTTTGTTCTGGCATTATTATTTTTATTTCTTTTGTAGCAGAAAGTGAGGAGAGAGGACATTGAGCATCTCAGCAAGGAGGAAATTCTCGACAAGTAAGAATGGTTAATTGACATCATGTGTCTATTTACTTGATGTTGATTGTTATTTAGCCTCTTTATAGTTGAGGATTTGATTCTTGTGGCCTGTTTCAGATGGTATGAGCAGCAAAATATCATTGAAAATCTCATGAACAAACAGGGATTCCCACATCACAATGAAGGAGACAGCAGTAAGTTGCCAACGCTTGGTCGACATGTCAAAATTTATTTTTGACCTTGTTACTCACATCTGGAACGTTGCTTAACTTATCTGGTATCAATTTTCTTCCAAATTGCTTGACTTATCTGGTATTAATTTTCTTCCAGAATTGGATGACGACATTGTACCGAGGGAAGGAGAGAAAACCAAACAGATAGATGCTTCTAGGAGGGAAAATATTCTTGTGATGCGACTTGCAAGTAAAGAACAAGAGATGCAAGAATATATGGTGAGCATTTATTAATGTGACCTCTGTGGCCACAGTATTATCAACTGAAGAAGCCTTTATTAAAAGGAATATGCTGACATATATATTACATTGCCAGCATTTGATCTAATTTGTTAACTTCATAAAAATGCTCTTAAAAATGATTACTCGAAAGTTAAGTCCCAAACTTTGATCTATCTCTTACAGAACCAAATTGCTGAGATGAAGCAAGCACAGAACCCCAGCACAGCTCAGCTCCGCTCTATGTTATTGGATCCAGCAATAAACCTCATGTTTCAACGCATGAGGAAGGATATGGATGCATACAAGGAAAAGTTGGAACAAGCCCAGAATGACTTAGCTGCATGGAAATTTACACCAGACAGGTACAAATCTTGTTTTCGCATATAGTTTATAAACGAATGTTATTTCATCACTTCCCGTCAAGCCTTTTTGCCCAGGTTTTCAATTGTAGAAGTTGCACAACTTGGCCAGTGTCACATTAGAACTGAATTAGCTGCTTGATTGTGAGGGTTGATGGTATATAATTTTGTATTTTCCCCTGCAACATAAATATGGCCAAATGTGAATGCCAGTAAACCGTGCCAGGTATTTGGTGCGATAAACTTATGTAAAATGCTGCAGAATGTCAAGTCAGATTGGAAAGTGTATATTAAATCTTGGAATTCTTGGTGCTTTATCTTCAGTCAAACTGGAAAGCGACTAATGGCCAAGTGTCGAATGTTATTACAAGAGAATGAAGAACTTGGAAAAGTTATATCGTCTGGGAGGACAGCAAAACTGGAAGGCCAGATCGCCCTCGAGAAAACCCTTGTGCAGGAGATGAAGAAGAGCCAAGCAGGTGATTATGTTTTTTTTACCTGGAATTTACTAAGTTTTCTTGTGTTTGCGTTGATGTCAGTTTACTTATGCGCACTTCGTAATCAATTTATGATTTGACTTTTTTCAGAGATGGACGAGTTTGTTATGGAACTTGATGAGGACGTTGAAATGCTGCAAGGCACTATTTATGTTTTGCAACAGCAATTAAAAGACTGCAAAGAACAGTTGACAAACTTGCAGAGAGAGAATGGGGAACTTCGCAACAGCTTGGCTGAGGTAAAAAAATCAAACATTGTACAAGCGCCAGAATCGCCCATGTCTGGCAGAGACTCTACTAAAGACAGTAAGGAGGAGATGGAGACGGTCTCCTGCCAAAACAGCCTGAGGAACTCGGAAAGGACTCGTAGCCCTGTGTCTATATCCACTCAGGATGTAAGTAATCACAATGTAGAAACTGCCAATCCCACAAAGACTACAAATGGTGGCAGCCATGGCAACATGGAAACAGACCTTTCAGACAGTCAAGCAGAGGAAGATGACTCTGCGCACAGACAGTTTTTAAACCAGCAGCAGACTAATAATAAATTAGATTTAAACACCCACAGGACTCCTTCCTCCTCTTCCTCACAGAACCAGCCTCCGTCGGACAGTGCAGACGCTGCCGAACAGACAGATGGGACTTCTAGTGAAAGCTGGAGTCCGCAGAGGGCCCCAAACACTCGTGTTGAGGAGGACATGGACCAGACTGATTTTGTTAGCAGTCAGCGGACAGTAGATAAGTCTGAAGGGCTACGGCCCATCCCCAATGGGGCCCTCAGTCCTGCCCAATATGGTTCACAGGGAGAGGAAGAGGAGGAGGATTAGCTACTCCAATGACATTTGAACAGGCAGCGCCTGCTTATTACTACACTCGTGTTCATTGACCCAACCATCATCCAGACTGCTCTAATTTAATTGTCTTACTGCCTTCATCTCCTACGTCCATTTCATCTGTTCACCAATATGCATATAGATCTGAAATGGAAAATCCCACAATTCCCAAATGAATCTTATTGATTTTATGTTCAAATGTTTCAAAGTAAGGAGTGTTAAGAAAAAAACACTCTGAAGTGAACCGAAAGACTAACTTTTAAAAATTTTAACAACATTAAAGACCCATAGATTCGATTTATCGTTGAACTCTACTTCAGTGAAGGTGGGGTTTTCAAACTGCAGAAATGTGATAGAACAATTTATTTTCTTTTTGTGGCCTTGCAGCAACAGATTTTACCTGGTGAATTATGTGTGTGAACTCTTTGTCAATTTTGGCTCAAATATAATTTGTTGCCTGGCCCAATCTCATGCCAGGTGAAGTTGTTGCAGTTCTTGACAGTTGCCAAATTGCTTTAATACAGTCAAATATTCTTCCAAAGAATATTGATGAAAATAGAACCTATTTTTATACAAACTTATACTTTTGTTTCTTCTTTGTATTCACCAATACCGGAATACTATATGAGTTGGTGTTGATTTGGTGTGTTTGTTGTGAAATATTTTGTTCCCTGTCCCTTCACACAAAGGTTATTTCTATTCTTTGACGTGTTGTAGCAGATTTCTGAGCAGACATGTAAAGTAGTATGCACTCCGGGGGGTATTTTAACCAGAGGTTTGCAGGAATAAAGAGGCAACAAATAAAAACTTCAGATCTAGTTTACTCAGCGACATACGTAAATGACAAGATTATTATGAGGGTTCTTTTGGGCAGGTGGGACATGTATGGGTAACAGGGTGGCCGCGCATCCTTAAAAAATCTTAAATCCAGTTCTATATTAAAAAGTCTTAAAAACTTTGTTAGAGGAGGTTTTAAAAAGTTATATTCTGTTCCGAAGTGTTTTAATGAAATTACTTGATTGTTGACAGCAATTTAATTCCGAATTTATGGAAATAATTCATATAAAATCTTTCACAAATGTACACATTGGCTCTAAAGAGTTACAATGAAGCAAAATTATGCCAGGTATGCAGCATATGGGCATCCCGATGACGTGGTCTTAAATTTGAAAGATTTTGGTCTTAAAAAGTTAAGAGGTCTGCAAATTTAACTTTAAGAAAGCTGCAGCCACCCTGGGTTCTGTGCAATGGTTAGCATCGGATTTTATTGATGCCTTTAAAATTAGTATCTAGGCTGGTGGTATCTAGGCAGGAAGAAGAGAATTGTTTCCTATTATTTTCTTGGAAAACTTAGGTTTGTAGGTGGGATGATAATTTTTTTATTCTGTGGTCAAATCTAACGTTATGCAAAAAAGAGGGTTTCACTTGCCCAACTTTAAGGTCAAGTTCTGTGAATGAATGGGCCATAGTTTTATAATGAAGTGTGCAAGAGAAAGACATTTGCAAAGTGCACTGCAGCACAGAATTTCAGCCGAATTCAACAAAAAAGTTGAGACATTTATTAAAATTATGAATTGATTAATGTGAAAGCAGCCAGATATCTTTTAAAGGGACAACAAACAGTCCAATCAGTTCTTTGATTTTTAAAAGGAAAGAAGAGCTAAGAAGTATGACGCATTTCTCACAAAAAAATTGGGGGGGGGGGGGGGGGGCGCGGATGTCAGAGGAAGAGAGTGGTGATGACAATAAAAAATAATCTTTCCCATTTCATAAGTACAGAACTATGAACAATTTATGACCAAATAAATGTGTCAAAGAGTCTCAAGACCCATTAAGTTTCTTGCATATATATATTTTTTTCCTGATATAGTCTAACTTTTTACACCTAGCCATGATATGACTGAGCAAGGTCATTGTCAAGGGTGTATTACGTCGGCATGCTATGCTGATTGATATAGTCCAATTTCTGTTTCTATGATAAAACTCGAAATGGTGAGTCCTTGAATTAATTATGAGACTCCCGGCTAATATGGCATGCAAGTCGAACATCACAACGGCCTTGCAATGTGAAGCAGGAGCGTCAGTCTGCCGTCAGAAATTAGTGTAGGAAGGCTCTGGACTCGTAGCTTAGTTATACCATGTCTTAAACAATGTAAAACCCTTTGCTTTTCAATTTCAAACTTGAGCATAGGGAAGGACACTAATTTTTTTGGGGGGTGGGAAGATTGGGTGCGATTATCTGCCCTGGTTTCCTGTGCAATACAACCGTTATCTGAATAACTGCAAAGCTGTGGAATTTCTTTGTAGTTAGTCAAAATTAAGGCTCAAATTCATGATTTTTTTTAAACCGGCAAGAATAGTTTGTGATTCCGTTCTACTTGGTTTTGGAAACTGCCCGGAGAGAATAATCACATTGCATCATGTGATAAAAATGAAACATAATTTTTTTTCAATTCAGCAATTATAGAAATAAAATAAATAATTTACTTTTTATTGAGTAGACTAGTGGCAGCAATTTATTCAAGGAAACTCAACAAAGTGCAGTGTAACAAATTACTAAAATTAGTCCTCATTTTTGCCCTTCACACTCAAATAACTCCTTACTGAGAGGAGATGAAGTAGGACCAGGCAAAGAAATTTTTTCTTTTCTTTTTGCAACTCATTAAATGCTGGGCTTCAGAAAAAAGCAGCTCTGGTCATAGCAGGGGTGTGAGCTTTCTGGGTTATGTCTAAAATCTTCATATTTTGTGGCTGTATTCGTACAAATTACTTTTTAACTGATACTAGTTTCCAGTTTTCTCCCTTTTTTCTCTCGCAACTGCCACTCACATCCCTGCATTGGGACAGGATATTCTTATAGAGGCTGGAGTAAGAGCTTGTGAATGGAGCCCAACGTATTTGTGGGTAAAACAAAAAAATCATGGAGCCACTTTTATTGATTAGAAGACACGAGAGTTCTGTTGATTAAAAAAACTTTGGTCTTTCTGTTAATCCCAAAATACAAGGCAGCGTGCTAATCAATTAGGGCAGTCTGGGTGATCTTCACTAAGAACTAAAAGAAATTGATAACTGTTGAAGAGGATTTATAAGTTGCAATAGAAACTATATATTTTTGTATGGATAAGTGGAGTTAACCCTTTGCAGTTGACTTTGCTGAGTTAATCGAAGATTTTAGTTAATCTAATTAAAGGTTGATGTGGTGACAACAGCTATTTCTGACCTGCAAATTGTGGCTTTTAAGCATATCTTAGATTAATTTCATTACATGTAGTACAATTGCAGGTTACTAAAAAAATGTGTTTTTTCATTATTGTGCTTACGGAAAAATTTCCCCTTTCGTTACATTTTATTAGACCTAAATAATGTTGGAAATTTTGTTGGGTCAATATTTTTTACCATGGTAGATCACTTGCATTTATATTGAAAGTACAAGTAGCCATGTTAGAAAGGCGATAGTTGCACTCAAATTAAATTGTTTCGCGAGTGCAAATTCCAGAAGGCAATGCCTTGAAATAGCTGTTTTCACTATTTCTTTGTGAAATATGAACAGAGTGTCTTCATTTGCAATAAATGTGTAAAGTAATTGTTATACATCCTCTGTTGAATAAAAGTTGAAAAGCAAAAAATATTAACAAATACAATGTGTTGCAATTTTCCGTATAGATGTTTTATTCACAAAGTTGTTTTTCTCCATCGTGTGCGCGTGGGTGGCATTATACAGCTGGATTGGTAATTAAGTTACAATCAACATTATAATTATCACAGGATAAGGTGGGTGAACATAATAATTATTAACAAAACAAAAACACACACTTGTTTACAATAATGTGCAGTAATATAGGTTCCAAAGACATGGTGACAACAGACAACTTATTCTATAAACGGTGCAACAGAAGCACTCTGCAACCAGCAAGATACATTTTTTTTGCAGGCAAATCGTCAAATAAATACATGAGAATAGTTTAGTCAAGTGCATGTAAAATTTATGTAAGTGTTTTATTTTTTTTGGTTTTTTTTTCAGGATGTAAATGATATCATAAATGTATAAGTGAATATTTTCTGGCTTCAGCAGCTTTGCTAAACTGGTTCTGGAATGGCGTGAGATCATTAATATAACAGTATCACAATTAAAAAGTTTATAAACCCCAAAATGCACTTGGCAAATTATGAGCATCTCTAGTCCTTTTAACAAAAGATGTAAATGATGATACACAATTACCAATAAACATATCTGCTTGACTTAAAATATAGACATCTACTATCGGCAACCAAGGATCCATGTGAAAAACGTGTACCTGTAAATAGAAGAGATATGCCGCTGTAATGACTTGGCATGAATGAATGCATAGCGTGTGTTATGGCTACAAATATGGTAATACCTACGTTATATGGTTGTAGATGCTGCTCCAGTTCTCGTTTGAAGGAATTTTTGTCTGTGGCTATAAATACTGCTGTTGCACCAGTTTGCTGGACTGCTTTTTCTGTTGCTCTGTAAAAGTTTGATATGTGATTACAAAACAATATTTGCATACGTCAGTCAGTAATTAAAACTGTCTAATCTAAAAATTATCCATCCAACTTCGAGAAAGACTCCTGTGTGTGGGTTGTGAACTTCATTTTCTATTCATGGTCATTGGTCATGCAAGCACTTACCAAAGGAACATATTAAGTATAAAGTCTTAATTGACTCATAATTACCATTCAAATTTACCGAGAGACCTGATGTCAAGATACAATTTTGAAAACTCACTCAAGCACTACTTCCAAGGAGGGAGAACAAAGGTCAGATGTAATGGTCTGATCTGTTGATTCAAGGCATTGCGGCGAAGCCATGAAACTTCTCACACCAACAGCACTCTCACATGCACGTTTCTGGAAAACAAAGCCCAGACATGTAGTAGTCAGAATTCACAATTACCTCATTTATAATCTTAACAGTACTATTGAAATACTATGTTACAAATTCAGCTGTGTGTGTGCCACAATCTTGGGGAAAAGAGGTTTTACCCAATCTTCTCCATTTCGAAGATGAATACCAACAAAAGCTTCATGTGGGAAGTTTTCACTGATGTACTTCTGCCCCTCAGAGGCAATTTGTTCCGAGAACACAAGATATTTCTGCAGATGCCGGTGATTTCGATTCATTGGAAAAGAAGCTGGAGCCCCCTTCATGGCAATCACTGGATATTTTTCGGATGGAAAGCTGGAAGTGGAAAGTAACATTTTTGGTCATAACTCCCTGATGTTGATCATTTCATTCATTGCAGTTTTCAAGTCATTTTTACTAAGTGTAGATATATGCCATTTTTATCCAAATATATAATTTGTATAATTTTTAAATAAGCTTGACAAGTTAACATTACCTTTGGGGCCAAGAATTAATGTCCGCGTATGAAAAGGAGTGCACAATATCGTCATCAAACTCGACACCAAGGCCATCCCAGAAAGGACCAAATGGATTTCCTAAAAAAACGAAATATCATTCACAAATTAAGGCCAAATGATTCATATATTGACATATGCACAAATAACTCGGGTTTTGCTCTTGCAGAATTGCCATCCATAACACAAACCGATGAACAGCAATTTTGAAGGTGTCCCAACGACAGCAGTTTTAAACTTTTTATCAAGGTCAAATATGTTTCTTCTTCAAAACTAGATTCTTGCTTTTAGGAAGACTTTAATATTTTTTTTACTGAAATTTAAATGTTTCTTGGCTTTATCATTGATACCCCGGCAAGCAGGTTATGTTTTCGGTCTTCTTAACAGGTTATGGATGGAATTGGATGAAATTTGGTGGGCAGATGATTAATGCCAAACCCTAGAACTGATTAAATTTGGATGTGATCCGGTTCATATTCCAGATCCTGGTTTCGGAATACTGTTCCAGTACATGCAATCAATGCTAAAATGCTAAAAAATTTTGTTTGTCTCCTTTCCATTTTAATGTGTTAACACCCGTAGTTAATGGAGGGTATGGATCACAGTACGGATCTGAAACCCAGAACAAATATTTGATCCGGATCACCTTCTGGATACTGCATCCAATAGATTTGTTCACATGATATTGCCATAACAAAAGGACATATTCTGGTCAAGTAATGTATGGGAACAGATGATACCTTTATGAAAAGACTTGAGGGATCAACCAGACCACATTTGGCCAACAGTGCACTGGCGCGACAGGCCAACAGCAAAGTGGGCTGGCTGGACTTTGATGTCATTTTCCATAGGGTGGGTCTATCTGACAGTGGGCAAAACTGCTGTTGGCCAAAAGTGGGCCAATTGGATGTGGGACCAACAGTGGGCCAACGGTGGGCCAACTATGAGTTGACCTGTTATATGACCATTGGTATTCCCCATGCTACAGTGGAGCTTACCTGCTTACCTGCTGTTGGCCAAAAGTGGGCTGCACTGATGTTTGTCAACACCAGGCCAACATTAGGCCAACACTGGACCGAATTTTAGTTAACATTTCATATAGCCATTGGTAGGACATTAAACAAACAGTGCATAGATATTGGGTCAGTAGTAATTCCAGTGGGCCTTGGTGGAGGTTTGCGCTGTCTTGAGTGCCCTCTGTAGTTGTTAATTAGATCATAAATAAACATCTGCTTTTAATAACACAGAATATATGTGATCATGAGCCATATATGATAACTGGGGTTAAAAGCCTGAAATAGCATGGTATATTTACCATTTTTCATCTCACAGCCTTGCTTCTCTGCACTTGGAGGTCGCCAGCAAAATCCATATCGCTTTCCAGGAGGCCAAAGTGCAGGGGCAAGGTCTTTCATGAATTCTTCTGCTAGAATGACTCTGTGGTACTTCTTCAATGGCTCCACTTCAAACCATTCACTGAATGGGACATTTTTCTAAAATGAAAGAATGAGGAGACTTTAGAGCCAACAGGGGGAGCTCCATGCCAATCCTTACACACACAGATTATAAAAATCACGCACTCTTGAAGTAGGACGTGCTTTAGTTCAACTGCATGCTGGGGAGAGTAGGTGGATTGTTTAAGGTCTAAATGACATCACAAACAGAGAGCAATCTGCAACTATTGAGTGACATCACACTGGCATTTTATGATGTCATGGGACATAGATCCTATGTTCAGATTAATCAGCTGTCATTTTCGTCGTAAATTTGTGACAATTTGGTTTATTCGCACACTAGGACACTAAAATTATTTGGGAATGATCTTTTAATTATTTTAATTGTGAAATTGAAGAAACCACGCACAGGACAGAGCTATTTCGAAATTAAATTTACTGTTGCGTCTTCTACTAGTAGATCATCTTTGCTTACATTATGCTAGTTTGAAGTTAGTTTTTTTTTCTTGACACATATTCATACAATTTAACAATGATAAATACATTCAATATAGTTAGCTATATACATAATAATTATAATACATTCAGTGTCAAGAAGGGAAATAACAGAGTTTTATAAAACTATATTAAGTTGCTCCCATGTACTAGATATAATAATATAAAATAAACAATTCTATATAAAGGCACATATGACCTAATTAGTTAATAATAATATAAATCTACATGACCATTTAATAATTCTGTGCTTTAAATTTCACAAAAGCTTTAGCAAATGATGATATATGATTTTTCTGTTTTAGCCTATCTACTAAATGCAACCATAAGTGTGGAGCATGCCCTAAATAACAAATTGTTTGTCTTTCTGGCATAATAATTATGACCACTTATATTGAACAAATTAGTTATTTGCATTGGTGTATGTAAAGTCCTATTTAAGTAAAAAGAAATCTTTAATAAATAAAGCAAAGTTTATTAGGTCCTCCATTAATAAATTTCCCTTCTTGTAAAACTGATAAACTGCTCCCTGTACCAACATTGAAGATTAACCTAGACTTGTTCTGCTATTTCTTGATCTTTTTCAAATCTCTGACTTTCAGCATAGGTCCCCACACAATTAACGCATAACTTACATGAGAGTAATTTGATCTTTTTTTTAAGCATATTTTTTACTGTTATTTCCAGCTATCATTTTTGTCACACTTGCAAGTATACTTACATATGTCCTAAACGGTGGAAGAATGAGTGTTCTGTTTGTGGCTTTACTGAATGCCAGTCCACCAAGGAAATGCTCCATCTGATTTCCAAGCCTCCCTGTAAAATGTTAGCATTGTGCTATATCACCAATGACACCATGGACATTATAATTTAATATTGGCATAATAACATTGTGTAGACAGTAGTAGTACTAGTACGTGCCAGCAGAGAGGAAGCAGACTTGTGGATTAAAATACATACCCATGCAAAGGCAGAATAAAACATATCCATTTGGATCATCCGATGAAGAATCGCTGGATCCGGATGTCAGACATGCTAAACAGCCAAGAAGAATGCCCAACCAAATGCAATGGCACGGTGAACACATGTCTTGTTTTGTTGACAACAAATGCACGTGAAATTTCTGGCGACTTATAGTTTTTGCATAGAACAATGGGTGGCAGCACCGGATAATACCGTGGCGGATCCTAGTGTCAATGTGGGACTTGAATAAAGTCTGTTTTAGAGGCATTCTTTGTTGCTACATTTGTCAATAAATAAAAGTCCGTAAGTAGTGATATATTAATAACATGAGCATAAAATAAATTATCAACATTGGTATGTTAGTATTTATAGTGGTGCTAGATAGTGTCCCCACATTGCCTCCTTGTTTTTCCTTGTGGATTTGTTTTATCTCCAGAAGTAATGGCTCATGATCCGAACCGAAATATATATTCTTCTGTGTTTCTCACATATTGGGTCGCCTTTAACTAAAATGTACGAATTTAATTGATATGAGTTAATGCATTTATATGTGTTGGTGTCTGCTCTGTCTCTTAGTACGAAAGCTTAAAAGTGCCAGTGCGTTGAACAGTTTTTGGCAGACTGATGCTCCCTCGCCCTCGGTTGACATCACCCGAGCGAGTAGAGACGAAGTCATGCAGGAGGTGAAAATGTGTTGTTAGTTGTTCAGGAAACGTGGTTACAGCGTATCTACGCCGTCATAAACAAAATGAGGTATAGTTACATTAACGCCCTCATTGCTGAGCCTTTTCGTAAAATCTGCTGCTAATTTTCTTATCTAAATTCAGTGATCCCTGATGCCTTGTGTCACAGTTGTGATGACTGATGGTCAGAAAAATATTGCTTGCATTGCATTGCTTTATCTGCTAATTGTAGACTATAGTGTGCACTAAAAGTGGTTATCATGATGATTCGTAACTGTTACTAGTAGTGTTATCAGTGGCCTGATGTTTTGTTTGTAACAAAGCCTGTGGAGTGCGAGCATGTTTCATATTAGCTGACAACATCCTTACATGTAATATGTACATCATTTGTCATCAATGTCGTTATACTACATGTATTATTGCATCACATATACTTGTCAACCTGTTGAAATGAAATAGTGGAAGGTTTCTAAGGCTCTGTGTGTTTCCACAAAAACATGGTAGGTTTCTTATTTAAAGTTGAGGACCATGCTTAATTGCTATTTTCCCCTCTGCATTGGTGGCATGCTCTGAACAAAGTTCAAGTGTAGTTCATGTTCACTCTTTGAGAAACAATAGATGATAATTCATCTTGAGCAGTTAAGTGCATTTGCCAATGATTTGGCATATATAAATAACATAGTAATAACATTCGGAAGGCCTAAAAATCGGTAGCCTACCGGTAAATTCGGTCGGGTTGGCAAGTATGGTATTATTGTATGTGAATGATCACTTTATATAGGCCTTTTTAAGCTATTCTACATGTTATATTATCGTGACAATTGCTCATATCATATCCATTATCACTCACAACTGTTCTGTAATCAAACATTTTTGTCAGTAAAGGCTTACCTTTGGACAATCCCCTCCCTACTCCTTCGAAATCATGCCTTCAGGAAACAGTGGAGTTGGTGGATGGTAAGAGTGTGGTAGGGCCATCAGGAAATTTATTTACCTTTACAAGTTTTCACTTTGTGTCTACAGGTACAGAATGCTTTGAGGACAAGGACTTAAGATCAGCTGATATTTAACATGAATGAGGCGCCTGTGGGTCACGCGATGCCTGGTGTTGCAAGGGGTGTTGGTCAACCCAACATCCCGGAAAACAACAACAACAACATCAACATCAGAGGAAGAAATCCTCAACAACAGAATCCCCTCCTCAACGTCAGAGACAGACTTTTCCATGCGCTGTTCTACAGGATTGCAATTACCTATGCTAGAATTTTTCCAAGACCTATTAGACGACTTCTTGAATTTCTCATTTTGTCAAAGGTAATTTAGTACAAATTAATAACTTGAAAATGTTTAATGAAAAGCTGTGAAATACTGTTTAAAAACACCTGATATTGTACAAACTTCTTCTCATTGATTAGTTTTGTTTGTTCCAGGCTTTGATGGTGCTGGTAGTTTTGATCTACATTCATGTCGTCTTTGCTCGGTCACCAATCAACTGCTTACAACACGTGCAAAAGTCTTGGCCAAGGGATGGTATTTTAAGAGTGGAAATTGTAAGGAATGCCTCGGAAGACTATAGTATTATTGACTCCTATGAAAAGGAGTATAGTGAGACAGATTTGTATGAATACAATGCAACTGAAGTGTGGCCTGCAGAGACATTGGGAAATACCTCTGAAGAGAATTCCTCGCAGAAACTAACTGAAAGAAATTTGACTCAAGACAGTGAACTTGCTTCTGTCAATGAAATAGCAGATGAAAACGAAGCTAAGGAGGAATCTGAAAACAATAATCCCAACTCTTCTCATATTACTTTGGATCTTGCACTTGATAACGATCAGCCTCAGTCCAACATGCAGCCTTTTAGGGAGACGCTCTCAGAATTTGAAATGCTGGCCAAAGTTGGTATGTGCCTATTTGGAAAAAATGACATTTTCAACTTAATTAAGCTGATATTTCTTTTTTTATCAAAACGCATTCTTCTGTCCCAAGTGCTGCTAGTTTTTTTAATGAAAATAATCTAGTTTCTCAATACATTTTTAGGTAGCAGCCATGTAATCACAATAATATTTCAGTGCAAATCTAGAAATTAAAAAAATAACTGAAGAAATGATTATGTCGTAATACAGGGGAGTTCCTTATTACGAGGTGCTGTTGAGGAAATAACTGTAATAATATACTTATTGAATTGTGCTTGTCATTGTTTCCATGATTCCTTATTTGTAATTAATGTTTCAGTTTGGCCAGAAGAAAAGTATATTGTTGAATATTCCTTGGAGTATGGTTTCCTGCGTCTTTCTCCAAAAACCAGACAGCGCTTGAATATTTCTGTTATGCTTGTAACTTTAGGTAAGATGGTTCAGTATATCTAACACCCGTCAAATGATAAGAGTTTACAAAGCATGAGCATGATGAGTCATTGTTAATATTTGTCGTTATTCCAGACCCGGCAAGAGATGAGTGCTTCGGTGATGGCCTTAGTAGGTTTCTACTAGATGAATTTCTTGGTTATGATGACGTACTCATGTCGAGCATAAAACAGTTAGCAGAACAAGAGAACAATAAAGGTGAGATTTTGATCTGATTCTATCCAGCAATTTGAATTGCAAACTCTGCAGCATTTTCAACAGGTGGACGTCAGAGTACTTAATGTGCTTACTTGCATTTTCAATTTTCAGGTTACTTGAGGAATGTTGTGACCGGGGAACACTACCGCTTTGTCAGCATGTGGATGGCTCGCAGTTCATACTTAGCAGCTGCCTTCATTATGATAATTTTTGTGAGTGTTTCTTGGATGTAGTCGCAATTAATTTGTCGATCATTCGGTTAAAGTTTAAACAACTATAGTATATGAGATATAAAAAGACAATATTTTTTTCAATGCATGCGTGTGTGTTTCTTTTCAGACTCTGTCAGTGTCAATGCTCCTGAGGTATTCCCACCATCAGATCTTCGTGTTCATAGGTAACTTATTTTGTATCTCTCCATGAGTGTAAAACTTGTAATCACTTATGTATTCATCTGCTAATATTGCGAACATTTTTTAATTGCAAGTTACTTCACCAATTTTTGCAGTGGATCTTCTGCAAATGTTAGAAATGAACACGACCATAGCCTTCCCAGCTGCACCACTACTTACAGTTATTCTCGCACTTGTCGGTAAGTTATGAAAAGTTATTATAGATGGTGTTACAATTTCTAGTCATTGCCTCATTGTGTCTGGTTTAATATGAACCTGTTAGATATACATAAATAGACTACATAGTGACAGTGACTCTGGGTTGTTATGCATAAATGCATTTGTTTCTTATTAGCGACAATTGTTGCACTGTAACTTTATGCTAAACCAGTTGAGGGTTGTCGTCTGCTAGGTTTATGTTTTTGGCAAACTTTCTCACCCCTTATACCCCTCTTTCAGGAATGGAAGCTATTATGTCAGAGTTTTTCAATGACACTACGACAGCTTTCTACATCATTTTAATTGTCTGGATTGCTGATCAGTACGATGCTATCTGCTGCCACACTAGCATCAGCAGGCGTCACTGGTTAAGGTAAATCTTATTATAAGTAATTTCCATTCGTATGCTTCAATTAGTACAAACTGCGAACCTTTTATTTTTAATTATTACAAACTGCAAATCTTTTATTTTATATTCGAAAGTTCAGAACGCTGATGTCTGACACTACGATATGTCTTTTAATATTGGTGTAAATTTGTCATGATGCATTATTGCTCTTGTTTGTTGCAGGTTTTTCTTTTTGTATCACTTTTCATTTTATGCCTATCACTACCGGTTCAATGGACAGTATAGTGGATTAGCGCTTGTGACGTCTTGGTTGTTTATACAGGTAAGAAGGGTGGAGTAATGCTTTTGATGAATAAGATACATATATCTCTGTATTTTTAGTCAATATTTAATCATTAATATTCCTTGCATATTTGATGATACAAAAAAATTTATTTGATAAAATAATTATACTTTAAATGACATCTGATATTGTAATCTGACTAATTATAAAACAAATGTTAAATGGTACCTGAAAGCAAAAGACCGCTTTCTTTCCATTCACCATCAAATTGTATGTAATGTGAAGCTGTTAATCTCAATGAACCATCTGAATCATACACCATGCTCTTTCTGATATTGTCAGTGATGTACATCATTAACATAATTAATGTTTTACTTTGCAGCACTCCATGATATATTTCTTCCACCATTATGAACTGCCTGCCATTTTACAACAAGCTAGAATACAACAGATCCTCGTTCAATCTCAACAACAGCAACAACAACAGCAACAGCAACGGCAAGACAATAGCAACAACCAGCCAGGAACGGCAGAAAATGCTGGTGATAATTCCAGTAATGATGCCACTCCAAATGACTCAAATCAAGAGGTCAGCAATGCAGCAATTGCTGGGACAAGTGACAGTGGCTCCATAGATCCTGACAACATCGATTCCTCTCTGTCTGAATCCACCTCACCCTCGACCAGTGACAGCAGGGATAGCTGTCCAACTCAGGATTCAACAAGAGAAGGCCTGCGTAATCGTTTCGGAGAAAGCTCCTTACCTAGTCTATCAAACGATTCCTCTCAAAATGGTGGTGACGATACCACTGATCGCAATCCACATGACACTGCCCAAAATGTCTGTGATCGGACTTGATTTTGTAATATTTCCCATGAAATTACGCTGTGAAAAATATGGTTGTTTTGAAATTTTAATGTACCTGTTGTTGTTTGTGTAATATTGAACCGCATGTCAGAAATTATTCTTGTCAATGTCATGATTGAAAATTTAACCTTGAACAATTATTTCTTGAGCATGTGAATTTAGGCCAGAAAGTCTCTGGCCGAATACAATTCATGGACACAGTTAAGAAAGTAAACTATTGGTTAGGATATTAAAGTTGGTCTATTGTAATTTGGTAATTCTTGTGTTGTAATAGTAGATTCCTGTGCATTACAATTGCACTAAATTAAGTTGTTTGTTGATGTGCCTTTCTAGCAGCTGTTAGTCCATTTGATGGACCTGTGCTATTTTTCTGTAACTTCGGAGTCACATGTTTGTATCAAGAGGGGTTGTAGGCATTGTACTGGCTTTGTTGTGTCAAGCTGGGCTTGACTTTTCTCAGAGTCAGGATATATATTATGTTATCATAAGATGAGGGAGTTGTGCACAAATGCAGCTCTTTTTGTAGGTGTCCTTCCCACTACACTGACTATTTGTTTTCTTAAACAATTTGATATATCAGTTCTTTCCTATTTTAAACTACTTTGTATAAATATGTAATATAAAATTAAATGAATAATCTGACTTGCATAATAATTCTAAGAACATGCTTGTATTTGTGTTATATTTATGATGGAAAATATAGGGAAATATGAAAGACTTTTTTATTGAAGTTATCCTTATGGGTCTTCTTCGTTTGTTTTAAAATGCACCATACAGTTCTATAGACTAAGTTTCTCAGACTAGAGTTCTTCACTTTTGTGATAACAGCTGATTGGTCTAATAGATTAAGGCACTGACTGGCACTGCTAGAAATCCTGAGAATTATCCTCAATTAAGCAGGATATTTCTTGCGAGTTTCCTCACAGCTAAGCAATGTGGAGATATTAATGGGGGAATTTCGGATCAACAGGGGGAGCTACATGCCGGTTCAATAACCTTTGTTTGGTGATGATACAATCAGGCCATTGAGTACATTGACGATGTCACAATGGTTGTGAGGACTGGCACACAGCTCCCCTGATGACCTGATAATCGCCCATTGGCCATGTTGCTTCAGCAAAATTTGCCCAATAACTGGCCTTAAAGCACATGTAGCAATTTTGAATACTTAATCAGCAATGTTGATATATAAAATAAGCAGGTTTCGGGTGTGGAAAATTTCCTTGATTCTGAGCTACACTGGGTCAGGTGAAAGACCCATGGGGTAAATTGTAACATGTAGATTTCATGCTTGATCATCTCATTACAGCTGGCACAGGTTGTAGGCTTTTCCCACCAACATATGATTATGCAATGAATGATGAGAGATATCAGACCAGGGTCTGCCATTTTATGATTATAAGAACACACTTCCCTTTCTGAGCTTCACTTGGGAAAGCAGTGGCAATTTAGTGCAATGTCCAACAAATGGCCTACACTAATGCAAAGCTAAATAAGAGAGAAATGGTTGTTTTCAAATTTATGTTTATTGGTTAACAACACTTTGAATACATTATAAAGCATCCCACAGATTCATCGCAAACGTCTTAAGATGTCACGCACACTTCTTTTAACAGATTGAGGAGTTTTATACAGGAAAATAACTAATTTTCTAGAGCTTTTTGCAGTGCTTCATAACATTCTAATGCAATCTGGGCTTCTGCTTTTGCTGCGTCTCCAGATGCGGTCTGTGCTTCTTGTGTGGCCTTTGTCAATCCATCTCTGATGGCCTGAAAATGGAATCAAACAAATTTTAAATGGCAAATACATTCAGCGTTGTGGTTGTTTGTGTGATAATACTGCCCTCAAACAGAAATTACAGAAAAAGATGACTTATAATTTTGCTGCACTTACTGTGGCATCTAATTGGTCAACAGTGCATGCTTGTTCTGCTAGGATTTGGACTGATGAATCATCGTTGATTGTGACTGATCCACTGCTCACTGCAAAAATTGGTTACAGATTCAATATAACAGCATTTTATTCATACAATCTGTACAGTATTTTACATGAGTAAAATAATTTAATACATTATATTACAGAATTACGTTGTGGAAATATTGAATATCATTGCGGGTGAGGCCAGGTATAAACAGTTCTTTGTCTCTTGCAGCCACAAGTTTGTCATTAAATTGATCACATTTGGTTGAAAGACAAATTTTAAGCAGTTAATGTTACAATTCCATCTCTGAGCTAGAAATTTGGTGTTTCGGTATATGAAATAATTATAAACAGGGATGGATCCCCAAAAAAGGGAAACAGTAATAAAAACTTAAGCCTATCGGCGCTGAATCCAGAAGGTGGTGTTACTGTTGTATAAATGACTAATTACTGATAGTATCCACTGCAGCCTCCCTTTAACTGCAAATGGCTAAATATGAAATAACTCAGTGTAGGCAAGAATTGAAGTTTAAAATGCAATGAAACAATTTTTTTTTTTTTAAGGTTTTGTCTAATAAATTTTCTATTTTATTTTATTTCATATTGATATATAAGGCGAATTTGCTCATGCATGTGAGGATGAGTCGATGGCCCATAGAAGACTGGTACACACATTATGTGAAAGGCATCTGCATTTGACAGGTCCCTCTTTGACAGGTTAGGGCTGGACATCGTTTGATCGTTAACGATTCGATATTATCGCGATAAATTTCTAACGATACATGAAATTTATCACAATAATTCTAAAAGGGGCTTCATAAAGATGTGTGCACAGGAAAAAAATAAATTTTATGTGCCTCTTCTAGCTGTGAATGAGAACTAGTCTGAGTTAAGAAACATTTAATATGATAATAGTAAATGAATCTGAATCAACACTTCAAGTAATTTGGATTGACATACTTATCCCAGCTTAGCTTTTGAAAAACACTAGCTGCTCCCTGGCTGGGAGTCAACCCAGTGGATGCCTGGGGTGCCCAGTATGCATCTGCACACTGATTGAGTATTTCTCATGTCAGAACAGTGGTTGGCGCAAATACAATCTACTACAGCTCAAATTACTTACGGACCACTAAAATTTGGAACAAACTACTGAAAGTGTCCACTTACTGGTCCATATGGGCAACAAAGACTTTCAGGTCTAAGGATACCACTGCACTTATCCTAACAAAATTTTCCCGGGAAATACTTATACATGGCCTAGTTGTGCTTTTTAATAGGCACATTTCCATAGCTATGTTTTACAAAATTATTATAAATATTTTCTTTATTTCCGGAGCAGAATGCGCAAATAACCATAATACTTGCAAGTGTATCAATCCCGAGGAATCAGACCCCCCTCCCCCCTTCCACCAAAAATGTTTGGATCCACCCCTGCCTGTAAACCATACTGTTGTCATGTATGATTTTAACAATTGAAATTTTACATTTCGGAATGACTTTTACTAGGCTGTTAAACAGTGATATGAATTGACACACCTCCTAAGATCGAAACACTCCATATTCTAGTCAACCAAAGAAATGTCAATGCCAACATCCCAAAATGTTACAATATGACATTTCATTTGCGCAAATAAATACACACCGAAATATTTCTTAGCTGCCCCATCTTCCTGGTGAACTACCAATACACCTGGCTTCAGCACAGCGAGAGTGGGGACGTGATCTGGGAGAATACCGAAGCTGCCACTGAAAGATGGAACGTCGATCTGCTTCACCTTGGCCTCATTGTAAAACACCTAAAAATCAAATTAACAAAATAGTAAATGATTACTTTAAAAAAAAATCACGTAAAAATACTAATATACACAGTTCCCAAAAAAAATTATCAACTTTGAGCTAAAATCAGTGCCAAAGCAGAAACAAATTATCAGTGTTACAGACAGAATAGTGGCATTACTAGTGCACTGCTGACCAGTACAGTAGCAAAACTGAATTTATTTTACAAATTGACTTCTGAGGGCCTGAATAGGTAATTAAAATAAAGGCTAATAATGTTCCTTATCACGCTTACTTATTAGTCTCAGGTTGAGAGCAATACCCCCCAAAAAAATATGAATCCCACACCATGTCATTGACACTGACAGCAAAACAACTTCTTTGCCTTGGGATTTTCAGTGGGAAAGTCGTGTCCTTGCATGTTTCAGATCTCACTTATACTTACTTCAGATGGACACGCAAATGTAAAGGCCATGTCTGCGTAGCCCCTTTTGTTGACATTTTGTGCTGTTGTGAGTCTGGCACACTGTCGTGCCAACAAGGGAAGCCTTGAAGCAGACCTGAGCAGTGACATTGCGATGAAAATGGCGATGCCGGTGAGGACACTCCCAGCATGCACTGCGCGGAATGCGACAAAAACGAGAGAGGGCGCTGAGGATCACTGCTGATCGCAGCGCCCCGCTAAATTGGGAAATTTGCCGGGAACTGAGTACTGCTTACCACTGCTCACAATAGTTACGTTGATAGGATAGTAATTGTCACTATTGATTGAACATATTTTTAATAGGCTTAAAATGAGTGCACTGAATAGTTAGCCTACCGTATCATACAAACAGTACCTAAGATCTATTGATTGCACATGTCCATTATATTTATTGATCAGTTTTGTGCGTGCGTTTGCCTAGAAACTATCCAAACATTGCGCGCATATGACTGCAGAAGGTAAGATGTAATGTACGACATAGGTTTGCTCTGCATTTATAGGACTCAGTGATATTAGGCCCTATGATCGAGTTCTAACAAGGCAAATTGAAATTTATAAGCTCCTATATTATATAAATGCAATAAATATACATATATATATTATATTCAACTGTATAGACAGTACTGGTAATCTAGCAACTCAGTCATTGGCTTTATCTAGTATGCGTACAATGGGTATAATATTATACATCCATGTTTACAGATGATTCTGATCAATTAAACATCTATTGCTTATTGTAGAGGTCGCTGTTATTCCATCAACAATGGTACAATCACGCTGAATGATGAGATCATCTTTAAAATCTTTAACATGGAGTCTGAATACAGAAAGGTAATTTCGAAACTTAACTTTTTTTTTTCTGGCTTGTGTGTCTGTTCATTGAAATCTAAATTGTTAATTTTTTTCGTACAACAGGCCAAACTACCTCGTGTGCCGATACATTCAAGACCAGTGTCTGCAACTGATAGTAAGTACAATGTTCTGTGTAGATTGTGGAATGAAAAATAGATTACATAAACAAACGAAGTTGGTTCTCTATATATTGCAAACCTTTGAATATAGTTGAAGCAATTAGAGCCCATTCATTAATATCTGGATGAGAATCAGATTTTACAATAATTTATTGTAAGCATACATATTTTGGTAATGGAAAATAGACATTAGGCATTCAGTAATTCCATAAACCACCACAATGGGGTTACATTAAATATATTTCACTTTTCAGTTGGTGACAAAATGAATACGGATATTTCTCATATTCTCTTCATGATCATTTAATTAGACAAATTACTTTGCAGAATTTTGGTTGAAGCAAGTTGGGGCTGGTGCCTATGATGCTTTCAGACAATTATCAAAGGTGAGTTTTAGGAGGTCTACGAAATTTCTTTTCACATTCTAAGATGGTTCATTCGGGGTGTATGCTATATGCCTGCATTCTTAAAACAATATCATTCAGATTCATCTTTAACGCCCTTAGTCTACTGTGCACCATTTTATCACTGCTCTTCGCCATCCCTACAAATTTAACGAAATTAATTTACATCCACTCAGCAAAAAAGAAGATCATTAAAATTTTAAAGTTATTTCACAAATTTAGAGAAAGAACAAACCTAAAAGAAGACAAGTGCTTCCCGGCTGTAAATTGCAACCGATCTACAAGAACAATTCTGCACCTCCAAGAATTGGCAGGTAAGGTCATACGAATTCATCAATACGCTTGGCACATACCAGAACAATCTGTAAATGATTCTTAAAATTTTACTTTTAGTGAGGATTCCAGGAAAAATGGTTCCCATCAGGGTGAGGAATTTTCCATTGTGAATTTGTGATACAATAAAACAAAGGCAACTTTCTTACACCTACTCAGTTGTGGTCACTTTAATTATATATATGGTTTTATTGCCAGTAGTAATAAGCTCCTCGTATATAGGATCTCTTTGGGGATTTGGGCATCATCCATTGTCTCAAAATGACCCATTGAGTGCACTTTGTAAATGTATGCATAGTAGTTATCCAAGAACTCTCAATAACTGTGCTTAATTATTAGATGTTAAGGACTAGTGTAAGGCAGAGAAAGCTTGTCATATACCACATCATTAATTACTAATTAAGGTCATGTGGCCATTATTAATTAAAAGGTCGTATGGGCTTTGGATTATCCTAATAAAGAGGTTAAGATATAAGTGCACTTCATATGACAATCATTTTTTGTCTTCAGTTTTACCAGGCATTGAGAAAAGGCAGTCATCGACCAGGAATGCAGGGGATCACATGCATGCTGTCTTCGCTGGAGCTCCAGTTGAACTTCCAAAGCAAGAACCGACTGTGGTCAGAGTATACCTGGCATCTAATGAAGGTATGTTGAATATATACACTACCCTTCAAAATACAAGACCGCATGAGCTTAAATGTACTTAGTGGTCAAAATAGTCTTACTGTTTTTTGAGGATGGAGTACATAATAGGTTTTCTTAACTACAAACCTAAATAATAGGCCAAATAAGCTGAACCTGTACTCCATTTAGACAGCTTTTTAACTAATTTTATTGTAGAGAAAAAAAACTTAATGTTTTTAATGCAGCCCTACTACAATACAATGAGAGATGTTCTTTCCAGACATGCAGGAAGAAAGAGACGTCATATTCAGAAGAGCAGTTCCGCAGATTCAAGACCACTGCAGTAAACTTGGGCTGACCTTCCAACTGGTTGATCTCAACTGGTGCAGATCACAACAGGATGCTATACCTGATCCATTATTGCAACAACTCAGGAGAGATGAAATTTACAAATGCAGAGACCATTCCGTTGGTCCTAATTTTGTGGTAAGACTGTTGCCACATTTTATGGAATTTCTGAATCAGTGTTAAATTTATAAATATTTAACTGTATAATTCAATTTAGTTACTATGATACGCAATTTTGCGATAGTGTAATGCAGATATTCAACTTCAGGCTCTGGTTGGAGACAAATGGGGTTCACTGGAATTACCCCTATCAGTTAGTAATGAAGACTATGCGAAAATCAAGCAAGTCATCTCAGAAAAAGAGCAAGAAAGTTTGAATGGTGTTTACAGTCCCAATGAAAATGGCACTTACAAACTTATTGTAAGTTATGTTGCGCTTTCTTTACTGATTAACAACACAGCTGTATATCTATTTAATATCATAAAGTAAGTTTAATGTTGAGATCATGAACTCATCAATGTTGAGAAATATTGAAATGTTTAGTTTAAGACTATTGCTGAACTGATGAATCAACCAATATCTCAGCTGAATAAAAACGTATATGTATATCTTTCCACATAACTTCGCAGGAATCTACTGGCCACTCAGAGCTGGAGAATGCAAAGAATATTCTTCAACAGTTGTTGGTGTCTAATGAGGCAAAAGATTTAGAAGTGGGTCTTTCCAGTAAGTACAAAGACAAGCTTTGCTTTACTTCTTTATGCAAATGATTGTGAAACACATAATATAAAGTGTTTTTCCTCATGTGCAGGTTTGGAGAATGATGTGACATGTGGTGTGATAAACATTCATGACCCAAGGAGCCACTGCCTCTGCTACCACAGAGAATGGCAGAATGTAGGAGAAAACCCCACACACCCTTCAATGGCATCATACTTCAATTTAAAGAATGCACTAAATGACGGTTCAGAAGTGGAAACAAAAATATCAGAAAGACAGAGAAACCTTATTCACAAACTGTCTGAGCACCTCGGTCCCAGTAACAAAAAGAACTTCTATGTCCCTTGGTTCAAAGACAGCAGTGAGACATCTGAAGAATATGAGCAATATCTCAGTCAAGTTGTTTCAACGTTCACAAATGATGTCAAGCACTTAATTGACCAAGGTATTCAAAATATAGAAAAGAACACCATTCAGAATGTGACATACAAAGAAGTCCTGTTTCACAAGCACTTATGTTCAATGTATGGAAAGGACTTTCATGGACATGGTGAAGCTTTGTTTGCTGTCGAAAAATTCTTGAAAGACCCACGACAGAACATGCCTTTTATCATCCATGGCAAGGCTGGAAGCGGACTCACCGGAATTGTGTCTCATATTACTTCCCTCATACCAGAATGGTTCTCAGCAGATGCTGTGGTGGTTACTAGGATACTTGGCAAAACTTCACAAAGCTCCAGTATTCATCAGTTGGTGGCCAGTATCATCATGCAGTTGTGTTATGCTTATGACATCAAGATTCCAGACGTGAACAATGAATTGGACACACTTTTCAAAGCCCTCCAATGCTTCAGAAGTATTTTGTCAACAATTTCTACTGACTATGCAATCACACGTCCTCTCTTCATCTTATTAGATGGAATTCACTATCTGCAACCATTTGACGAATCTTTACAAGCTCTATGGGCTTTCAGGGATTTCCCAGAGAATATCAGAATGATTATAACAGTTCAGTCAAGTATAGGACAAGAAAACATGTTTGACAATTTTTTTTCCATGATGACAGACCCCTTAGCAGTGTATGAAATGGATGCATTAAATGACAAGGAACTGAATGCTATTTTAGATGATCAGTACAGATTAGCAGCAAAAAAACCATCTGATGAAGAGAGACAGGAAATTATGGAAAAGTATAAAATGGGAGGCCAGTCTCTACCTCATCTTCAACAGATGATCCAGATGAGGTTGGATGGAACAGCTCTGGAGAATCTTCCCAATTCTGCAGTGGATTGCCTTAATGTTCTCATAGAAAAACTGGAAGATATGTTTGGTGATATCATCATGCAGTATCTGTTATCTTACATTACCATTTCAAACTTAGGAATAAATGAAAGAGAACTGCTTGACTTACTAACTAGCAATGAAGATGTGAATATGGAGTTGAAGAAGTACACAGGAGGCAATGTAGCTTACCATGTTCCACCCTGGGTCTGGTGCATGATCAAATTCTTACTAAAGGACTTTCTAGAGGAGCACATTATGCATGGTAAAGTAGTAGTTGGTTGGAAACATCAACAGTACAACATTGCCATCAATAAACTTTATGGGACTGTTTTCAGAGGCATACCTGACCACTTAATTACTAATGATGGCACTGCCTTTACTTTAGGCCTACATGAAGACATTGTGGACAGATATCTGGAAAACTCTGTGGTCTTTGGAGATAAAACCATTGATCCATTTGAAACGAGTGACACTGGACCCAAGATATTATGTTCTAGACAACTAACAACAGAAGTGAATCAACTGAAACTTACGAGACTACCAGAGCATATGTATGTTCTGATACCGGTGGAAGGTTTGGAATACATGAAAGAACACATGTGGTTCAACATTGTTTGGCTGATAACAAAGGCATGTTCACAGGAAGGAGTTGGTCAGTTACTCAAAGAATTGTTGCAAACTATCCAGCTTGGAAGAGATTTGATAGAAGATGAGGTTCTGGATCCATCATCAACAACTGAAGACTTGGAATTACTGTACGAGGTCATCCAATCAGCAAAATTTGTTGTCACAAGTGATGGTAGCAGTCTAATCCAAGAGCTGTTGGGCAGATTAATGGATTACAGGGACACCTACTCAACGATAAAGAAACTGATGTTCGATTCAGAAGAATACATTTCAAGCAATGGCACGAAAGCTATGATGCCATTGTATGGTTGCCTTACATCACCAGGGGAAAACCTTAGACATGCATTGGAAGGCCCAACACATGTTGTTGGTTTGGCAGAAGAAAGAAACATATTGGTAACTTTCAGAGAAGCAGTAGGAGTAGATATTTGGTCTCTGGATACTGGGGAAAAGCTACATCACTTTAAAACACACCCAGAACAACTAGCGGATGGGGTGATAATGACCAGTAGTGGAGACTTTGTTGTCATCACATACTACTCTCACCTCAACCATCAAATGGAACTAAGTGTATGGAGCACTGTCACTGGTTTACAGGTGGTTAAGTCACTATTTCCAAACAGGTTTGAAGCATTGGCCTTGGAACCAACCAACAAATATCTGATGGTGGCCACTATGATGCCTGTAAATGACACCAATGGTTCACAGGATCCAGAGCTTCAAAGGTGCCTAATTGGGGTCCAGTCAAAATCAAGAGAAATCATTTACACCATCCCAGTTAATGAAGTACACAAAGAGGGCATTTCCCAGATATTTCTGCTTTCAGAAGAAGACTCACAGATTCCTCAGGCTGTACTGACAATTGGCTCAAAAACTTGCAAAGACTTAGCAGTATGGGATTTGGATGCAGAAGATATGAAATTTCAAGTTAATCTTGATCATTATCCTGACTTTGTGAAGGTACTTCAAGGGAAAAATGTTGCAGTTTGTGCAAGTTCTTCAGCAGGAGTGGTGTATGTTATCAACCTGAGAACAGGTCAGATAATGAAGGATATCTCGAGTCCATCTCTGAAAGGCATGACTGACATATATGTGTCCAAACAAGGTGACCATATTGTGATAACTAACCAGACAAACACATCTGTCTTCTCCCTTGTAAGTGAAACTGAAGTTAAAATCTTGCAACATAACAGTGATTCCAGGCCTTGTAAGGTAGCTGTTGATGACAGTGAACTATTCGCCTTGGTTGGATACACTGACGGATCGATAGGGGTTTATCTAATCGCTTCAGGGAAAGCAGTAGTGCTACTGGAACCCCATTCAAGCGCCATTAATAGTCTTCTTTGCATGGGGACTACTTTAATCTCAACTGAAAAAGACTGCAGATGCCATGTTTACCATTTAGAAAAAGAGTTGGAAAAACAGGTGGAATTCATCCCTGAAGGAGAATTGAACACCTGGGATGGCTGGGTGCAGTTTGAAACAACTTATGATGTTACAACCGATCCGAAGAAATTGGATGAGAGTAACAATTTGAAAGTGGATGAGGACAAGATGCTGAGGGATGTCATTGTATCTCAAAATGGTGAAAATGTAGTCTCTGCATCAGCAGCTGGGAAGATCAGGTTTTACAATACTCAAACAGGTAAATAGAATTGAAATATATGACATTCAATGTGCAATCAAATTTTATGGTTAACACCAGTGTAAGATCAAATTATCCCTCCAGTCATTATCATTCTATATTCCAGGCGAACTTCACAAAGAAATTACTACATCAGGCACTGATAAAATCTACTTTGCTGGGAGAGGACAGTTACTCGCGGCTCATTGTCTTCAGCCGCATTCACCTAAGATGAGACTGTTGCAGGTATACAGTGCAATATAAATATGAAATCAGACTGTTTTTGGCTACCAAAAAGTTGTTTTGTGGATATAAATAATGTGAAAGTAACAGATATAGCAATATCAAAATATGGTAGTGATTCCATACCATCAACCAATTTATATCATACTATTATAATCAATAAGATACATCTCTGTATTGTAGATGTGGAATGCAACTTCAGTAGCTATCATGAAGTTTGATGGGGAAGCGAGTGTTGAGGTGTTGTGTAGTACAATCACGCCAGATGACAACTATATCGTTACAGCATCACAATCTCCTGACAAGACAGGTAAACAGTAGTAAACAGCTCATTATGACGTTTCAGTGCATCACTAAGTCTAGTGTTGGGTTCTCCAACATTTTACCATAGTATTATTGTTTGGATCAAATATCTAATGTGTATGGTATGCGCTACTTTCAGAGCTAACTTTGAAAATACTCGAACTGTTTGAACTGAAATGGATCAACAGCATGTCATACAAAATCACTGGTAACTTCAACAGTGAGACAGTTCAATTTATTGGTGGAGTCACTCGGTCAAATTCTGCCATATCACAATCTGGAGATTCTGGTGAAGGCGAAAATCCAAACAACCATTTCAACAACCAACAAGTTGTGAAATGTACTTACATGGTTCTGTGTCACACACAAGATACAAGCTACTCCCATTTCTACACATTTAAGATAAACAATGTCGACCAGCCATCCTTAGCCCCTGGTGATATTGGAAAAATGTCCTTAGCATCTGGTAATGCCACAGCAAGCAAATTATTACCAAATGGCAAGATGTTCACTGGCTGTTTTGATGGCTCTGTATACATGTGGAACATCATGAATTCAAGTATAGAAGGAACATTATGTGACCCAGCTCTTGAGAAGCAGAGAAATCCAGGCTTTTTTGAAGGTTGGACTGAAAAACAGGCCCATAATTGTGCTGTTACTTGCATGACTTCAACAAAAAGTGGTTCAACCATCGCTTCCGCTGATCAAACAGGAATCATCAAAATTTGGAACACCAGTGATCTGAGTCTGCTAAGTGTCTGTACAAACCACACCAAATCAGTGAGTACATTATATTATTTATTGCAAATGTTTTAACATACTCAAAAATAATCAAATTAGCTTACAAAATTGTTTTGGTTGATCAATTCATGTAAGTGATTGCCTCTAAGAAAATTTTATATGCGTTCATGTTGGCTTGTTGTTTTTGTTGTCATAGTTGAATAAAATCGCATGTTTAGTGTAACATTTCTTTGTGAAAACTACACAAAAATACATCAGCAAAGAATGAATTAAATGTCTGATACAAATTGATAGAATTTATGTCAATATACCTGTAGAAATGTATTGTTGTGAAAAATGTGAAGGCCACACAATCTCTTTACAACAAGTTCTATTTTCATGAGGTTTACTCTCCTGAATTTCATTGTTTGGAGCCTTTTCATTTTCATGCACATTTCCATGTTTATGTCATATTCTTAGTGGTAAATGTATTTATTATCATTGCAACTTTTCTTGCAGGTGGACTGCATGCAATTCGCAGATGGTGTGGACCTCCTGGTTTCCGGTGGCCAAGATCAGAAGATTTGTCTCTGGAAGTGGTCCTCTTCAGTCTGCCTGGCAACCTTTCACACCCATGATGACATCATTAACTTGCATATTTCATATAAAAGGATCATAGTCCACACCAGGAGACATAAACCAACGCTTGTTATGCTCAGACTTGAAAACATTGCCTTATAGATGAGCAAGCTATATATAAAATATGAAATGAAGTCAGACTGCTTCTTGTGCCTTTGTAAACTGAGTATCAAAAGAACTTATCACGTGTTTAGTGCACTATTTAAGCCCTTCCGTGTAATTTGCAAAACAACATGGTGAAATATATAAAGAATCTGTATTTAACAATCAAGCACTACAGAAATATGCATATAAAGTACAATATGGAATCAATGAATAGGAAGGATACTGAAAATTGAAGTAAAGCGTCAAACCGAACTCACAGTGCATCTCAGAATCAATTTATTCACATATATATATATATCATAAAACACATAATGTATACTACATGTGAGCGAAAACAGACGGAAAATCGAAATATTATTTAAGAAGATATGCCATTTTAACAGTGGACAGAATTTTCCAGTTTGGGGCCCTTTTAATTGATATTTACCCATATATGATTATAACTTATGGAAAACATGTAGGCCTTAATTATTTCTTGAATTATTACATGTGTGAATTTGTGCAGAGATGGTCTAATACTTTGTTGCATCATCACGCTGTTTTAAGTCATATATGCATGTATTAGCAACAGTGAATGGTCTGCATGGTCCGCAATTTACGACGGCCTACATTTGAATTACCAATAGAAAGAGATAGAGGCCCGCAGTAAAACTACCCAGCGATAATTCACATTTCGGAACTATTTTATTAGTCATAGGAACTTTGGGCAGACTCCCCCAAAGACTAGCTGATTCGCTAAAAGCTAGCTGATTTGCCCAAAGGCTTGCGGATTTGCCTAAAGGAATAATATCCAGCCCATATCGGCAGATATTGGATATTGGCAGCAACACCAGATGTTGCCACTACTGTGGCTACCCAGCCAGAACCATACGTTCACGAACAGAAAAAGTTCTTTTCTTAAGTGTATTCCTCAGAAAAATGTTTATTGAACGTTTCATTTAGGTTCATGAACGTATGGTTCTGGCTGGGTGGGGTGCCAAGGATGGCAGTTTTATCAAGGGACCTCGGGAGAATTTGGCACCATGTGGAACAGACCATGTGTGTTGGTCCTTTACTTTGTCTCCCAGCTTAGATTCATTACAAAGATGTTTATGAATACTGTTGTAATGATGGAAAACAGCACAAATTACTTTGTAAGATACTTGGCAAAAAGATTGCATGTGTTTGTGAACACTGTAATTGCATGTAATAGAACTCTTATCAAAAGAGAAGATGTCAACGCGACATACCATTTGAATGACATGAGCTGACTGATGTTTCAGTCAGAAAGGAACTGATATTTGGGCATAACTCTTGTTTTTTTTATTCAAATTCGAATGATTCCAAATTTTGTATTATTTATGCTCATATTGATTTAAACAAAATTTTCTCTGTACCAGATTTTTTTATCTTTATTAAGGCATAAATAAAAATTTTTAAAAACTTATATATACACTCCTGGGCAAAAAAAATGAGCCAAGCCAATCTGTTCATCCTTAAAGCCTATAAATATCACTTTGTACCCAATTGTTAGCCAATTAGATTGGTAATGGATGGAAAACTTAATAGGTCATCCATCCTATCGATACAAATGCAATATGGCCATGGTGAAACGCAAGTATCACTGCAATTGCTGAGATCAAAAGCCGCATCATTGGTCTGCACCAGGGTGGCATGACATATGGAAACATCCATAAGTTGCTGAGAAGTGAGAAAATAACAGTCTCACTGCCGAAAATAAAGAAAAATTGGTCTGAAATTCAAGACCACAGGGTCCATTCAACGGCAAAGACCAAAGATGACCACCGAAAAAGATGACAGGCATCTCAAATTTGCTGTGTTAAAGGACAGGATACAGTCCATCAAAACTTTGCACAGGAGGTCGTCACTGCCAGTGGTAACAAGGTTTCAAGACGGACCATTAGCAATGATTAGCAGAAGACTATCACAATATGGTTTTTCTTCAAAAAAAGTGTGCCAACAAGTCACTCCTATCCAAAAAGAACATCAGTGATAGGCTGCTTTTCCACTCGGAGTATGGTAATCCTTATGAAGAGTGGTTTGATAAGGTCATCTGGAGTGATGAATCTCTGTTCATATTGTTCTCTGATGCTCCCGAACATTGCATAAGACGGTCCCAATGAAAGATTTCACCCTGACTGTATTTCCACTACAGTCAAGCATGGTGGAGGTGGAATCATGGTCTGAGCTGCCTTCTCAAGTGCTGGCGTTGGCGAGCTTATCAGATGTGATAAGTCTGTAAATGCAGCCGAAAACTTGAAAATTGTGAAGAAAGGCCTTCTCCCTAGTATTAGGAGACTTTTCCCTAGTGAAAACAATGAAAGTGTAGTATTCCAGCATGATAATGCCCCTGCTCACACAGCAAAAGGGACAAAACAATATTAGAATGCAAATCTATTACTTCCATGATTTGGCCGGAACAAAGTCCGGATTTAAGCAGTGAAACTTGAGTGGGAAAATGTAGACAGTCCCAGGTGCTTAAGGCTCACTAAATGTGTGGCAAAAAGACTAAAGGAAAAGCCATCCCCTATTAAATTTAAGCCATTTTTGTGTGATACATAACAATATAACGCAACATGGTTCTCTATTTCATGTAGAAATCAAGCAACATTAAAATGACATGAAATTCTGACTTGGCTCATTTCTTTTGCCCAGGAGTGTATATATATGATGACTCAGTTAACTCCTGGGTACGCAGGGTAGGATGGCCATAGATCTGTGTATACTCGCCAACCACTCGTGTCCACTCTTGTACAGCTCGTAGAACCACTCTCCCGAGCGATCTACGAGTGCCTCACGGATGCCTCAAGGATGCATCACGAATGCCTCACGAATGCTTGGTCACGGATGCCTCACAAGCGGCTGACGGACGTTCAGGTGCCAAAACAACACTTCACATGCACACGTAGCAATCACTGTGAGTGCAGTCACTGGCATACCTCTGTAAGAAATAGTGAATTGCAGCATCAAATATCTTTGTAATCGATTGAGAAAATAGTACATCGTTTCACATCATTCTGCTATTTGTAATAAAATATTTAATTCATTATCCGCATATGAGGAGGTCGAGTTATAAAGCTTCTCATCTTGTAACTACAGGGTTGTTGGTACAATGTCTAATTGCAAAATTTTACCATGTCATGAAACTTCAGAATGCTGAATTTCTTAAATTGGGGTTCTGTATCAAAGAAGTACACCATACAACAAATGTGGTAGGACCTGCTATTTTACGTGATACGTCTGCAGTTGGGGAATAAAAGATATTATTCCCAATTGAAGCCATATCACGTGAAATAACGGGTGATACGGGCTGGGTGACCTGCTTTTCATACCAGTGATACCACACAGAATCACGTGCATGAAGTTTGACAGCAGCCTAAGTAGTAACCACGACATCTTCTTGAGTGTCATTCCCAGAATGCCTTTCTTTAATAAACACATAAACATCCAGTGATCGTACACAGCACCCTTTTTAATTAAGAACTAACTAACAATATCTATGGTTATTTTATTACTATGGTTCCGAAGCACTACACAATTTTCCGAGGTTGGGTATACTGAGTACTGATCACTTAATCTGGAGTGTTAAATAATAATCTGCTTGCTTACATTCTCAGATCTATCAGCTTGGTTAATAAGATAACTTTACTCTTAATGACTGAAAAATAATATTCTTACAAGTCTTGCTACGTAATTATAAATACATTTTTACTTCACCTTATCCTTAATAAAAACGAATGCTTTGCTGAGATATAACACTTTTTAATTAAATAAAGCCAGATCTTGCAATTAGATGATTTTACTATACATCATTTTAAAGTACCTTAATGACATGGATACACAATCCATGATTTTACAATAATTTGTGTGTACACTAATGAACAGTGTCCATATAGTGAATCATCACATTAAAGGATATAAGTTTCAGAGTCTCTGCATATTTTCTATCGGTCTCTCAGGTGCTCTTGGCACTTTGGCAGATCTTCTCCCCTCAGGACCAGTATGTACAGCAGGAGTTATACAGATAGGCGTGGCACATACCGAAGATGCCGGTGTACTATCAGCAGGCACAGGTGACGGGCACTGCTGTAGTATATCTCTAAATACCACTTCCGTTGATGCACTGAAGTAGGTGATTCAGCACTAATCAAAAATGATCACCATTTCTCACCGTATACTTCAACAGTCCTTCCTTTCAACTTGTCCAGGCGTCCACTTTCCAGGACCAACATTTTTAACCCGTTCCACACTGCCTGATTTAAATTTTTTTTACCAGGATGCAGTAAGGAGAATCTTGTCCTTCCAGACATTAACTGGCTGTCCTTTCGAAAAACATGTGATAAGTTATAGATGACCCAACTTAAATAATGACGACAACTTGCACAGACAAAGAAAGATGTCCCACCAATTGGCAAAAAGAACTTCTAAATACCTCTGATGGATTTTTCACAACAAGGCACAGTATATCACCTACCACCAAACCGTTTCATCAAAATTGTACAAAAAGGCTATGCAGGCTACCACAATTTTCACTTTTCATTTGATAGATTTCTTAGACTAAAAAATGTCAGATATAATTTAGACAAATATTAAATGAAATATTAGAATCCCTTGAAGTTAGAAATATTCTATTTTTAGCAAACTGTCAAAACTTTGAGATCTATTATCTCCAATGGTAACGCTTTTATGTTGGGTTTTTGGCTCATAAATACCAAGTACCACTTATAATTTAAAAAACAAATGAGATTGAATTTTACACATTTTTTCTTCCTAAATTGTCATTTGATTATAGGCATCAAAGAACCATTATTAAATCATTATAATGTAGATCATGTTCAAAGGAACTCTCAAACCTTAAAGTCTATGTTTGCTTTATTTGGAGGTTATATCACTACAGTAAGGCCTTTATGATATCCAATTACGTAATTTTCATAGCTTGGGGGGATATCATATCGTGCTGTGGTCCCTGAACCTGGCCTCCCCAATTGTGCCCCGGGCTACGTTTGTTTTATGCTAATTTGGGCATAATTAACCTTTGATGTTTCAGCCCCCAGGCGATTAGTGTAAAATAACAGACCACATGTCAAGTTGACAAATTAACAAAACTGATAAGATAATTAGAAGTGTTAATTATTTCAAAGTATGTTGTAATGAAAAAAGGTGTACCTAAAATGACTTTTTTTGTTTTGTTTCATCAAAGTGTTGGAATTGAAGTGAACAACCTTTCACAAGTCACACTGCATATACTTGCATACTAATAACACTAAAAAATGGAAAGTCTGAATGTTGGTACATTGTATGTATACAATGCTTTAATGTTACATACTAATCGGCAGTACTGTAAAAAGCTTAGATCAAAAGCACTGTAAAAAATTAAAATTGAAAGTACATGAAAAGTGAAATGATTTGGTGCTGGTATGGATATCAATGGAATTCAGGGGTTAGAAAATTAGGTTTTTTCTTTTATTACTATTTTCCCTTAAACAAAAGTTGTTGTGTGAATTTATTTGTTGTTCTATTATCATCAGAGTGTGGTATGAATTTTTTTTTTTTTTTAAATCAGTGATGTGGCTCAGTTTATTGTACAGTATCATCAATACTTTGCATAGTGTTGGCTGTCACTGTCATGTGCACATTAACTTGTTCACTGTGGTGTTTCTGTCTTCCTCCTATTGAACAATAATGCCTACACAAAGCACACTTATACCAGCCAATCACAGCTGAATATGATAACAGGCTTTGGTTGGCTTGTAGCACAGCCAAATATGATAACAGGCTTCCATTCAGAGCAGAATATGATATGATAACATGACATGTGCTTGGATGACTGTATAGCTCATTACAATCAACAGGTGTGCATGCTCAACCTATGTGTGCAAAGTTGAAAGATTATTTGAGGAGCAAAAAATGCCCAAGGTACAGTTAGTTGAATGCATCATTGCCCTTTGTTAGTGATAACAAGCATGTGTGTAGATATCTATGTTTAATGAGTGATATGATAATCACTTAACAAGAATAAAGTTTAAAAATATATAATCAATGAAAACAATTTTTCTTTTCTTTTTAAATCAACAGTGCAATGTCAACCTAAAGCTGCAGTGTCCATCAAATTGGCAATTTCTGAGACTCCATAAAATAGCTGAAAATAACCTTTATTAATCAAGGCACACTCCATGTTGGTGAACTAATGATTTTATCAGACATTAGTTAAAAAAATAAAAAATCATACATTGAGAGAAAATCCAGACCAAAACATTGGAAACACAATGGATATGACATCATCAACCAATGTTCAGTATTGTGATGTCATTAATTGGGTTTGTTTACATATTGAGTTTTTGATGGCATGAAAAACTCTATTTATATTATTTATTGTACTAAAGTATTGTATTAAAGTTTAATTCCTGTGCACAAATGAGCATGAAATGGCAAAAAATATCATGAGACAAGAAGGTAGTATTGGCTTATATTATCATTTGCCTATGCTAAATCTTGAGACATAGTAACTTTAACTTAAGTGCTCAAAACATTGGAAAATGTATTCCTTGACTTGAAATATATATTGTGCATTTACACTGGACAGATTTTGTTATATAATAGGTTCTTCTATATACCTTTTTGCGATGAAAATTTACAAACATTTTTGAGTTATTGGATGAAATTTAAGGTTACACCAAACAATTAAAGGCATGTCATAATATGTAGATGTAAAATTAACAAAATCATATTTTGCTTTTAAAATTTTAACAATAATAGGAGTATTCACTTGTTTGAGGCAAAAATGAACTGATCAGAGTGATATGATGAGCAAGTTTGTTACTGAACAATTACATTTTTTAAAAAGGGAAATACATTATAAACCAGCACTTCTATGTACTTTTTGATGCAGAACTAATTTAAACATAATCAGACCACATGTCATGTTGACAAATTAACAAAACTGAAAATTAAATTAAAAGTGTTAGTTATGTCAGAGTATACTGCTCATGTTGGTACGGTAAAAGGTGTCCTAAAAATGGATTTTTTGTTTGTTTCGTTTCATCAAAGTGTTGGAATTGATGTGAGCAACCCTATAGAGTCACACTGCAGAATTATACTTGCAAAATAATAACACTGAAAAAAGGAAAGGCTGAATGTTTGTACTTTGCATGTGCCTTTAAATTGAATCGTTTATTTTTATATTAATATAGTTTTAGAAAACTCTGTTGTTTCCCTTCTTGACACTGAATGAATTATAATTATTATGTATATACTTAACTGTATTGAATGTATTTATCATTTTTAAATTGTATGAATTATGTGTCAAGAAAAAAAATAAAACTTCAAACTTCAGTGCACATACAGTACTTCACATCACATTGCTCCTCCTTCTATGTCACTGTCTGTTGCTGGATACCAAAAGTAACTGCGAGATAGCATTTTCATTTTCACGATGCCCATGTGAAACCAATTTAAATCTGCTCACATAATCCAGGTTGTATCACGACTCTAAGCCCCAGAGTACACATCCATTCTCTACTGATAGCTCCAATTTTCCTGGGGCATATGGTTCCAGTTCCTCTCCATGATGTACCTCTGCACTGTAGCCAAATGGTATCCTTTGCCGTTTCTTTATTACCATCATCCCTCTTAACCACTGGCAAATCATTCACAGTGGTTAATCGGCATACCATCCTCATCTTTTGCCATGTACCGAGCAATTGAATTCACATGTCTAGTGATTGAAGTTTTACATTGTCGTTAAGTTCTCTGTCATCTCGAAGATGATGTTCTTCTGATGTTTCATTGATGACCACCAGATGACCACCAGATGACCACGATGTTATTCACTGTTGTCAGAGTAGGAGATAGGAGACAACTTTGAGATGGATCAGCCTTATAATGCATGCATATGTAGTATATGTAGTATAGAAATGAGGTGACTCAGTGTGACTTGTGAAAGGTGCAAATAATATATGAACTGTTTGTCACCTCACTAATTAAAGCATAAGATTATGACATATGAAACAATTATATGATTAAACTTAGTTATAATTAAATATACACATGTACATAATCTTCAAATAAACCGTCATATAACTGCACAAAATGTGTATTTACATATTGATAGTAGGTTACATGTATGAATAAATTACTAAATTACTTACATGTGCTATATCCCAAGCAAGCACTACCTCTAACAATAGATTTGACCTTGGACAGAAATTTAAGTGTGACCTGTATAATAATCGTAAACTATGCACAATTCATGATTATATGTCACTTATGAAACTAACTAGACTAATCCAAATGCATATACACCACATGGCCAAATGTGTCACGTGCGTTTTCCATGAGAAGGACACGGAAAACGCATGGCTTTTGCCTAACCAATGTCAGTAGAAATGCTTGTGTGGAAGTGACAGAAATATTGGCACAAATCCTGTTTGTGTCAGCTTGTTGTAAACTGACACTGCACTAAACAGATAGAAATACATTTTAAGTTGGTGACATTTATTTATTAACAATTTTACAGGGAGAGAGACAGCGAGAGAGAGAGAGAGAAAAAAAGTAATGATGAAACTTTGAAACTAATTTGTCAAAATAAGTGACATTTAATATTTGGAAAAACTGGAAAATACTCAAAATCAGTAATAACATGTCAAGCCATTAAGGTAATGGCAAAAACGCATTTCGTTAATGACAATGTAATACAGGCAAACATGCAAGATCGTGCAACTGGAGTTGTTTATTAGGCCTATCCATTGAAATTGTAATAGCGAGCCATGTAGCGCTGCATTGTTTTTGCCAGGGCCCGGGCATATCCAGAACGTCTTGCTGCTGACCGGAAACTGGTGGGTGACTCTATTTGAATGGCATCTGTGTTTCCCCCATCACGTGATCCATGCATTTTGGTGTTTGTCCCACCGCTGAAGTTTTGATAAGGGAGATGAAGTTAAAATTTGATATCATAAGCCCAAATACGAGCATATAGGCCTACCTATCTATTGTACATAATAATATGTAATCTGCCACTGTCAGAAGAGAGCGGAAAGCTAAGGGCAGCATGAAATGAAGTTGCCAGCAATTTTAATTTAGTTGTTGAAACTGTGTTGTTCACATCATTTCTTTTCTTTGCTACACCCCTTAAGGCTTATAAACTACCATAGGCTATGAATCCATTTGCTTTCAGAAAATATAAAAATCCATTCCACCCCAGAGGGAACTTCTCATTGACTGATTCATTATGTAGCCTACAGTGAGAATGTAACACATGTAGTTGTCACTTTTTGCTTTCATTTCCTCTAGGTATGATTTCAGTTGTACTTCTTTGTTAATTATTGAATCAACTAAAAAGAGGTTCATGTTGCTATATTCATTTCGCATAGACTTTTATGGCCAGAGGAAAAATGAAAAAAGCTGTGTTAACCGCATCCTATTTTTTTCCCATAACAATAGGGCGAGTAGAACCCTTCATTTAAGAAATAATCTGTTGTTCGCCCATGTAAACTCTCAATTCCAAAGAAATTACCCTACGCATTAATGATATGGAAACAAGAAGGGGAAGTAAGAATAGAAATTTTCTATCATAATTAAATTAATAAAAGTGAGCTCTAGGGAAAATAATTTAACAAAAAACTGCGAGTTGAGGCTCTAAAGGCTCTCATGGATAAATTTTGAAATTGATACTGGCTTATGTATATTATATTTACAACATTGATACTGGATTATGTTCTGCTTTACGTACACCTGTTACCGGGAGGAGCGTCAGCTTGCGATTTTCGCTGTCCCGCGGACCGAAATAGCTCCCTTTCCGCGCTATAATTATATTAATGATTTTAATTTGATAAAAAGTCACTAAGCCACATTCCCACATGCATTGAAGGAGGAGGTCTATGCAGGATGGAGAACTTCAATTTATTTTGCTCAGGAGACACCTCTGATATAAGGCCAATATCTAGCTCAGACAACAAATGGAAGTCAGTACATAAAACAGTAATTCTCATTTTTTTCTCATGTAAATTTCTTTTATAGGTTTCGTTATATTTTCGGTCTTACCTGTAGTATGGATTCCCATTGGGTCCTGGGTTTCTGAAAGAGGGAACAGCTGCATACCCTTCACTCTCAAGGATTCCCCCAAAACTCAGACGACCTCTAAGGAGTTCATTGAAGGTGACGTTGACACTTCCTGCTAATCGACGGACCGAGGAGTAGCTGGCAGAAAGTCTGTTACTGTCCAACCGACTGCCACTCAACAGGTAACCAAGTTCAGCCCTCTGTGATTTTTATCAAAGAAAAGGAAAACCATTTATATAATTATACATGTTTATTAAATACACTTTTATTAATTAAAAAAGTTAATTTACAAGTGTTATTTTATATATAAATGGAAAATAAATGGTGCACATATAATGTAATGAATTTCTATTTAATATGGGTATAATTTCTCCACCAGCTAACATGCTCCATATTCAGATGAGTTGGCCCTAATATCTTCAAATGAAGCTAACATTTCTATTATAATTGCTTATTTTGTCATAAAATGGGCCCTTAATTAGATACGCTGTTATATGGCCACGTGTGGATATCTTATGCAATCTAATACAATGTAAACCAAAATATTATATACATGCATAGTTGAAAGCAAGCATAAAAAGATAAAATAATTTTTCATGCACTGCAGTGGTATTGTTTAAAGAAATTTATCTTCTATACTCAGTGCAATTTACATAACATTTATCTATAATTGCAAAGTCTCAAATTGTTCAATGGCAATTTACTTGACACTTGGTGAGAACAGTGGCATGTTCTAATTTCAAGTGCAATTAACACTATTTGCCTGCGGGTTGCACTTGGTCCTCATTGACTCTGATCTATGACAACTGTGACGCATTTCCGGCGAGAGCAAAACACTCGCGATAGTTGAAAATGGCGGCCTCCGTAGTTCACAACACGGAGTTAATAAAGGCAGGATATTACTTTACCAGGGCATATATACAAGTTATGAATAGCATGGAATTGTTTCTATGGACCCAAGCTAACATCTGAGAAGTAAAGTGCAAAAGGGTTTAGTTCCCCTTTAAATGTCTTACGGGGTGTGATAAACCAAAAATCTTTATTGTATAATATTGCATTATTGTCTTGAAAGATTTCTTCATAACTTTTTTTAATGATTGTCTGAGCATAAACTTTAATCTTTAAATGTTTTAGAATACACCTTTAGTTTCAGTTTTCTAAACAATTTGAAGTTCCCTGGGGTGTGACAAATCAAAAACTTATGAGTCAAATTTTCTCAAAATATTCCCAACAGAATTCTTTTAACTTTGTACACTAAAATGAAGGTTAAACCATATACTTTCATTCTGGGCTGGCAGAAGTTTTGTTAACTTTTTTTTAACCCTCAGGTTTATTTAGAAGCAAAAAGTTGCTCCTTAGGCTACCTCTCTAAAATCAAAATCAAATTTATTCCACATACAACTAAAACTATGTACATGGCGGGCTGATAATAATAATAATTAAATAAAAATATATAACAGAAAAAGAAAAAAAAAAGGTAAGGATTACACAGTTCTTTATAGGGACTGAAATAAGTTTGGAGGGATTTAAAAAACAAAGAAATACAGTGCCTTGCATGTATATGCCGGGAAATTGATATAAGTTGGCGAATTGGCATAAGAAAATTCTTGCTGGACAATAAGTTGTGCAACAACAGTGAAAAGACTGAGTTCATAATGATCGGTAGCTCACAGCAGCTAAGTATAATGGAAATCAACTCAATTCAAGTTCAGGATGCTACTATCAAATCAACAGAGCCATCTTCGACCAGTCAATGAACATGGAATCACATGTTAATTACACTAAAGAACATCTCGATGATAAGGAAGAGCTTAAATGAAGAAGACACCAAAAATTAACCCCATCTGGACTATGGTATACCCCCATCTCTTGTATGGTGTAAATGGGAAAACACTTAAGAAAATTACAAGTAGCGCAATTGACAGAAAGATATTGAGAAAAAATGATCGAATTATTCACATAAAAAATAACTTAACTGGCTCAACATGAATTGGAAAGCACTCAATAATGAGGCACCACCTTACATATCAAATCTGTAGAGGAAACAATAAATCTCAGAAGCAATGACAATAATTTGCTCCTCAAACCTCAGTCTATTAACAAATTTGGGGCCTATGCTTTCTCATTGATTGTTCCTTGCCTCTGGAATAGATTACCTGAGGATATAAAACGAATCTCCACCAATGATGGCTTTAAGAAGAAATCAAAATCTGATCTATTCAGAATTTCCTATGAACAATAGGCTTCTTTAATCCAAGCGCCAGTGAGCAGAAATCTTTTCTGACACAGGCGCTATACAAATTTATTTAATTATTATAACTATTAATTGGAGGAAATTAGACCCTTTTGTTACAGAGCTTTTTTTTTGGTGACATAAGCACGTGCTTAGCCTGTTTATGCGTTTATCCGACCCTAAGGTACAGTTACACTAAGAACATTAGATCTCCTCCTATAAACAAAAATCTGACATAAAGAAAAAATCTCGTTAACTTAAGAATGTCTACTGGAGAACATCCTTCCTGCTATGACCATCGCCTAGCATTTAGTTTGTTGGTACATAGCAGGATGGCAAGAATAGAACATCTACAGTAATAACTGTAATCATCTCTTATTACCTGGGAGCGGTGGGCATGACCATGAATGTCTATATACAAAGATGGCTGAGGTTGAGCAACGACCTTGGACTGGTTTATGTAAGTATGAAACTGAAACAAAAACATACAGTTCATTGAGTGCAAAGCAGTATCTTGAACATTACATGTAACTTAACAACTAAATTTGGAAACAAAACTCCAGAGAGAATGCGTGATTCACTGTGACACATGATGTCCTCTGGATTCTAGTTTTCAAGTCTATGAAATTGGTTGTAAGTATATGAACAATATTGCATTGTCTCGATGCAACTAGACTGAAGCTTTTAGTCAGCTTGTAAGGGGCGGGGGCCTAGCTAAGAGGTAGCGCTCTGGGCTTCCAACCGCTGGGTCCCAGGTTTGATTCCCGGTCGAGCCTAAGTAGGATGGCTGTTTCATCCTTCGTCTCATTGCCATGGTCTCTGCCTGTCCTAATTAGCCCAACTGGTGCAGAAATACAGGACATAAAGCCCTAATCACACACACACACTTAGTCAGCTTGTATGACCAGCTGCTATAGAGACAAGTGTAATGCACGGTGAGATGACAACATAACCCCGTATTTACAACTGTTGTGCAGTATCAAAATAAACCCGTATATATAATTAAGTGTTGTCAAAATGACTAGGTCACAAGGTAGCACATATTAGACATAGGGTAGTAATTTACCCTATATGATTAGTGACTATATATATAGGCTACATTGGAGAACTACTGTATATCATAACATTTTGACGACTGTTCATTTAGATCGAGTACCCATTAACTAAACAAAGTACTGTTATGTATTCTATGAAACTCAATGGAACTTGATTTAATTTTTCATGTTAAATATTATGACAGATAGGAACAACAAATTTGAATCGCGCACCGGAACGAGAATGCAAAGAATCTTTTCGTAAACTTTACACAAACAAAGTACTTTTCGTTTTAAATATCACATTTATAGCACCGTCTGTGTAAGTTCACAATTTTTGGCGAGTAATTTTGAAGAAACTGCACTCACCTGCGTCCATGCCTGCATCATGCTGGGAACACCAAATGTTGCTTCATCCAGCTGCCTGTTTGCATCCATTTTAGAACGATGCAGCTCACACACGATCAGGTGTGGGTATTTTCCAAAAATATTGTAGAGCTCACTCCTAAGAAGTTGGGCTAGTTCTTTGGTGTACCTGTCGCTAATTGTTCTGGCTCCGCATCTGGATAAAAATTCTTAAATAGTTCACAGACATGTCTAAGGTTTTATCCCAAATAGGGAATGTACATTCAAAAATCCAGATTTTAATTTAGTCTAGAATTACATTGCCTCTCCCCCTCCCAGCAATGACCAACCTGTCTCTGCTCGGGACCCTTGTATCTCCAGGGTCCCTGGGAAACTGGAGTAACCTACAACGTATTGCTGACCGAACAAATTAGTTCAATGTTCGCCGCTCTAGACTGCTTCAGAAAAGCACTGAAATACCCGATTTTTTGTTTGTTTTGCCTACCTTGAACGTAATTGATCAAGTTTGAATCCATGATCATAGGTCAAAACTGCCTGGGTCAGTTGTGCAAAGATTTTGGTGAGTTGCTCAAATGAAAATCTGTACTCGCTCGCCCTGTATTATTATGCTCGCCTGCTTTATCTAACACCTTTGTTATCCTTCTTATCTTATCTATCTTATTATCTCTTTTGATTCACCAAAACAAAATCCTTACTTTCCTGTATCCTTTCTTCCGCAGCCATGAGCCCAGATGCACTTCGATCCATCCCAACATCCCGCATCCCTGTCATGTACCTGATTAATTGAAAAATACGCTCACTTCCGGTCCACAGAAATTTTTTAATCTTGAATCTTTTAGAAATTACTACAATGTTTTGTCTATGCTCTACTTATGTGAAGTACACATCTATTATGAAATTATGAAAGCTTTTTATATTTTAAATCATACCATCAATATGCATTTCTATATACATCGTCAAAACCATTGTATATTTTATAAATCATGCACAATCTTAAAAGGACTTTCTAAGATTATGGTGCTGAAAATTTCAGTCTGAAATGTGATAAACCTTGGACTAATCACAGACGTTTGCCATCATGACAACACCTAACAACTTATGCTAAAGCCCCTGTCACACGGGCCGGTTTTGCCGTAGTGAACCCGTAGTATTACGTAATAGTTATGTAACAGCTATTTCCGCCGGTTTGGCGACCGGTTCTGGCAGCAAAAAGGGGCGGGGCAGCACCCGCCGGGTGCTACAGGTAACCCGCCGGGATACCCGCCGGCTGCCACGGGTTACCCGCCGGCTCCCACGGGTGCCTCGGCGGGTTCTACGGGTGACTCGGCGGGTTCTACGGGTTACTCGGCGGGTTCTACGGGTTACTCGCCGAGTTGTAGGAGTAAGCCGGCGAGTAGTAGGAGTAACTCGCAGCTTCCAGGAGTATACTTTAAAAGGCTGCTGCTCCCCTAATATTAGTCCGATTTTCGTTAAATAAGAACTAAAATTGTAGTATAGTTTATACTGATTCCATACCTGTTTTCGGATCGAAAATATACCAAATATTAAGCGAGTTATTCGTATGAGAAGGTAGCTAGGTTGGCAGAGGCAAACAGTGGTGCTCTCGCAGACGTCCGCGCCGGGACTGTATCAATGCTGAGCGCTTCTTTAAATAAAGACTGGATTGTAGTATAATTCATATTGACTGTTTTCGGATTGAAAATAGACCAAATATTAAGCGAGATATTCGTCTGAGAAGGCTGTTGTCTGGTGGCGGCTACTGCTCCATTAATATTAATCAGATTTGCATCAAATAAATATTGAATTATAGAAGAGTTCATACTTATTCCACACAGAATTTCAGATTGAAAATAGACCAAATATTAAGCGTGATATTCGTCTGAGAAGGCAGCAAGGTGTTCTGTGTATGTTCATGACTTGAATGGTGTGGTCAATTGTTTTTACCATTATATATACATTGTTTGGATGAGCTTTATTGCAATTAATTTCTACTCATTCTGGCAACTGGCCAATGGGAAGGACTTTTCCTTTGGTTTTGTAAAGTCAATTAACCTATATATGTAATAGCAATCTGCCTTGACCGTTATGTCAATTGCTATTAGCATTTTGTATAATACAAAGAATGGGGTAAGTCATGCTTTTTCATCATTGATCACAAGCATGAATTGAAATTCTGAATTGACCGTTATGTCAATTGCTATTAACATTTTGAATAATACAAAGAATGGGGTAAGTCATGCTTTTTCATCATTGATCAAAAGCATTAATTGAAGTTCTGAATTTCAACTGATTCCTGTTTTGATCATGGATGGAACATGCAATATCAATGTTAATTTCAGTTGGATTATTTTCAGAAACAACAACGAAATATTGATAATTTATATAAACTAGAGTATATCTTTCTATAGATAGTTGTTATAGCTCCATAGACATCTTTATCAAGTCGGAATTTTATTGGCAACAAGCAAACAAACATTGTTTTATTTTCGTTTTTTATTGATTACGAATTAATGAATTATTGATAGTAACATATTATTAGGTGAAGATCTTATAACTATCTGTCTATCTACATATCTATATTCTATGAGGTATTACTAACTTTATTAACAAGAATATTCTTGTTTGTGCCTAGTATACTCCATTAATTTTCCCCACCTTAACTATTATATAAATTCTACACATTTCCCTGAATAATTCAGTCTTTATTTGACGAAAATCGAATATGTAGAGAGACAGATAGATTTATATGTTTATTATATAATATAGAATATCTAGCTTAATATTTGGTCCATTTCTACGGTTGTGCCATGCAAGCATGGCGCTACCAGGGCCGGGTTTCGCGGCTTGGCCAAGGGTCCCACGGGTGCTTGACGGGTATCCACGGGTGGCCGTATTGGGGCTGCCGGCTTCGAGCCGGGTAGCGATTTCCGCAACTTTTACTCCCTCTGTGCAACTGCCTTCAAGGATAGGGCCAGTTTCAGTCAAAAACCTCGTGTAACACCTCAAAATGGCAATATCATACACAAAAATATTTTTCCTTCTTATGCTAAGTGGTAATTTTCACTATTTATGGTTATTTACCACTTATTTTCAGGGCATTCCTTGCCTGTACGCCGGGAATGTTCAATTCTCATCTCTCTAGTAGTAGCTAATTTGCATATTGCACCATACGATGGTGCTTCCTGATTGGCCAATACACTCTCAATAAATGGCGATCCTTACCCCCCTTGGCTTCAAGCTGCCCCCATGTGGAGAGCCAATGATGACTGGCAGAGTGCCCGGATAGTAGGTGATGTAATTGTTGTTCTTGCTTTGAGAAGTTCCAGACGACCAGAGTAAAATGGTTACCATAAGCGTAACTTGTAGGAGCCACATTCTGTCCGTCTGTCTATGTCTAAAATCGAAATAAAATGCAAGAAAATTACTTAACAACGAACATTGATAATCTGATATACCTTTGTTTGTGTGCTTTTTACTTGTAATTAATTTATTATGTGTAAATTTATATTATCAAAGTGTCTGCTAAACCCAGTGACGATCATGACCACTGTGTGTTTACTTATCTAAATTACATGAATCAATTTCTCTTATATATATAGTCTATAGGCTGGGCATATGATATTAAAGCTCATATTTGGAGCAATTAAAGAAATACAATTAAGTAAATAAACTACATGGGTTACAAACAGTCTTAAGAAGCCAAAGATCATCCAAAATGGGTGACCAGGTATACTCAACTGGATGTCGAGGCAAGTAAAAGATCCCACCCATGGGCAAATGTCTAACATGGTGAACTAAGCTTCAGACCACTAACAGTGTAATCCAATAATTAACATATATTTTTTATATCCTATACAAAAGCCAACAGATTTTACTACCAACATATTTGCGCTTCAAGCAAAGAGCCAACATGTATACCATTTGTCGATAAACAGCATACAAAAAGCAAGCACCTCTTACCGTATTTTTTCTGTTTTGTAAACTGCGTTATTCAACGCGTTCACTAAATAATCTGTGGCATTGTTCGAAAACTGCTTATACAGCCAAACATCTTGGCAGCAGAGGGGCTATTGATACAAATGAGTGTCATCTGAGTTCAGTTTAGTTGAATGTAAATGTGTCATTTTAAGTGGGCCGATAAAACAACTACGATATAAACTTTAAATCCTTTAATTGATCGGCTGCTATTGTGTGTGTGTGTGTGTGTGTGTTCGTTCGTTCGTTCGTTGTGGGTTTCTCCCCCGGATATCTCGTAATGGAGTTTGCCAAATCCATCAGCATCACAAACAAGTCAGATTTATCTACCCATTGCTCAGCTCAGACAGCAATGTCACAGCATGCTAGGTTAACTCCTCGATGTAGCATATAATATGCCTGATACACGCTGATACACTGTAACAGGCGGTATCTTCTGGTCTTTTTTTTCACTTGTAAAAGTGCAGCTAAACATGGCACAAAGTTGACCAATATGACATGTGGATTGATAATCATTGATAAGGGGTTGGCCCAATGTAACCAGCCAACGCGGGTATACTATATATAAACATGATAAATTGGCCCATCGTTGGCACACCATTACATTGGGCCAACCCCTTGCCAAAATGCAAACTTAAGGTCAACTTTTGCTAGCAATCATGGCTCAGTGCATGATTTGAACACGGTGTTACCTGCCCTTCAAGTAAATCACGGCTTCTATTGTAACCTTCGCAGCTAACCTCAGGGGCCAGCCGCCGCTGCTTGATAAACTGCGCACAGAGCAGTGCTGCTGAAGCTGTTAGCATCCTTATAAGGAGCAACGAAGGAGCAGGGGATGCTTCAGTTGACAACATCCAGGTCAGCAACATCTCTATAGAAACAAACTCCTTTCACTGTGAGTGACAGTTTTTTCTTCCTCTTGGTTTTCTAAATTAATTACGAAATTAGCAGGTGTTGTGGAAAGTGCTGACTTTTAAATTTGTTAATCAAAGCAGGTCATATTATACCTGGCCTGAAGACTATAAATCAAATGTTTATAATTTAGACTGTAATTCCCTAATTGTGGTCACATATTTTGGCCCACAAATTGTATGTTTAAGTTATATGTGTATAGTATTTATTCGCATAGTTTACATGCAATGTTTGAATAATACAGTATTTTAGTTAATATTTACAAAGATAATAGCAAATTATGGAGGAAATTTAATCAGTTTTTACAGTCCATGAAGTCCAGAATAGCACCTGCTCTGAATGAAGAGTTCCTTTGAGCGAGCTGGTTTTGACTATTAGTCCAGTAGCCACCTCCCTAAAATTCCAGTTTTTGTGCCCCCGGCTGTAAAGCTTAGAACATGAACTTTTCATTTTTGTGGGGTGTCATGTTCAGATCAGTCGCCTAACATCACCATATAAGGTCAAAGGTGACAATGTCCATATTTAGAAATTCATAATCAATAACTTGATATTTTCCATCATTCAGTGGGTTCTTGCCATATTTTCACCAAAGTTGGTACAGTTTACCTCAGTACGGTCTTTCTATGGAAAATGAAGAGAAATCAAAATTTTGGAAACTCGCATACCCATATTTGGCAAGGAATTTCAATTTTAAGAGAAAAATCAACTTCTTTTTTTTTAAATTATTTTTCTACAAAAATGATGTGAGTGGTATACTACTAATAATACACTTAATAAAACAGTTGAGAATCTTGGGAATAAATTGATGTGTAATATGACCATCAACCCTTTATGTGTCACCAACTTCTTAAATATCCATCTTTCTTGGAGTTTGCCTCTATTAGCTCAGATAGTCATTGCTGAAGTATTGGATTTGTTTATATGGTTGCCATGGATGCAGACAAATTGGGATCATAGAAAAGATGAACATATGAGCAATAATTAACATCTTATCAAAAATATAACATGCACATAAACCCAGATGCTTAAGCTTCAATTGAACAAAGACCTCATTTTTGCCTGAAAGTTTGCTACATTTATCTCTAAAAATAGATCAAATTTCAAATAAAATTAAACTGAATTAATTATTGTGAATGTTAATCTTTTGAATAGTCTATATAAGTAATTTTTATTGAAAATTTGAAATAATATATAATATATTTAGGTATTTATGATGGATGTTTACGTCATTAATGATTACATTGATCACAGAATTGAAGAGACACTGGTTGCTAAAGTAAACATTTTCATTTGCTTGTTGCTATGGATACCAATAAAACATATGTCACTTGAAAGAGAGGTTATGTGAATTTTATTAAGTGTATTATTAGTAGCATACCACTCACATCATTTTTGTAGAAAAAAAATTAAAAACAAAGAAGTTGATTTTTCCTCTTAAAATTGAAATTCCTTGCCAAATATGGGTATGCGAATTTCCAAAATTTTGATTTCTCTTCATTTTCCATAGAAAGACCATACTGAGGTAAACTGTACCAACTTTGGTGAAAATATGGCAAGAACTCACTGAATGATGGAAAATATTAAGTTATTGATTATGAATTTCTAAATATGGACATTGTCACCTTTGACCTGAACATGACACCCCACAAAAATGAAAAGTTCATGTTCTAAGCTTTCAAATGAGCACACTATTGTTTATATAACAGCCGGGGGCACAAAAACTGGAATTTAGGGAGGTGGCTACTGGACTATATAGCCACTTAATTTTTATCAGATTTTTGAATAGTTCTGAGGATTTTCATGAAACGTATACTCAGTTGTGGCATAAGTGGTTTGCATCGTCCGTATCTTTTTCAAAGTACATTATATACAGTTACATGCACTACAGGTGGCAAGCCATTAATTTTGCAGCAAATTGTTTATTGTTATAAATTTTCACAGAAAACAAGGATGAATAAAAAGCACAAAAAGTAAGAAAAATCATCAAAGCGATAAATGGCAAAACAAGTCAACTGGTGCGTTTATAATGGCTCCAGACTTCTTATCTTTATCTTGATAATCAGTTGCAATTGCCAATTTCGTGTCTAAGTGGTCTTTTTTTATGGGAGGCGGTGCCTAGTTGAATCAATTTGTTTATAATTAGGCTTATTACTCCATTTTACTTTTTCTCTTTATTTGGCAAACGACCCTAGATCTTTGGTATTTACGTCGTTGTGAAATCCCACTAAATTGTACTTTTGAGTCGTTTTCTTACCGGTTCAATTTCAACTCATTTTTTGTTTATGCACGCTTCATTGCCAAGCCTACATTGAATAACTCCCAATAACATGATCAACGTGAAATTTGATAGGAATGCATGGCATACCAAAATAGATGGTGCAGTGTGTAGTCATATATATAACTACATTCCTTGCCCCCTTAAGGGAGGGCCATGCAGGGTGGGTGCATGAATTTCTGGTTGCTCAGACAAACTCGACCGAATCCCCATACAATTTTACTTTGATAATTTAATTGGGGAATTCTGTCCCGATTGCCGACACAACTGCGCCTGCACGCCAAAAATTTAAATAAAATGATAATAATTATTAAAATTACAATTAATAAATTACACTTGCAATTGTCAGCCAACCTATCAACTTGTTAGTCACTTTGTAGTGTGTCCAAGTAACGTGGCTCAGCCCTCAACACTTGCCAAATTAACTGTGGCTGCTCTATAATGCAGCTCTCTTCAATTCATGTAGATATCACACCAAAACAATATTCACTTGCATATCAGCCAAACCTACTGACCTTTTGGTCAGTCTGTCCAAGTCCAAACAATTATTATCGGATTAGAGTTGGAAGTGGTGTCTGTTGACCGTACAAGTCACCCCTTACAGAAGGAAATGGTTAACTGGGTCGCCATTAGAAACTATGCTTAAAGTTCATCCAACCATGGAGATACTCTTGTCTCCTGATCCAAAAATTGATATAACATAGATGTTTTCTTCGCCGAGTTGACCGATATGTTGGCACATTATAGCAAGTATAACAAGAATATTCTTTAAAAAAGAATAGATACCTGGTGTTGTGTGTAGAATGCCAGCAGCACTATCAAGCTGTCGGAGCAGCCACACACCGGGGCTAATAATTATAAGGCATCCCCCTCCCTGCCTACGCTGCCGCTGCATTCACCCATATATGGTGGCCGAGGAGTTCACTTCTTGGTGCGAAGGTTCGCCCCCCGACAGTAGAGGTTTCGACTGCGACAGCACCTACTTTCGCACCACGACACAATTTCGAAAATAATAGAGTATTAAATTGTCGACCCCCGACAGTGTAGGTTTCGCACCAGTGTTAATAACAATATTATTTTTCTTGTACCATTCAGAGACCTAGTCGACACAATTTTGCAACTTCTCATTAACATCCCTTAGATTATTTGCGGTACAATATATAAGTGTATCATCAGAGTATAAATTGGCAGTTGCTAGTCCTCCATGTTGACTTATATCATTAACAAATAAAGCCTCAGTATTATTTTTTGAAAGACCAATGTCCCAGGTCTATAAAAAGGTATGATAGCATTGCCTAGCTCTTTGCCTTCACTATGATATCAAGGTTTGAATATTACCTATCGTGACAACTTTTCAAAACATTGAAAAAATCAAACTTTTGAGGTTTTTTCCCCTAACATGACAAATATTACATCAAATCAGGCTTATAATACACCAAATGAAAGCTAAGAATAAGTGCTTTGCAATGATATACATTACAATAATGATGAACATAATGGCTTATGTAAGTTCAAGTAGATATTGTGTGAGTTTTGGTAATTTATTTTGACCAATACAGATACAAGAGTGAGAAATATAAATGTGGTATTTTGTAATACTGATTTCAGTAGTTTAAAGGATTTTCAAAATTGTCTACTTTTTTGTTTGAATAAACCAGGCTGATACAAGCAAACAAGTGCTTGACAATTGTATGTGAACCCACATCAAGGAATGCTGCATCGTGACATTAGTGTATGTGTAATAACTTGACAAATACTAAACATAACCTGGCAAGTTCTGTATGGTATAAACATATATCTAGGTATCAAAGGGAAACTAACCCCTTTTGCACTTTACCTCTCAGATGTTAGCTTGGGTCCATAGAAACATTTTCATGCTATTCATAACTTGTATATGTGCACTGGTAATGAAATATCCTGCATTTATTAGCTCCGTTTTGTGAACTACGGAGGCCGCCATTTTTGACTTTCCCGGTGTTTTGCACTGACCGGAAATACGTCACTGTTGTACTATAGATCTCAGCCAATGAAAGCCAATTTACTTGAGGCTCGGCATTGCAATCCAACTGATGTTAATTGCACTTTCAAAGCGTTTGTAAGGGGCATGTCACAGTTCTTACTGAGTGTCAAGTAATTGCCATTGAACTATTTGAGACAAAAATACAATTATCACACAATATCAGAACAACTATCAATTATCCTGCTATGTAATACAACTACTGAATGTTTGGATAACTGAGCATTAATTAAATTAATTTTTAGAAATTTAGAGCAGTTTACATTGTATTAGATTTCAGCATTGTAGATATCTATGCATACACAGAAAATTTATTATGTTGCCAAATAAATCTATCTATCATTCGTCCACTGTTTATTAGTGAAGCTTTAAAAAAATAGTGTATTGGACAAAGTTTTGTTGAAAATAAGTTTTTGATATTATATTTTATTTTAAACTGGTATGCCTATATTAAATGTATCTAGCAATGCAACTGACATACAATTGAAATAATCACAATTTGGTAATTAATATATATTAATCTTGGTAAAGAAGGAGATGATGCCCTTAAAACATCCCCACTAACACTATATATACACTAAATATAGATACTACGAAATATATGTATACTATAAATAATACTGCACACTGCCCCTAAAGATTATGTAACACATTTTATTAACAAAGCAAAGCAGTATTCCAATTCTGTTCTCTTGCAAAAATATGGTCAGAAATATAGTGATGCAAAATATATGCAAAATGTAATCTTAAAGTGATTAAATTTCACATCAAATACCTTTTCTACTTAAACTCCAATGCTTGGGAAAAACGTCTTACATAATAAAATGTACGTAGCAGGGTACCTATATACCTATTCTTAGATACAAATTGCTCATTGCAATCAATGCAATTAACACCTTTTATGTTGTTGTGCTATCTGTTCTTGTCATTATAATAACAATGTAATGGATTGTAATCTACAGGATTATGAATTAATTGTATGGCTGAATACATATGGCCTAGCTGTGTAGTCTTGACTTAGGACATAAGTGACGTCACTGTCTTGCGTGCTGTGTGCAATAATGGCGGCCCCCAGCATATTGTTGGTTGGTGCAAATTGCACTTTTAATTGGCTTGAAATCATATCAAACCCGAGTTTAAGACATTTCCTTTCACTGCAATATATTATTTGACATCTAATTGAACTTTTGAAATTAACATACAAACTTCCATTAGTTCCCCTTTAATGCCATGTGAAAAAGCCTTTATTTATGTGACTGAAGCTTGGACACTTGGCTCGGCAGCTTTGATAATCATACCCATGTTGAAAGACATGAAAATTTCATGCTGTTGTATGTGGTTGTTGACCTAATACATAATAATGCATCTATTATGTATTTCGCAGACTTATCATAATGCTAATGAACAAAATTTGTATGGCATTATCTATGCAATTAAAACTGACCACAAACAGCTGTATCACTGCGAGGATCAATCAAGAATAGGTGCATACAATGCGATCATAGAATAATGAATGAGCTTATTCATAAGCACTCAGGGTGAGATTAACCATACAATTTGTATTTCTATCTAATAAAGTTGTGTCAAACTTAGCCATGTCACTGATGAATTTTCAAGGATTTGACAGAGGTATATCCTCTCAAGAATGATATATCCTAGTCTAGAATCCAGATATAATGATGAAGTGGAACTTGATAGAGTCACATCCAAATAACAGCAAAACAAAATTATCTAGGCATCTTATGCACTAATATTTCAGAAGTCATGTTTTTTTGTGAATTAAATTTGGGTTGGACCGATTCATTAGTTCTTTGATCTTGTACATTTAGGTCAGTCTGTCTGATTTCATCAATAATGGGATGCATTTTAAACAGTGAATACTGAGCAGGCATGCTATGATGCATCTAGAAAACTCAGCAGTTCAGAAATTGTCAAGATCATCAATGAGATTGTCTAATTCATGGTCCACATTGTCACAGTAGCCCTTACATTTTATTCCATTTGTCATGGCAGAAGATAACTTGTATGATAGGAGAGCCTCTGGTGCTGATTGGCCATCCATCCATTCCACCACCAGTTGGTCTTGTCCGTTTTCAGTCTTGGTATCTCTGGCCTAGTTTTCAGGCATTGTTACCAGGTGGCAGCCTGATAATTGACTCCCTGTTTAGGCTTTTCGAATGTTTTTAACTGCTGGGTGGCAATTGGTGATTCTCCACCTAACCCTTTTTGTTTGTGTATCAGAGGTAAAATCTGCGATCATTGACATGCATAACTGCAGTTTCACATGCAAAAACATGTCAATGCTTCCAGCTTTTCCATCAATTCTGATGTCATATGCCATTGCTGACCAAGTTCCAAAAAATTTGCCATTAGCCAGCAAAGCACACACTGTAAAATGTGTAAACTGACCAGGTTTTTACAAGATTTAACACCCAGATATCAATTAAATCTTGGTCCGGACTTCAGCAGGATCTGACCACCAACAACATTTTTATCTGCTAGGCTCAAGACAAAGACATGTCTCCTGAAGAAATACATGCACTGCATGAAGAAGGAGGCACTCATAGCCTGTTCCTGTGTTCTGTAGAAAATCAGGAAGCATTGATCACCCACGGTGGCTTACAACATCTTGCCTCCAAGCTTGCACTGGTAATAAGTTCTGTCTCCAAATATTGATGAGAAACTCAATAAGATTGGTTTTGTCAGAACTTTTGACTTGTGAATGACCTCCACTGTTGAACAAGGCTCAGAATCCTTTTGTGGAAGTTCCACATTTTTTGTCCACAACAATGTCAGTTCTTTTACTGGAGCTTCCCCTTTTGTAGTGCTATTATTAAAATGGTTTATGCTCATATCATCAACAATGGTCACTGAATTGTCATGTATATCTTTATCAGGGTAACATAAGTTTGCAGTGTACTAGCAAGTGTTGCTTTTTTAGTTTGCCTCACTACACCCTCAGGTGTAGCTAATGCCCAGGGTAATAGTCAGCAAGGATATGACCGTATGTGAACCTTCTGACTCCCAATGATTCCTCCAAATATTGAGTAGTCTGCTTTCCAAATAACTGCCCTTCCATTTTGCATCTTCACCTGTTTTCTTTGAGAGAAATGTATTAATGTTTTAAGCTTGTTCAACTTAACACTGTCACGGAAGTCAGTAACAGGTGAAGCAGCATCTAGCTTCTCTTCCTTGAATATCCTGATTCAGCACAGCATGTGCTTTCCTCATCCTCTTGAACAAACTTACAGAGCTGCTCTTAACAGACACTCCTTTGCTCAGGTGTCCAGATTGGAGGATGAACCTAGTTGTACCACTAAAAGTTCAGGTGTCTCTGTTGACTGTAATCTCAAGTGCTTGATCTATTATTGGAAGACATCCAAATCGATTAGTGGCACAAATCTGAACAGAACACTAGCCTTTCTTAAATGCATCATGCATATCAAGATGAGTTCCTTAAAGCAGACATCTAGGCATAATAAACTGGCATAATTTGGACTGTCATATGCAATGACAATGGAATCAGTGCTCTAATGGCATGGAAAAGCAGATCCAATCTCCTTCATTGGATGCATGGAGAAGACCCAGAAAATAAGTTTCTTTACTATAGTGCTGTATCACATCCAAAACTTTGACTTGTCCCCATTAAAGTCTGTAGCATTTGGTTTTAAATTGTGTTCTATTGTACATCGTAGCCGCACTGAACCCCAAATGACACCGTCAGTAATGATTCTTGACTCCATGCATAAATATGGAGTCCAGCAATCTTCACCCACATACCCTTAACAGGAATTTCAGAATAGCATTAAGCATACAGTGCTCTTAACAAAGCCCTGTTTACTATTAATAAGTCAACGGTCTTCTTTGTGACATTTTTGCCAACACTCATATTATCATAATAAAATCAGTTGTTGCTTAAAATCATGATGTCATGCATATATCATACTGTTCAAATGTCAGGAAAATGATGATAAGCTTCAAATATCAATTATGATATTTCTTATTGCCAAATATGAATTTGCTTGTCAATCAGCTTGAACAGTATGAATGTGTCCGATAATTGTACACTGCAGGTGTATACCTAATTTAAAAGAATTTATGATTGAAATGATAGTATGTCAGATACCAATTGAAAGCATAAATTCTTAGCTTCAATTTGATGAATTATAAAGTCAACTTTTTCTTCAAATGTATCGACTATAGCACGAGAAACAGCAAATAAGTCAACTTCTTAGTGGCGTCCAAGTGCGCCAAAGTGGGCAAATATATTTATTGATATCACAGGGAAGGCAAAGAGCTAAGCAATGCTATCATACATTTTTTGACACCTGGGACATTGGTCTTTGAAGAAATCATACTGGGGTTTGCCCCCCCCCCCCCCCAGATGGTACCTACAGTTAAAATTTGAGGTCCTGGCTCACGGCCTATATATTTGACACAATGAAATACTTTGCATATCACACACATATCATATTTTTGACACAATGAATATTCTGCAAGTCTTACTCTTACATAAGTAATATATTTAACACAATGGACTATTTTGCATGTCACACACATATCATATGAATATTTTGCATGTAACACACATATTTTTGACACCATGAATACTTTGCACGTCTAACATATGTCATGCCAAATATGTAACAATCAGTGTATAGGAAAATTGAAAGTAGTTCATGAGAGAAAAGTCTCCTTGCCCACATGTTGCTGCTTGTTTGGTGTATTTGTCATATGGGGGGGGGGGGGGGTGGGGCGTATTTTGCTTATTTCGACCATCTACAATCAGTGAAAAATTTAAGCTTACAAAAGCCTTTCAACAAACCGATACACGGAGGAGACGAACATTTTCCTGATACGTTTTCTATTTTCCTATTTTCTCAGAACTATTCCCTATATAAAACTATTGCAAAACGTTAATATGGCTCCACCATTCATTAAATTAATCCTCTCCTTTGGCAAGTGTATAATTCGATCTGACAAGAATCCAAGAATATTCCTGGAAAACAATCGCATCAGATAATCAGAAAAATAATCATTTGTCTCACTATTGTTTCCAATGTTACACAATTCATTTAACTGGCAATCAAATATAATTATTGGAAGTACTGCTTGTCATGAAGCCTTTCACCATGCAACTGGCCAATTGTCAGCATATCTATTTCAACAGATACAACTGCTAGTCATGAGTTAAGTCTTCAAATAACTACATGGCCAAATGTGCCATGTGCGTTTTCCATGAGAAGGATAAACGCATGGAAAATGCATGGAAAATGCACGTAGCACATTTGGCCATGTAGCTTCCACTCTATCATTTACAACAGATAAAGCTAATTCATTTGGTATAATGCCTACTTCACCATTTCCCTGTTCTGTTATTTCATACATCAATTATTAATTGAACGTGTGGTGGGGTCAAAAGTTTACATGACAGATTGTTTGCACTTATCTCATTTTTCTACAACTGGACAATTTCTGCTTCAAAAATATAGCCAATTAATTTCTCACTAGAATTGTAATTCCCCATAAAAATCACTCAAATTTCAACTTTGTTGTGTTCACGTCTTAACTTTGTTCTATGACTTGCCCAATTAGCCGATTGTGCAAATATAGAAACAATACCTGCACACTTATATAACATTTCGATATCTATGTCTGATATAACTTCAGTGGAGAATTCCATTACATTGATAGATGTTTGGCTTGATTGTTGAGTCTGTCAAGCACCTATCAACAAATATAAAGTTCTTGTACATGCATGCTGACCGTAACTTATAAGATAAATAAGACTAACCAGCTAGTCAAATTGGCTATGACCTCTATAAAGACACCGTCAAATGGCTAGTAATATCTCAGTCAAAATACCTTAAGCACGTTTTTAAATTTCGTAATTACATGTTTTTATATATTTTGATGGTTCACCAGATGATGTTCTACACGATCTCCTGTCCACTCCTCTGGCCAGTGGCGATTTTTCTGCTCAACATGCATTGCTATGTGGCAGATGGCAAGTCTCTGACCATTGGATATGCCGTCCCATACACCAAAGGGTGGCCAATGGGTGTGAACATGGCTCCAGCAATCATCCAAGGCATACGAGAAGTTCGCCACCGACATCTTTTGGATGATTTCGAAATCAACTGGACGTGGAGAGACAGCTGGTGTCAGCCATTGCGTGCGATCAGGATGGCAGTGGACATGAAGTTCACAGCAGACAATCTTGATGTGATCATCGGGGAGGCTTGTAGTGCTGCTTGTCAGCCAGTAGGTCTCCTTGCAGCTGCTTGGTCCATTCCTTTTGTATCTATGGGTTGCCTAAGTCCCAAGCTGTCAGACCGAAAGACCTATCCAACATTCAGCAGAGTCATTGGAACAACATCTGCAACAGGACCAGCTTATGATGGTCTTGCTGAGATCATGGGTTGGACAAGAGTAGGAATCATCTATGATTCCACAGACATTTACCGGTCGATGGCAGAGGCAGCAAGTCATGCCATGGAGTTGTCCGGGAAGACCGTCTTCATGAGGTCGATTGCGAGAACTATGGCTGGTGACAAGATCAACAAAGAAAAGTATGACCTTGCAGTTCAAGTCATGGCTGATTTGAAGAGTCTCGTCAGATTCATATACATCTTCACAACTTCACAGGACAGAAGAAATTCGCTCATCATCGCGCATGACCTTGGTATGATGAATGGTGAATATGCCTTCGTGACATCTGCCGTTGGCCCAGAGATCTGGAAAACTGACTTCACATTTCGGCCTGAAATTGGTGCAGACCTTTATGAAGGTGTTCTAAGCCGTGACACCATGGAGCCTTCGGGGGAAAGCTGGGACAACTTCTGCCAGCAGGTTCTAGACGATTTCAGTCACCCACAATTCGATGGCATGCCTCATCCTCCCCCAAACAGCAGCACAAGCACCATCAACGTATATGCAGGTAAAAGTTCTCTTGCATAACTATACAGATGGGTGTACAAAAATACCTGCGGTGAACCATATGTTTCACATGCCATTATTCCCAACAGATTTCTCTTATATCAAAGATATCTAACCCTCTACAGTCTTTTGTCTGTAGTTTCCTTTTAATATAGTTTCCTTTTATCATACAAGTTTTCTTCGTGGGCTTTTGCATTATTAGACTGCCGCGACTTCACAAATGAAGGGAAAAAATCAATCTTTTGGAAGTTTCTTCTTCATTGGGAAACTTGCGCTGCTTTAATCCTCATATCATATAATTAAATCAATTATATCATATATTAATATGAAACAAAAAAAATTAATAAGATCAGATATGATTCCTTTGAGCATAATTACATACAGGACATACATATATTGTATTTTTGTAATGTTATGTACACCATTCTATTATTTTCAGGTATGGTGCATGATGCAGTCCTGGCTTGGGCATATGGTGTAAATAAAACAGTGACATCAGGATTTTCACCTAATAATGGAATCCAGGTGACAGAGAACATCAACTCGCTTGCTTTCGATGGCATCACAGGCACAGTCGCAACTGATTACCAAGGAGAAAGGAAGCCCAGTTACAAAGTGGAGATCATCCAACGAGATGGGCTGGTTAAAATCATGAAGTGGGATCCAGTGATACAAAAAATGGTTAAAGTCTATAAGCCTGAAAACGACAGTGATTGGTCTGGTAGGTGTATATGCCTGCTTTATTATGATAATATAAAGCATTACCAACATTTCTGACGATTTTCATTTGCATTGCATTTTAATTTGTTGTAATTCAGAATTGGTATGGATTGGAAATGCCTCTCAGCCTCCCGGTAACTTAGCATATTGTGGATGGGATGAAGCAGGTTGTGAGGAAAACAAGCAAAGTGACTTAGCAACATCCTGGGTTGCCCTGGGAGTTGTTTCTGTCATCACAGTTGTGATCGGATTTGCATACCTCATGTGCAAAAGAAGGTATTTCATCAAAACTTACTTTTTGATACATCTATAAATATCTTTCACTTGGTTTAGACTGTTCGACTGTGTAAACAATAGACAGACAGATAGACAGATAGATAGATAGATAGATAGATAGATAGATAGATAGATAGATAGATAGATAGATATGGGAAGTGCAGCCATCTAAGGCAAGTTCTTGCCGCTATTGAGGGTTGATTGATGAGGTGATAAAGAGTTGGAGTCCACCTATGTTAGTATGCTGAACCCCTTAGCCATTTTGGACTAAGTTATAAATAGTCAAACATGTTAGTCAGTGTTAGCCATTTTCATGCTTGTTTAGTAGTTTGGTACACTTGCTGTTCAAAAACATGTCACTTAAGATATTGACTAAGCCTGACTAAGATGCTGGACATGAAGAACTGCCTCGTGAGTCTAATGGGTATAGGGGGTCAATGTCTAAGATCAGTGATATGTACATGGCCAAATGTGCTATGTGCGTTTTCCATGCACTTGAATAAACGCATGGTTTTCATCTCATTTTAATTAGGCAAAAACCATGCGTTTTTCCATGCGTTTATCCTTCTCATGGAAAACGCACGTGGCACATTTAGCCATGTACCCCATGAAGTTTTATGAATTCTTTAGCAGTGTTAGCCACAAACTTTCACTGTTGCGAATGTTTCCATTACCACATGCTTGCAAGGCACACAGATAGGTATGGCGGACACACATGTGCAGAGCAGGTGGCTAAAGCCTTAGTAGGTTCGTGATCATCAGCTTGACCACCGTCGTAACCTGGAATCATCTCCTCACACGCAGTTTGATTAAAAAAAACTTAAAAAAAAAAACAACAACAACAAAAACAACAACACACAACAGAAACCTCATAGAATTACACAGATAAATGTATTAGTTCCAGCCACTATCATTTCACAAATATAAACTTGGGAAAGAGGGGGTTAGTTCAGCCACCTTTTGTTTCAAGGGACCTGAAGGCCAAATAAAAGGAAAACTATATTGAGGGTGTTTTCAGCTGGGAACAAAAACATCTTATGTACATATCACCAACTAAATTGAATTAAATTAAATAAACCTTTGTCATGACAAAAAAAAAAAACATGTAGTCAAACAAGTATAATATATTATGTAACCTTGAATTTGTAAATTGTGACAATAATTATGATTATATAATACAACTGGGAAGTGGATCCATCAGCTTGCCCTATTATCGCCTTCGGATAAAACTTCAAAAATATCGACATTAAAATATTTGAACTAACACTAACTATCAAAACAATTATTATTTTCAGAATCAACTCAGAACTGAAATCCACGTTTATCAGCACTGCTGAAATAGAAGCCGTTGGTGAAAGAACCCAGTCAGGTGGATCAATCGAAAGCTCTGCAATAGGCAACCAGTTTTACGCAGGAGTTGGTCGTTACAACGGAGGATTGGTTGCTATGAAATCGCTCAAGACAATTAACATCACAAAAGAACAGGTTTGGCCGCCATTTGCATTGATATTTATATATGCCAGGGCATCTTGTAAATAGAAAGATGCTAATTGGTGTAATAGTTTACTTTCCTGTTTCAAGGGTATTCGTGGAATTTATGATTTCAAAATGAAGCTGCACTAAAGCCCAATATATTAACGCGTTTTTATGATATTTTTGCACCTGTATGTTATTGTATTTATCTGCTACTTTTATCTTTGATTAATTTATTTAGGTTAGCTACCTTTTGTGTTATATGTACAATGTATATATGTATGCTTTTAATATTGACTTTCGTGTATTCAATGGGCAAGCCGCAAAACAATTTTTACTGTAATGCTCCGATAGTAAAAGCATAATGCATTAATAAAACCGCCTGCTATGTACAGTAGAATTAAACATTTTCAAAGTTGCATTTTCTAGTATTTGTTTTCATGTCAGAGCCTATGATAACTATTAAGCAAATGTCACTCCATTAATTTTTTATCATACTAACAGAGTTCTTTGTTGGATAGCATGATCTGTCCACATTCATTGATGGATTAATGCCCCCAGAGTACGGAAGCTATTCATGCTAATAGCTGCAACAAAAGTGGTAACCCCACAACTAAATTCTGATTTTATGTAACATCATTAGATATACGGCGGTCTTAAAATTCAGGAATTAATAAGCCTTATTGTCCCCCCACTTTTTTATTATTGGAAATTGAGGATTCCCCCCCCCCCCCAAACTTTTTCGAAACAAACAAGGCCGGTGTTTTGTTGCATAGGTAAAATACAATTATAGGTGTTCTTGATTGTGATGTGATTGTAATGTTCTTGATTGTGATGTTTTGCTGTATTGAGGATGATCACCATAAAATGGTAATATTGCCTTCAGGTCAAAAAAGAGTTAAGGGCGATGAAGGAAATGAAACACGAAAACATCAATCACTTTGTTGGTATCTGCTTGGACCAGCCCGATGCTCGTATTTTGATGGCATATGTCTCCCGAGGAAGCCTGCAGGATATAATTGGTAAGATGACCATAATGCAGGTGGGTGGTGGGTGGAATAGGGCTTTACGTCCTGTATTTTTGCACCTGATGGGCTAACTAAGACAGGCAGGGGCCATGGCTATGAGATGAAGGATGAAACAGCCATCCAACTTTGGCTCGACCGGGAATCGAACCCGGGACACAGTGGTTGGAAGCCCAGCGCGCTACCACTGAGCTAGGCCCCCATGCCTGAACATAATGCAGGAAATCCAATTAAAAAAAAAGCCTTAAATGAAATTACTAACAGCCACCATTGCTCTGCCTGCATCTTGGACAACTTAAATCAATATACATTATTATTAGATAATATTCTACAACTGTAAGCAATGAATGGAGTCTCCCTCGATGGCCTGTGACTAGGATTCAAGTAATTCGTCTTAAAGCAGTCTCCTAGAATCTTTACAGAACCTCACTTTTCTCACAAAGAGTTTCATGTTTTGTGCAGGAGATGACCAGATCAATATCATGTGGGACCTGAAGGTGTCACTTGCAATGGACATTGCATCAGGAATGAAATACTTGCATAGCAGTGCAATTGGTAAGTATTTTATTCCATCATTGAAAATTACAGCTGAAGTCCTTTTTAGCCTTGTGCACAGTTTTGTCATTGCTTTATATTTGAGATATTCCATTTATAGCTTTTATATGATAAACTATTTATATGTGGCTTCCTGCTAGGTGTCACCAATTAGTTAAAAAATATATATATTCCCTGCATAAAACAAAAGAATGCTTTCCATATTTGGTTTAAGCTTTGATGGCCTTGACCATTGACCCCATGGATCATTATGATATGGTCATTCAGGAACATTGTAGTACTGTTTTAACAAGAAACAAAATATTTTAAGACATTGATGAAAATATTTCAGATTTTTCTTGTAAATGTCAATATGAGTTGGTAACTAGGCGGCCATAGCACTGTCATAAGAAAGTACTTTTCATAAGCTTTCACATTATATGCCATTTGTGTGGTTTTCTTTAACATGGAGCTAGCTATATTACATATTATATATCCTTGGAATTACAGCAAAATTATTATTAAAATTTTTACTTGAAAGAAAATCTTTTAATTCATGTATCAAGTTATTTCAGAGTTTTTTTTTGATTGATTGATGCAGGTGTTGCTTTATTTATATCATTAATTCATCAGTTAATTACAGTTACACGAAAAAAAACGAAAAAAAACATAAGCTGATGCCAAGTGGCATATATAGCTCATACAATAAAATTAATAATTATCTATACTACAATGGTGGTGAAACAAAGGAAATAAAAATGATTAGACAAAAAATAGAAAAAAAAAAAAAATATTATAGAAAACAACATCAATAAACTGAATGACAAAATTAGAAATAAAAATGATGTCAATAACATGTGAATATTTTATAATTATTATAATTATTACCATAACGGATCATTACACTGAAGTAGAAAAAACTTTAACCTTCTTTTATAACAACTGAGACTACATTTTCGATCTATTTTATCATTAAGGATATTAAATACCTTCACCCCTGTATATCTAACTCTCTTTTGCGATAATACTGATGTGCACACAGGAATCTGGAATAGACCTTGACCTCTAGTATTGTATATGAAAGCATTTAAACAAAAGAATTCTATAAAAACATGAGGCAATTTACCTGTCTTATATTTAAACATAAATATTGCCACAGAATATTTGTATAATTTGTTTACAGATAGAACTTTCAATTCAGAAAACAAGACCTTTGACTCAAATATTCTAGGAACATTTTTAATTAATCTCAGCACTTTCTTTTGTAACTTTAGAATTGGCAGTAAATATGTTTCATAAGCACTGCCCCATGAATCTATGCAATACGTCAGGTGAGGATAAATAAAACTATAATACAGAGTTAATAAAGTGTTACTATTCAAAGACTTTCGAGCTTTTGAAATAATTCCAATACTTTTTGAAATCTTATTTTTTATACTATTGATTTGTTCAACCATGATACAGTATTATCAAGTATAACCCCCAAAAATTTTATAGATTTTACATTCAACAGCTGTTTGCCGTCCAGTATGACTGGTGGTAGATCGCCTGGTACAGTTTTTCTTTTTGGTCTGAAAATTATGTAACATGTTTTATCTATATTAACAGAAAGTTTATTTGCTCTCATCCAAGTTACTACTTTATGTAATTCGTTATTAACACTGCTGACAAGATTATAAAAATCATTTCCAGTAATATAAAGGCTAGTGTCATCTGCATACATCAGTGGAAATAGTTTGCCAGAAGCATTTACAAGGTCGTTAATATATATAATAAATAACAGGGGTCCCAAAATGGACCCCTGTGGAACCCCACATTTTATTCTCAGCTTATCAGAATTCGTATTTTTAAAAGTTGTGTATTGAAATCTATTGGACAAGTAACTGACAAACCAATCATATGCCGCCCCCCGTAGACCATATTTGTATAACTTAGCTAGCAATATTTCATGATTAACCGTGTCAAAGGCCTTAAGTCAATAAAAATTCCCATAATATAGTTTCCATCATTTAAAGCTGAAATAATACTATCGACAAGATATACTAAAGCTGTTGAAGTGTTATGAAGTTCTCGAAAGCCAAATTGTAATGAGTATAATAGATTTCTTGAATTGAAAAAGTCAATAACTCTGTTAAACATTAACTTCTCAAAAATTTTCGACATGACTGGGAGAACAAATTGGTCTGTAGTTGTTAAAAGACATTGGATCACCAGCCTTGAAAATTGGCACCACCTTGGCAATTTTTAATTCATCTGGGAAATAGCCTTGTGTTAAAGAGAGTCTACAAACATGTACTAACGGTGTTATATAAAGATTGAAAGTTTCCTTTAATAAGTTTGCCTTGATTCCATCATATCCCGAACTACTATTTTTTAAACTTTTTATAATAGTTGACATTTCTTGCTCGCTAACTTCACGTAGATAAAGGGAACCAATGTTTTCACAATTTATATAGGAAATGGGGTCAGCTGTTACATGTGGAATTTTGTTTAAAAGCGTACTTCCAATATTAGTGAAAAATGTATTAAACCGTTCAGCAATTGTCATTTCATCATTTGTTATTTGACCATTTACATTAAATTTATGTTGGATTGGCTTTGTCTTACATTTGTTAATAACTTCTCTTATGATATCCAAAGATTTTTTCAAGTTATTTCTACAGGATTGAAACCTATTTTCATAATGATCTCTTTCATATTTTTTCAGAATTTTACAGAGTAGTGTTTTGTAAGTCTTATACACTTTACAATTTTCAGAGTTGGGTTGTTTCCTATACTTCACATATAATTTGTTTTTGTACTTAATTGATTGTTTTAGTCCTGGTGTTAACGACGATTTTCTGTTGCGATACCCAATTTTTACAGTTTTTAATGGGAAACATTCATAAAATACATTACAAAAGATTTTATAGAAGGCTGAGAAAGACTCTTTAGCATTTCTATTCTCCAATACAGGATTCCAATCAGTGTTGGAGATTTTACTCTCAAAATTAGCTTTGTTTGTATGATTGATGCATCTGGTTTGAATATACTGCGGCTGTATAAGCATATGATTACCTTGGTTGATACAAAAAATAGGATAATGGTCAGTAATGTCATTACATAGGATACCATTGACATGAGCATAGTGATGTATATCATTACAAAAAATATTGTCTATCAGAGTGGCGGTTTGTTCTGTAATTCTCGTAGGTTTGGTAATAAAGGGAAAGAGAGAGGCAGAATACATTATATCAATGAAATTTGCAGTAGGCACATGAGTATCTGAGTGCAAGAGATTAATATTGTAGTCACCACATAAGTAGACAAGTTTGTTTTCTAGCTTAATTTTATCTAGAATATCAGACAGGATTAAAGAAAATTCCTCAACATTCATACCAGGTGGTCTATAAATGACTCCAACAACAGTATCCTTATCTATCGACAATGACTCCTGTGAGTGAGATATTTCTATAAATACTGACTCAAAATTACTATTAAACACAGACAAGTCTTCCCTTAAAATGTAGTTGATAGGCGCTTTTATTAATACGGAAACTCCACCCCCCATCCTGTCTTTCCTAAACTGACTTTCAATGTTGTAGCCAGGTAAAGAATAATAGTTGGAATTATTACAATTTAACCATGTTTCACTCAGCGCAATAACTGTGAAGTCCATCTCAAGGATATCCATGAGTTGCTCCACTTTATCCAAATTCCTGGGTGCACTTCTAATATTGAAATGAATCAGTGATAAACTATACTTATTTAAACCACAATTAGAGATTTTCCTGATAAATGCATCCTCAAGATAGTATGAACAATTTTGAATATTCTGAACACAGATGTAATCATTGTAAATAGTCTAGGAGATAACAGAAAAATCGTGCAAATGATGATACAAGCATCAAACTTGGCACACTTGTTCTCCAAGTAATACTAATCAAATCTGCCTGATTGGCCAATTGAAAATCCAAGATGGCGGCCATTTTTCGAGATGGCCGCTAAATTAGCCGCCCGAAGCTCACATTTTGCTTAAAGGTATTTGTAGTTGCTCGATTTGCATGATCTAGGTGTGAATTCCTATGTTTTCAAGTCTGCTGAAGTTGATTTTCATGACTATGGGGTGTAGGGGTGTAGGGGTGTAGTGCTAGAGGTAGTACCTTTGTTTCAGCAGTCAGCCACATCCATTGGATGGACTACTCATCTATGGCTCCAAGAAGATGCTAGTGCACGGCATCAGCCACACCCTGGTAAACCGCGTTGGCTCGCGGGCTAAACTAGATGAGGGTAGCACACAGAAGGACTCTGTGTGTGTGATGGAGTACATTATAGCTCCAAAACTGTGCATGAAGTTGATGAAGTTCTTGAAGGAGTGATTGTCAGGCACTACCAAGTCACATTGGTGACATCACTGCTGTGAAACTCAGCATGGGGTTCAGTGTCAGCTATGTAGGGCATCATACTGCAACAACCTACTAGTGTCCCAAATGCTGCCTAATCAACCCCGGATCAGTTAGGCAGCCGCACCTGAATGGACAGGACGTGCCAGCGCGGGAGAGCCGAGCCAAGGATAACGGGGTTTTAGTTATCTGGATGGTGTACAGATCGCACGGGACTTATGACACTTGATGAACAATCGGACTAGGTGTAGGGCATGGTGCAAGAACCTAGTTGTATCCCATACAGGAAAGTGTCTATTATACATGTACAGGGTGGTAAAAGGATAAACCCTCGACCCTAAACGTCATACTAACCATGGACACGAGTTCTACTGGAAAATCGTGGAACACTGACTGGACCAAGTGTTGCCTATGTCAAGAGGTTAAGAAAGAAGATCTGAAGTCTCCCCAAGCCAATCCTGCCAGAAGAGGCGATGATGGATATATGAACTTGGCAAAGAATATTCCTCTGTTTCACTCACTTAATGCACTGCCAATCAAGCTAGACCCTGCAAGACTTGACGAAGGTGGTGGGATAGATGAAACCTTGAGACAAAAGAAGGCACGATATCATGAGAGTTGTAGGCTTCTATTTAACAACACAAAGTTACACAGAGCTGAAAAAAGATCAACCCCTGCAGGTACTAGTGATGAGGGCGGTAAAAGTAAGATCCCACGAAACGTCCAAGAAGCTAAAATACAAGAATGTTTCTTTTGCGAAAAAGGAGGGGAGCTTAGAGAAGCAATGACAATGCCAGTGAATAACAGAATAAACGAATGTGCAAAAACACTCAGTGATAGAAAACTTCTTGCCAAACTTAGTGTAGGAGATGTCATAGCACAAGAAGTGAAATATCACCCTGCTTGCTTGGTGGCATTGTATAACCGAGAACGAGCCTACCTAAAGGTGCAGGAGCAAGAAAAAGCACAGGAGCACTGGAAGGAAGCATATCCAATTGCTTTCTCTGAACTAGTCACCTACATTAGTGAGATGAAAAATGCCAGTGATAGTAGAGATCCACACATTTTCAAGCTTGCTAATTTGACCATGCTTTACAAGCAGAGGCTGGAGCAGCTTGGTGTTGAATCGCCTGATGTTCATCCTACTCGACTCAAGGACCAGTTGCTTTTTCACATTCCCAAGCTGCAAGCTCATCGCCAAGGACGCGATGTTCTGCTGGCTTTTGAAAATGATGTAGGCTCAATCCTCTCACAAGCATCCAAATACGGTGAAGCGATCCATCTAGCGAAAGCTGCTGGAATAATAAGACGAGACATGCTCAATCAAAAGTCAAATTTCAGCCGCACCTTTAACGACACAAACCTAGAACAGGCTGTACCACCATCACTGCTGCAATTTGTATGCATGATCGAACATGGTGCAGACATCAAGTCCCAACTCCAGCATGGAGCATCGAAATCTGACCTTTCTATATCACAACTCTTACAGTACAACTGCTTTGCCAAACACAAGGAAGGAACGAATGTCCACAGGCATTCCAAGGACCGTGAGCCGCCTTTTGCAGTCTACATGGGCATGTATGTGTTTGCCAAGACAAGGAAGAGACAAATCATTGAAATGCTCCATGAGAATGGGCTCAGCATATCATACGACAGAGTCCTACAAATCTCAGCACAGTTAGGAGAAGCAGTTGTTGCACAGTATGTGCAAGATGGAGTAATATGTCCCCCAGTCTTGAGAAAGCAGTTGTTCACAACTGCAGCAGTGGACAACATAGATCATAATCCGACTGCGACCACAGCTCAAACATCATTCCATGGTATAAGTGTGTCCATTTTCCAACATCCAAGCACTGAAAATGCTGGCGATGAACGTGAGCCATTCAAACTAGAGTCAGAAATAAAGGTTCAGAAAGTCCCAGAGCTTCCAGAAGCATACACCAATATTCGACCAGCATACATCACGAAAAAACCCATCCTCCTCCAGTAGCAAGCCAATCTTTACCAGCACCCGCGTCGATCTGCTCACACTTGAAAGAAGAATATTCTTGGTTGGAGGAAGTCTTCCTCACTGAGAATGTGGCTGATGCAGTCAGCATCACATGGTCAGCCCACCATGCAACGCAGAAAAGGAGCTCTCCATTTGAAGTGAGCATTTCAGCGATGATGCCTCTGTGGCGAGATCAGGCTCACTCTGTTGCAACGATCAAGCATGCCATGGCGAAGGACCGTGATACAGTGGCTTTCCTGAACCCAGGGCAGACACCTGTCATTGCTGCTGACCAACCATTGTATGCTCTGGGAAAACAAATACAATGGCAGTGGCCCGAATATGGAGAGGACAAGTTTGTGATCATGTTCGGTGGACTTCATGTAGAAATGGCTGCACTGAGATCAATAGGAACATTACTACGGGACAGTGGCTGGACCAGTGCCATTGTGGAAGCAGAGGTGGCCTCATCTGGTACAGCAGAGTCTTACCTGTCTGCATCCAGTGTCACCAGGACAAGACAAGCACACCAGATCACTGCATGCAGCTTGTACAAACTGATGAAGAAGGCATACCATGATTACCGCTCTGAAGAGTCTAGCATATCAGATATAACCATTGAGGATTGGTGTAAACAACGGAAAAAAGAGAGTCCGCAGTTCCAGTTCTGGAGTCTGGTGCTGGACATGGAGCTCACCATATTCACCTTGATCCGCTCATTCAGAGAAGGAGACTTCAACTTGTACAGGAAGCACTTTCAGAACTGGTGCCTTACTTCTTTGCGAATAACAATGTCAACTATGCGCGATGGATCCCCATTCACTTCCGAGATATGATGTCACTTGAGCAACAACATCCAGATGTGGCCAGGGAGTTTCACAAAGGGAACTTCGTCATCCACAAGTCAAGAAGAGAATACTCTGCTCTGGCGATCAACCAAGCACACGAGCAGAATAATGCAGTGATCCAAGGTGACGGAGGAGCAATTGGGTTGACAGAAGACCCGTCAGCACTTCGTAGGTGGATGGTCGCTGGACCCGAAGTTAGTCGTCTAGTAGCTGGATACGAGGCCGTGTCTGGTATGAAAGATGCCACCTACAGCAGCAGACATCACGAGCAGACACTGAGTGCCCAGAAATCTTTCTTTGAAAATGTGAAATCACTCTCTGCCGTGATGCAGGAGATGGGCAATCCATTCCAAGAAGAATCAGCCGACCTGCTGGTGCTAGACACAAAGAACATTGCAGACCCATCTCGAGCCGAAATGGTAGCAACACATCACCGGCGGGGCAAAGAGCAGTTCCAATCATTCATGGACGGGCTAGAGAATGAAGGTGAAAGTCTTTTCTATAATCCACTCAAGAAAAACCTTGTTTCTTTCTTCAAACAAGAGCAGGCTAAGGAAATTTCTAAGGAAAAAGTCCTGAAAGACGACTGTCAGTTATTCTCGCGACTGTTCATCTCGTGCCAGAACAGGCAGTGTGACTTGCAAGAATTCTTCAAGCACGAGAATCAGTAACACCCTGCATCTCTCAGTGACACCGGCAAGCTTCATACATGTCAGAAGTCACAGCTGGTTGAAATTCTTGAAGCGCAAGTGAACATCTCAGACAGAGAACCAAAGGGAGATGCAATCATCATTGATGGATCAGCACTTATCAATGCCTTACCTCCACGTAGTTCAAAGACTTTTGATGACTATGCTAAAGAAGAAATCATCCCAAAGGTAGAATCCTATGGTGCCAGGTATGAGCGGGTGGACGTAGTCTTTGATGTGTACAAGAAGTCAAGTCTGAAATCCGAGACGAGGTCGAAAAGGGGGCAAGGAATCAGAAGAAGGGTTATAGGAACTAGTAAGACACCAGGTAACTGGCAAAGCTTCCTTCATGACGCCAGCAACAAAACTGAGCTGTTTCACTTCCTTGCAGAAAAGATGTGTGAAGCAGAGACGACAAGCACAGTCATCGTCACAAAGGGAGAAGATGCCATTAGCAACACAAGGAAGTCTCTGGATGTTGTGTCCCCATGTTCTCATGAAGAAGCTGACAGTCAGATATTTGTACACGCCAGAGATGCAATGACTGATGGGAGCAAGTCTATTATCATTAAAGCTAATGACACAGACGTGCTAGTCATAGCAATATCTGTACTTACAGGAACTAGGTCTTGAGAAAATGTGGATTGCCTTTGGCCAAGGAGCCAAGATGCGATGGATTCCAGTCCATGAGGTTGTTTCTGCAATAGGGCTTGAGAAAACTAGAGGGATCCCATACTTCCATGCGTTCACTGGCTGTGACGTCGTGTCTGCCTTCCGTGGGAAAGCGAAAAAATCTGCATGGCACACTTGGAACGTATTTGATGATGTTTCTGAAACATTCACTAATCTCAGCCAGCATCCAAAATGATTTGTGATCTTGACCTGCAGAGGCTAGAGAGATTCGTTGTCCTCATGTACGACAGATCAAGCGCAGCTACTGGTGTGGACGAAGCAAGACTAGATCTCTTTGCCCGCAAGCAGAGGCCGTACAACTCAATTCCACCAACACAGGCAGCCCTCGGAGAACATGCAAAGCGTGCAGCCTATGAGCCTGGGATCATCTGGGGCCAGGCAACCATCTCCAATCCAGACATGAGCAGTCAGGCTGAATGGGGGTGGACACAGAAAGGAGAGACATGGCAGATATGTTGGACAGCACTACCCCCTATTGCAGCAAGCTGTCGGGAACTGACGAAGTGTTCCTGTAGTAAAGGTTGCAAAGGAAGATGCAAGTGCTTTCAGTCAGAGCTCCCCTGCACATCACTCTGCAGCTGCATATGTGAACAGTAGCAGCTGGAGGACCAGTGGCATGGTGGTGGGTGGGGTGATTAGGGCTTTACGTCCTGTATTTCTGCACCAGTTGGGCTAATTAGGACAGGCAGAGACCATGGCAATGAGACGAAGGATGAAACAGCCATCCAACTTAGGCTCGACCGGGAATCGAACCCGGGACCCAGCGGTTGGAAGCCCAGAGCGCTACCTCTGAGCTAGGCCCCCCCCCCTCCAGTGGCATGGTACCTATGAATAACTTTGAACACTTAGATCATGCAAATCGAACAACTACAAATACTTCTAAGCAAAACGTGAACTTCATTTTTCAAGATGGCTGCCAAATTAGCCGCCATCTTGAATTTTCAATTGGCCAATCGGGCAGATTTGATTAGTATCACTTGTAGAACAAGTGTGCCAAGTTTGTTGCTTGTATCATCATTTGCACGATTCCTATAAATAAATGATGTTATCTGCCCCACTAAAAAGTTTAAATCGGGATCGCATTCATCTACTTCGTATTGTGAATTTTCTATATTGTTTAAATTCAGAGGATCAAATATTCTATGTTCATCAGTCAGAAATTCCTTGCTTGAATTGTGCATACTATTAGAGATTGCATCAGTAAATTCTTTGTCACTAGAAATATGATTGAATGGAAAGATACTTGATAAACAGTTCAAACAGATATCAGAATTAAACATGTCATTACTATTTAGTACTGCATGGGGTAAACACCTCACATGATAGATAGAATTACATAAGTTACAAGTGACAATTCGTGCATGAGACAAAATTCTTGCTGTGCAGATCTCACATATAACCATTTGTGACATTGAACAAATAATTATAAGAAGCAATATAGACTAGTACCAGGTTCATACATGTTATTGATGTTAAGTTTATAACAAACAGTTTGATGTTTTTCATAATAAAAGAATAAATTAAATGGAAAGGAAAAGAAAGATGAAGTTTGCTGGCAAATATCGCTTTACTCAGCACAGTATGAGTTTGCAACTAAGCAGCCATAGCAGCCTTTGGTTGCCATGGATACCAAAAGCATGGTGTCATTAGAAATACTCTTCATGAGCTTGCATGTGATATGTCATTTGTGGAGTTTGTGGAGACAGAAAAATTGACCGATTTACATTTTTGGAATATTTCTATTAGTGACCTTAACCTTTGACCTTCAAGGTCTTCACCAAATTTGCTATTAATTCTATAGCATGGAACTGTGGATTATAGAAATCATGTTATTTCACAATTTCTTTGCAATGTTGAAAAATTATAATTTTTGTTTCCATGGCAACCATTCTCCATAACAGTAAGTTTCTGGAGGTGAGTCCAAATCCAAAAATGAGGGTATTCACCCCCTCTATCATTGTGCAAAATGAACAATCTTTTCAGCTTAATACCCTGACCCATCAGGTTAATTATGCAAACGAGTTTAACTTTAAGGGAGATTTAAAAAAAGAGAGTATTCCATTCATTCAAAAGCATCATCAAAGTAGAGTGGCAATTAGATGAATTTTCAAACTATAAAGGCTGATAGAACATTTACTGTGACTTGAGTTTTTTTAAATAGTCAATATATATATATATCAGGATATTTTTATGTATGTAATTCTTACCAAAAAGCTTGCAGCTACAGATCAATGTCGCCTTGTTCATTGACATCTTGGTGGTGTTGGCATAGTTGCTGTTTCAATGATTAAAATGTTTTTTTTTTTTTAATTCAGGCTATCATGGTCACCTAAAGAGCTCGAACTGTGTGGTGGACCTCAGGTGGATCTGCAAGGTGACCGACTATGGCTTAGGCACCGTAAGACACGATTCAAATTCCGCGCTTGATGACCATGAAAATGGAGACAGACCACAGTGCCTCTTGTGGACTGCACCAGAACTACTACGAAATGTGAATGCAGCAGACATGCAGTTGGCAGACATTTATTCTTTTGGGATAATTATTCAGGAAATCTTAATGCAAGATGACCCTTTCGCTTGTGAAAGGAATTCATTCAGCCTAGATGAAATTATCCAAAAAGTGAAAGATGGAAAACCTCCATTGAGACCTGAGATACCCGAAGGTAGGCCAATATACATTTTTTATTTATCAAAATGTTTTTTGGTTTCTTTGTGATGCATTATTGCTATGAAATGTAACCATTTCTTAGCTCCCTCGTTGGATGAAAAGATTAAGATTAAGCTTACTTCTTGAAAGCATTTTAAATGTACATTGATTACAAACTGCTGTTTCCAATTACCTGACATAACAGCTATTACTAAGAATGGAAGGTATATTGAAAGCAGCAACCTTCACTAGTGCAAGTGAATGTCCTTGTGTCAATCCTTTATAGACCTGCTGAAATTCTCTTCTATAAGCTTGTCAAAGTGCATAATCAAACATAGACCTGAGCTATATAGCTCTGCAATAATTTGAGTGCACATTGTCTGAGCACAGAACTGTCAGTGGGTGGATGTGTGAAAATGCAATTTAATAGACTTGGAAACTGCACTCCAGAAGACGTCATATTAACCAAGAACCCCCATTGGCTCAGAGAGTCCTTCGACCAATATGAGACCTAATATAATAGATAGATAGATAGATAGATAGATATGGGAAGTGCAGCCCTCTTAGGCAAGTTCTTGCCGCTATCGAGGGTTGATTGATGAGGTGAGAGAGGAGGAGTCCACCCATGTTACACATTTGCCCCATGGCTGGGGTCTTTTACTTGCCTCAGCATAGAAACTGAGTACAAGGGACCACCAAGTAACGTCTCATCCGAAAGACATCCAGCTGGGATGATGGTGCCCGGGACTGCTTCAGAGGAACAGGTGAGCATCTTACCACTAGACATGACGTCCTCTGGAGTTCAGTTGTCAAGTCTATGAAATCGGCTGAAGGTGTATTGAAGCCAGGGAGGACACGTATAGGACTGACATCAGTTTCATTTGGCTTTAAGTCTATTATAGTGCAGTTGCAATATAGCAGCTTGAAAAATTGAACTGTGGACAAATTTTGTACATTTCATACAGTACAAACCATAATAAACTGCCATAATTGACCCCTGAGATAAACCCAAGATGTTAATTGCTTCAAATAGTGATACTAAAACCCAGTTGGACAAATTTCAACATAATGCTATACCGTTGCAAAGCCCTCACTGTACGGTGTCCTATATTTACACTTCTCCTTGTCAATGAATACTCTTTATTTTCATAAATGTCTTATAGCACATGTAATTTACATGTGATTCCATATTAACAATTTCATTGTCATTTCCAGGCACCTGTCCAGCAGAATGGCATGTACTCATGTCAACCTGTTGGTCAGAGGTCCCTGCCCAGAGACCAGCCTTCAGGACAATTGCCAACCAAATAAGAATCCTGAATCATGGAAAGGTACAGAACTTTGTGGATGACATGATACATCGTCTTGAGGGCCATACTAAGTCACTGGAGGAGATTGTGACAGCAAGGTAACAACATATGGTTCTCTGTAAGGCATCTGCATTGATATCTTACTGACTTATACTGTAAAACTTACAACTAACCATAGATCTGCAGCACAGTCGCTTTTATATAATATATATAAACTGATGAGAAAGAACAGTATTGTGTAATATTGCTGTAAGTTTTACAGCAAAGCACAAAGTATATCTTGATGTAATATACATTATTGTGAAATGCATAGCAACTTTTTAATGGTGTGGCTATGATAAATTAAAGAAAAGATTGCATATATCATATACCAAATCAGCATAGATGCAACCAATATTAATTGGAAAAAAGCATTAATACTTCAAATCTCCAACCAATTTCAGGTCACTCCAATTACAGGAAGAAAAGGCCAAAATGGACGTTCTTCTAACTGATCTTTTGCCAGTTTCAGTCACTGAAAGTTTAAAAGTAGGCAAACAAGTTGCTCCAGAAAGCTTCAATGCAGTCACTATCATGTTCTCTGACATTGTCTCCTTCACCAGAATAGCATCTTTAGGAACTCCAATGGATGTTGTCCACATGCTAAACATCATGTATACAGTGATGGACCAGGTCAGCACCTCATTTGATGTCTACAAAATCGCTACGATAGGAGATGCTTATTTCGTTGCAAGTGGCGTACCAGTTCGTAATGGGGATGACCACGCGACAGAAATCAGCAAGATGGCTTTGCAGCTTCTAGAATGTGTTAGCCAGTGCAAAGTACTCCATGTGCCTGGAGAGCGGATCCAGCTGAGAATTGGAGTCCACACCGGTCCGGTCGTAGCAGGAATAGCCGGAATCAAGATGCCACGTTATCTGCTGTTTGGAGACACGGTGGAAATTGCGGAGAAGTTGGAATCCGAAGGACAGCCTATGAAGATCCATGTAAGCGAAACGACAGCTGCAATTCTCAACAATAAAGAAGGGTTTCAACTTGAAAGTTATAAATCAATCGATATAGAAGGTTTTGGGGAACTGAACACATTTTGGCTACATCAATATGAGGAATAATGGTCACTATAGTCATGACCAATGCAGCAAGTTTCAAACAGAGGACGTTCTAGAATAAAATAACATGTGCTCAGTTTCCATAGGAACTTTGCCAGATGGAGGTCTATTTTTGCACAACTATACAGTATGATATTTTTATTATTGCTGCGGTTTGTACAATTGCTTATGATGTTCTATAATATTTACTATAATTACACGCATGTTAATAAATTATAACATTGTCAATTAGTTTTCTTATTTCCTTGAAGTATGTTACAAAAACCTCTACCATTTTATATTTGTTTCTTCAGTTGAGCCAGCAAAATTTCCAAATCCTGCAGTAGGCCCTAATTACCTCCAAGCCAGGCTGCAAGTCTTTACTGGTGCAAAATTACCATAGAGTTGGTCCCGGTAAGATTCTATAGCTCTACCATTAATGCCCTAGAGACATCCGGGAGTCCTATGTCATTGCCGTAGAGGCTACAGGGACCATCTGTAGCAACCAAAGTGCACATTTGCTACGTATGCACTCCCAGTTATGATGGCTTCGTTCACCGTTGTGACGGATCTATCCGTGAATAGGTAAAACATGCTGGCAGATAGTTCACGGAAATAACAACAATGACGGTAGCCTCTACAGATACTCCTCCTAAACTCCTGGTTACCTCAGAATCTCTACCGTAGCTGTATTGGGAGTGGTTATCGCTCATGTGAGAATGCTCCTTGCAGATCTTACATCAATTACTGCCGTTGTAACGCCAGTTGCTGGCTCTCTACCAGTTTTACAGGCTATGTGAGAACTAGAATTTAAAAAGCATAACAAATTGTATTTCCCTTTCTTATTTTGAAAATTTTTTTAATGAGATATGTTAGTGTGACAACCAAAAGGTACAACTGGGTGATATAGAGTAATACTGATGTATGGAATATTGTTAGGTTCAGTGCATTGGTGCTACATTTCTGCTCTGAAAATACTATTTAACACAATTTTCAGCGTACTTCCATTAGTATGTAAAAAGCATCATAATGATGTCACCCTTGACCACAACATCTAACTGCTGAAGCTTTTTCACTATGGTGTAAGGGGTGTGGCCTTTGACTGGTTCAGACAAACAGAGTACGGTTAAGAGAGTGGGGCAAACAGAATACAATACACAGAGTTTAGGTCGTCTACCTCCCATAAACTTCGAATTGAATGTGGTGTGCCTCAGGGTTCGATCTTGGGTCCATTGCTGTTTCTTTTGTACATCAATGACATTGTTAACACGCCCTCCAATGCAAAACTTGTATTATTTGCTGATGACACCAATTTATTATTAAAACATGAACATTTTTATGATGTAGTCAATTTAGCCAACACTGAATTAAAAAATGTTTCAAAACGGTTTGTGTCAAATAAGCTTTCACTGAATGTCGACAAAACTAAATTTATCATATTTCAGACTGCTAATAAAACTATCCCTACTATCCCTGTAATTACAATCAATAGCATAGAAATACAAAATATTTCTGAAATAAAATTCCTTGGTGTCTTCATTGATGAGCTTCTCAACTGGAAATTTCATATCAATAATAAAAATAAACTTGTATCAAAGAATCTTGCCATCATACATCATATTGAAACTTCACCCCATTAAGTACTAAAAAAACATTACATTATGGGCTGATACATCCACACCTCAGTTATGGAGTATTGGCTTGCATTCTAAAGAGATTTCAAACTTAAAAACCTTGCAAAAAAAGAGCTGTAAGATTCATTGTCTGAACGAGATACAACTCCCACAGTAAGCCAACATTCAGCTCTTTAAGTATACTCACAATTGATGATTTATTTAACATGCAATCACAGGCGTTTGCCATCATGACAGCCCTTAGCAAGTTAGTATACTGTAAGACCAAGGCTACTGACTTTGTCAAGAACAGTTTTTACTCCCCCTGCGTAACTGCCTTCAATGATGGGGCTAGTTTCAGTCAATAATATCATATTACACATCAAAAATGGCTATATTATACACAAAAATAATTTTCCTTCGTATTCTAAGTGATAACTTATTTATGGGTATTTACCACTTATATACAAGGAATTCCTTGTCTGTACGCTGGGAAATGTTCAATTCTCATCTCTAATGCCAGATTTGCATATTTCACCATCTACACACATGATGGCGCTTCCTGATTGGCCAATATCTCCCAAGCACAGTCTGCTGTCAGCTTTAAGCCAATTAAGTGACCTAACTGAGTAATCTTTGTTTAAGACTTGAGTGTAATCAATGCAAACAAAACAAATTGATATGCAATTTCACTGTTAGACATTCAATGCCATAAGCCAGCCTATATGCTATTAAGCTAATTTGTTTGTATTTAAGTCTAACTGGTAAACTAGCAAAATAATTGCCATCAAGCTCAGGGCATTTCCTAATGTATTCAGTTACATTCTGATGGGCAGTTGCAAATGACATAGGGGGCTCTTGAGATAAGAAGCCAATTAAGGCAGTCAGTAGCCTTGGTATTAGTTAAAGTATAAGTGTGTCATCACTGAGCAATGTCATATATGTTGGCAAATGCCTGTGATGCAATGTTGCAAACTGTATCTGAAAAGCCTTAAGCACACATTACCTGTCTATCTTAGCGAACAATTTGGGAAAGTAAATGACACCCATAATTACCCTTCAAGGCAGCAAGACAACTTAAGACCTCCAACTATATCTCGCAATCTACAAAATCAACTCATCAGCGTCAAAGTAGCTAAAGTTTGGAATCATTTGTCTCACTCTCTTAAACCGTACTCTGTAAACCATGATCATCTAGTTAAACAATATCCAACTAATTGTGAACACAGAAACTGCTATATTTGTCAGTCATAAAACTCAACTCATTCCATCACTTTCATGTCATTACATTATCATTATTAAATTTTTGTAAAAAAAAAATCTATCCATGTTATATAACTTATAATAGCATAATTATGTTTATCTTAATTAATTTTCTTTCTTTTTATTGAAGGTGCCACCATTACAGCTAATGCTCAGGTGGTTTCCTGATGGACCTATATTAATATTAGATTACAATTCATAGTTAACATCATGTAAATGTCCTACTGTATAATAATTTTTGTACCGTTTCCATCAAAAAAAAGTATCTATGTGAAAAATCATATTTTCACCAGATTATGCAAGTAGCATATATCATTTTACACATTTGGCAATGTTTTAGGCTTCTAAACAATAGCTTTGGCAACATTTCTCAAGACTAGCAAATTACCAACCTAGGAGAGCCAGACAGTCATTACGCTGCAACTGATGACCCATCACAGTCCAACCACTCCAGCAAAGGGTGAGTCCAACATGTTGCACACGGAAATTGATAAAAGTGTCATGGGAAGGCTACAAAATGAGATTTACTCTTAGAAGTGCCTGAAACTTCAGAATATCAGTATTAGTATTTGAGTATATCTAGGTGCAGTACTTAGTGCAGAAGTTTTGCTCCGATAACGGAAAAATGTTTCTTTTCCAAATTTTGTGCCTCGACATGTCGAGGTGATAATAATATGGCACTACTAGATATAAAAAATATGGCAGCATATTTAATAGATAGCCTAATCTTTTGGCTATTTAATAGAAACCAAATATTAGTGCTTACTGGATAGCTAACTATCCAGTTACTAGAAATTTGTTTGGCTAAGTGTAATGTTTCTGATAAAATTACACATACAAATCTGGGAGCTGGGCATATAGAATGGTAGCAGAAATTTGGTAGTGTATTTACTAAATAGCCTAAATGCTTGGCTATTGAATGGTACCAAATATTGGTGCTTACTGGATAGCTAACTATCCAGCTACTAGAAATTGTTGAGCGAAGTTAAATTTTTTTGTGGAAAATGAAATTTAAATCTGGGAGCTGGGTATATAGAATGGTAGCATAAATTTGGTTGCGCATTTCCTAGATAGCCTGATCCCTTGGCTTTTAAATGGTACCAACTATTGGTGCTTATTGGATAGCTAACTATCCAGCTACCAGAAATTTGTTTGGCTAAGTGTAATTTTTATGATAAAAATGCCACATTAAAATCTGGGAGCTGGGTATATAGAATGGTAGCAGAAATTGTGTAATGAAAAATATGTTGAGCAAATTGAAATTTTGAGTAAACTTTTCACATAAAAATCTGGGAGTTGGTTGCATTGAATAATAGTACAAAGGTGCCAGTCTATTTATTAGATAGCCTAAAGCCTCGGCTATTTAATGGTACCAAATAATGGTGCCTACTATTCCATCAGCTATTCATTGCTACAAACAATGGTGCAAGCTTACTTTATAACTTTCCAATAACCAAACATTTACCCAGATATTTTTTAGGGAAACTGACTGGGAACTAGAACTAGGAACTGACTTCACTTTACTTGTAGCTGGCTGGTAGCTGACTGGGAACTAGAACTGGGAACTGACTTCACTTTACTGGTAGCTGACTGGTAGCTGACTGGGAACTAGAACTGGGAACTGACTTCACTTTACTGGTAGCTGACTGGTAGCTGACTGGGAACTAGAACTGGGAACTGACTTCACTTTACTGGTAGCTGGCTGGTAGCTGACTGGGAACTAGAACTGGGAACTGACTTCACTTTACTGGTAGCTGGCTGGTAGCTGACTGGGAACTAGAACTGGGAACTGACTTCACTTTACTGGTAGCTGGCTGGTAGCTGACTGGGAACCGGAATCTTGGAACTGACTTCATGGATCTCTCATCAAGTGCAAATTTCACCTTACAAGCATACAAAAGTGGCAAGGCAATCATGGACAAGTTGACAAGTAATAAGTTGCGTGATTGTTTATGTACATGTTTTGCTTGCTCACTCATCCAAACTAAATTAATAAATTTCTCTCATAGTCTATAGGCCGGCTTATGGTATTAATTAGATGTTCATGTGCTGAGTTTACACAGTTCTTGTTCTGACAAGCAGGTAATTCAGAAAAATTGCCTGAACTAAAAACAACTAAAACAAAAACATGACTCCATTTCTCTTGCATTTTTTAGAGAATATTTCAAGTCAATACACAGCCTATATCGGCTACATAGTTTAACCAATGTAGCCAAATCAGTTGTGGAGACCACTTGAGTACGTCAAGTTGTGTGATTGACTTTGGAACTGCTTTGACAAATGGGTAAGTTAAGCTCCCAAGTCTCTGCGTGCAGCCCACTAACAACAACATCCATGCAGGCATTCCATACACTGACCGTTTGGTCAATCTCTCTGACATTGGCCTGTTTATGCTATACCAAATTGGTATATCCGGGTTAATACTACGCCAACCTGGCCAATTACTAGGTCTCAATTGTTGCGCCTAAAGGTGTTTGATTGACAGCTTGCCTGCTGAACCGTAACCCAAGTGTTTTGTTTAGGATTGCTAATAACATTGACTGCTTGGACGTTAAATTAGAACTTAAGTAATTAGTAGCCGAATCCCAGCTCAAGATTAAATTACATTCGCCTAAACGAAATGCTAGCTTTTCATATATAGACATAATTAAAAAATAAATATATCATATAAATGTTTTTTAAGTTCTTTTCTTATGCGAGTTATTCGACCGTGTTTCCTCAGTCTTTCTATCAATCATGCTCATGTATGTCATTAGTCATGATGACTAACTTATAGTCACAGAAATGTGATAAGTGCTTTGTGTCAAAGTTAGCATGCATTAGATGACTTACGAGGAACTGAAACTACAAATTGGGCCAGCGTCGTTTCTACATTGTTTTGACGTCGCTGACATTGTGCCGACGTTGATACGATTCGGAATGCTAGCTGGGTCATTGTAATGTATTGTTAAAAAGGTGAATGACAGTAAAAAGTTGATTTCATTATTTTTAATTTTAAAAAGATAAAATTTATGAGATAATAGTCATTTTAAATTGAACAATACATTTTGCGATATGGCCATATTTAGTCAGAAGTGAATTTGCCTTTATTGGTATCTATTGTGTATATTATATCTCGTCCTTGGATATATAATATGTTCTGTTTAATGATTCAAAGTTGGTAGCTGGTGTTTCAAACACCTACCTGATATCAATTTTTTGTGGTTTGTGTATTGGGAATATCAGCATATTAACAGACATTTTTGTGTGACATGATCTGTATGGTAGTAAGATAGTGTTTTCATGTGGAATAGTATAATAGGGTAGGCCTACAACATAATGTGGTATTAAATTTCCATTTTCTGATAACATGCCATATGGGGGGGCCGACTTTGTGCCGATGTTGGGCCAATGATGGTCTGATGTTGGTCCAACGTTGCCCACATCGGGCCGACGTCTAGCCAATGTCGCATGCTATCTGGGCGCGTGTACATGTACGTATGTCGTCATATTAGTAGGCCTATAATAATAATTTACTGACTAACCTGTTAGTCACCAATATGTGACTTCACCTCACTTTGACTATGGCTGACCTAAACTTGTAAGTCAAAACATTACAGACACATCACGCAAGCCTAAAAAGTTATTAAATATATCTGAAATGTTAGAGGAAATGTGTAAAACGTTTTAGCTGCATTGATTTCATTTGTAATATTCTATAGCCCTACTAACAAAATGCAAACCAGCATGGTGGCCGAGGAGCACACTTCTCGTGGGGAGACAGTTACTTTCGCACCACGACAGTCCCAACTTTCGCACCACGACAGTCTGGGAGAGGAGGAGGGGAGAGGAGGAGGAGGGGAGGAGGAGGAGGAAATTTAGCCACTCTTACAAAGTTGCATACCTGCTGTTGAGTGAATCAGCCTTCACTTTTGTGGTGCGAAACCTACACTGTCGGGGGACTGTAGGCCTATTACTTTTGTGGTACGACAGTATACTATCACTGTCGTGGTGCGAAGGTGTCGTGTGGCGAAGGTGTCGTGAGGCGAAGGTGTCGTGGGGCGAAGGTTCAACTGTCGGGGGGCGAAACCTCTACTGTCGGGGGGCGAACCTTCGCACCAAGAAGTGAACTCCTCGGCCACCATAAACCAGAGCAAAATTATAACTTAAAAATACACTGAAAAAAATACGTATACCAGGTATATACATACTTGTATTTGCCACAAAGCCAATGTTCTATAATGTAATGAAGTAGAATGAGAACTACATTGTCTCTTATTTTGTAACAATTATGCGGCACCAAGAAATCAATTAATCCTCATAGAAAATAAACTGATACCAAATTTCCATAACTTAGACAAAACACGACAATTTAAAGCACTGATGTCAAATAAAGAACCTGAAATAATATATGCTCTTGGTAATTTCCTAAATAAAATAATGTAGACTTTAATTTCCACGGGGCTCCTCCAATATGACACTCCTTGACATGACTGTCAACACAAATTAGTTGAGTCAAATTCCAGGGTCAGTGCAGTGTTGCCTGGTATTTTTCTCTCCTGCATTCAAATGCAACACGGACTACATTTTTATACATGTGAACATTCTTATCAGTTGTGTAAATTTGAATCTTATTGTGATATCATGATCAGTATTTGTAAATATTTTTGTAAATTTTTAATCTAATATTGATATTGTAATCAGTACTTGTGATTTGATCTGTGATTTATCCTCTATCCTTTATGTATATATACTTATAATTATATTATTTCACTTTAACACTGAATGTCTAAGAGCAGGACACTGCCCAGAAAACATCAAATTATGGCAACTGGGACCTTGAACGTTAAGCTATATATTATGTATAAAATATTGAGAACTTGTATATCATACTTAGCACTGTAGGTGTAGTTCTAGATAGACTTAATGAGTAGAGTTATAGATATATGTGACATATATATATGGACATATAATGACCTATATTTATTATTTTGTCATGCTGACACATGTATCAATTTGATATTTTGCTGTCAATAAAAAATCTATCTATATCTTTTCTGATATGAAAAAGTGTCAATAAAAGCTAGTATATATATATATATATATATATATATATATATTTATATATATATATATATTTATATATATATATATATATATATATATATATATATATATATATATATATATATATATATATATATATATATATATATATATAATTCTAAAAATCCATTAAAATACAAAGTGAGGTTTTCCCACTTATGAATATAGAAATAAAAGGCAAACACAGTATAAAGTAGTATGGTTACTATTGCTTTCAGATTACAGCTGTCCATGCATCCAAAAGGCTGCCCAGTGCCTAGCCTAGCGTGTTATTAATTTTGTCATATTATACATATACACTTTTTGCTGTAAACAAAATGGGAATTATGGCGAAAGATGCAATATAAAAAGACTTGGCTTTGAGAGAGTCACTGTAGTTGCAGGTGTTTACTGAGCAGAAACAGACATGAGATGACCCAGTAGTTCCTTCTATCCCTCTGACATTTCTGCATCCGTTGCCCGTGTCCATCCCTATGCTGTGGTAGTAAGCAACGGTGAGAGAATTGGCACATCTCCTTTGCACAGTACCTGTGGAAGATTCATTCAGTTCAGTCTATATTTAAATACACCGAATTAAAGATAATGACCTTAATTTGTATTTTTTACAAAAATCATATAAATGTGTGCGAGGTTCAGGTTTCAGCAGAATTCCAAGGACAGAGAAAATTACATGTACTACATCTAGGCCTATTAGTATAACGTAGACATTTCCTTTTTTTTTAGACATTTTATTATTCTCCAACACTCAAGTACATTAATTTACAAGTGTATGTGACCACAAAAAGCATGAATAAAAATAACATATAATGTGTTGGAAGAGGATACATCCGAGTATTTACAAAATACCATTACCCAAGGGTGGATGTATCCCCTATTATATTTAACATTTAGAATTTATTATTAATAAAGTAACAAAAATAGAGAAAAAAAAACAAAACAAAAAAATTAATAATAAAAAAACAACAAAAAAAAAACGAAGGCCTGACGTATTGAGCAATTCAAATGTGTCCCGGAATTAGAATGACTCTTCCATAGCCAAGTATACTCAATCTTAGTCTATACTAAGTATACACCTTTGAGTAAGATAATTAAGATCGCAATAAAGAATGAAAGTGTGAAACCAATATGAGCCACACCCACTATTATAGCTGTCTTTCCATACACACAGATTAATTTTGTTTCAGTTGAATTGGCTTGATAAGTAATGTTTCCTCTTGATCTTAATGGCTTTTAGGAGGTATTATATTACATAGCCTTGTGACTAGAGGCTCTACCCTTCGTCTTAGTGCACCTTCAACAATTTAGCTTGGCAAAGCTATGAAGATCTCTCAGTCAAAGCACTTAAAACTTTCCTGAGGTTTTCATTTGATAGCAATTCCCACCTGAATCAATCGTCCTCTTCATGCACACTGAACATGAAGTCTTAATAGAGATTTGTTGGCCATCAAATTTCTGGTCACACGATGTGCACTCATAACAACTTATGGCTTCACCTGCGGAATACAAAGGCAATGAATTTAGGTATTTATATAGCCATGTGGGAGATGCATCCTGGTACAACCAGTGGTACAGAAATTAAGTTTAGCACAATATGCCAATTTTGAAATCTCAAATGAAAATGTCTTATTTATCTTGTTAATGTGATTACTCCATGTGAGAGCTTCATCTATTTCCAAACCCAAATACTTTCACTCAGCAAGACTAAGCTAGTCACTGCCAAAAATATTTTGGTAAAGATTTACAATTCAATGATGCAACCAACAATTGACTATGCCATAGGCCTATATGTTATTATATGTTTTATGTTCTTATTATTTTATGTACTAATTGTACTTGTTACTGTGAAGGGCCAAGATGAAAAACAGTTAAATACTGATCTGGCAACTGTTGAAATATAATTAATATAGCATGCAACTTTATAACTGGCAACTCATATTTGTACGCAGTCTCCCCGTTCTTAAATGCTAATCAGCATGATGAATATGATTGATATGGATAATATATCTACACTAACAAGTTGACAGAATATGTACACTAAACGAGGTTTAACAGCCATGAAATGTTTGCTTTGACATTGGAATGCCATGTGACCCCATGCAATGTGGCCAATTTTAGACCAAAGAACAAGATCATAACTAATTAGCATTTATGCAGTTCCCTCATGGATTCAAATAGCTGAGATTTATAGGACAAAGGTGTACGTGATATGACATAAAGATTAAAGTGTGTTTTGAAACCATAACACTCATTAGTCTGATAGCATAAATATCTTTAAAATGTCACAACAATTGTTCATTTGTAATTTTTCACATCTGTTTTCTTTATCGCCTGATTATTAATCTCTGAAATAATTAAAATCTATTATGCACAATCTGGAAATATAGGTAGGCTCAGATGTTTAACAGAAAAATGTACATCATCCTAATTATTGAATACCAACAAGATCAAAATCTTGATGTATTTGCGAGATAAATATCTGGATCTATTTGCTTAAATGTGAAAAAAAAACTTTTAATTGGTCACAAACGTAGTTCATATGCAGTTCTGATTAAAAAATTAAGACTTCTATATATGACTATTTCACATGTTTCCAATCTCACAAACTATCCGTGTTAGCTACTCACATGAACAGAAGAAAGTGAAGCAAAATATCAAAAACACTGTAATAACTTGTGCAAACTGCATTATAACTCTTGCGTATTCCTGAACTGCACAGTTTACCACCCAAATCAATACAGATCAAAGCGAATTAGACATTAGGAGTATATCCATATCCTGAGTTATTGATCAATGGTGTTCTAAAACGTACAATGACACTGCATGCAATACTAGTGCCAGTCAAAATATTCACATAGCATGCTACAATGCAACTCGATCATACCTTTGTTCAGCCTTTTTATTGGCTAGACTGAGTTAGACTGAGCTAGACTGAACTAGACGGAGCCAAACTGAGCTAGACTGATTTAGACTGAGCTAGACTGAGTTAGACTGAGCTAAACTGAACTAGACTGAGCTAAACTGAACTAGACGGAGCCAAACTGAGCTAAACTGAGTTAGACTGAGCTAGACTGAGTTAGACTGAGTTAGACTGAGCTAGACTGGAACTAGACTGAGCTAAACTGAGCTAGACTGGAACTAGACTGAGCTAAACTGAACTAAACTGAGTTAGACTGAGCTAGACGGAACTAGACTGAGCTGAACTGAGTTAGACTGAGCTAGGCTACTACTTTAACACCCAGCTACCTGCCATTTGTGTAACCCAAACTACCTGGCCATAACCAAAGATCCTTACACACAGTATCTGGATCTTTGCCATATTTGGCCACTCGAAACTATGCATTAAAATTAAATAGTTATAAACAGTGTTTGGGGCCACGGCTAATAATATTATGTGGGATTTCAGATGAACCACCTATGTTAATGTCTCCAGCTGCATGTAGCTCTTGTGTTGAGGTGTATAACCAAAAAATAATTTAAAAAATCACTCTTGACAGGATAAACAATCCTTGAATCCTTTATTACTATCAAACTGCACCTATCACATGAATTTCAAGTGCTTGAATTTAACTGAGGTCAACTCTAATAATGCCATTATCAGTTCTGTCAGCGATTGCCGCGAGGCCTCTTGCTTGGGTGTCAAAGTTTGGAGTTTCTCGTCCATTGGTGTGGATCCAGATTCCTGAACAAAGTTTATATATACAGTTGAAGGATGTCGCACTGTAACTTTAGACTGTCCTGATATTAAGTGATCCGAAAGCAGCGCAGTTTCTCAATCTCATTGTTAAATTTTATACCTTTCATGGAATAAAGTGTTAATCATAGCCATCCAGTTTTCCACCACATGGTTACATTTTTACTTTCATTGCATAAGTGCTGCTTTTAGATGTCTAAATAAAATGATGTATAAATCATTCAACAAACCATAATGGACTTACGAATTAAATTGCCACCAGCCTCAGCAATGCGCCTCAAGTAGTCTTCCAAGACTGTCCCAGTGCAGCATTCATACTGGCCATTTCCAAAGTCATAACCAAATGCCTGCCATGCAATGTTCATTCCAGACAAAAAGACCTTCTCTCCTCTGTAAACCAGATCTCCTCCAGATACTGGGCATAAGTGCCAGTGAGGCACAGAGCAAAGACACTGATGAAGGCAAACATCTAAAAGTAAAGAAACAAATGGTTATTACATATTGCCAATGTTTTGAACACAAGGTTAAAATCAAACTCTGAAAAGCCAGCTAACCTTAGCTATTGTAGTCATGTTCAAGCCACAAACTGAACATCTCATGTCAGCATCACCTTTTATACTGTACACATCTAAGAAAAAAATATAAGACAAGGCCTAAAAATCCAGACAAACGTGTGGGATTTAAGCAGCTACTAAAATATTTTTTTTCACGATCCTGTAGTATTAAATAATATGATGAAGTTTTGATAAATATCAGACAATTAATTTACAACAAAACTTCTCCAAATACAAGAAACCAAATATCTTAGATTACGTAAATGTGACATTTTTCATAAAATTTGATTTATTAAAAAATCCCACTGCTTCTCAGATATTTTCTTATGAGTAGGCATAGTTCTCGGCAGATAAATAGCTTTAAAGCATTAATTAATTAATATTGGATTTCACTATCAGGTTCTCTGGTCATTGCTTTAATATCCTTTATATAAGTCATTATTGTGCACTTGGCATTTATTTCTATGCATTTGTAAGAACGTGACATTTCATGAAAAAAGAAATCGTGAATGCAGCCATCAGTGGTTAAAGTCACATTTTCCGTGAAAGAACAAAATCGAAAATGTCACAAAGAAACCATAATAAAATGCGTGGCAGCATTGAAATTAATTTTTGTTTTACACAGATAACACAATAACGTCTTCTTTAATAACCTTATGCCAGAAGTAGCTGGAGTTTGCTCCCACTTTTTGTCAGAAGTCAGTGTATCCATTTTCTCTCAAGAAGTCACTACTCAATCTGTAATTACTAATACATCAAATGCAACTAATATGGTTGAATAGATGAGCACTATTGTAATTGGTGTAAGATGAAAAATGGACTGTTTCATTATAATTAAGTAGAGAAAGGCTGTAGAATCCTGAGAAAGCACTTTTCACATACGCTTTATGGTGAACATCATCTAGCTCAATTTAGCTTGCCCAAATAAATAATTTCCAAATGTTTGAAATTCAGGAACAATAAATAGTTTCAATGTAAGGTGACTGAGATAATAAAACAAAAACTGCAAAAGTGACCATGCATGTATATAGAACATTGAAAATGTCTTTGACTGAAGTCTTGGCAATTCAATGGCTTCTACAATGGCTGCCTCTTCCTTGTAATTCTTATCTAGTTGGTCAGTCTTGGTCATCATTGACGCTGGTATGCTTTTCAGAGTTAGAAATTATGAGTAAGAATATAGCCTACATTGGTCTGTCAGTAAAACTGGCCAGCTCCTCTTGAGGTCCCAGGTTTGATCCTCGACCTGAGCACTCTTTATGATCTTTATCTGTGCTGGATGTTGGTCAGGTAAGACATAAAGCCCCGTTCACACTATCACGAGTAAAGGGGGTTTCACACATAGCCGGATCAGACGCCGGAGCGTCCCGGAGGACAACTCTGGAATACTCCCGCATACTCCGGGGAAAGCCGTGTAGACATCGTGTTCATGTCCGGGATTGTCCGGCATTCTCCGTCATTGTCCGGGGCACTCCGGGACCACCTTGGGACTGCGGGGGAAAAAATTAAACATGTTTAATTTTTTATGCCGGAGTTCCCGGAGTAATTTAATCCGTGTAGATCCGTGTAGATCCGTGTAGCTCCGTATAGACTCCCAATATACTCCGCCGATCTCCGGGAATCTCCGTATTGACTCTGGCATATCTCCGGCTACATCCGGCGTCAACCGGGCATGAATATTTCGCCGCCATTAACGCCGGAGAGTACAAGGAGCAACACGGTTCCACACGAATGAACACGGTGTAAAGACCGGTGATATCCGCAAAGGCACCGTGAAAATCCGGTTCACTACGCACTCTAAACGGGACAGTCGTGTTAGCTCCGTGTTGCTCCTTGTTGAGACCGTATTGACATCGTGTACACATCGCCAAACATTTATTTTTTGTTGACATTTAACAGCTCTTTGATCCCGGAACCCCCCGGAGGTAATAAAATGTTACTCTGGGACGCTCCGGCGTCTGATCCGGCTATGTGTGAAACCCCCTTAAGAGAGACAAGTGACCACGGATATCAAAGACAGACTGTACGTGCTCACTCATGCCTCCTCGTACCTCTTTTAATCACGTGTAGCATTTCTTGAGTGTTCCACAAGCTGTACAAGAGTGGATGGCCAGTATACACGAATGGACAGCCTCCCCTGCGTACCCGCGAGTGAGCATGAGTGGCCGCGAATGGTCACTGATGTACATAGATCACTCGCCAAAGACTCGCCAACCACTCGCCCAGCAACTCACATGTTATTCCCATAAAAAGGTAAATGATAAATATAAAGAGAAGAGTTACCTGCTACCATAATCACAGGCAAAAACGCGAAGTGATCTCTTGTGGAGCTTTTCCAATCTACGGGAATTGCCTGCTCCCCATAAATGCTATACCAGAGGACAATAATTAAAATAGGACATTATGAAGCTGTTATATGCGTTGTTCAGTGAATCTTTGCTCAAAAACTTAGTCATTGAGAATAAAAACTTAAATCACCAAGAAGTCTGACACAATCACTTGGCTGTATTAGACTTCCATTAAAATTGAACCACAACACAATATTTTGTCCTCTAGATAATACAATAGACTGAAATTTACCAGGATTAGCCTGCATAATATTAGCATGAAACCAATTTAGTGGCATGAGAGGCTACAATCTTTAGTGACTGAATTCAAGGCAGAACCTCACTCAACGAAGCGTCTGTCAACCAGTGGTAAGAAAAATAAAAGAGCCACTAGGACAACTAAAGCCAACCAGCTAGCTGCTCAAGGCAAGTAAATATCTTGTTATGCAATGAGGAGGCTTATTACGTACTTTGTTCTTCTATGCACACAGCCATTTGGGCCTTGATCGTGCCATGGCCTACCTCATAATTTCTATCTTCTTCTATTTTAGCTTGCGGTGGGGGCCTAGCTCAGTGGTAGTGCACTGGGCTTCCAACCACTGGGTCCCGGGTTCAATTCCTGGTTGAGCCTAAGTTGGATGGCTGTTTCATCCTTCATCTCATTGCCATGGTCTCTACCTGTCCTAATTAGCACATCAGGAGCAATACAGAACATGAAGCTCTAACCCACCCAACATCATCTTCTATTCTAACTCAATGTCACCATTACAACTTCTTTTTCACACCGTATCCTCTATATCCCACTACTTTCCGCCAATGAAAATGATCGCTCAAAAACAACATTTGTTTATACATCGGAAAGTATCACCTAAAAGATGTTAACTAATAGCAGACCTATCAGGGAGCCTTGGGGGACTCCTCTTTGTAAAACTTTCCATTCACTCACATCATTAAATATTAAAGTATGTTTTTGTTGCTGGCGTGGCAAGTTGCTTTCTACAGTACTCATCTTCAGTGTGTTCAAATCTTTTTGAGTATTACCTGGCTGTTTGGTTCAGGTGATATCACTGCAAATAAGGACAAACGTCACAATAGGCTGTTTTGTGTTCACAAAAATGTCATCTTTCCAGCTGCTTTCAGTAAATTCTGTACCTTGTCAGCCCTTATATCATTCATGAAACGCATTTTGTATTTGTCTCAATCGAGTCAATGCCCTGCATGAAGCTAAAGTCTGATTATTTGACTAGCTGCCAGAGACAGGTTATTTGAACAGTTCAGAATCGAGTTAAGGAGCAAAATGAGCCATCATTTGTCTCTCTACTCTGAATTATTCAAGGAAACAACTCTGCCTCTTTAGTACGGCATCTTCCACCTGGGGTGCTAGCATTTGTAGGCGCCCGAAGCGCCCTATAGGGTCTCTGAACTAAATGCATATGCGCATTAGAAAGTGATGGCGGCCTCATTGAATACTCCTCATACCATCATCGCCTGCTCCTCTGAAAGACCCGGGTTCAATCCCAGGCCTGGCACTTTTCATAAGCATCATTCCAGCCGGATGTCGTTCAGATGAGATGTTAAATTGGTGGTCCCTTGTGCTTAGCAGCTTAGTTTCTATGCTGAGGCAAGTAAAAGATTCCATCCATGGGGTAAAGGTGTAACATGGGTGGACTCCTCTCTCTCACTTCATCAATCAACCCTCCATAGCGGCAAGAACTTGCCTTAGAGGGCCGCACTTCTCAAGGGCCGCACCTCTCATATCTATCTATCTATCTATCTATCTTTCTATCTGTCTATTTTTCTATCTATCTATCTATCTATCTATCACAAGGCCTGAGGTACTAAAAAATGTTCTAGAATCTGCAGCTGTCACATCATTAAATTGGTTTCATGCTAATTTAATGCAGGCCAATCCCGGTAAATTTAAGTCTATTGTATTATCTAGAGATCAAAATATTGTGTTAATTGTAGTATAATACAGTTTTTATTCTCATGTTATTATATGTAAGAAAGCTGGTAACCAATTAAATGCAATGTGTAGTATGACTAAATTTGTTAGCAAAAAATTCACTGAACAATGTACCTAACAGCTTCAAAATGTCCAATTTAGATATTGTCGTGTGGTATGGCATTTATGTTGAGCAGGCAATTCATGTAGATTGGAGAAGCTCCACAAGAGGGCACTTTGCATTATTGCTGATGATTAGGACAGCAACTATACTATTCACTTGTGCAATAATGGCAACTCTTCTTTTTATGTTTATCGTTTAAGGAAGTTAGCAATATTTTTATTCAAGGTACTTAACAATGAATGTAAACCAGTTTTAAACTGTTTCTATGAGCGATATTACCAAACAAGATCTGTAAGAAATCCTAAATATCACCATGACAATAGTTGCAAGTGTGATTTGAACTATTTATGCTACCAAGGTGTTTTATTATGGAATGCTTTATAAAATATTCTTTGAGAAAATTAGACGATTAAACACAAAGGTCTGACTGAAGTTATCAAATATTGGCCTTAGTGTAAATTTTGACAATGCACATGTGAACTTATTTATAGGGCCAAAAATGGATTGCATTGCGCCATTGTAAATAGACAGTAATTAGTGCCTATAGAGAGTTGGAGAAGGGGCAAATCATCATATTTTTGCCATTTATTTTGTTTCTTTTTTTCTAAAATATAACGTACAAAGGTGTGACTGAAGTTATCAAATTTCGAAAACATACATGTATACACTCCATTTTTTCAAAATGCTGTGGATGTCATAATTCAATATATATATATGGATGTTTTATAATTCAATAACTTGTTTATATGTGTTTTGTATATAGGACATTTACACCTTAACAGCTATATTATAACTATATTTACAATAAAAACATGCATATATACCCTGTAGTTCTCCTAAATTGTGTGCAGACTTAAGGCAATGTGGCAAATATAACACAATTTTTAACAATATTTTCAAAATGATATTTTGAAAATAATAGTATTTTTTAGTGAAAATAACATGTATTTAGGTATAATAGTAGTTGGGATGTAGTTATAATAGTAGTTGAGATGTGGAGGTTTGGGAAAATATGAAATGTTCACATTTCCATCATTACTATAATATATGGACATATCATGACAAAGTTAGAAGCATGTAGGTGCAGTAGTGTCAGAGTTCTGACAGATATGAATAATATAAATAAAATTTCCCCAATTCTGTAAAACCTATCTGAGGCATGTCAATGTGACTATGAAAAGGCACAATTAGGCCATAAAGACTAATTCAATACCAAATGATACCACTGTACATACAATAGCACTGAGTGTAACTCCAGAAACTAAGTAGTGTGTGGTACGTTTTTACATGACATCACATAATGCCACTAACAAACATGTACGTAATCACTGGACAATATTGAAAGGCTTATTTCTCAGCATCTGCTCGCTTTACAGTAATGTTATAGCTTTTATACAAACTTAAGATTATTAATCTGATCAATTTTCTACCCTATGCTATTAGAATATTATTCAAAATTTTATTCAACTTGATATAGACGATGACAAAGAATCGATCATTGGTCTCGGGGTAAAAATGCTGAGTTTGGAGAAAGCCCATCAGAGATGTACAGCCTTAACCAATGACATGACTTCCAAATATAGTAAATATAGACTTTAAGTTTGAGAGTACATTGGACCATGATTTACATTATAATTCAGGATTTAATAATGGTTCGTTGATGCATATTTCTTGAAACAAAAAAGGACAACCCCATCTAATTTGTTTTTTTAAATTATAAGTGTTAAATGGTATTTATGAGCCAAAAAACCCAAGATAAAAGAGTCACCATGGGAGATAATAGATGGCAAATTACCATGTTTTTGCAGTTTTTCTAAAATGTCCGAACATGGTGTTTTTGACAGTGTGGTAAAAGTAGAAAATTGTAAAAAAAAATGTTTTTACCTCTCTTATTTCAAGGGATTGTAATCTTTCATTTGATGTCTGCCATATCTCTGACACTTTTTATCTAAGAAATCTATCAATGAAAATTGTGAAAATTGCGGTAGCCAGCATAGCATTATACTGCAATTTTTTATCAAAAAGGTAGGTTTTATTTTGTGCCTTGCTGTGAAAGACTATTACAAATACAAATATTAAAGTTCTGTTTGCTTTTATGTTGGTTTGGGACATCATTCTTTAACTTTGCAAGTTGTCATCATAATCTGAGTCGGGTCATCTGAACCCAACCACATGATTTTCTCATGGACAGCCAGTTAAGGCATTAGTGACATCGCTAGGCCTATAAATCCCACAAACGGATATAAAAAGTGGCAGTGAATTCAAGGATTAATGGTATGGAACATGGGGTTTGTGCATCAACAGTCCTTTTATTTTTGTTTCTGAATTTATCTCAGAAAAAACCTGAATTTCAAGTCAGGATCTTTCTGAGCTTAATTATCTCAGTGCCACCCTGTCACTGGCTGTACATGTCTAACCAATAGATCCAATTGGAGAAGTACTTCTATTATTCTGATTCGTGACTTAGTTTCAAGACGGAACTGATTCCTCTGATTAATGATAGAGATGCTTTGGTGAAACGGACCCAACAGCAAAGTAGATGAAATCTAAAGAAGACATCTATTCTTCTGATTCTTCTGATTGGTCAATATCAAGCCTTTATGCATATCTGGCTTGTTTTGTTGATTGCAATTTTCTGTTGCTTATTACATTTATAAAAGAGACTTGCAAATTGGGTTGACCTACGGTACAGCTTGTTACCCAGGTTGAAAAATAATAAAGCAAAGATAAACATAAAAATTGGTGTTTCCAAGGTACTTTTCGCATAGGACATCAATGGTCCTCAGAAAACTGCCAGATATCTAGGACCATGAAGTCATATATATCAATATCAACATCCAGTACTTGAGGAGAATAACCTTTACTGCATAGAATACAAAATTATATCATAATTCAGCTCAAATCAATATTAATTCTGCCATTGTCAGAGCGTCCAGCAATTGCTCCCAGACCACGGGCTTGGGTGTTAAAGTCATCCGAGTGTTCACCTCCTCCATTTGCTTGCCAAGTCCATGCACCACTGAAACCAGAATTATAAAACCAGGTCACAACCAAGTCAGTTGATGTGATGTCTTAAGTCGTGTAAATTTGCACACTATCACAGATACAAATGTAATGTTTATAGGTTATCATGTAGTATCAACTAGTCCCACATAATTGATATGTATGTTTGACTTCTCTATGACACTGTGCAAGCTAGATCGACCCAAAAAAGTACAATGTTCATATTTATTACAGCAACCCGAATACATTAACGTACAGAAATTACACGAAGACATTATCTTCCTGGGTTATCCCAAAATCACAACCTAATAAAACATGATGTACATAACATAAATTCATACAATGTACTATGTATTAGCTGACTAATAGCTGTGCTGCTCACCTGTATCCTTGCTCATAAGCCCAAGTTTGAAGATCTGTTATGTCTCTGCCATCACCACCATCTTCACTGTATTCTCCGAGAACGTTTGGCTTACGAATGCCATAGGCACTGTTGGCAAGGATCATGGGGGAAGTTGCACTGTATGAGCCACCATATTCGTAAGTGTGCATTTGGTAAAAGTCAATGGTTCCAAGACTGTCACCTCCAGCTTCAACCAAGCATCTAGAGAATAATTTGATGACTATTGTGCATTATCAAACAGGCGTGACATCTCAGCTTTATTTGCAAAAATCATTTCCTCGCTTTACATGACATGGCCAGGCACTGAGGATAGGACATTGTAGATTTAAAACTCCAAGTCAGCTACTACTATAGTTCAATAAAACAATCATTTTTATCTGACAGTGATACCACTATAAGAAGAAACTACACAACAAAATACACGTACAGACAGATTGAGCATAAAAGTAGCCACTGCATTTTGGAGTGATCTGACACTTACGAATCCGTGTAGAAATCCCTATAGCCAAAGTTGTTAGTTTGAGATCGCTCAGACCAGGACCCAATGGTAGCCAGGGCTTTGGGATCTTCTCTTTTGATTGCACCAATTTGACGATTGATAAATCTGAGGAATTGGTAAACAGGAATATATGCCCCAGTCCAACCAGCACCGGAGCCTTGCAAAATGGTGCCATCAAAGCAGGGATTGGGGTCAGAAGTGTCCACATCAAAGCTGCCTTCAGGCTCATTGACGACTTCCCAAGCGGCCAAAGCTCTCTGTAATTAGCAGAAGAAATCTTTCAATATAAACTTCAGTTTCCAAAAGCCAATGAATCATGCTGATATAATCTTGCTTCGCACTCTAACCTTTGATTTCAATGCCCTGACAGTGGGTACCAAAACATTGCCAATGTAAGCATCCAGTTTGGCGTCATCCCACACCAGATCAATAACTGGTTGCAAAGGGGTAGTAGCTCCATTCCACAATACTAAAGTAACAAGAATGTTGTTTTCCTGGGCAACGTCAAGGTATCTGCTGAGATCATCAATGAAAGATCCTGTTCTATCAGGGGATAATGCATAACCATCATTATCAAAGTTTGGAGTGTCTCGTCCATCGGTGTGGATCCAGATACCTAAATAAAGCAATTTTATTTTATGTACAAGCATCATCAGCTGATCATTTATCCAGAATGGCTTAGATCTTTATGTAATAAATAATCCCTGTTGATGAAAATAGTTTCATTAAAACTATATTAACTTACGAACTGAATTGCCACCAGCCTGAGCGATGCGCCTCAAGTAGTCTTCTAAGGCTGCCCCAGTGCAGCATTCATACTGGCCATTTCCAAAGTCATAGCCAAAAGCCTCCCATGCAATGTTCATTCCAGACAAAAAGACCTTTTCTCCTCTGTAAACAAGATCTCCTCCAAATACTTCCAAATACTGGGCATAAGTGCCAGTAAGGCAAAGGGTGATAAGACACAATAGACCAAACATCTGCAAACATCAATATAACACTTATTTAGGATCACTAAATTACACGCATACAAATATTTTGTCGGAGTATCACACCCTGAGCAAACCATACCTTCCACTCAGCGGCAGTGCTGCTGTCCAGGGTACTGTTCCTCAATCACTGCTGCAGGCTTATATACATTGTAATTCTCTATCAATCCTGTTTTATCAAAATAAAAAGAGATGTGAAAGAAATCCACCTGTTATTATGTCTGATATATTATTAATTATGACAGGTCATTAAGCCATGAATACTGTGCAGCTGGTATTTTCAAAAATTATATATATATATATATATATATATATATATATATATATATATAGATTTTATTGACATGTAAAATATCATAAGTGATACATATGTCATTCAGTTAAAAGATAACATGAAAGAGACATTAATGTAAATACAGAAAGCAATAAAATTTCAATAATCAAGGTTCCAGCCACCAAGTTAACTTATAATACGTGTTTAAAATCCACATACACAATAGAAAAAAAATACAAGCCGCTAATAAAAACATTTCACTCTTAAAGTCCAAAACATGACAAGCACATCATAACTAATAAACTAATAAACTAAATTAATAACTGTGTGGATACAGGAGATGGTTTTCTCTACACATCGGCTTGAAGGAGAAACTTTCCTAAACTAATTAATAACTCAGGTTCCTTGTTTGTCATTATTGCTGTAAACTTAGTTATATCATCTAGAGACAAGAAGTTGTTAATAAATTTAGTTGCATTCAAAAAAAGGTTAACACGGTGTTGCTCATTACCAGGACAGACAATCAAACAGTGAATTTCGTCTTCTACAAAGTTTAACGTACACTTTTCACATATTCTATTTGGAGCAGGAATTATTGGTTTATGGTGTCGACCTGTTTCAATCTTCAGGCTATGTGAACTTGTCCTAAATCTAGCTATTTTAGTTAACACTTTGCGAATTTGTTGCAATTCAAGATAAGGTTCTATTCTACAATCAGTTTTAAATAGTTTATATGTCCTAAGTTTTGGTTGTTGTGAACTGTCATTTATTGCATTTATAAGTTGCTCATGTTCGGCTTCATAGAGTCTTAGTTTCACTGTGTTAGAGATATTATCAACGTCAAAGTTTCTGAGGTTACTAATATCATATTCAATGTTGCAGTTATTTAATACATGACACACTTTACTGAACCAGTTATTTCCATTTACTGCATTCACATAAATTTCCTTCTGAAAATTTAAACATTTCTTAAGTAAACTGTCATCAGGTGCTCTTTCCAATCTTATCCAGTAATTCACCATTCTAATTTTCTGTCTGACATGCAATGGGAATCTACCTGTTTCACCATAGACTGCTAAAGATGGTGTTTGTTTTCTAACTCCTAATATGTTTTTAAGATATGCAAGTTGCAAATTTTCTAATTCAGGCATAGATTTTTCACTTGTCCATATTTCACTATTGTACTCCAGGATAGGTAAAATATAGGTATCAAACATTCGAAGAGATAGCATGGGATCGATTTTTCCTAATGCTTGTTTTGAATCACCTTGCAGTGCAAAGAGCGCTTTATGAGCTTGTGTTGAGAGGTATTCCGTCATCTTGCTATGTATTCTACGCTTATTAGTAAGCATATGGCCAAGATATTTGAAGCTGTTAACATTTACTAGTTTTTCCCCATTACAGAAGAAGGTGCTTATTGCTTTGTTACCAATCTGCATCACTTTGGTTTTACTAACATTTACAATAAGGTGCCATTTTTTACAGTAATTATGAAGTGAATTTATACTATTTTGCATGCAATTAGGAGAATCAGCTACAAGTGCGATGTCATCGGCATACAATATATGTGTAAGAGTAAAATCACCTAATGTTATTCCATCTGATTTTTCAAGATGATCGGGTAGATCTGACATAAATTCATTGAATAATTTTGGGCTGAGGATTCCACCTTGTAATACCCCACATTTGCTGTCAATAGAACCACCGGTATTACCACCTTGATTTACTCTTGCTTTTGCCTTATCATACATACTAATGATAACCTTGAGCATTTTGTCACCAATATTCTGCTGCATCAATTTGTAGTACAAAGCATTTCTATTAATGTAATCGAATGCTTTAGTAAAATCAACAAAGCACAAGTATACAGGTTTTCGCATTGCTTGTTGGTAACTTATAACTGTGTCAAGAACAAAGACACAGTCAGTAGTGCTTGACCCAGGGGTGAACCCAAACTGACAAGGATCATCAAGATTTAGAGCCTCATTTTTAAAGTATAATCTGCTATTTAGGATTGAGTCAAAAATCTTACCCATTACTACATTTACAGTTATTTTTCTATAGTTATCAGGATCTGTGCGGTTACCTTTTTTATGTAAAGCATTAATAAGCCCTTCTGACCACTGAGATGGGTATTCACCTTTATCAAAAATGTGGTTGAATACAGCACAAAATGGTGTTATAAGATTTTCACCAGCATATTTATAGAATTCTGCGGGTATCCCATCAATGCCAGCCGCTTTATTATTTTTGAGTCTCCTGAAATGCAGGGCGACCTCTTCCTCAGTTATTACATTATCACAAATATGAGTAGATAGTTCACTACTGATTATAAATCAAGTTTTTAAATTTTTTATATCAAATCTGAGGACAGTGAGGTCCAAGAAACCCATGGTAGATCTTTTGTACAACATCTTATTCGGACCTTTTGTACATGCAGTCACACTTTTTGACATGCTACACCAATGGTTTTCAATGCTCCAATGCATGTTAGAGATTGTAAAATGTCTAGTGGACTCAGCACAGAATCAGAGACATATAATGCATTTAAAACAAGGAATACATTGTTAAATAAAACAATCATTGTAATTTCAGATCGACAGACTGTCAAGACAAAATTTCCAACAAATCTAATTTGGACAAGAATGTGATTGCTCTCTTATGTAGTCTTGTGTAACTATTGTTTACATTGTAGTTCATTCAATCATGCTTAATAGTTGATAGTTAAAGTCAATATAATATTATGTAACTGCTTTTGTTCACACAATGGAATACAATAGGCTTTGTGAATGCACAATGCACACAATAGCTTGTTTATGTTTTTTTACCTAATTCATTTTCTGGATGTTTCTTCTTTGGGACCAAGTATAAACTCTATATAACAGCCAGAGTTTATTGTGCCATCTTGATGCTTCATTGGAATTTATTGCTACATTACTGGAGAGTCATTACCTTTGTGATTTACCATTATTGAAGAGACTATAATTCAGGAATATGAGGAACCATCAAATTAACACCAAGGACTGTATCAGGGACTGTATCCAGTACTGTGGAATACCATCAGGACCACAGGATCACACTTAAGGATCAACACATCAAGAACTACACCCACAAGGACAACACATTAGGCTCACAGGGCCACAAGAGAGGATTTTTAAGTCCCATTCACACTGTCATGAGTAAGACAGACGAGTGGCATAAGGTGGTTCGATGATTGTTCGTGGGGCGTCCGTAGAACACTCGGCAGACGTCCATCAGCCGCTCGGTGAGTGGTCCACGCATAAGGAGGAGGGATACAGAGATGAACGGTGCCAGTGCAGACGGTGGACGGCAGAACCACGGGTGGACCACTGAGGTCCGCCAAGCGTTTCTCGAGCATTCCACCAGCTGTACAAGAGTGGATAGCAAGTATACACAAATGGACAGCCTCCCCTGTGTACCTGCGAGTTAGTACGAGTGGCCACAAATTGCCGCGATTGGCCACAGATGTACGTAGATCACTTGCCAAACACTCGCCGAGCGACTCCCTTGTGATTTCCATAAAAAGGTAAACAATTTCACTTGTCGAACGTCCACCAATTTTTAAAACATGCTTAAAAATGTTTGCCCTCTCCACAGATATTCATGAGTGATCTGGAAGACCTACAAGCATTCTACAGATTAGCAGGAGTATCCGTACATTTCTTGCTCATTGAAATAAGTATGAACAAGGATAAGCAGGAGAAAAAGAATTTCGTCATCTGAGCTCACTCACCATCCCGTGTACGCCCCTTTATTTTGTTTTGAAGGACTGTCAGTTTGAATATTTATTTATCTTTGTTAAAGTCGAATATGGTTTGTATTCTTGTTTTGATATCAATTTGTTAAACTGTAAAATTTTATTTTTGTTGTGCATTGCTCCTGCTTTCACGTAACAACTTTCATTTCAGATCAACAAGCGTCAAACTCCAGTATATGCATCAGTCTGCTTGTTATGTGGGGCAATACAACTCTTATTGCAATAACCATCGTTGGATGAGTGACCTCAACCTAGTTTTCAGGTCAGAGGTGTTAGATTATTCTCTACCTATTATAATAATTAATTCAGGTCTCATACAACACCAATTTTACAAAAAATATTTTGTTCTTGGGTATTTTGATTTTCCAATTTAGTATTTTCATATTTCTTTTGAATAAAAAGGAATCAATATTTCAACTGAGAAATTATAATTGAATTACTATTCACTGCTTTTTTTTAAATATTATTTTCCTTATTATTGGCCTTGGGCCTCCAAGAGATTGCTAGTATTAAACTTAAACATTGGAATTGATTCAGTATATTAGGCAGTTTATAAGTTTTAGACAATTTGATGGGCTAGGACCCAAGACGCAAACAGAAAACCACAAATTTACATTACTGAACAGAAAAGACTGGTTCTAAATTTCAGATTTATCAACTGTTTAGTGGGGTGTATGTGTTAAGCACCAGATGACACTGTCAGTGTCAGGCGTGTTGTGTACTAGCTCCTCATATTTAGATTTCTTCTAAAACATATACACAAGTGTAAGAATATAGCCCTTCTTTGAAGCTGTATTTAACAGAAAATGCATTAATCCACCCGGGACCAACATTACACATTAAAAAGTTTTTTTTTTATTGAAGTTCCTCTTCAATTTGGCTTATAATCCTGGTTGTAAAATGCAAGGATATATATGTCTTCTCAAATAACATACGAAGGTGATGATAATATAATTTACAGCTAGTTTACCTGAGAGGTCATTCAAGTCTGAACTATGTATGGAGAAATAGGTATAGTATATAGGGGAGCCCTAGGCATAGAGAAGCTAAGTGTAGGGAGCACTAGGTGTTGGGAAAGCTTGGTGTAGGTATGTAGGGAGAACTAGGTGTTGGAGCGCAAGAGTGTGTATTGCTCAGAGCCCTATTTTGGTCCTAGATAGTTCCTACATAGTTCCTACAAAGTTCCTACATAGTTCCTGGTTAGATAGTTCCTAGCTAGTTCCCTAGAAAGGTTCTTGAAGTTTTGAACCTAGTTCCTAGATAATTCCTAGATATTCCTACTTAGTTTCGAGATAGGTCATACACAGTAGTTCACTATACAACATTATTATTTCATACTGTAGTTCCCAGTTAGTTCATAAACAGTTCTTAGATAGTTCCTAGAGACTTCCTACATCCTATTATTAGTAAATAGACACCACTCAAAAGTAAAGACATCAACTATCAATTAAATTTGCTGTCATATATTATTGGCATTATTTCAAGGGGAGAGGGGGGGGGGGGCGGGTTTGGCCTTGATATTTGTTATATTTTTCCTTGTGAAAAAAATTACAGTTTCTAAAATACAAATGTCTAGGAACTGGATATTAATATATGCAGTGAGCCACAATGTTTAGTTAAACTTTATAGCTATATAAATAGGTTATCCAATGAATACACTCTACATTGTATATGCTACTATTATATATGCCCAGATATCTATGGCACATTTTTCCTCTTAACAAATGGTCTCTGACATACCAATGTCAAGCAACTGGATAGTTATTTATGCAGTAAGCACCAACGTTTAGTTAGACTTAATTGCTATTAATAGGCTATCCAATGAATACACTGTCATCTATATTCTACTGTTATATATGCCCAGTTCCTAGATATCTATCATATTTTTTCTCTTAAAAAAAAACAATAAAAAACTCTCTGACAAACAAATGCCATCTGTGTTATACTATTCTATATGCCCAGATATCTGTCAGAAAACCGACAATTTGTTGGATAGCCTATTAAATGTAATTTAATTATTAAATTTAGTTAATTAATAATAATGCTACTTCCGCTTCCGCGCACAGCTGACTTCGCCTGGGCCAATAGGAGCCCTTCTCTTAATCTCCTTATCACTCACTATAAATTCAACCCCTCAACTCCCTTCATCATTCGCTTCATTAATTTCCATCAAGATCATTGCATTAGCACCATGCACAATGCACACAGAGGATATGTGCACCCACATGCTGTTCACAGTTGACCGGAAGAGCTGCTAAGCTGTTGAGTCAGCTAAGTCCTTCACATCTACATGGTCTCCATTCTTCAATCCATTGTGTCCAGCCGTCAATCCACATCACTTCAACAAGCTGTTACCTGTGGTGCCAAATCCAGTGGCACAACATCCTACACAATTATTTCATCATATCAGCATTTTGTAACTTCATTGAAGTAAGTTTCCTACATCTACGACTATCATGACAAGAGGAAAAAAGAAACCACGAAGTTGTTCTGCCTGTGGTAGGGCCACAAGAGGTCATGACGGCCCATTTGGTCCTGGAAAATGCCAACAAGCAATGTCAACAAGCAGAGTTGAGGCCATGCCAGCAGAGGATGCCGTAAAGTCAGTGGATGAGGAAATTGGGAGGCTCAGCCTAGATATTTCATACAGAGTGGATGATGAGAATGATGTGGAATATAATTATATGCAAGAAAGCGAATATTCAGAGGATTTCACCCAGCCCAGCCTGCAGAAAATTGAGCACGCAAATACTGAGAACATGCAACCAGAGGGCTCTTCAGGGGTGGAATTCACTGGCAGCGGTGAGCGGGGGGGAACCCCTGCCTCGAGATCGCTAGGCTCAAGGTACGAAAGTAAGAGAGAGTTGTTAGAAAGTGAGCTAAGAGAAAGAGGTTCTAGAGAAAGAGATCTGAGAGAGAAAGACCTGAGAGAGAGAGATCTGAGAGACAGAATTTTGAGAGAAAGAGATATAAGTGAAAGAGATTTGAGAGATAGACATGTGAGAGAAAGAGATCTGAGAGATAGAGATGTGAGAGATAGAGATGTGAGAGAAAGAGAGATGAGAGAAAGGGATGTGAGAGAAAGGGATGTGAGAGAAAGAGATGTGAGAGAAAGAGATATGAGAGAGATGGAGGTGGGAGAGAGAGAAAGAAGGAATAAAGAAAGAGAGAGAGAAACTAAGGAGAGAGAGATAAGTGAGAGAGAGTGGAAAGAGAGAGAGTGGTCGAAATATTGCGAAAGCCAGTGGAGAGCCAGCAATTATGTCAGCGAAAGGATACGGGCCACCCGCCCGCTGTCGGACATCCTATCTGGAAGAAAGGCTAATCTAGACCGGAGCGAGAAGGAAGTCAGGTTTGGGATAGATAGAGAACCCCTCAGCAGATCAACCACCAGGAATCGTGAGAATACATATGACGTACAGGACGAACAAAGATGGCTGCCAGACCCCGACTTCACCCAGAAACCGCACTACAATCGTGAACGTGATAGCTGGGAACAAACTCAGCTGAGCGGCCGCCAGCACTCAACCATGGATCGCGATCGGCCAACAGAAAGACACGCTACACGTGATCAGCCCGGCACGAACGGCACCCTACGGGACGTCATAGCCGGATATAGCCCGCAAAAAACCCGACCATGGAGTATGTCGTGGCCCCATGAACTCAATCAACCCCAGCCCCCAAATGTGAATATGAACTCGCTCAGTCGTGAGCACCACAGCTGGGCTTGGCCCGGTGACCACAGTCCACCAATGGATAACAATATTGTACCGAGCATGTGGCTGGTCGTACTAGGGAGGCTGCCTTAGGGGGTGAGTTTATTGATCTTGTTGATCTTTTAAGCAGTGCTATCGCCGATTGCGATGAATTTAAGAGTTTTGTAAATACTGATGGTATAGTTAACTTTAAGTACCAGAGAAGCAAGAAATCTATTGCAAGCTCATTTAAATGGCTAGAAGCTTGGGGCACTTATGAATTAATCTTGTGTAGTGAACTAGGATTTAATGTTTTTCAGGAGATGGTTAACTACAGATCTTTTATATTAACCATGTTTCATAAGTTTAAACTTCCATTTGTATTCACATATGATACTTGCCATCGCCAAGCGCTCGGGATGCGTAGATCCTTTCTATTTTCAAGATTAAATCAAGAACTATATGTGATCACGTTTGATTCCGCTGCATTGCGAAATGTGAACAAATGCTCTAAATGCGCATCGATGGACCATTCAGTAACAGATTGTCCCTTTCGTGGCCCTGGGCAGGTCAATGACCTGTCCAGAAACAAAAAGTTCAGCACAGGTCAAGGTCAGCCACAGTTGCCCAATGAGACCTGCTTTAAGTTCCAAGACAATAAATGTCAATCTGGGGCAAATTGCAGGAGAAAGCATGTGTGTATTGGATGTGGAGGACAAGATGGGCACAAGTCATGTGCCAAATGTGCAAAACCCAAGTCCTAATTCAGTGATATTTCTGAACAGAAATTATTGGCAGACAATGCTTCCACTTGTTTATGATAAATGTCTAGCCGACTCTGTTTATTTACAATTATGTGAGGGGGTGCACATCGGACGCAGTGCAGCAACAGACATAATCATTTCGCCTAATTGGCCTTCAGCCATTCATTTTAGCTCGGCAGTATCGGAGGTCGTTGACTATGACCATGCAATGGGGAGACTTCACGGTCCCTTTGTGGAACCCCCATACAATCATTATGTAGTATCACCATTGGGGGCATTCCTGAAGAGGAATAGTACAAAAATAAGGCTGATCCATGACCTGTCTTTTCCCCCGGTCAATTCTGTCAATGCCATTATTGACCCTCATGATTTTTCTCTGCAGTACTCCACTGTAGATAATGCTGTAGAATGCTGTATAAAATTTGAGTCTCCATTCCTAGCTAAGCTAGATCTTAAAGATGCTTATAAACATGTAGGCGTACATCCGGACGACTGGCATCTCTTGGGTCTGGAGTGGTCTGAGTCTGGACAGCAAGCTGCCTTTTATTTTTCCAAGGTTTTGAATTTTGGTTTGCGTTCCGCCCCAGCATTGTTTGACATATTTGCAGGTGCTTTGAAAGCCTTCATGCTGTACGAAGGAGTAAGTGAGGACACAGTCCGCTACGTTGATGACTTTCTGGTGGTGGCGCCCACTTTATCTGAATGTCAGAGTAATCTGGACCTCATGCTGAAGGTGTGCCAGTCAGCTGGCTTCACAGTCCAGCCTGACAAAGTCACGCAACCTGCTACTGTGGTCGAGTTCTTGGGCATTATTGTGGATGCTGAGAATTTTGAGCTGCGCATTTCCGAGGAGCGTGCTTGTGAGATCAAGTCAATCCTCGCCAGATGGCGCTCTAAACGTATTGGGACTAAAAGGGAGCTCCAGAGCTTGGTAGGCAAACTAGCCTTTGCCGCCAGGGTCGTACGTACAGGTCGGGCCTTTTTGGGTCGCTTGATAGGGCTATCCAAAAGGCCAAAGCAACTGCACCATAAAGTCCGGTTGTCTGCAGAGGCTATCGCCGATATAGCATGGTGGGAGCAGTGCATAGGCACACACAACGGACTCTACATGTTCAAACCAGATTGGTCCATAGGCATTGTACACCACATATATACCGACGCGAGTAACTATGGGTTTGGTGCTGTATTCGGCAGTCAGTGGTTTGCCACTGTGTATTCAGGTGAGAGTAAAGATCTAGGTCATAACTCCATAAATTGGAGAGAAATGCATGCGGCTGTTAAGGCTCTTATCACATGGGCCCAGGACTTAGCAGGTCTCAAAGTGATTTTCCATATTGACAACTCCTCAGTATGTTACATTCTAAACAAGTTGTATACTCCAGTTAATCCAATCATGGAGCTAGTTAGACAATGGTGCCTAACGGTAGAAAAATATGGCATATCTGTGGCTGTTGTGTACATATCCACTCTGGACAATGTCAATGCTGACCTCTTGAGTAGAGGCCGAATAGACGAGTTCACAGCCCGTATGGGGCATTGTGTACCGGCACGTGTCTGGCCCTCGGGTATTCCATATTTTAGTCATATTGTCTAAAATCTCTTTTCAGATCTAGATCGACATGTCCTGGGATTAGTTGGCTCGGGTCTCGCATTTAACTCACGTCGAGCCTACTCAGCAGCAGTCACCAGGTACCTGAGATTCACCTCCACATATGATCTTGACCCATGCCAGCTCACAGAGCTGGCTGCTCTTAGGTTCATTGCATATCTAACTTCCTCACATCTTGCTCTCTCTACGATTAGAGTATACCTATCAGGAGTTAGAGCTTGGCTTATCTCTATGGGAGAAGCCCCTCCAGATATATACACTGTCTGAGTAAAGTGGGCCCTGAAGTCGGTGGAACGGGCTTCTCCAGAGCCGATTCAGGCCACTCCAGTGTCATACTTGATGCTTGCGCGTCTGCAAGCTAATATTATATGTAATTATGACACACTCATGCTTTTTTCCGCCATGAGTCTGGCATATTTTGCCTGCCTTAGAGCAGCAGAATATTGTTTTAATCCAGCGGTTTCAACTCCTATTACTCCCTCATCGCTGTCATTTCACAAATCCGATATTTCATTTATGATTCTCCGGGTCCCATCCTCTAAAACATCACTTAAAGGTTTTGCAGTAACAGTCGGCTGTTCTGGGGCCGACGTCTGCGCCTTTTGCAGCATGCGGAAGTACTTGTCCGCTAGGACAGCTCCTCTGCAGGACCCATTGTTCATATTCGAGGATGGTACCCCCTTAACACATAAGGCTCTGTCCAAATGGATGAGGATTTTGTTCCTTCAAGCAGGCATGCCGGTGGACCGGATCTCTCCGCACTCACTCCGTTCTGCAGTGGCCACAGATGCTGCTGCACTACAACTTCCAGAGTCAGTTATCAAACGCATGGGCAGATGGAAGTCAGAGGCATACAAGGTGTATGTAAGACCTACTGCCTTACAGCAAGCGACCCTCAGTGAACGCTTAGCTTCGGGTCACGTATCCTCTAGCACACCCTGCACGCGCACGCGAATCCTTTAAATATAATCACACAAACCGGCTCTTGGGAATGTCAAGCATGTTTTTGGACGTCCACTAGAGCCTGTTTTATGTGTATTTGTCGAAACTCATCTTTGAGTCATCGAGTGTAAGTGTTTGCATTACAGCCAATAAATGGCACATTTTCCAAACCTATGCCTGACTCATTGTTACTCATTCTTTATTAGTATTAAATGTAATTTAATTATTAAATGTAGTTAATTAATAATAATGCTACTTCCGCTTCCGCGCACAGCTGACTTCGCCTGGGCCAATAGGAGCCCTTCTCTTAATCTCCTTATCGATCACTATAAATTCAACCCCTCAACTCCCTTCATCATTCGCTTCATTAATTTCCCCCTCCCACCATCCCTTTCTTGTTCTTAAATTCACATCTGTAGTTCTTCATTTTCTTTGAACTTGATCAATGTCACATGTATTATTGACACTGTTTATACCTTATTTCAGTGTTTGTCTATGTAAGTACTTTGATATACATTTTGTAGCTCGTAAGGGTTCCTGTATTTAAGTTACCTTAACTTGTTAATATTGTTAATATTAATTTATTGGTAAGGACAGTTCGTTCGATAACATGCCAGTTTGAGTTACCTGGTATTCTTATTTTCATAAATTAAGATGTTATTATGTTCTAACCTGATAAAGGCTCTTAGTGGTATGGACGTCCACTAGAGCCTGTTTTATGTGTATTTGTCGAAACTCATCTTTGAGTCATCGAGTGTAAGTGTTTGCATTACAGCCAATAAATGGCACATTTTCCAAACCTATGCCTGACTCATTGTTACTCATTCTTTATTAGTATTAATAGCTATTAAGTCTAACTAAACATTAGGGTGGTCCTTATTTGTGATTGTTGAATTTTTGTAGTCTGACCCTCTCAAAATTCTCTAATCAACTAAAAAACATCACTTGCAAAGTTATACAAGAATAGATTAATATTTAGAGGTTGCTCAAAAGCCCAGAAGCTGTTGGCCTGGAATATTGAGTTGGTCAGAATCTTCCACAAAGAGATGCTCCTCAGTCACCAGAAATTACTCAGCTTATCACAAGCTTTCCCATTGCAAAAATGACCTCAAAGACTAGAAGACTGTTCTTAGTATCGACCCAGGCTGATATTTGTGGTGCTAAATTGCCTTTGAAACAACAGGTATTGGATTACTCTAATTACAATTCCTGAAGACAGAGAATTCCTTCTTGCTCAAAGAGAAAATGAACGTCAGGGTTCAATGGCATCCATTGACAAGGTCTTGGAAAAAAAGGAGAAGCGACAACAGAAAGAAAAGATGAAAGAAGAGGCTCGAAGACAGAAGTCAGAAGCCAGTCTTGCAATAATAGATGAAAAGGTAGCCTTAGAAAGCAGCTGTTCTTCTGCAGCAGAAGACTCCGACTCTGAGGAGCCTGTTGCTGGATGCAGCTCCAGGTGCCCCTCTAAATCCAAAACGAGGCCGAAAAGAAGTGATCACCAAACAACTTGCTGCTACACTAGATAGGAGTGGTGTGTCTGATCGATCAACCATGATGGTTGTCAGTGAACCTGCAAGAAGTCTTGGGCATAACCTCACAGACTTGGCATTAAACCACACTATTCGACGAAAGCGCTGTAATCTCCGGGAAGAAAGGGCCAGAGCTATCAGAACTACGTTTGAGCCAACAGTATTGTTGTACTTATTGTACACTGGGATGGCAAACTTCTGCCTGATCTTACTGGATCAGAGACTGTTGATCGGCTTCCTGTGTTAGTTTCAGGTCAAGGTTTTGCTCAACTGTTAGTAGTCTCCAAGCTTCAGACAGGAAGTGGTGTTGCTCAATTAAATGCTGTTGCTGATGTATTGAAGCAGTGGAGAATTTACCAGCAATTCTGTGGAATGTGTTTTGATACAACAAGCTCTAACACATGCCGCTTAACAGGAGTTTGCATTGTATTAAAACAGACACTTGGCCGTGATCTCCTCCACTTATCATGTTGGCATCATATAATGGAGCTGCTTGCTGCCGCAGCATCCACCAAATGTATGGGATCATCTTCAGGCCCTCAGATCCAGTTCTTCAAGCGGTTCAAGTCCCAGTGGAACTTCATTGATAAAACTGACTATAAAGATGCATTTACTGATGTGTATGCAAAACCATATGTTGAAGAATTCAAGGAAGATTTGATTTCATTCATCAATGAACAGCTTACCAAGTTTCATCCACGGAATGACTATCGTGAGTTCTTGGAGCTTTGTTTCCATATACTTAGGAGCTCCTCCACAGCATGGCAACAGTGTGAGATTCATGGCAACTTGGACAATGCACCAGGCCAGATGGATGGCAAAAGTCATCTACACATTCAAAGTTTGGATGTTCCGAGGGCAGTTCCATCTCACGGCACGCGAAGAAAAAGGCCTTCATGATCTTTGCCTTTTCTTCTGAAAGATCTATCTTAAGGCATGGTTCAACTGCCCTCTTGCAGCTTGTGCTCCACTAAATGATCTTTGCCTCCTTCAAGATCTGCAAAAGTATGCAGAAATCATTAAAGCCATTCTGAAGTCACCAGGCAGAAGATGGCAAATCATCTTTGGTATCTATCAGAATACCTTGTTGGACTTTTTGACATGGATGTAACTGATGAGACCAAATCACTTATGGTTGATGCCATGAACACAAATGAAGGTGAGAAAGAGCCTCTAAACAGAGCTGTAGTTGACATGAAAACATTAAATACGAAGACACTTCCCAATTTCACAACTAAAAATACCATGAAGTTCCTGCTGACCCTTGAAATCTCTACACAATTTTTGAGACTCCAACGTTAACTGATTTTCAAGCAGCAACCAACAAGATTAAGTTTCTGTCTGTCATCAATGACCATGCTGAGCGTGGTGTTGCCTTGGTCCAGGACTTCAGTGGCACCCTAACCCATGATGAGGAGCAGCTCCAGTTCCTCCCGCAGGTTGTTGCTGACCATCGCAAAAGGTTCTCTAATGCCCTCAAGCGGACCATGACAGAGCAACATTAAACTGATAATGTCTGGTACTGAGTAGAAGCCTCACAAATGAACACTCTTACAAGCTATCGCACATATACTGCATTTATGTGTGAAAATATTTCCTTTGCTGTACAAATGCTGTCTTGTTGTTGACATTTATCATTTATTGGAGTTTATTTAGGCAATATTTCATTTCAGTATTTGAACAATTGGGGCTCTTTTCTTTGCTAAATATATGATTCACATATTGATGTTACCTCAGAGTATAAGAAGATATCTTACAATTCTTGTGCATGTCCACTCTGTATATCTAAGTATGTCTAACGGTCGTTGATGAAATATACTTAAATTTGAATATTGCTGGATTAAAAAAGATATCCAAATGTGTAAAATGTGTGTATGTTATGATAATAAACATACAAAGTTGCCAAAAATTAGATCATTTTAATTTAGGTCCTTCCTGTGAGATAATTACTTTACTGACCAATATCCTTTATATAATACCTTTAGCTGCCTACGAGTAGAAATTCAAGAGCTTTGAGCAACCTCTAAATATGCGCAGATTTTTGTTAAATGAAAGATATTTAGAGGGTCAGAGTAAAAAAAAAGTGGATCTTTTTTTTTTTCATAATGGATAAGGACCACCCTACTTAACAGTGGTACTTACGGCATAGATAACTATCCAGTTGCTAGACATTTGTATGTCAGACCATTCTTAAGAGGAAAAATATGACATAGATATCTAGGAACTGGTGCATATAGAATAGCAGCATATAGATGACAGTGTATTCATTGGATAGCCTATTGATATAGCTATTAGGTTTAAATAAACATTGGGGCTTACTGCATATGTTACTATCCAGTTCCTACACATTTGTATTTTAGAAAGTGTGTTTTTTTTAAGAGGAAAAATACAAGACAGTGTATTAATTGGATAGCCCATACCCTTTTTTAATTGCACCTTCTCATTTCATTTATATATTCTAAAATGTACTATTTATAAATTATGAAAATAAATTGATCTAAATCTAAATCTAAATCTTTGCTATTGAGTCTTCCCAAACATTAGTGCTTACTGCATAGATAACTATCCAGTTTCTAGACATTTGTATGTCAGGAAAATATAGACCATTGTACGGAGCTTTTAAAGGGACATGCAAAGAAAAATAAAGGCTGGGGATTTTAGTTCGCACGAAAAGAAATTGTCGTTCGAACGAAAATATTTGCGTTCGCACAGAAATTTTTCCCGTTCACGAAAATATTTGCGTTCGCACAGAAATTTATTTCCGTTCGCACATAAACAATTTACGTTCGCACGAAAAAAAAATGCGTTCACACGAAAAAAAAATTGTTGTTCGCACTGAAGTACGCACTTAATCCCATAGGGGCGCCACAGCCCAAGGGAAAGGTCACAGTGAGGTGCAGACGAAACGGCCACACGCGAAAATGGCTACAGCCAAAAACGGCTACAAAATTGTATGGCATTCCCAAGACGGCTACAACCAGAAACGCTAAAATGAACAGGTGACCAAAATGGCTACAAGGTTTATTAACCCTCAACCAAAATGTCAACATGCTTTTTCAGTGCTTAACCAAAACGACAACAGGCAAATTACAACGGCTACAGATCAAAATTTATATATATATATATATATATATATTTTTTTTTTTTTACATTTATGGCTGTAGCCGTTTTAGACATAGCTTGTTGACGTTTTGGTAATTTACCCAAATATTGGTGTAGACGTTTTGGTTGTTGATGTTTTGGGTGTAGCCGTATTTGCGAGTGAACGAAAAAATTTGCGAGGGAACGAAAAAGTTTGCGAGTGAATGAAAACATTTGCGAGGGAACGAAAATATTTGCGAGTGAGTGAAAAAATTTGCGAGGGAACGAAAATATTTGCGAGGGAACGAAAAACATTGTTTATTTTTTTTTGCATGTCCCTTTCAAAGCTCCGTACCATTGGCCTTGTTTGCTGGGTCGACAATTCTCAATTTCCACAATAATATACATTGTGACAAAACAAAAAGTGTGGCCCCCCCCCCCCCCCTTCTCCCCTTGAAATAATGATAGTTAATTTAATGGATAGTTCATGTCTTTCATTTCTGAGTGGTGTCTATTTACTAAATAATAGGATGTAGAACTAACTGGAAATGATCTAAGAACTAGGGCACTACATGGCTAGCAGTTAACTATGAACTATGTACATGCATAAACAGTCTAGGAACCATGTATGAAATAATAATAAAGTATTTTGAACTACTGTGTATGACCTATCTAGGAATTAAGTAGGAAATATCGAGGAACTAGTAAGGAACTATCTAGGAACTAGTTTCAAAACTTCTAGAAACTTTCTACTATCTAGGAAATAAGTACTATGACTGAAATATGTATGAACTATGTAGGAACTAAGATCTATGTAGGAACTACGTAGGACCTATCTAGGAACTGCCTAGGAACTATCTAGAAACTAGGTTCAAAACATGTAGGAACTAACTAGGAACTGGAACCTAGGAACTGAGGTCAGACATCTGTTTGTGGAGTGGTTAGGATATTTGCTTCCATATCCAAGGAAATGAGGTTCGAGCATTGAACACACTCCACTTTGTGGCCTTTGGCAAGCCGCTTAGTACTCACTTCCACTGCTGAATACTCAATATTCCACAGGGAGCTAAGCTGGGATTGATTGAGGTGCAGCAAACCCAGCATTCGTTGATGCAGTGTGCGGAAGTCGAAATTCTTGCAGAGACAAAGAATAAGAATACCAAAAAAAAAGAGGAATTTAAGCCGAAAAAAAAAAAGAAATGCTGCCGAACAAACTCACAAAGAAACATCTTGTGAAGGCTCTAAAAAAAGAGCAAGAACCAAGAAAATATACGTGTATGAATTAAATTGAAATAATCACATTTATTATGGCACTCATACTAAAAACTTGGACAAAAACTACATATACAGTTATCAACCCTTTTTGATATTTAAAAAACTGAAATTTGCATCTATATTGACATAATAGTCATTAAGAAGGGGCAGTAATAATGACGACCAAAATCTCTGTGATCATGCAGGCTGTTTCTATTTGATAATTTTTTTCTTCTTTTTCTGAAAACACTGTTTTAAGGCTGCTGCAGTTTCAGAAAAACTGAGTTGAGAAACCTTACTTCTGATAATGTCTAATAAAAGAAAACCTTTTTCATACAACTTTATAGTACAACATTTGTCATTTGTCCTGGTTTCAATTTATAGTGAGTTGACTTAAAAAGTTGTATAGAATTTTGTCTAGTTTTTTTAATGATATATCATCAGTACCTAAATACAAATTTGCAGCCTACAATACAGTGTCTATTTAGACTTTTTTTTTTTTTTTTTTTTGCAAATCAGCTGTCTTAACAATTAAGGAAAAACCATTTAAAATTTTGTTTCCTATTTTTCACTGGTTGCGCTGCAATGCACTGGTTCGACCCTTAAGCAGCTCACTGTGCACATCAGGCGACCTTACACCAAATAAGGTACCAAAGAACACCTGCCACGGGCTAGGTCCCCTCACTGCTCAAATACACACCAGGAGGCCTAAATTAGTCAGTTAGCATGAAGATCGAGGGGCGAGTAGCAGCTGTAGTTGGGGCAGCCCAGGGAGTAGGCTTGGCCTATGTTGTTGCTCTGCTGGACAAAGGTGCACAGGTAATGTACTCATTAATGTGGTTATTCGTATGTATGCAAATAGCTAAAATATTGCAATTCAAAGAAGCATGACCAAAGTGTCAATGTCGCCCACATACACTGAACTGCTGGCGCCCCCTAATTGATAATACAACATTTAGGACGGAGGTTCTTTGGCGTAGCCAGGAACTTTTGAAGGGGAGGGGCAAATGGCCAAAACTTTTCCTTCATCACATTCCAAATTGCTACCAGCTAACTACAAGGAACTGGCTTGCGAAGCTATATGCCACCCGAAGCAGTCTGTGTGTTGGGCTACTAACCATCTGTATGCACGTGTTAATATCTTGGTAACTAGATAGATAGATAAATTTTATTGACACTTTTTAAGGTCAAAGTTGACCTATTTGTAGTACAGTAAAAAATATAAAAATCAAAATACAGGGGGAAAAAAAAACACAAATACATATCAATGAAAAACATATTTCATTTATACATATCAATATCAATAAAAAATATTGAGTTGGGCTGTGTAGTGCCGACAGGCAAGAACAGCGCAGAAGTAGCACCTACCTCTACCAGTGGTCTACAGTTACTGTTTTATCCATATTTTTTTTTATTCATTTATTGGCTTGTTTCCTTTTTTCTCTTTATTTTGTTAGTTATTTAGACAGACTAAGGAAGTGCAGCATTGATTTTACATATCATAATTTTTATGGAAATTAGTTATTTATTTATTTAGTCTTTATTTATTTATTTATTCTTATAATTTATTTCTCATTTGATTTTCGTATTTCATTCTTCTCTAAACTGTGAAAGACATATTTCCCAAGAGTTCTAGTTGCTTCAGTTTGTTCTAGTGTCATACTTTTTATGAATTTTGTCTGTTGTGTTAGATCTTCATAATGTGGTACTAATGGTTTGATATTGACATTTAATAGTTTTATCCTTTCCTGAATGTCCAGAGGGCAATCTAAGAGGAAATGCATTTCATCTTCAACTTCATTTGATTTACAGTAGATACATATTCTATTTTCTTTAGGGGTATAAGGCTGCGTGTAACGACCAGTTTCAATGCACAAGTTATGCGAGCGTATGGTGTAGATTATGTTGTTGTGAGAGGTATGGCTCTGGTTTGAACTCCTGTTTAAAAAGTTTAAAGACTCGCAATTTAGGGTTAAGTGTACTATCGTTTTATTGATATCATACTTCGATCCATAAAATCAGAATACAGTAACTCTTTAATTTTATACAAGTCCCTATCAGTTATCAGTTGGTTTTGCCAGTGATGATTCATCTTCAGATCTTTCAAAATGTCATGGACTTGTGTGCACTATTTACTTGTCCTCTATCATGTAGTTCTAGTAATGAGAGGTATGCCTGTTTTAGGATGTGTGAGTCACTATAGCTTATAACTTTGCCAGTATTTCAGCAGTTGGTATTGTATTTTTAGTTTGAGTGGGAATCTGCTTAGTTCAGCATAAAGTGAAGGGTGCTTAAACTTTGTTTGACTTTAAGTATGTCTTTCATATAGACAAGGTGGATTTTTTCGAGTTCTTCACAAAATTTATTTGTGTACCAAATTTCAGAGCAATATTCTAGTATTGGGCTTATTTGGGCATCACTAGGTTGCAGGTGTCCTCCGGTTATTTTGATATTTGATTTCAGGGCATATACTGCTCTTTGGGCTTTTTTTACAAGTTTATGTGGGATTCTGTTTAAACAGTTGACCTTTTACATTTACAACTGTACCAAGATATCTATATTCATCAGTTGGGCTTATTTCACCTGTTCACTCTCTCCAAAATAGAGTTTCTGTGTGGTGATATTTTGACCAAATTTAATGCCATTATGTTAGTTTATTAAACTATCGCATGTCCTAGAATTCCACATGTCAATGACCAAATAAAAAAGCTATCTAATCAGTAGTTCTATCAATTATAGCGATGGTGATATTGAAGCATTCACATTTATTATTTTAACAGGTTTCATTTTAAAAGAAAAGAATTAGATCAGCTGATTAATAGCTATTAATATTAATAATCGCGTTCCCTCAGTTTAGTTATAGATTATCACTACACCAAATATTGCAGGTGATAATTGCGAGGGAATGCATAAGGGACTGCGATGTATTCATGAATTTCATTATCAATGATTATGTTTGAAATACGGATTTTTATGAGAATGGGAAAGTGCTGTTTTAAAACAATCCAATAAGGGGCTCCGAATGATTATAATATATGATTGTATCCAAGTTGACTGCTATGATGCTATTGGTTAATTATCTTCGTGTTAGCAGTCAACAGAATTTGACATGACCTACATATTTATATCACTACACACTATACATGCTATATAGCAATTGCAGGAGTTTGTAGACTAACCAAACAAAATAGTTTGATCATGGAGACAAGTCTACTCTTGTCTCCATAGTTAAAAAAAAACATTAAAATATCATGGGTCGGTTTCCTCTTTTTTTATATGGTATTGACTTTGAATCGAGGACCATATAGGTCTGAAGTGTTTGTTGTAAGGCCACGCTTATTTCATCTTTATGAAAAAAGGTCGCTCGGTCGAAAATGCCAAAGGGTCCAGGCAGAGGCATATATCAAGGAATTGCGAAGGGGGGGGGGGGGGACAATGAACACTGGCAGTGAAGCCCTTGTAGGGTCATACATGCCATCAATTTTTGGCCTTCGAAAGCCCCACGCCTACAACATAATGATTATTTAATTGCGAACTTCACTTTCATGTAGACTACAACGTATTCTGTGCTGTTCTCAGCTTAAGTCATGACTTCAGATTTGGATGACATTCACAAAATATGCAGTTGATTTTTTTTCATAAAACAAACTACCTCGTATCCACTAAGTGTAAAGCATAATATAGAATCAAGAGTATAATACATTCCCAGCTTCAGTCTTTCAGTGACAGTTAGAGCAGTATAACAGAAATGCCTTGTTTGGATGAAATTCACAAAATATATTTCACATTTTTTTCACATGAATGCCACGAAACCCATCCTTCTTCATAAACAATAACAATCACAGGGTGGGCCATTTATAGACAACCCATTTCTTGCTTATTGTCACCACTTTCAGGTGACAGATCAGTCATACGTTCTTGAGCTGTTGAGCAAAACTGTTTCTATTGAACAAAGTTATAACCAGAATAATTGCTTCTGTATCCCATAAAAGGTGAGCTTTGGAGACGTTCTCGTCGAAGATGGAAAAGCTAGGGAGGCTGAGTTCAAGTCTAAATATGGAGAAGACAAAGTTCTATTTGTGAAATGTGATGTAGCAAAAAAAGAAGATGTCGATGGTAAATGTTTTGATACTTGTTATGCAGTTACAAAACATCGTCGGTAATGATGCAAGTGAAAGAAAGGACTCGCCATATCTGATACACATTTTTTGTTTCTGTTACAGAATTCTTTTCAGCGACCCTAGCCAAGTTCTCACAATTGGACATAATCGTGAACAATGCTGGAATAATAAATGAGTTCAACTGGGAGCACTGTTTCCAAGTCAATGTGGTAAGGCAAGCATCCATATATTTCATGACAACACTTCCTCAGACAATCATGACAATGACACAAACATAACAAGCAATATCCATCTTTCAGTTTGGCGTGATTCGGACCACAGAGGCTGCAATGCGAATTATGGGCAAAGACAAGGGAGGATCTGGCGGAGTGGTTGTGACTACTGCATCTGTCTCAGGTTCATGAATTAACAACTCTGGAACACCATGTACATATTGTATCATATTACTGCGAAGATTAGCTACGATGACACTCTAACGTCTTTTCTTATTTGGTCTACAGGATTATATCCCGATTATTGGGGTCCAGTTTACTGTGCAACCAAACATGCAACCGTTGCTTATACAAGAGCTTTGGCAGTAAGTCCTTGAGAATAGCGCTCCAAGGTTATATGACTTTTTAAATTTAAAGAACATAGCGAGATGATATATATCTGACCTTTTTTTTTTAGTTGGACATAAACTATAAGAAACATGGTGTGCGAATGAACGTCATTTGCCCAGCTACAATTGCTACAAAGTTCGGCCAGCAAGTGAGACCAGACCGAGCTATCAATGTTGAACAGAAGTTGAAGGACATGAAAACTGAAAAGCACATTCCGTAAGAAAGCTTTAGCATACTTTTCCCTACACTGTGGACTTCTTTTAGTAAAAAATTGTTAGTATGTGATCTATACCTATGCTAATCTCTCTTTGCAGGCCAAGCGATGTAGCTGATCTCCTCATCAGTCTCGTTGAAGATGACAGTAAAAATGGTACAGCCCAACAAATCACTGCAGACGCGATCAAACAAATTGACTTTATGGAATTTACAGATTAATGTAATGCTACAGATTTTGTATAATTTACAGATTAAAACACAGTGAGCACAAATTCTTCACGACTTGTTTCATCAATGATATCACATCAGTGACTGCAAATCATCTGATGTCAAGGTCTACTTCTAAGATTGACATGTAACAACATTTGATTCCAGACAAGCAGCAAAAAATTTTTAATTTATTAAAATTCCCATGTGACCAGTGTTGGAGAAATGGAAGTGCTGTATGTATCCAAGGTATTATTTGTATTTTACCTAATACCACATTTCAATTCTCATCAATATGTCAGGTGTTACTTCTTAACTGAGTTCAGAGAACTTTATGTTGAAATTCATTTGCATAATACACTTAAGTGTGAAAATGTGAGAATCATTCAACTCATAAAACTTTACGTAGCATCATTTTCCCCCAACACTGATTATGAAGAACTAGAATACTGCATATACATACTGCTGAAACATAAATCACAGACAAAACTATTTTATCCACCATCTCTCAAGAGACGAGTAGAATTCCACAAAAACTGAACTCAGATCACAAAATCAGTTTCAAAGAACCCCAAACATACTGTTGTACTTTCTACTTATTGCCATATATGCATAATATTATAACTTATGATAATTTTGTTGACAAAACACGAAGAACACATAATTTACAGGGTACATACACCTGCATGAAAGAAACTATTTTTGAACAGCACTTAGTGTCTAAAAATTTTCCTGTCCACCCCCCTACCACTTTTAAATGGAAGTCCTTAAAAAATATGTCATGTCTTACAAAATTGACATGACGCGATCAAGTACAAATTATAGCCTATAGATATGCTGTACATTCAATGTATCCTACTTTTTTCATTAGGCCTAAAAGCATAACATTATGTCCAAGATGTCATTGATTTCTATTTTGTTCCACTTGTGATTGTTTTCAGGACATAATTTATAATTCATGTAACTAGTAATATCACAGAGTTTCTCTTTAAACCTACCAAATGAAGTAAAAAGCATCACACTAAAATACAATTTTGGTGCTTTCATGATACATAAGCCAGAGACAGAAATGTGTAGAATATACAAAATATACAAATCCATATGTAATCAGATTAAAGCCTGCACATAAAATAATTTCCATCTTTTCTATCTATTCACAAAATTCATAAATCATAGATTACTAGCAATGACATTTTGTTATTTTTCTAAATGAAATACATACAGATTTAGGTAATTGGTATACATATTTATGTTAATACCACCTGGAGAAAAAACCAAAACTTTATCTTTATTTTTAAATCAACATAGTTGCTACTAACAGGTGGGTCTGAGTTGGCCTTGTCTGACCTTGGCTAACTCTATGCTGCACAATGCACATTCAATGAGTACTGCCCACATTCAATAGAATATTGCCCATATGCGATGAGCACTGCCCCTATACAAACTAGTTGTGATACAAGACTACATTTTGCGACAGGCCATTTCAAGTGTACCACCAACCATTCATGTTTAATCCAAACTCGGGGGCATCATGTTGCATCCACTCTTTTCAAAACTACAGCATGTTACTGACTGTCCATAAATTAATTTTACAGAGTAAATGGATACTTTATGCAGTCATTGAATATAATACTTATAGGGTAAAACTCCTCATAACTTTCTGTGTCATGGAGGCTTGAATACAACATTTACAAAACGTGCCAGATGCATTAATTGTTGAATTGTCAAAAAAACAGTTCATCACACGCTAAGATCTATGCATCTCCTCACCCATCATTTTTTCCCTTGGAACATTTGACATGCTGGTATGTCGTCAAGGTTACTTCCTCTGTATGACCTAAATAGTTGGTCTTCACCACACTCCTGAAAATTGGCAAAGGTATTGATTAACAACCTGTCCATTGTTATCAGTCATGGCTTATCAAATGTGCAACAGCTTGACAACTGCTGGACACATAAAATATGTTAATACTCACTCAAAAGGCATCAATAAAGTGTGGCCAAACTTTGATGTATCACTGCAGTAAAATCTGAATAGAAGACAATTGACTTTTGTGACTATTGAGATGCATCTTTCAATTTTCTTTTAAGAGGATAATCACTGATAATTGTTAATCCATGAATGTAAACTATTTGCTAAATTGGTTTAGGAATCAAATGTGACTGATATTTTAACAGCAATTACATTAAAACGTACACACAGCATACTTACGCAATATAACCTTCATCTCCAGAAAATGTAACATTAAGCTCAATGTAATGAGTTCTGTATGTTCTCATAGGCACTGTCACCTTTGTCGCATTTTCCGCTTCACCCATCACTTTAGTGTCGAACAGGACTGTGACTCTTAGATCAGACACAGTGACGCCAAAATAATTGTTATTTGTGATATTGTATGCATTCTGAAATAGCAAGAACATTTCTTTTTAAATTGCATGACTAGAGAGTTAATAACACAATAGACAGAAACGTTTTGATTGGTTTTAATTTGCCATATGGTTGTGATTTGTCAAACTATAATTAGTTTGAAGACATCGAACAAGGCTGAAACAAGCTTGTCAATGGCATGAAAAGCTTTGCTTGGTTAATCACATCAGACACAACAAGTAGCTGACAAATTTGGAAACTAAGTCTAAAAATAATGAAAATTTGCGAAAATAGGTTCTCGGCATTTACTTCAGCTACACACCGTAACATTTAAAACAGGTATAACCAAAAGGAACTTTAAAGCCTTCACAATTTTATCCTGCCTCAGCAAGTCATACAAGTTACCAAAACAGCATGCAAGTTTCTAGCCCTGGGGCGATGTTTTGCATGCCAGTTACACATCATTTCAGGTGCTATTAATACATACATAGCGTTAATCATTAATTTCAAAACACAGTCACACACTTACCCGAATCGTTAAGAAAACATACTGCTGTTGTTTGTCTACCACTGTATTGATGGGATTTAGCTTTTCACGAGAACTAGACAGGCTGACAGATCTTGGAAGCAAGAAAAACATTAACATGGCTCCGATGAATAGACATACAAGAATGGCAATCCCAACATACAGAGTTCTGCAAAAAAAGAAGAAGATTCTGTGTCATGATGGTGCGGAGGATCATTAACAATTCTATGCAACAATATTATATAAGTGACACTGATTTTAAAAAATTTGAACGGTTAAAAATATAATTATACTGACGTTCTTCTGGGTTTCAGTCGCTTGTCTGACAATGGTATGAGGGCAACCATAGTATTTTGTTGCTCTGGAAAAGAAATTCAACCATGTTAGCTCATTACTGAATGATAAAATAAACGTTATACACATTATTCAAGGCTTCAACCATTGTATCAGATCAATTACCATAATATTAATGCCAAAGTGCATCACTTATGATACAACCCCAGTTTTCTTACTTTCAATAAATACTCAGTGACGTTATTTGACACGTCAGACAGTGCTATAACTAGTTACCACCTAAAGTTTTTTACCTGAGAAAACATAATCCATCTGTTTACGCATTCTGTTTCTCAAACAAGTTATGCATTTGTTGCAGCGCCTACTTATTTCGAAATAACCGTAAATATAATACTCATAGGGGAAAAATGTGATGAAAATAAAAGAATCATTTGTAGCACTGTTTGACTACTACATACATTGTTAATACAGCCACAGCGCAATTGTCATAATTACAATAGACACAATGAAAATAGACGATATCACGCTTTGGGAGGCTTTATGCAAATATACATTTGTATCAAAACATAAATGTTCAGCAGTGTGTATAAGACATTCATTGTATGTGCTTCATGGTTCACAGGGCCACCTGTTTTTCAATAAATATAGCACAGAATACTACAGATAACCCTCAAATACTTATTTAACATGTCTGTATTTTGGACGCTATGATGTATTTCACCTGACTTGCTAAAAATGTGACTTTCTGTGCCATTGACCAACTAACTAAATTTGAATGATTTAGGTTTTCAAGGACATTAAAAGATGACTTTCAACATTGTTCAATGACATTAACATCAAAAATGGTGGTCACCACATTATATGACATGCAATCCTTCTGCAAGCTGACAATTAGAAAGCACATAGATTTAAGCTGTGCAAGATCTTGAATAACAGTTTTATTAAATTTCAACTGATCCAAAGACATGAGAAAAAAGACAAAGCATTACATGACAATGATGACCTATTTTCACAGCTGTACAAAATAAATTCATTATAATCTATTTCTGATGTATTGACACCGTGTCAGCCAATTTAAATCTAATTTTTTGTGTCGTTACACAGGGAAACATAAGTAAACACACAGATTGTTAGTAATCGGCAGGTGTTGCTTTACCACTCGATAGTCGTGCAATAAAAATGCAACACATTGGGAAATCATGAATATGAAAATTATATCTTTTATGTTGCAACAAACAAGAACACTGGTCATTAAATCCAGACTAGCATTATCAGAGACAAGATATGAAAAAAAAATTAGGAAAACAAATGTAGATCTATACAATGTAGTTATATAAGGACAAGGTATACATATTAAAATCAGCTTTACTTCTTAGCATATATTATTTTTTCATTCTACTTTTTGTGTATATCAATATGGTAAATAAAGATTTATTATTATTATATTATCATATTATAAAGGTCACTGCTCGGGACATGCCACACTTTAGCTTCATAATTTTTGCACATTGGAGTAACAACGAAATGAAACTTAAGATAGTACATATTTATTATACTATCTTTGATTAATCCTAGTGGATTAATCAGTATCAATACATAAAACCAACATTGATTTCATCAGTCCAACTCATGGGCCGCCATATCTTGTATTAACTTCACGTTATTATCAGATAGCTGGCAACAAGTCAATGAGTCATAATTGGTTACAATTCCACTTAGATAACTGAAATGACTCTCAAACATGCAAGTGCTATTGATTTTATTGATAAAATGATATGGAAACCAAACAATGATCAAAGCAACTTAAATGTGCACTGCGCAATATAGAGCTGTGAAATTACACATGTATGTATGTTGTACAAAAACACACCAATGAGCAAACTTCATTGCCAAGTATGGTCAAAGGTCTACACTTCTGCTCTGGTAGTATTTATTTTCTCCTTGTATGTACAATACTTCACATGTATGACTAACAGCATCTGAACTAACTGTTTTACAGATAAATCTAATCTGGCTAATTCATATTTCAGTTGTCAAAAAATTATTTTCACCCAAATAATGGCTTGAAAAAAGTGAATGAAATTTTCTGAGGTCACACTTAAATGATTTTGCAGCTATGCAATGCATTGCAGTTAAAAATGTATGCATTGGTGCTTTGACCAGTTGACAGGATTTCTTCTCAGCCTGTCTTTAGAACTAATCAAAGCTGACAGTAAATAGTCTATAAAGTTCTTATTAAACACATGCAAATATTGGCTGACCTTTTTGTGTTAATAATTCATAAATTCTTTCAAGTTAGTGCAATTTACTGTATGGGCCAGTTCATTCAATGCACCATATGGTAGGAAATATAAATAACTATTAACATCACGTATACTCAACAATAGCATAATTGATACAATAGCATAATTGATCAACATAGTTGTGTCAAACAAGTACAACAACATCAAAGCAGCCATGTTAGGACCACCTACATTTTTAAAACATCAAAATAGACCCATGACAATAATTGGGAAAATTCTGGAGCAATACATCAGATCACAAAAGCAGCCTATACGATGTAGACAAAATCCTGCTTGTTGTCCCAGTTATACATTTATAGTTATTATTTATGATTTTTTTAAAGTCAAAACCCATAGTGACAAAATTATATACTTCAAGTGTATTACACTCGGCGACAGTGAAATTTGCCACTGCAATAAACACTTATTAGATGGCTGTCAGAGCTATAGAATACTGGCAATGATATAAACAATTAGTTTTGTAACAAATCATGAACTTGCACAGTGGTGTGTAATAGTGTTTTAGGGGGGTGGCGAATCTCGTTGTCGTGGCGAATTTCACTGTCGCCGAGTGAAGGTGTTGATAAATACAAAATGTACACAATCAGTTACTTAAAACTACAAAATTTACATGAAGGTTAAGTGATAATTTGACAATATTATAACACCGATTAACGTCCACAACAACTTTGAACGTGACATAGCAGAAGTGACCAGGCTTGGGGACTAATTCTCACACCGAAGGAGCAACTCCCACCAAATAAGCATAAGTGTGTTATCATGTGAATTTTATGACACATTGTAACATCATACATATCATAAATTACTTTCACATGACCAAGATAAGTGGTATAAAAAGGCTTAGAAATTGTGAAAACATTCTTAGCCTTAATTACACATCTTCTTTATTCAACTAAAGTAAGTGTAAATGAATAAAGACTCTGGATTTCTTCCACTAAAGAAGTTATATGCATAATATGGTACAAGTGTGGTATCCCCTAAAAGATACACTTGGAGACATTGACAATTTGACATTCACCATGCATCAAAATTTAACATGTGAAGTAAACTGCAATAAACACCTATTATGTGACTATCTAATAATTGAACTTGCAAGTCTTGCAATGTGTATAATCATGCACTGGTGTCAACCAGCAATTTTAATCATTGAACTACATTGAATATTATACCAGTGATACGAAGGAACATGTATACCAGATGTGGCTGCACTGCCATGGGAACACTAAACTGCCCAAGAAAGAGCCTCTGATTAACTATCAATAGTTTGACAATATAATAACACTGATTAACACCTGAATGAAGACCGGTGCGTACATTAGAGAGAAAATACATCATGTACACGCAGTTGTAATAAATGCAAATCCAAGTCAGGTCATTCTGGACAGTTGAATGATTTGAACATTAACAGTGGAGCGTGCAACCTTCTCTGTTATATGGTATTCTGTTTCGTTAAATGCTAAAATTTTCGGTTGACGCCTGCGATACACCCATGTTTTCGGGGGGTGACGAAATTTAGATGTTGTGGCGAATCTCAACAGCTCTCAATGTCGCCAAGTGTACAATGTACATGCAGTGACCGAGAGCAAAGTTGCGCAACAGTCATGTTCAATGGGGAGAAAAAGTACCACAAGAGGACACCACTTAACAGATAAGTATAGTTTAATGACGTCGTCTATATTATGATGTCATCCATGCTACAATGGTGTATAGTGATGTCATCTTATTGTCTTTTTGTGTGCTACGGTCATAGTGCCCTCTGTAGGCTCTGTTACTTTATCTCTCTATTAAGGGCGGATCTAAAACACTATGAATGAAAACAATGATAGGTCACTTTTATCTTCCACTGTGCGCGGTCTGTCAGAAAATTTGGATCAGTCCCAGAATGTCATTAAGCTTTCGACTCCCCTATTGATGTTGGATACCAGCCACTCAGCTATTCACTATGAATTGTGGTTGGTTCTGTTTCTTGCGTGGCAATCTCTTCTCCGACATTTTGGGTGTCCGTATTTCGAAAATTTGAGATGTCTGATTGAGAGGCCGTTATATTAATTATTTTTTAGTGGTGATGAATTGACGATCATTCAAGTGTAAATTAAGGTAAAATAAAATATTTTGGAAATATAGTGACCCATCGTGACCTAAAATTCATTAAATACTTTAATAAAAATAGTCCATTATGCATATATATTATACATTGTAGAATAAATTATAGAAAGCCTGACAATTTCTGAGCCCTTTATGGTTTTCTTATCTCTTATGTAACGATTAAGTACAGTTGCACTGTCTAATTTCCATACGCAGAATTGATGAATTGTGTAATTTTGGTAAAGTCTCTGGCCCATGACCATGTCATCATTGTCAGGCAAGTGATGTAACCAACAAAATGTCCTGCAGTGCACATATTAGTATCAAGAAATCTCTTGGCAAGAGTCTAAACGTATTGATGCTAACACCACAGCCATTATCATGATTCTGTTTTGTTACTCGTAGATATATACCTTTGGAGATCCGACCGAGTCCTCTGCAAGTCGGACATGGAACGGTACCCTGAAAGAACTCTTCGTACGATTGCTCGCCATGCCCTGGCGTTGCAGGAGGTGTAGACCTTCCTGGGGGAACCATTTCTCCTAAGAGTCTGTCTGACATTTTGTCCTACTGTCTCTGTATCAGTTTCACTAAAAGTCTAAAACATTGAAGAATAACTCAGCTTGCTACCCTCTCTCATCCTCACATGATGTTTGACTGGATAATGTTGAAATAATCCGCTAGGTGGCTGCGGCCTTCACCTTCATGGGATCTGCGCAGCATGGGTTGTAGATAGTCTCCAGTCGAAGGATCCAAACCCCAAATATGAGTGACAGGGCATTTGACAATTTATTCCAAGACTACAACAATGAACCAATGATTCAGGACAATGGAAAGGTATATTTTCTCAAATGCAATGTCACTTTACCTTGTAATAGTTGTGTGTGTAAATCCATGCTATATAATTATGTGTTTTACGAACTAAAGAGTAAAGTATTCTTTATTCCTTAATTCTTTGCATATAGTAACTTGTGCCTTATTTTCCAGCTAAATGACAACATTGCTCAGAAAATAACTGAATGTATAAATGAAAAATTAACAAGCTTGGAAGATGCATTTGAATCTGATTTGGATTGGAGTGACTACACTGTCTATACTGGAATAACAGGTTATATACATTGTCATTATAGTCACCCCTGATTCCAACTTATACATTTTTATGTGTTCATATTCATGTGCATGCTCTTGACAGTGTACGTGATTGAATGAAAGTGTTACTGATTTATATGTGTCCTTCAGGTATTGCTCTGCTGTATGTGAAACTAAGTGAAGTATTCCCAGACAAGTCACAGACCTACCTGAAGCAGGCTTTAGCATTGACTGAGCCTTCATTAAAGCATCTAAAAAGAAGGAAGCTGTCTTTCCTGGGAGGAGATGCGGGGCCATTAGCAACAGCCACTGTTATTTATGATAAGCTGGGCAAAAAACCAGAAGCCAAGAAGGCATTGGAAAGGTAAAGGGGTGTTCATACTGTCACGTAGATGTTCTACGTACGTTATACATACGTTCTACGTACGTTCTACAACATTCTATGTACGTTCTTTCTTGGCCATACGTAGCCATATGTAGCCAAACGTAGCAATACGTAGCCATATGTAGCCATACGTAGCCACTGTCCATCCGTATGTACTCCCCATCCACTCACGTCCACTCATAAAATGCTTGTAAAACGCTTGGCGTCCGTCGTCCACCTGTCGTCTTCCGTGCCCATCCTTGCTCATCTGCTCATCCTTGAACTACTCGCACAGGTGATCTATGAGCGATCTATGAGCGATCTATGGTCGATCTATGAGCAATCTATGAGCAATCTATGAGCAATCTATGAGCAATCTACGACTGCTTACGAGTGCCTCATGTATGCCTCATGTATGCCTCATGTATGCTTCATGTATGCCTCATGTATGCCTCACGTATGCTTGGTGATGAACGTTTGGCAAGCGTTTGACGGACGTTCGGCGAGAGACATTGGCTGAGAGGTCGACGGACATCCGCCGAGCAATCTACCACTGCCTCAGGTACGCTCGTGGAAAGCATTTATACGAGATTAACATACCAGCAAGTGAGCACGTATAGTCCATTTGTGCCATACATGGTCATACGTAGGTCTTATACGTGACAGTGTGAACACCCCTTAAGCTGTGATTACTAATGAGAAGACTTTTTTTTTGCTTTCAAATTTTATTATTACATGTATATTAACACAGACTGTGTTCGAGAGCTGATGATGTCATCCACAGCAAGAGCATCCCTGATGAATTCCTCTATGGTCGAGTCGGTTATCTATTTAGTTTGCTCTATATTCAACACCATCTTGGCAAGGAGGCTATCGACAGTGATCTCATAAGTAAGGTAAGTTGAAATAGTTGTAAACTTACACTTGTAATCTATTTGGAATCATTCTCTCATGGTACCTGTATGTTTTGTACCATGCACTCACCAGTGCAGTTTAGCATTTTGTATGTCGTGGTATAAATCCTCATGTAAAACGGTTAGCTATTGTATATGAGCCACACCGCGCTAATATCTACTTATAATTGTGAGGTAAAATGTGTAACACCTAGGGCAACCATATTATATATACATTTCAGGTGTACAGTGCTGTTATTGAATCGGGTCAAAGGTTGTCATCGGCAGAGGGGTCTCACCAACCATTGCAGTATGAATGGCATGAGAAGAAATACATGGGCGCTGCTCATGGCCTCGCTGGAATTATATACATTTTGATCCTTGTAAGGCTATGAATATATGTACTAGCTAGCTGGCTTTATAATATGCCTATCATAATTCATACATTTCTCTGTAGGTTTTTCTACACAAATTTTGAATGGAGAAGAATTACAAAACTATATATGCAGCAAGTCACCAGTTGTTTAAATAATGTTCATCAATGATCAGACTCATAAAAACCTGCATTAGAAAACTATTTTCAGGCTCATGAGATGAACGGGACATATTCTTCATACCTAGAAAAGCTAGTCCGACCGTCCTTGGACATTTTAATGACACATAAATTTCCATCTGGTAACTACCCTTCATCAATCGGGAGTGCAACTGGAGATAAATTGATTCACTGGTGTCATGGAGCACCTGGGTGGATTTACACTTTCATCCTGGCATATAAAGTAAGATCATGTGTCAACCATGTCAATTTGTTCTTGGTTTGCTTTCTCTATATTTTGATATTTAATTAACTTAATGAAAACTTAACAAACTGCTCTTTGTTTTAACAGGTTTTTAAGGATGAAAAATACAAGTCAGAAGCATTATCATGTGGTGAGGTAATTTGGAGTCGTGGTCTCCTGAAAAAAGGTTACGGCATTTGCCATGGAGTTTCTGGCAATGCTTATGCCTTTTTGGCCCTTTACAGACTGACTGGGGATTTGAAGTACTTGCACAGAGCCTTAAAGGTGAACTTGTATGCTTTTCAGTAATATTATATATTTGATTTGACTTTTTATATCCTTTGGAAGATACTATTTTTGTTGTTAACACATTGTTTATCACAGTTTGCAGATTGGTGCTGTGATTATGGTGAGCATGCATATGATTGTCGAACCCCTGATCGTCCATTTTCTCTTTTTGAAGGTACGTAAAACATTTTTTCTTTTTCATTTTGACAATTGCAGTGCTGCCACAGCAGATTTCCAAAAAAAAAGTATCGCCACTGGGCAAAAAAAGTTAAAGATTTTGACGGAAAAAGTAACTTGTTTAACTTCCAATTGGTCACAAAATTAATAACATGGCCACTGTAAACCTTCAATCTCCACTGCAAGGTTTCAGCAATGTCAACGTGATAAATGCTACTTTTTTTTAGAAGTAAACTATTAAAAAAGTATCTTGAAAAAAAGAATTTATAAATAAAGTAAAAAAGCTATTTTAAAACTTATATATATATATTTTTTTAACAGGGCTGGCAGGAACTATATACTTCTTGGCTGATCTACTGCAGCCAAACAGTTCAAGATTTCCAGTATATGAATTGTAAAATAACCTCTAGCACTCTTTCCAATTTATTTTATGAATATATATGCTCAAGATTTTTTATTGTGGTTATTGCTTGTCATCTTATTAATGAAAACTTAAATCGATGTTTTCTGTTTTTTACAACTGGTGTATATTTATTAGGCATCTGCCACCATATGGACGTATGGTAAATTTGATTTATCATAAATTTATGTAATAATAAATAAACAATCTATTGATATAACAGTGATATCTGATTTTGTTTTTGCTACTTTTGAAGTCATTAATACGTTACATTGAAGGAGTCTATGTTAATAGCCAATTAACTCATAGCCAATCAATAGAAATCCTATCCCAAATATCTTCTTTGTTAAAATACATAAAAAACAATCCAAGACAGCTACGGAGTGCGATCAGGGCAGAAAGACCCTGCAGCTGAACTTGGCTAACATCCAACACAACAATAACATTGGCAGGGGGAAATCACCTGTTGTAAAGTGTTTTAGCGCGATAGACCTGAACCATACGTTTTGGTGATGGAGACATTGGTTTTGGTGACGAAAGCGTTTGTAAGACATTTTAGAGACGTTTTGTTAATATGACTTCATGACAACATCCAGATGACGTGCCTTGTCCTTTGCTCAGTTCCATCATATTTGAAAGTATGCAGTGATAAGGGGGATTTAATGATCCCATTTCGTCGTTTCATAATGAGGAGAGTTTTTTTATTACTATCCAAAAACATGGTCTCTGTGCGTAAATTCTGGTATGCAAAAAAGTCTGCCTTGCGAGATCTCTATTCATTATTATAAAATGAGCACTTTCCCAACCACAACGTTGTCAATAGATAAATGTATTTTTAACAGCTTTTCGTGCTTTCTTCACAGCTGGTGTCTAAGTCATCCGTCGAGCACTTTTAACAGGTTGTTCATTTGGCACACCACCATCATCTTAATCATAAGTCTTGACTGACGAGTGTGCAATGTCAGCCACAGGTGATTCACCAACTCAGATTTTTCACAAGCAAAGCTATTTCCGTCTGAGAAAATTATCCCACAACTGCTACAGCTTCAAAAATTAGGGTATTTTTCTTTACAGGAACTACAGGGTTCCTTTTTCCTTTTACGTCATGGCCAATGGTGCCTACTGGTGCTGGTACGATACCCAGTACAGAACAGACAGGGAGTTCACAATGTGCAGTTGGGATGAGGTACGACAGGACCTCGAACTTCGAGCATTTCGCCAGCCATCCCTGCACAATGGTAAGCCCATCCGGATGTCGTCCGAAGTAAAATAACATGAGAACTTGCACTTGGTCGCATTGCAGGTCCTTTTCAGCAACCCCCTCTCCCTCATTTCAAAACCTCCCCGATAGTACTCCGTGAAAAGTCCACACCTGGTACATACCGCCTACTTCATAAACTGTCCTATCCTTATGACCACATTTCAGTCAATTACAATATCCCTAATAAATTTAGCAGTGTCAACAATATCTCAACACATTCATTGCTCTTTGCTCTGATATTGGTGTTCCCATAGCACACCATAAAACAGAAGGCCCCTGACGTATCATCACCTTCCTGGGCATACAACTCGATTCCGTCACTATGGGCCCAGGCCAGACTCCCTCCGGAAAAACTGATTGCCTACTCCACCAGCACCAAACTACTCGCCCAGACCCAAACATCCACCTTAAGAGACCTGAAGTCGGTCATAGGCAAACTCAAATTTGCTACCTCCGTTATCCCCTCTGGCCGACCTTTCCTTTGCCAGCTTCATAACCTCACCATCGGGAAATTAAATCCCAACCAGCGGATACTGCTCTCCGACGCTAAACAGGACCTCCTGATGTGGAGCACTTTTCTTGCCAACCACAATGGCAGAACAATCATCCGCCCCCTTTCAAGGGTCAATTCCACCTAAATCCACCTGTGCGCCGACCCCTCCAAAACTGGCTTCGGCGCTACTTATGGCCGCGCCTGGATCCAGGGCCTCTGGCCAGAGCACTGGAAAACTTTGCACATCTCCTTCCTCGAGTTCTATCCCATATACCTTACAATTGCCATGTTTGCACTAAAGGTGCGCAATTCTGCCATAGTTTTCCACTCTGATAACATGGGCATGGTCGAGATCATAAATAAGCAGTCCTGCAAATGCTCGTTTGTAATCCAAATTCTCCGTCCTCTTGTTCTAATCCTCCTACATAATAACATCTCCCTTACCTCGCAACATATCCCGGGTATACAACATGCCTTATGCGATGCTATTTCTCGCCAACAGGTCACTTTGTCTCTCCTCCATCGATTTGGGGCCGCCCTGAGGCCAGACAACTTCAGGCTCAACTGGACCAAACACTAGTGGCGTCCCTCCATATCTACTACTGCACGTTCTTATCAGCACCATTGGCAAGCATCATTACATCTGCCCCAATACCATTACACTGCCGGGATGACCTCCCACTTGTACTAAACCTCCTTGTCTTCTAGACTCCACACCTCTGCTTGAGGCTTGGCGTTTGCCAGCTTCACCTGGGAACTAGGGTCTTCCTTCATAAGGGCTTTGCGTTTGTCAGCCTGTTGTTGTCAGTTTGGCGTTTGCCAACTTCCAGCTGTTGCATTTTGGGATCCATCAACATGCCTGTCATGTTGCTGTGGGACTTTGGACCCAAAATGATTTAATTATGAAGACTCTGTATTGTGACTGTATTGTAACTCTGTATTGTGACTCTGTATTGTCCATACTGTATTAGCTTACCATGCTAATGCTTCACTTCTTATAGCTAGTCAAACATTTGCTAGTATTACTTATTTTAATATTCATGTTATATTGTGTACATTAATACATAGTCAAACACTAGTACTATTTACGTAATTCATCTTCATGTTCTATTGTATTCCAGATGATTATTATTATACCTAGGTCATTCGCAATATAATTCATGTGTATGTTACCTATTGTCAATGCATGTACTTAATTCGTCCATACTGTATACCTTAACATGCTTATAATTTACATATTAAACATTTTATCCCAGAGTCGCCTGCTGTTCTATTTCCAAGCCAAAATGTAATTAAGTGTTATTCTATAGCACAGGCATCACAATCGCCCTCTGGTGTAGCCCCCCCCCCCCCCCCCCTGGACCGCTGACTGCTATATATTTAAAGTAAGTATTAACAGTCAGCGGTCCGAGGGGGGGGGGGGGGGGGGGGCACCAGGCACTACCAGAGGGCGATTGTGATGCCTGTGTTCTATAGGGAGACTTTTTTGCAGACAGAATCGTCTCAGTTAAACTGGTCTGTTTGGCCGTGCCAAACTCGCCCCAGGCCGAATCGACTAGCATTTCACACTAAAAGCAAAGCTTTCTCTTGTTACATCAAATGAATTTATGATGAACAAAAGTAAGAGTTTAACTCCGGGCTTGCTTCGTGGTTTTTCTGAACTGAACAGAGATAAATTGCAATCTTTGGAAGATTAAGAATTACTTTGAAGCCACATAATATAAACCCTATTTTATGAAATTATTATTTCTATATTATTAGGTTAACATAGATCATTTCATTTAATCATTATTATTACTTTTCATATTTTTGCTATTTTAATACTGCTGTTTTGTAATGGTAATACATTGTATATACTATATCAAAATTCTAGAAAGCTTATATAGAAGAATACCAGAACTTAGAAGCTTGCCTCTAACCAACCCTACCCCCCCCCCCCCCCCCCCTAGACGTTTTCTTTTCCCAGGCTGCGGCCCTGTTTTCCAATAGGAATACGCCACCTTGCGTTTTATAAGTCATGCATACCTTGGCGCCATCTATTGTTGATTTCGGGCAATCGATCAATGGCGACAGGACAGCGGAGTTGATAAACGTGGCATCAAAAGTTGATTTTCCACCTCAAGGAAGTTGAATCAAGGACTCGTAAGTAGTTAAACTTTGCATCCAAGTTGAAGAAATGATGAGTAGCTACATTGGCTGTGGGCTAAATCTCCCAGCTGGGCGAGAGCTGGTCATTTGCACGTTCTCGCAGAAAATGGGCTGGTCCCATTCCTTAGCCCTGCCACGAAGTGTCACTTGTCAAGCCCCAGCGACAGTGACAGGTGCAGGTTCGATCTCTAGAGGGATCCAATCAATGTAGTGTAGATTTGACATTTTTGATGTACTACATGTAAAGTATATTCATGAAACAACCTTCAGTGTGCCTGTTGTTGACACTGAATTATACGTAGAATATTTGGTAATCTCAACTGCAGGAATCTGACTCAGTTTTAACTTTAAGGAAGTAAAGGCTTCTTCGATCAAGGTTTCTATTGATATTGGTGTTCAAACATTACAAAAATGGCTGTGACAAAATAGTGCTAGGCCTCAGAAAATGTGGTCATGTAGGAGATTAGGTGGGAGAAGCCACAGAACTACACTGGTGAACACTGGACTGACACAGCTCTGTTATTAAAAGAATCTCAGGAATTCACTAATATAATATTTTAAGGTGATAAGTTAAACCAATACTGTATGTGTAATTTAGAAATTGAAGCCAGTTATAATATATATAGCTTTTATTGACACTTTTTCATATCAGAAAAGATACATATATGTCACATATTTACTCACTACGTCTATCTAAAACTACACCTACAGAAATATGATATACAAGTTCTCATTATTTTATACATAATATATAGCTTAACGTTCAAGGTCCCAGTTGCCATAATTTGATGTTTTCTGGGCAGAGTCCTGCTACAAGACATTCAGTGTTAAAGCGAAATAATATATATAAGTACATAGATAGAGGATAAATCACAGATCAAATCACAAATATTAATATAAATATTTGTGATTTGATCTAGAACTTAATACAAGGCCACCTTATCCATTACGCTGGGCACCAGTACATTTATGGGGAAGAACTGTTTAGAAGTTAGATCAAATCACAAATATTAATATTAATAATTTTATATAATTATAAGACATGGGATGAATATTAACAATTTCCCCATATCTTATTTTTATAATGAATATATAGTAGGCCTATGCCTATCCATTAATGCTGATTATTTTTGACTGTCCCTGTGGAACATCTTAAGACTGCTCATTTGCTAATGCTGTTACATTACTGTAATTAGTTATTTTTTTCTGACCAAAATGTGTTCCAGAAAAATAAATGTGATAACAATCCAATGCAACTGGAAAATCCATGTATAACAGTCTAGTCTAAAGAACACTGTAATGATTTTTCTAGGTTTGTTGGGTTGTTCTGACCATTTGTATACGGTACAAATACAGAGAGCGTGACTTCACCTCTGAAATGCAGTTTGTGCATGACTGCCCAAGAATATTAGCTTGGCATCGCGAGTGGTCAGAATATCTAGACTGGAAACGTAGTGTATACTATAGATATATGCGTAAAATGACACTATTCAGTATGTATGACCTTGGTGATTCTCTATTTATCCAAGGTATGACCATAATTGATTTTACGGTAAACGGGCTTTGTTTGTTTAGATTTGCATACAATTGTTAATATATATCTGATTGCAGTGAATCTTGCATGTTATGATGCATTAGATTCAGTTCGTCGCTGTCAGCTAAGTCATATTTTATGATACAATGAGCTGTGCAGTTTGACACAAATTTGTCTAATTCTCCTTTTGCACCTAGTTGATCCCATTTATTGTGAAGAATGTTTTTGCAAAATTGGATAATGGATATTTTGCTGGTATTTTTATATTCTATTTACATATTATGGAGCTTCTAAGTTTTGAACTGGGACATCAATTTTAAAAACGTATTCCTGTGAACATTTTCATAATATATGCTACTTTTTAATATTCTATTTTCTAGGCACTGTTTTCTCTAAAAAATAATGCTGCAGTGCATCTCTGTATGCATCTGAATGCTGCAAATCAGCATGATCAGAGCATCTGCAATGCATTACTAGATTATTTTTGCTGATTGTGTAACTGGCTGCAGATGGAACATAATCTAGTGCAGGTGTTTTTGGTAGTGTTGGCTCAAATCATGGAGGTATGGCTCAAATAGTGATTGCCATGTGTTAGCATCACTGCTAACAGAGAAGACTTCAGTAAAACTGAACTAATCTAGTGTTACCATAAAGGTACGTATTAGGCCTCCATGGTATTACTTCTAAAGTAGTATTACACCGTGCTGACTTTAATACACACTGTCCACTTTCATTTCCAATCTTTTAACTCTTAAAATAATTCTCATTCTTTGTATTCCAATAAAAATTCAAACCATATATTTCCTTTATTTCCTTAAAAAGGTTTAGCAACGTTTTTTTGCCTTCACTTGGATGATTTTATTCAGAATTTAATTATCGTACTGGAGTTTGAAGTTTTATTTTTTTTCTCTTGAGTCTTGACACATAATTCATACAATTTAACAATGATAAATACATTCAATACAGTTAAGTATATATATAATAATTATAATACATTCAGTGTCAAGAAGGGAAATAACAGAGTTTTATAAAACTATATTAAGTTGCTCCCATACATGATGTAATAATATAAAATAAACAATTCTATATAAAGGCACATATGACCTAATTAGTTAATATCAATCTGCATGACTATTTAAATAAACTGTGGTTTAAATTTCACAAAAGCTTTAGCAAATATTTATGCATCTTGCTGAATAATAATACTGTGTTTGAAATTTAACAAAAGCTTTAGCAAATATTGAAGTGTGCATTAGCTGAGCCACTATGCACCAGAAATGATGCATGTTTGCTTGAGTAAGGCCGCTTGAAGCAAGTACATATACCCCCCTGGCATTGTTTTAACCTTCTGTCTGAGTGTTTATTAATGGCTTTCCTTTCTGACTGTCTCTTCATTTGGCTTGGTAGACTGATGACTTTAGTGATGGACTTCGGATTGGTCGACTCAGATCCATGGCATAGCTCAGAGAGTATGGCAGTTTGCATTGGCCATGATGGATAGGTTGGGGTGTAGACTAAAGGCAGCAGCCTTCTGGGATAATACTCCGCTGATATATGGTTTTTCGGAGCCTGCAAGGATGCAGCATAAAATCAGAATTTTATCCGTCTGTCCCTTATGAGATGGCTCCCCGGAGTCTGTGGCTGTGGTGGTTAGCAAACTCTGAGCGAAGCTGAAGTAGACTGTTGGGGCGCTCAGTCGCTAGTGCCTTTTGTATTCTTTTCATCCGTGAAGCTTGATACAATTAATGGCCAATTTATTTCATATTTCATTGGGATGTCTCTCGTGCGTTGTCCGGTCTCATCAAGCAGCCCTCCAGCAGCTGCACATTTCGCATAATCCTCGCGTCTGCTTGCATTTTCTTCATTTGGTAAAAACTTCAATCATTTTAATGTTTTGTTTCTCAGGACTCATGTTTGCATGTCACATTAATTGTAATGCATTCTCGTGAAATTAAACATGCAATTACTGAGATTTCTTGAAACTAGAATCTTTCAGAACACTCTGAAAGCGGAATGGCTGCAAACAAGGACAAATTCCTTTTGAATCTTGAATGCACTTAGGTAATACATTTCAGGCTATTTAATATCAATGTAGAAAGAAAGCAAAATGTTGAAAACTGATTTTTACTTTTTTATTTCTTGCACCTTATTGATTTTTTTCTCTCCAAATAACAGAAAAATATTCCTCTCATTGAAATTTTAGAAAGAAAAGGGGTATTCTTTGATTATATCCAGCCAAACAAAACAAATTGCAGAAAGGGCCAAGTAAAAATGGAATATACTCTGTGTTACGAAAAAAATAATAATGTCAGAGAAGCATTCTCGCTACACAGAGTTTTTATGCAAAATTATACTCAGTTTGGCTAAGCAGTAAACACTTTGAAATACTGTCCATTTGGTATTGCAATTTTATAGTCTAGACGATAGTTAAACACAGTGCTATTTTCCCACACACCCTCTGGGCACGTTCGGGGAATATTAGTGACCAGTCTTGTGTGACCATACATGTTCATTCTTGTTATTAACCTGTGAAACTATTTATTTAGTTGGAAAAGCCGTTAGCAATGATAGTTTACAGTTAGCTTAAAATGTGGTTACTTTTAGCCATGTAGGACTATTGCATATCAGAATATAAATCATGCAATTAAGCTGTCATATATATCGCTAGATGGCGTGTTGCGCCAAAATCTTTTGAGTATAAACATGTAGCATGTAGGCATATCAGTTAATTAAGAAATCTGTTGATTTCTTGCCGTCCTTACTTATGGTGCCCTGTTTTGATCAGTGTCTTAATATGGCCAGTTTCAATTAATTCTCCCTAGTTTAAGCTGCTGAGCAGTTGCAACGCTGAAACACCAGCATTTTGAAACTTCAGATATACGTGTTTTCACTTTGCAAGGTCATTCAAGGATATTGTTCCAGTTTGTATACAAAATATGCCAAGAAATAGAGTGCATGAAAACCATGTTGGTCATCACGGTTTCTCTTCAGACTTGCATGTTTGAAACATAAACTTTTTGATATGCACTAAAAGTCTGAAGAAGTAAATTTAATATAATGGTCTTAATTCCTTTTAAGAATTTAATTTATCTATTTTGCAGCAGAGGCTGTTTTACCAGGGAGAAGTCATTTGTCACAACAAAAATCATGCATAAAAACTAGTTACCTTGTTTTGACAGGCTGTATTTTCTGATGGTTAAAAAATATTTAGTTATTTTAAACGATTTTTGTAAAGAGAGATAATTATGCTTAACAATACTGAACTGGACTGAACTGATTTTATTTCACATTGACAACACAATTATAGTTCCAAAACATTTACACAAGCACATTATAATTCTGGGGACAGTCACATTCAAGTTAAATATGATAATTAATATTAGTTATTATGTGCCAATGTGATGGAGACCACCCCTGGTGATAAATGCTGAGATGATAATGAGAGGGTGACATGATATAAGATGATTCATATTGTACATATAACTTATAAGATACCATTGAACAATTGAGTTATCAGGAATCAGTAAGATGTGCAAGACTTTTATTGATAGCTCCATTAAACAAAAACCTGACCATAATAGGACACCATACGTTAGACTCCCTGGCTCATGTATTGGATGTAATTTACTGTTTAAATTTACAATGTGATACACGTAATTTAACTTAAATATTGGATCAATTTAATTTATTTTGATTTTAAAATTTCGATTTTATGTTTCGGTTATGTATTATCGATGGACTTTAAGGTCCATGAACTACTACTATTTGTATACTGTCCTCCTCTCTCTCACCTCATCAATCAACCCTCGATAGAAGTAGGAACTTGCCTTAGAGGGCTGCACTTTCCCAATCTATCTGTCTATCTATCTATCTGTCTGTCGGTATATCTGTCTATCTATCTCTCTATCTCTCTCTATCTCACTATCTCTCTATCTCGCTATCTCACTATCTCGCTATCTCACTATCTATCTATTGGTCTATCAATATATCTATCGATCTATCTATCTATCTATCTATCTTTTTATCTGTCGATCTATCTATCTATCGATCTATCTATCTATCTATCTATTTGATAACTTCAATCTCGTAGGTCTGTTTTGGGGGTGATCAGGCTTTTCCGTGTTTGCTGTTTTATTTGTAGACTATTGACTAAATTAGATGAGGAAGACTAGTGACACCCACAAAAAGTTGATCTAATCATGATGATTGTGGAAATTGAATTAAGGCCACAGTCTGCTCAGATAATTGTGTGTGTGTATCTCGTTAGCATTATTATGATCTTTAATTATAGAAATATGATATGCTTCTAAAGCTAATACGATTGGGGTTCACCTCTGCTCTCTTTGGAAGCTCGGCAATGTGCTTTTCATGTACTTGGCTTCAGGTGGCCCATAACTTCAGGTGGCCCATAACTGATATTGATATGGGATCTGTGTTTTGGTTTATTATAAGATAGAGAATTTTCTGCGCCATTTCAAGAGACTAGGGTTCAAACTCAACCTCTGAATGTTTGTAACTTTTGAAAGATTAACATGCAAATAATGTAGTCACAATTGTTTCTATAAAGCTCTGGAATTCAAATTTTGAGGATATAAATATTTTCGAAAGAAAAAATGGTTATCCTGAATCACTGACTAACTTGAATACAACCAAAAACAGTTGATACATAACTGCTGAAGTTAGGATTCTATTAATTTGCAAGCATGAACTGTTGTTGGGTCTTTAAACGTTTTTGCCCTGTTAGTCTTTCTCCTACCCTGGGGGTTATAAGTTGTGAGCCAACAATTCAACATTAGGGGGGTGCTCCCCCTGTGCCCCTTTCTCAGCTGCCTCATCTCGTAGGGCTCTATTGCCGACAGCTAGCCACTGGTCAGTGTTCTGACCACGATAGATATCAAGACCATGAAACATTCAGCATGACTGGGAGCTGGTCTGGCTAGATTTACCATGTTCTCCTAATCAACCAGACCTATGCAGGGGCGTCTCCTTTGCCCCCATCAAGACCCCCCACAGCCCCCCCCCCCCCCCAAGCTTGCTCTTCCCAATCTTTCATTGTCTTTCTTATGCACTGTTGGTTTTTTGTTTGTAGATTTTTTTTAAACCTCATATACAGTGAACACAACCTGACGAAAAGTATTGCTAGTTAATGTATTACATTTACTAACTTATTTTTCTTATTTATGGCTAACTGCTGTTTGTGATGTACATATGCATACCTGTTACTTTGTCAAATTGAGACCAACCGCTAGGTCCCGGGTTCAATTCCCGGTCGAGCCTAAGTTGGATGGCTGTTTCATCCATCATCTCATTGCCATGACCCCTGCCTGTCCTAAATTAGGACTCCTAATCAGGTCATCATGTGCAGAAATACAGGACATAAAGCCCTAATCCAACCCCGCCTTGTTAAATTGAGACGAAGACAGTTTATATAATGGAGTGATTCTTAATGTAGTCTGCACTTGGACGTAATGCATCCATGGTCTGCATAATTTGTAGATGTGGAATTAATTTTCCGACAAAAATGATCCGGCTAGTGCTTCATCCGGTCAATGGATGTAGTTCTTTATTGAAAAGTATTCCACAAGGTAATTTACTTTCAAAGATGAAGCATTCGATTTATAATGACTTGTGGAAACGAGTGATTTGCATGAGTAATTTGCATGTTTCTATGAATAGATAGGATTTACCATTGGGGGATGAGGAATAATAGGGTTTTATGGATGAGCAGACGTTGATGCATAGGCATGTCTTAGATCTTAATACTGAAGCTGTATTATGGTATCAGGGAGATGTGCATTGCGGATGTATTTTGATGGATATGCTTGTCTGAATAAGCATGGCTTCTATAAACATGACCGATGTTGCTGAAGGTATTGCTAACCCTGCTAATGCTGATATTGTTGGTCCTTCTGCTGCTGCTGCTGGTGATGCTGCTGGTGGTGATGCTGATGCTGCTGAATCTGTGCTGTTGCAGCTGTGTTGCCTCTGAATAATAGTTTCAGGTGACAAGAGTTGGAATAGTTTCCATAATAGCCCACCACATTGTCAACCTCCTAATTACACTGGTTTTTTCAGTGTCTCTTTGAGCTACAACTATAGCACCGGGCCATTTAATTGCACAAAGAACGCACCGCAAAAGGTAGCTCAGGTTGCACAGGAGTGAATGGCTTCCAATAGGAGAATGGATGGTCGGTCTTATTCGGGCAATTGCCGTTTCATGTGGCCTAATGGCTCCCTTCCATCATGGATAGGTATAGAGGGGCAACAATAGCTATTCTCCTCCCAACACTTTGTGCAGACGCCCTTTATCTCAATGATGAAGCGTGTTGGAAAACTACCATAATAAGCGATAGATTGTAAGTGTCTCATTTGTCCTCATTGTTTTAGTAAATGTGTGCCTAATAACTCCTTTTTATTATCCTATCACTTAGTGGCGTTATTGTGTAAAGATTGATAGAGATTGAACATAGTAGAAATAGTTATGTAGCTGCTGGAGCCGAGATGTTATTTATTGGACTTCTCTAGGTTCATGTATAAAGCAAATTAAAACTTTCCATTATTCATACATTAATTTATAGACAGAAAAGTTTAACTAACAAGAGATTTGTGCATGTATTACCTTGTCTTTAGAAGTGGAAAAGCCCCAATTGTGACAGCAGACTTCAGTGTGGGCTTATAAGTATCTTTTACCTCAGGCAGTGTTACTGTAGCCAGTGGAACTCGCTTTAAATGCACAAAATCTTGGTCTGTTGTGAATTCAATTTTCCGCCCACTTTACACTCAAATTGATGTGCGGAGTATTCCGGAGTGCCTGGAGTGCACAATTTTGGCTGAGATTCCTTCAGAAGTGACAAGCCTTTCCAGAGAGGTGCATACCTTTTAGACAGCATGAGAAGACCTGTGAGCCTATTGTGAGGCATTGGACATGAAGGGTGCTCTGATTTTACAAGCTTATAGTATCCAGAATGAAATTCATTTCACTCTTCTCTTAAGTTCTTTTTACTTTTTTGTATGAACATTTCCTTCCTGTCAACTATTCCACTAAACTAGATTTACCTTCGTTACTCACTTTACTTTTAAAAATGAATATATATATAGAAAGAATGAGACAGATTAAATGTTCTTTTCTATATACGATAACTTACAATAGATTAAAAGTATACCAAGATTTGTCTGCGACAGTAACCTTGGTTGCACATGTGCTTCGTTGCAGGTCTTGAATTGGTTGCAAAAGAAGCTAATTAAACTTTAATTGTGTGTGAATGAGATGCCTTGAGTATGGCATTCTCACAACTTTCACCAAAGATTTTAATACAGTGCATCCTACAATGGACTGCAGTAGTTTGTCGTCCAATGGCCACCTCAGACCACGAGTGGCCCATGAGCCAGTGCGGTCACTCATCAACGGGGCCCTGGAGGGTCCCAGAGGATCCAAGATGGGGACAGGTTGGAATTAGAGAGGCAGAGAGAGAACAGCATGCATTGGTTGACTCAAATCAGCCCAGTCATTTGTCATGATTTGGCCCAGATTAGTTGGTTGGCAAGGTGAGGCCTCTTGCTGATGGTCCTTTGACAAGAACACAAACCTCACTTTATGCCATGCAGGGCCTCCGGCTTGTCTTCATACTGCTCTCGTGAAAGCATTGTGCATGACGCGGTGACCACAGCCTATTCCCTGATCACCAGCTTGCCCAGTCCATCACTTAGTTGTGGCGGCCTTCTCGCCACCAAATCCCTTCCAATATCGCTCAGATTTACGCCTTACAACCGCGTTATGCAGCCTCCTGCCACCACGTTGCCGCCAAGCGCTGTCCACGATGAATTGCCCGTCCTCTTCCCTTCCAAACGCTGTTATTTCACCCAGGGCCCTTCAGTTATGCCAAGTTATATACTCCGAACTTCAGAGTCCCAAATCAGTTATAGCTGCCTATCCGCATGATGCTCCATAGCGATGTCAAAGCTTAATAAACACCTGAATAATTTAGCAGTGCTTTGGTTTATTCAGCTGCAAAAGACTGCAGGTTTTCAAGCAGCTAGTCTGAAAAATTGTAGATTTTGATGTCAATGTATTTCATCAAATAACTCTCAAATAGCTCTATGAAACGATTCGCAAATGAGGTCTAGTGGGAATTTTGCATCAGCGATTCCATAAGGTTCTGTGGTAAAGTCTCTGCGGAGGCGCCATCCTTTGAACAAAGGCTTTAATGCAGCCAGCAGGGACTCGTTATATGTGTGTGTTCTCTGCATTATGCGCTTGCTGGAGGCTGTGATTTAATCCAAGGAAGGGCTAAGTAATCAGCGAATGTGTGATTTGCAAGATTAATTAATGGTGCCCTGGTGAGGACAGGTCATAAGGTCAGAGTTGTTCAAATATGCAAAAGTTGCTTTCATTGTGGTGAAGAAATAGGAAGTTCATTGGCTTTTTATCGTAGTTGGTCTGTTTACCAGAAACAGCAATGACTTGTGCTGCTGCAGCAAGAAGTATAAAGAGCTGACAGTGGGAGACCAAGACCGAGACTTGTGATGAGACCAGGATAATCAGCTCTTCAGTGTGCACCTCATAATTGGTCTGTAAATATGGCCTGACTGGCGTGGCAATCCGAAGCACATTACCCTGGTCATCATTTATTCATCAGCGTCTTGTGTTACCACAAGTTATTTTGTCAAGGCTAGAGGAGTTTTGATGTTAGGCCAGGCCCAGCAGGAGCAGGCTGTGGGCGGCAATTTGGCCCTGATGAAGCCAACTGGGACCGCGTCTTCCGCCATTAGCACGTGGCAAATGAACGACTCGGACGAATATTAGCGCGACTTCTCTGCTCGGCCAGTGTATGTAGGACACAGGCCCTCGTTCAGTGGCTCATTGCTGATGCAGACTGGTGTTAACAGGACCAGGGCAGCAGTCCAGCAGCAAGGCTGGCTCACTGGGCTGTGGTCAACAACTAGTTGCCTTGCTGCTGCTGTACTGCTGCTGCTGCTGCTACAAAGTTGTTAGTGGCCAGCGGCTAGCACAAGATTGCACAAGGGCCCTGATTGTGGAGTAACTGGTAACAAGGTCGTTTGGAGTCATGCGGTAGGAGGCTGGTGTAATGGATGGTAGTAAAAGCTGTTCTGGTCCCCCTCCCCCAAACCACATCCAGCTGACTCGTTTCTGCTCTTTGTGTCCCCTTCCATCACACACAGGGCCAGTTAAAAGCTGCAAGCTTTGGTGTTTTGTCACGTAATAACTGGGTCTGCCCTTGGCAATCATTTGCCATTCACAAAGAAGTTGTGAGCATGCGGTGCTGGAGTCTGCGATGGTCTTCCGCTAAATTGCATGAAAGGTCCTGCTTCACTCCTGCAGAAGCTTCCTTAGATATCAGACCTGCTTTGGACTTTGCCATGAGCGAAATTACTGAGGGAAAAATACTCACGAGTCTTAAGAGCCATTAGAGTAGTTTACTCTTCAGTGCTCTAATAGTACTTATGCAGTAGATACGTATAATAGTGAATCTTTGCTGTACATATCTAGGCAATAACAGTCTGGAGCTATGTTGCCATATATTCCATATAACCTGCCCTAGTCCTGATCAGATGGGGGATTAAATCTATAAGAATAAAGATATGGATATGAAGTGCAGTAAATTTCAATTTAATGGCTGGCTCGCTGGTATTTTGACGTGAGCTCATGAATAAGTTAGGGAGATGGTGACACTCGAGAGCAGCTTCAGACGTCTAGGCTGCGAGTAAATTTGATTTCTGGGGCGGTCTGATGACGTGCACAATTAATAGCATGTCAGCTGATATTTGCCAGATTCGAGTCAGGGTCATAGCGCAGATATGAGTGGAGATGACTTGTCACCTCTTGGTATTAAAGTAGCGAGTTTGCTTGACGAACATTAGCCCACGTCAGGCCCCAGAAAAAGTGGTGTGCGGCATTGGGATGATCTTACGCCCCAACCTTCAGGCAATTGCCTCCTGTCACCTTGATTTTGCTAATAGTTGGGTTATATACAATAGCATATGAGCGTTTCTATCCCGTTGCATTTTCTCTTAATTTCCCCCTACTGCGTTTGTCACAATGTGTTAGAATACTTTGATATCCAACGGCGTGCTGGTGCTGAATATATGCAATAAAGTTGAGCATCGGGTCTTGCTTGAGCCTTTGAGGTGATGACTATGCATGAAGAGGCCATGCCATCCTGTTGCTGCAGGGCCATTCTGCTCAGGTGCTACAGCTGCCAGTGTCAACAGAGATCGCGGCCTCTGCTGATATCCAGCCTTGGAGCAATTTGACGACCCGCTTACCTCCCTCTTCCGCATTCACCCAATGCCCGCCTTAATGTAAGTGCACAGACAGCTTCCGTGTAGACAGCCTCCCCCTCTGGCTACATTTGATGACGGTTTTCGTCTTCAAGGAGGAGCCACAGACATTTTATACCTCTGACCTGTGACAAAATGCATCTGTGGAGTCCCTCCGCTTGTTATACAGACCGTCGTTGCCTTTTCTGCAAGTGAATTCTCTCTAGGTACCACTGGAGACTATATGTAAACAACTAGATCGTTTTGACATGGTTATAATTCTAGTATCACACGTTTTTGACTTCACAGGTGTGAAGTTTTCAAAGTGGAACCAGTGCGAATCTTCTGCTAGACCTGAGCACGTAGATCATGCAACGAGGTGTTATAAGACCTAAATTCATGGGTGACTCCTTATGAAGACGCAGAGGATATAGTGAGAGTTTAGAAGTTGTGACAAGGTTTGGCTCAGTGTTGATGTAATAGAACGGTGATTAATGACCAGTGGTGGATGGAGGAGGCGCCCCACAACGTCGTCTTGGGGGTTATGAATATGCAGATGAGGAAGGACGCCTCTGGCTTAATGCACTGCTGATTGATGCTTCTTTCTACAGTCATCATTCATGGCCGTTTGATTGTTTCTTACAAAGCTCCGCAGCTTCCCTGTGCTCATATTAATTCCCTGGAATCACACAAGGCACCCCACTGGCTCCCCTCCATTTGCTCCTCATGCCGATTCCCTAATCACCTGCTCCCGAGACTTGTCTCTCCTCACAGGTTGATAATAAGTTGAAATCTCCAATCTCTTTCTAAATCCTGAATTAATGCTGGTGTTCCCGTTAGAATGGCCAGCAGCTACAAAATGACGCGCTTTAGCTGCGTAATTAATGTCGATGTATCTTGACTCTCTGGCTGCGTCGTTTCTCATCGTCTTAAGGCATGAGATGGCTGAAATAAATTGACACATGCGATGCGAGCAGAGAATGAAAGCAGAAGGGGATGCAATTAGAAAGGCAATGACTTTTCAGACTTGTGCAGATTCAGATATTGTTCTTGATTAACACCCAGCTTTTGGATGACAGCTGTGAATGGAAATCACCAAGAAGTCTGCCTGCTTTTTCAGTGTTATATACTGAGTGTTGTAAAATTGAGATGCGAGGAAAGCGAGGTGCGCTGCCTGCTTTGAGCTCTTTGCATTGATAAACGCAGTAGAAACACGAGAGGGCTCCATACAAGAACATGCGAGTAATTGTGAGTGGCTCTAGTCTTGCAAATCGCCTGGGTTGTGTTGCATAGGGAGAGTACACTGCCAACACCAGCAGTTTAGTTGTATATTAGAGAAAGTCACGCGAGCTTGTGCTGAGTTGGCGGATCGCAAGAGTCGTTTAGAAGGTTTGACACTGCAAAAATATGTGATGGGACAAAGAAGACTTATTGGTCAGTGCGAGTCCGCAGGGAGCAGCGAGAGATATCAAAGTGCCAGAAAGTGGGATTTGATAGGGCGTTTGGCGCTGGACTCACGACCACCTTGATACGAGACGACTGCCTTATAACAAAGCCATACAGGCCCATGGAAAGGCTATGGTGGGCTATGAGGGGCTCTGGCTCATATATTCTGCTTCACTGACATCAAATCTGAGCTGTGAAGAATGGAGTGAGTGGACAGACAATAGCGAGTGTCCATAATGACGAGGTGATCCATCCTGGGAGACATCAGCACGACCTGCTGCTGCTGCTGCTGCTGCTGGTTGCTGATGCTGCAGGGTCCTTAGTCAGGGAGATGAGACTGCTTCATTTGGACCGGGCTGAAGGGCGTCTTTGACACGTTAACGACGCAGCCCACTGACTGTGCCAACTCCTCAACCACAATGAGCTATGTCCTCACAAACCCTTAGTCATGTCTCCCTGTTTACTGTCCCTAGCTGGTGCCTGACAAAGCAATTCCGAGCCTGATGGCTTCTTTTTTTGGGAGTTGGTGAGTAAACCAATGCAGTAACCTGGAGGACAGTGAGTTTTAAGGGCCTCAGTAGGCATGGTAGACTGGACGAAGACTGCTCCCGGGCTACCATGATGGCACGCTGAGATGTTTGCGACTGCCCTACAACTCTGGTTTTCTCTAGCTTTTTTCTGCTCGATGGGGTTTTGATTGCATTCAGCCAGTGCTGCCTGCTTCCTACCACCCCTCTGGCTCAGCTGGATGACCACCAAATCCGCTTCCACTGGGTCAGCCCATCTGTCAATTCCTATCAACCGAACTGCTGGTGAGGCAGTGGAAAAGTTTTTAAAAGTTAGTGTATAACTGCTTCTGGTTGCCCATGGCTTTTTCTGCAATTAATGAGGCTTGTTCATACTACTACTGATTACTCATCTTACCTGCCACCTTCCTCGGATAACAGGAAGGCGTGGGAAGTGCATGTCCCACCAGCAGTGTTTTTCAGCAGCAGGATATTAATGAAGATGGCTGTTAGTGGCTTCAGAAGGGTTTGCCCTATTCCAACTGCGTGGTTTTCTGAGGCTTCCTTATTTCCTCCTCCTGCCTTGGCCAGGTTATCTCAATGCTGTGTTGTGAGTTCTTCTATGTGTTGCTTGGAGCACATTGAGTCATAGGCTACTCTTTTGCAATGCGACCTGGCTGCTGTTCTGTATGTATTCTACAATTGTGCGAGGTTTGGAAGGGATGAGGCCGATGATCACTTTCACCTTTGATGTCAAGTGGCAGCAACATCTTTTCTTGTGGTGTTGTATGTTGGGATCTGTTGGTCTTTATCTTCGTGTTTTGTGGGCTTTGTTGCTGGGACTTTAGATGTGGTGGCAGCTTGATCGATAGAGCTGAGGTGAAGTGTCTCCCTGGCATTTTGTGCTGTTCCGAAGCACTGAGCGAAATGCATTGATTGCTTTGGTGAAGGACTGTCTCCTAATATCTGGCTGGGACTGGCAGGTCCTGCCAGGAAGACACTGTAACGACGAGGAAATGACAGGAAACAGGTGTTGCTATCGGCGCCAATTGGGGAAGCTCGGTTGCCCCTTTGCCATGGTAACGCCTTTCTGTTTGCCCTCCTGTTTGTCACACGTAACTCTCGTGTTTATCTCACTGCTGCAGTCGCAATTACTCGATGGCAGTCTTGGCATCAGTCTCGAACCTGTTTCTGAATACTAGGTGTAAATCTCTTAGACAGGATGATTGGCTGGCATTGCTAAGAAGGATTGACCCTTGTGATACACCCTTGGTGCACTTAACAGAATTTAAAGATTTTAACTGTAAGACATGCCACCCTTGATAACAGGGGGCTTGTTAACAAGCTCCCTTGGCTACAGCTACCGTTAGAACCTCCTATGAACCTTCTCAACCTGTGTTTTGCCTCCCTTTTTTAGAAGACAGGGATGGAATTTTGCACTGAACGACAGCCTTCCAAACCTAGAATGCCTTGTAATTAACCATACACCGATATTTTTTCCACATCATGCCCAATGAATTCCTAACATGAAATTCGCTCATAGGCATGATGCATGTGATTACAGTTCTCATTTTGCATGACGTGGAAGGCATTTTGAGTTTGCTTTTAAAAGGAAAACTTGCCTTAGCGCATTCTTTGCAGCTTCAAGTCACACTCTGACGTGCTTACTGTCTATTAGGCAGCGTTTTAATTCAGACCAATTAGCAGGTAGGAGTTGGCAAGCAGGCCTGGAATTATATTGACGTTAAGTAATGTTTCAGGCCAGTTTCTAAGCTATGTGAAAACTGCAATATAATGTTTGCCTTTTTGATTGATAAATGAGAGAAACCTCTTTGTTTTCATTGTCTTTCTTATGAGTTATATGGAAATCATAAGACTGATCTACTGAGGGAGATTAGCCTATGCTTATGGCAGGGCCTCTTCACTGAGGCCTCTCAAGAGGCTGCTATTGCTCCTGGATTGATGTATCTTGTCTGCAGTATTAGAAGTACATAAGCTGACTCAAGATATGAGACTTGATCACAATCCCTGCCTGCAGCATCCTTTTCATGAGGCATGTTTATATGGGGATTTTTCATACTTCGCCCTATTGCTGGAATCTTCGGTGTGATTAATTGATCCTTTGCAAGGTAATCTCAAAGCGGCAAAGACAGTAGCACCGGGCTGTGTATTGTGAGGGAACATTGGTTGACTTGATCAAAGATGCAGTAAGGAGGAAGAATGTGGTAATGGCGAGCGGCAAGTCGGCGATTATTCAGGCGACTGACAGAGCCAAGCAAGGAGCACGATTGATATGAATGTCTTCATGGTGGTCCCTAAGCACATAGCATAAAACATTTACTCTGCCCTGACATTTATGAATATGCTGGCCACAGTGAATAAGGACCTGTCCCTGTTGACGGTCCCTGCCAGTGCCTCAAGTATTCCTGATCAAGTCTTGAGGAATCGTACATTTCCATTTGGTCAGACTGCTGGAGGACCTATCAATAATGTATGAGACTTGTGTTGAGAGTCTGCCCAGAAACAATGTGCTTTGGTATCGAGAGTGGTCGCGTGGATGTTGGTTTCTGAGATACCATCGTCTCAGTCTCAGAAGCCTTGGATTCTTTGGTGATCAGCTGCATCAATTTATCATGCCTTGGCCTACAGTGTCCTGCAGCCCTTTACCTAAATGGTGGTCAATGCAGAGGCTCTAGCCACTGGCAATATCTGGACCCCTGTTTTCTAATCCCTTCCCACCTCTGCTATTCCCCCTGGATCCTGCAAAGCTGGTGGCTGATGTGACCTCCCTGTTAAGTCTCACCTAATGACCTCTTAAAATCAGCTCAGCCTTAAGACTTTGCCCTATAACTCTGGAGAAGTCTCATTGCCACTCCCCTCAAACTCCCATAAACCAAATTGTCCGGGCCATCTTTAATTGTGTGTCTCAATCTGCTTGCCCTGCACATAATGGCTGTGTCATCCATTTTGCCGTTCAATGTTTTGCCAATGGCTGTGTCATCCATTTTGCCCTTCAATGTTTTGCCAATCCGATGCTCATTTGGTTTGCACGCCACTTAGATCCAAAGCACGAAACATTGCTGGCATGCGTGTAATACAGAGGTGTTGGGGTCTGCAGATCACTTTCATGTTTATGTCGATTTATGTGTCATTGTTCATACAAGGTGGATTTGGTATCAAAACTGGAATCTAACCCTGTGCTGCAAGGCAAGCCGATGGCTGTTCTGTGTTACATGCAATGGAGTTCCAGATATCTCAGGGATGTTGATAAGAACTTCCCAACTTATTCGGTATTTTATCGATGGCAGACATAATGATGTATGGCAAATATCTGGAAACCATGCATCATGAATTAATGGAATTTCACTTGCCTCGGTATGAACGTTATGTACAATTACAAAGGAACTTCATATTACATGTATATTGTACAGGTGTTAAAAAGTCAACATCAGGGTGTAGTTTACAGCCAATTTCATATACTTGGAAACTATGCTGCAGAGGACCTCACGTGAATCCAGGACTCCCATTGGCTGATGGACTACATTAGCCAGTGAGTGTCCCGGATTCACATGACGTCACCTGGAGTTTAGTTTCCAAGTCTATCATTGGAATCGAACCCAGGTCATTCACATGAGCTGACCTCCGCTTTACAAAAAAGAGCACTAAAGATGGATTACTGGGATTGCAGCACTGCTGCACGTTTTGTCTATTTCCTTGCAAGTGAATCTGAGTGCAGTGAGGCTAAGTCTCGCAAAAAAAAAAACCCCTTTGTAACTTTAGACAAGCATTGCCCAATTTAGTCCTGTAAGATAAATGGGCTTCGATGGTGGCAGTTTTTCTTTCAAAGCCTGCATTGTCAGTAATTTGTTTGATATAGTATGGGAAACACGATGCTATTGTACAATTCTTTGCTAAAACGTTTCCTTTTTAGGCAGTTGTTGTGACGAAATAGGTATGGTGTAGTAGTGCAACCTGCACAGCTTAACAAACTGATCCGATTTCACAGTTCAATGGTGTCACCTTTGTCGAAGTTAACCATCATAATTACTGATATACACTGCCAAGAAAAAGTTTGGAAAAAAATGTTTTTTCGTTATTTTTTATGGAATTTCATGGTTTTATTAACAAATGTAACACTGACTGGGTAAACAAACACAAGAGAAAAGAATGTGATATGTACAAAACCATTAATTAGCAAAAACAAACTTGTTACAGTTCAAACTTTTGATTCATAAAAAAAAACACCCTTTGCAGCTAGAGTGCTTTACAAATCTTGGGCATTCTGGCAGTGAGTTTGGTGAGATATTCAGGTGTGATTTCATTCCAAGCCTGTTGCAAAAGGTTCCACATGTCAGATTGGCTTGTTGGACACTTTTCCCGGACTTTCCGATCAAGCTGCTCCCATAAAAGCTCTATTGGATTTAGGTCGGGCGATTGTGCTGGCCATTTCATAACTGATAGTATCCCAGCTGCTTCTTTCTTTTCCAAATATGTTGTGCAGAGCTTTGACGTATGTTTAGGGTCATTATCTTGTTGCATAATGAAGTTGCGCCCAATCACTCGCTGTCCAGATGGGATTGCTTGTCGCTGCAGGATGGAATGATAGCCTCTCTGGTCAAGTATTCCTTTGATTTGGAACAGGTTGCCAACTCTACCATTCCCAAAACAACCCCATATCATCACATTTCCACCACCGTGTTTGACGAAAGGTGTTAAACAGGCATCCATCATCTTCTCATTGCTCCTGCGTCTGACAAACGTTTTCCTCTTGGATCCAAACACGTCAAATTTTGATTCATCAGTCCAGAGTGCCTGATTCCAATCATCAATGCTCCAATTTTTGTGGTCTCTGGCCCACTGTAACCTCTTTATTCGATGACCCACATTCCTGAGTCGTCTCCTCACAGTATCTGTGCATACTGGTGTCTGGCGAGTGCTGTTCAGGGAGGCAGCTATTTCAGGAGAAGTTAAACGTCTGTTCATCAGAGAAGACACCCGAATGTATTTATCCTCTTGAGCAGTGATGCATTTTGGCCTTCCACTCCAATGTTTATCCTTAATAGAGCCAGTATCACCATGTCGTGTAAGGGTATAATGGACCCCCTTTAAAGATATACCCAGTTTTTTGGCTATATCTTCAAGCTTATATCCTTCATTTCTCAAAACTACTATAGACTGTCGAGTTTCTAGTGTCAATTGTTTCTTTTTGGCAATTTGCAGTTGAAATTTCTGGAAAAGGTTTAATCAAAATTAACTGGAAAAATGACCAGTTAAGAATTAAGGTTTAGACAAAATTAATTAGGCCGTTTGGATACTTAAGAAAAATGTTTAGTCTACAAGGTGTTTTAAGTGCACAATGGAAGAGATATGGATGACCAGTCACGCATATTCGGACCGAATTTGTGCACTATACTGTGAAAAAACATCTACCTTTGACAGCTGCAAAAAGTGTTTTTTATTGATGGGTTAAAAGTTTGAACTGTAACAAGTTTGTTTTTGCTAATTAATGGTTTTGTACATATCACATTCTTTTCTCTTGTGTTTGTTTACCCAGTCAGTGTTACATTTGTTAATAAAACCATGAAATTCCATAAAAAATAACGAAAAAACATTTTTTTCCAAACTTTTTCTTGGCAGTGTATGTTATTCGGTGAAACTGATAGATTTAAAACTCACTCTTTATTTTCACTGACAGTCTTTGGATTATATATATGTGTGTAGTCATTTTGTACCATGTAATTTTCGTGGTTGGTCTGAAGATCGCTCTTTTCTTAGAAAGCGGTTGTTTATCAAAAACGACATGGATAAATTCACATATTAGATATGAGAGTAAACTTATGTGGGCGTTGCCAATAACTGCATTGCCATTAATGAATTGTCCACCTCCTTCTTCATTGTGGACCTCCTGTAAGAGGTTTAGTGTCTTCGACACAAGATTTGCGGAGTTGGCTGTCTGTGTGGATGAGTGGGACTGCAGAGATGAGTGTCACTTGCAATATAAGCCCTGATTTCCATAGAGCAGAGCACTGATGCTTTGCCATGGCTTGCCTTATGGAGGGCCCTGGTTCCACATTACATGGGGGCAGTGTGGCTATCTCTCAGTGTCTGGGGAATTGGACTGCAACTGCGAGTGTCAGAGGTGGCATGGATCACAACCGTGTTCGCAAACAACGCCACAAATCCCTGGGTTTGTTGGGACCGTCCAGTTTGCTGGTGGAGAATTCACAAAGCTGTGCTTCTGCGTGGTGCCGCTCCACCTTATTATGGAGTGTGAGGAGCCGGCAACAAGCGAATAGGACAATGTGCACTGGTTCCCTGTGTGTGATTGATAAGGGCGGCTAGGAGTCGCACAGGCCTCGGGAATTCAGATGGTCCCACACAAATCACTGGTTCTCCTGCTTGCCTCCCTTCCTCACAGGTCTGTCCTGCTGCCGAGCTGCAGGGATCCCCACTGAGCCTCCTATTAACGTGATCAGACGATGGCTACTGATATTCTGGGCAACCCATGACCATTTATTCATAGCAATGAATAATAAGACTGTGATTCGCCACAGGCTGCAAACTCAGGTCCTTTTAGTCTCTCATGGCATTGCTGCATCAGTTCTACACAAATAGTGATTGATTGGTGCTGTGCCATGTCTTCCTCATTTGGGTCCTATCTGACCTTAATGAGATGCTCTGTTGCCTTGGTAATGAATCAGTGGACTCAGAATGCTTTGCAACTGAGATACAGTTGTGACAAATGTAGTTCCTCCACCATACTGACACTGCTGACACCCCTCTGGCTTAAATATGACTACTGTACCTAAATGATCTCTGTGGGAGCAGAGCCTCCCCTGGTAGGTATGGGGCTAGAGGAGGGATAGCCTCTACGCAGAGCTTGTTTAGAATGATCATTTGTTATGCACGTGGGGGGCAGGAGGCCCTGGAACATGGGATGAGCTGATGAAGGAACGGGTGTTCGGGGATGGGGGATGCGGAAGGGATGCTGAGAGGATGCTCTGTGTGGCTGCGACACGCTCCCAGGACATGGCATTAGCGCCGGGTCAGTGCTTCCAGTCTTCAATGATCTAGTGTGCCTTCCAACCAGCTCCAAACTCACAGCCAAACTTGAGCAACTCGGAGAGGGAGGCAGGTTGATTGATGACAGGGCTAGGCTGTCGGAAGAGCCCGGGTTAAGAGGGGCGCTGGCAGCATCTGTGAAATTCCCCGTCCAGCTGGTCAATAGCTGACTGGCATAGGTGCTGTCATGCCTTCTCTTGGCCATCTCCTACTGCTGCTGAACCACACCTCTCTTCCCCATTTTTAAGTAACTCCTTAATGGAACTGCCTCTCTGTAATCTGTTTTGTCATTCTGAGGACGCTTGTCTCTGTCCAGAACTCAACTCAGCTACCTTGGCCCATCTGTCCTTCGCCTCCTGAGACTTACACTGGACCCAGCCGAATAACGTCAGTGCAACTAAGTCATGTGTGTAATTCCCTTGAAGTCAACAAGACACTGACAGCTGGGTGAAAAATACCAGAAGATGCACTGATGAGGGTATTTTTAACCAGTGAATGTGACTCCATGGTACAACCATGGATGTATGATTTGATCTATACATCTCATGGTGCAACGTACACTCAGTGACTGCATTAATTAACACCATGGGTGTTTTTTTTTATACATTATTGTATATAATGTGTCATTTATGTGGAATCTGTGAAGTAGGTTGTAGGCTATTCTCAGGTAACACACTCAGCCTGGAGTATGTACCCTGTGATCTGGTGACACTGTTGGTGTCATATTGGAATTTAAGTAATTTTGCAACAACAAAATAAACACAAAAAAACTATCCTATTTTGTCTTCCTTTTTTCGCATCTTTCTGCAAGATTGTGAATAGGATAATTAGAAGATGAGTCTATTACGGAATGATGAGGATTTTTATTTCACTACCTTCTTTATGATATGACATATACAGCTTTATAGAAGATGTGGTTGTTACTTGGCAATAAAAACTGTCAAGACCCCTCACAAGTTTATATCCTGCTGGAAATCTGTGGAATATCTAGAAGGAAATGTATCATGGCTATTTGCCTCTTCAATCTCGAAATTGGAAGAATGACGGGACAGCATAGATCTCACTCCCCATCATTATGTCTTTATGATATTGGCTTCTGACGTCTAAGACAGGAGCACAGCTGCCGAGCAAAATGCCCAGCCTCTGAGGTGATGTCTGCAAAATAGCAGGGACTAGAGAAGTCTGAGTAGACAGGATGATCTCATATGATGATGCGGGGATGCTGGAATGTGATGGAGGTTGCCCTGCTGCAACTCCACTGTAACATTAACTGTGATGAAGAGTCTTACGGCGCTCTGTACTTGCCATAGCTATTTGAGTGATTTCCTAATGTACTGTTATGATTGCTAATGATTTACCACCAGGTTTCAGACAGGGATCATCACTTCCCCCTAGCTTTCTTGGTATATTTTTTTCCGTCGAAACTTTCTTTCTGGTTTTCAGAGCTCTTGTAATTGAAATAAGCTGGAATAGATTTGGTAGCAGGAGCGTCTTTTGTAATATTTGATTTCTGGTGATGCATTCGTCAGGTAACTCATGTTGCAATGTCTTAAGAGACTTTCATTAACTATTTATTTCCCCCAAGAATCGTTTGAAGAATCTTGATGCTTTATCCTTCCTGCGCAGTAATCGACATTGTTGCTGGAGGGCTTTTAGATGATCCGATGGTGTTTCTAAGAAGTTTTTCACATCAGCTTTGTCACTGGTTGAAAGCAGTCTGGTTTTTAGGTAAACTTGCAAATCCTACTAAAGACAGTTGGTCTTGTCAGGGGGGCTTTGTCAGGTGTGCTGTCAGTGACATTCTGCCCACTCACTGACATGTTGCTCACTGTCTAGTCCTGCAGTTGTTTAACCTTGTCACAGGCTGCCTGGATAATACCCCCTGCTTGACCTGCTGATGACCAGGAATGACCAGGAATGACCAGGAATGACCAGGAGTGTCCTGCAGGGGTCAGTTGTGAACCTTGGCACCCATGTCTTGAATATATGGTTCCGGAATAAGTAGTAACTTCTTCATTCGATTATATAGCAGCTGGGTGGTCTGGTTTTTATTGCCTTGCTCTACTGCTCCGGAGGCCCGAAGTTCTAATCCCAGCAGGGATCCTTTTAATGAGCTGAGCTGTAGCTAGAAATGTAAAATTTGATAGGTTGAGAACTCGGTGTCTATTCTGTGGCAAGCAAAAGACCCCACCCATTGGGTAAATGTTAAACAGGGTATGGACATTGGACAAAGACACTTAGATGTGTCCTGCAAGCCTCCCATAATTACACGTATGTCTTCCTCTACTTACCAAGCTCGGGAATACATAACTCGTATTAGGCTTAATGAGGTTGATGAACCAAATATAGGTGTATCTTGATGTAAATATATAGAACAGTATAGAAGCTTGTAGATTGTGTTGTGACATATCCAGTTTCATTACTTACTGGTAGATATTCAGCTTGATAATGCTGTCTCTTGGTTGTATTGATGGAAATAGGCCATTAATTAAAGTAAATCACAAAAGAGAATGATTCTGAATGAGCTCCAGAAACTGAGCTTCTTAGTTCTTATTGTTTTAGCATTCTGACAGCAATGCCTGTCCTTGCTCTCAGTCTACTCTCCGTCTGCCTTATTAATTCATGGATTGAAATGGTTTTATAAAATTCTGTCAGTTTTGATATCTTTTTTTTTTTATGAAAAACAAAGAAAAATGGAGCATCGTTGTTTGTTATGTTCTTAATTACTTCTGTCGTTCTAGCCAGGATCTTAGAGGAAGGAAATGAACTTGCAAGGAGGAAATGCTCTCGATCTTTCTGCCCTGAAATAACTAGGTGTCAGGGGATGATGAAAAAAGCAGCAGGGGCAATAGAAACCATAGTAATGAAGTTCCTTGGTTGCTACATCATTCTCCTTAATGTCAGCCTTCTAAAATGGCAGAGAAAGAGCTTAATGCCCCGTCATTTTGATGATTTTTCCTGGTTATCGACTCTTCATAAAAACCACGTCAATAGCCCGCGGCTCTGTTTAATGGCCTTTTCTGTTGTTCCAGGTGCGGACCACAAACAATCTGCTGCCTTGAAGATCATCACACTTGCAGGTAATTTACTTTTTCTGCTTTGCTTCTCCTGTTTTCACTGCATTTATGCACAATGTTGGGTCCGATTTCAAAAGATCTCAAATGACATCGTGTCGGTGAATGTTTTAAAATCAAATATCTTTCGGTATGAAATTATTTTCGTTTATTCGGTTCATTTTCAATCTGCTGAACAGCTATCCAAATTGTTTTGTTCTGCATGATTTCAATGCGAAGTTTGCACAATAATTATTTATTGTTATGACAAATACCAGATCATATCTGGACCTATGCCATGTTTATGTTAAGCATCGCATGATGTAATGGACGTAATGTTAATTGTCACGTTGTTCGAAAATACATTTCTCTAAACAAAAGAGAAGAAAGGTAATATATGTAGTTCTTGGCATGCATGGACACACTTGTTGTTATTCAGTATGCTGGTTTTTTAGTTATTATATTGTGAAAAAGAGCCAAATACAGATGTTGTCTGATAATGATTACTAGCATGTATTCACTGGTGGAGAGTTTTTTAAAGTGGCAATATGAGATAAAGATTTTAAAAGCCACATTCAATATGGATGTCAAGATAATGCATTAATGACTATGCATTGCCGAATTGCCTTTTCACAGATTTTATTCCGTTTTGAAATTATGATTAATGCAACGAATTCATCGCTCATGCCCATTGTCTGCGCTCGTTAATTGTTGGCATTCCTTCTTTACCGCTTAAGCGATTGCTAATCCTTTGTTGAATATGTGTCTTGTGTCATTTGGGCCTGTGATTCTTCACATTTTACTCCTGAAATGTGGAAATAATTATGCTAATCTGGTTTTCATAATCAGAAGAGTAATCCGGTTGAGATTCCAACTGGCCTCCTGGGAGAAAGGCAATGGTTCTTCGCCTCTGCTGATGAGCTAATGAAATCAAGCCATTATTCCATCTTCAAAAGACAAAGCGCATTCATCTAGCGTCTTATTCTTCCTTCGTATGTCTTGTTTGCAAGGGACAGGGCACTTCGCTTCCCCAGGGACCTCACTGCTCCATCTGTTATCCGCGTATTGGTTTGGCTTGTGTTTGCTATGTCTTAAAACTTACAGAGAAAAGGAGAAAAGCTGGCTGAGTAGCTTGTTCCAATCGCTTCTCTTGTGTAGCAAAATGTCTGAGACTCGGGTTTATGCGTGTGGCCAAGTCGTGTCGATCAAAGGGCTTGAGCTGTTGAAGGCTCTGTAGCCAGACTGATGGTAGTTGACAGGACCTCTCCTGATGCACAGATGAATGGACTTAACAGGGCCTAGGCTCCTTTCATTACTTTGCCTAGATAGACGATCAGTGCAACGCGGTAGCATTCGCATCACTCCCCAGGGCACAGCATGGTAAACGTCTGAATTCCTAATCTGAAATTTCACCATTCTTTCTGCTTGTTCCCTCAGCTGGATACTTCGCGGGCATCTGATCCGCCAGTCGTTTGCTTAAAACAAATTGCAGCGAGCAAGGAACCCCGCAGCCCCCACGGAACCTTTGAGAAATCTTTTCAGGGGCTTAAGCAGCAACCTTTGCAGTCCATGGCCCACTCTGCCATTCATCATGATCAATATCCTTTTGGATGTTTTTTGGATTTCGAACATTTAGCCCTGAGCCTTTGACGAGCAGTCGATTATTCCCCTGCAATTTCTTCGGCTTCCACCTGGCAGCTCTTTGTGAGACAGATTGGTCAAAACTTTCACAAAGAAACTTTCTCATGGCATCAAAATTGCCATGCTATTGGATTGCGAAATGTTTTGTGTCCGTTTAAAAGCCCAATTATCGACAGATGATTGCATTATGCATTTAGCCCTATTGACAAGTTACTGTCAGTTGGAATAGCTGATGGGTTGGCACGATTGCAGCATGTGGCTGTGGGCCTTGGTTGGCTGAACCCATTCCATGGCAAGCTGTTCTGTGATTAGCGGCTCAGCGTCTATGATGTCAGCTTCATTGGTTTTCATTAAAACCCTCATCTTGGCGTTTTCTCTTGGCCAAGGCCTTGATAGGGAAGGTTGACGTGTTGATTAGCAGGACCCTACCAGACTAGAATCGTTCCAGACAAGGCATGCCTCCATTCTGCCCCCCATCACCTTGCCTGCTCAGCTCATGGCTGGTTGCCTACGTGGCAGTCACTCATCAAAGTCACTTCAGCCTCCTCTCTGCCTCTCTGATCAACCATATGAGCAGATGGTCTCTTACAAATAAGTTTGAGGTCTGATCGATACAGCTAATTTTGGTCTCTTTCACACACTCATTGGATTAATATGAATATATCTAACATACATAGGGCATACACTCTTAATATATTACTCGCAGTTATTAAGTGACCTTCATTCGACTTAACATACAAAATCATTTTCTGATTGTAAGATCTAGCTATATTGTGTAGATGTAAACCAGTGTATTTATATTTATCAGATTCGAGTAACTGACTTGAAAGTTATGGATTTGCAACATCAGAACGAATGTTGTGACACATTTGGTGTAATAATAATCTTTTCTTTTTTGGCAAAAAGAAAATTCTTGGCAGTTGTTTGATGGTTGCAGGCCTTTGTGACGTAGCTATGTCCAGTTTGCTCAGTATATTTATTCTCATTTGTTTGAAGGCAAGTTCAATAGGAAAGCAACTTATGACATCTAGACATTTGTCCATGATTGATGATGATTCAGTATATATTGTGTTCAAAATTCATTTGGTAAATCTTTAATTATCTCTATAAGTCGATGGATGTCTTATATTATTGTTCAACTTTACCGACAATAACGTGTCTTCACAGTAGTAGAGAAAAGGAAAAAAAGACTGTAAAGTATAGCAACGGTTGTTGGAAGGTCTTTCTGAGGTCACAATGTCCAATCTTTTCGGTTTCAATGTCCAATCAGGTCCAAATGAACATTCCAGTGAAGCTTGGATGGCTGGTGACTTCCTGGGTTTCCAAATAAGAAGCTGATCCTCAGACCTTGGTGGCTGCAATGTATTCCATGTCTCAGCATAATGTGATGACCCCAGGTCACTGACCTTACTAGGTCAGTGACCGACTTTGACGCGCACTGGGTGACCCGGACCACGTGACCACGGGGTCTTGGCGGGAATACACCCAGACCGCGTCAGTAGCTGAAGAAGCAGAGGATAGGCAGGCTGTGCGGCGGGGCAGGGCAAAATAAACTTGAAAACTGGAATACCAACGCTTTGTCTTTCTTGGGGAACCTTACAAATTGGCGCCCGATATGGGACTTGAAGAATCGGATGTAGGGTTCCCCAATTGGATAGAAGACATGGACGACGCACGGACATGGACATAAAAAACGTTTTGAACTTTTTGAAAAAAAAAAAAACATGACTTCGCCACGGCCACGCTGGATAAAGGTGCCAGCGACCGCGTGGTTTAGTCAGTTGCAGCGGAGCACAGGAACCGTCAGCATCTACATTGAGCGTCAGCAGCAGCGACGTTGCGACTTCAAACTTCAAGCTACACATATCTACAGTTAAGTAGAATTCACACTACAATACTCTACCTTATTTAGTGTGTTTTAGCCCCACGTATAATGCCTGCAAAGTTGCGTAAGAGGCCTGGCTTGGTATCAGCCGACACGAGTGAGCCCGCATCGACTCCGGTGCCGGGCCCCTCGCAAACGGCGGATGAGTCAGCTCTACGTGCTTCGACTAGGAGTAAAGTAGTGCGAACGCCGGGACGCCCTCGTAGACGAGAGGCCACGGCGGATAGGACTCCAAGCCCTGGACTCGCATTCACGAGTCAGGAAAATACGCGGACAACCAGCGATCGAGGGCGCCGAAAGGAGCCCTCGCCAGCTGGATATGAGTCGAATGATTCATCCGCGTCGACGCCTGTTTCCTCGCCTGATGGGCGGCCCTCCGTGGTTGAGCGTGCGGAACCACGTGGCTCAGCCCGGGCTGTCATGGCGGCCACCAGTACTCCGCAACGGAGTCTGGGTTCTTCGGGGTACAGGCGGAGAAAAGAAGCTATTCCTCCAAAATATGACGGCCAGGGTACGGCCTTCATAGACCACTTAGACGAGTTCACTCGGGTCGCCACTTTCAATAAGTGGACGGACGAGGAGAAATGCTTTCACCTTTGGACCAGCGTCACTGGTCAAGCTAAGTTGAAAATGCGGCCCTTAACTTATCGGGACGATTGGAGAGAGATGGTGAGCCAGCTGACGGCTCTATTCTGCTCGAATCGTGCCCTCGATGCGTATAGAAATAAATGGTTTAATGCAAAACGAGGCCCAGAAATGGACCTCGAGACGTATGGGTTGTTTCTGTTAGATCTCTCCAGGAAAGCGAACCCCGCTTCCGCCCCCGCCGAGCAGGAGCGCTTTGCAAAAGAGCGTTTCATGGAGACGGCTGGGTCTACGAGTATGAGATTTTGGTTGGCGGCTTTAAAGCCACCCACCCTACAGGAGGCCATAGATCTAGCAGTGCAGTACGAGGCAGCGTACGAGGCCACGAAAACGAGTAAGCCTGACGTCGGGCCGGCTGGCGCTATCGCTTTGCCAATACTGCAGCCCGAGGCTTCCGTGGCTGCTACTGCTTCGGCGTCTATACGTGGCGGCCCGTCCTCTGAAAAAGAGGGAGCCATCACGAGACAGGATTTGAAGGATTTGGTATATTCGATATTAGGCGAGGTTATGTCCAAAGACAAGGGGAAGGTTTATAGTAATGCTCGCCGGCAGGACCACGATTATTCACCTGAAACACGGAGGTGCTACCGGTGCAAGAAGACCGGGCATCTCCGCAGGGATTGTCCTAAGCGAAATGTTGATGATGATCGCTCCAAAAAACGAGCGCCTAGCAGGGACAGGGAACACCGATCGAGTGAACACGGTGATAAACGGTCCCAGGGGCGGAGCGATCAGGGCAAAAAGGGGGGCAAGGATAAGAAGGAGAGGAAACACTCGGAAAACGAGTAAGGGTGGAGGAAGTATCCACGGATCCTTCACCTGCTGAAAAAGCAGCCCCTCAGCCTGCTGAAGAAGCGGCTCCTCAGCCTCCGGAATGTTGGGAAGGGGTGAAAGTGGGACAGCATTGGCCAAGACAAGTGGCCATGCAGAATTCGAGCGCATCATGGTATATTACGATTAGTGTAGGGACACGTCACGTGGATCTCCTGATCGATACCGGTGCGCAGGTGTCTCTGCTGAGTAAGCAGGAGTACGATGAGATACCTGGCGCAAAACGAGAGACTTTAAGACCTGTAGAAGGCAAGATCTCGGCGGCAAACGGTGGACCCATCAATATTTATGGTAAGGTGGAGCTCACTCTCTGCCTAGAGAGGGTGCTTTATCCTTGTGAATTTTTGGTAGCGGATATCGGAGGTCTCCCTGGCTTACTGGGGATGGACTTCTTGAAGAGACACGGTGCATTGCTAATGTGTTCAGTAGGAATGCTGAGGCTGGGAGGCGTTGATATCGCGTGTAGAGAAGGTCGCCCTGGAAAAACAGGCCGAGCAATCTTACACGAAGACGTCCATATACCAGCTCGCCACGTGTCGCAGGTCTCAGTCAATTTGGTGTCCTGGGGCGTATCTAACGGGGGCGACCTCGTATTCGAGTCGTTGCCCACGGTTTGCCAGGATTTACACATAATGATACCTAGAGGATTATTGGCATCTCAATGCTCTGGGGCTCACGTGTGGATAGCCAATCCCACGACTGAGAGTGTTCATATTGCAAAAGGTCAAGTGGTAGGTCAATTGAGCGAAGTCGAAAAGGTGGATTCACCGAAAACGGTGAATGCTGCTGAGGTCAATTTTGAACTCAAGCAGAAGAACACTGAAACACGACTGCCCGTTCATTTGCAGCCTCTTTTGGACGAAACTGACGATCTGACCGCAGATCAAAGGTCAGAGCTCCGAAAGGTCTTGATGGAGTATGAACATTGTTTTGAGGGAGGTAAATACAGGCTGGGACGTACAAGTCAAGCCACGCACAAGATCGATACGGGTGACAATCGGCCTTTCAAGGTGCCGACCCGGAGATTAGGGTGGGCTCAAAACAGGGCGCTGTCAGAGGAAGTGGATAAGATGCTGAGACTCGGAGTGATCGAGCCCAGCAGCAGCCCCTGGTCTAGTCCCCCTGTGTTGGTTAGAAAGAAAGATGGAACTTTCAGGTTTTGTGTGGATTATAGGAAATTGAATTCGTGCACTAAAAAGGATGCTTATCCTTTGCCACGCATTGATGACTGTCTAGACACTTTATCAGGGGCAAAATGGTTTTGTACCCTGGATCTGTCATCTGGCTATTGGCAAATAGCTATGGATGACAGAGACAAAGAGAAAACCGCATTCACTGCTCCCAGAGGACATTTCCACTTTACAGTGATGCCCTTTGGTGTTACAAATGGACCAGCTACACTGGAACGTTTGATGGAGCTAGTGTTAGGAGGATTGGACCTGTCCACTTGTCTATGCTACATGGATGATATAGTGGTACAGGGGCCCACATTCCAGAAGTGTCTAGGTAACCTGATAGTTGTACTGAAACGCATTAGCCAGGCTGGGTTAAGATTGAAAGCTAGCAAATGCGAGTTATTTAAGAGTGAGGTCTCCTTTCTAGGGCATGTGATTTGTAGAGAGGGTGTGAAACCAGATCCTAAAAAGATAAAGGCGGTGCGAGAGTGGCCAGAACCAACCACGGTGCAGGAGGTGCGCTGTTTTGTGGGCTTCGCATCGTACTATAGAAAGTACGTGCGTGACTTTGCTGGACTAGCAGCACCACTACATGCTTTAACAGCGCACCAGGCCGTCTTTAAGTGGGATGAGACATGCAGAAACGCTTTTAAAAGATTAATCAGGGCCCTCACGACTGCACCAATATTGGTGCTCCCACGTGAAGGGTGCCCTGTCATCTTAGACACGGATGCCTCTGATCTTGCGATAGGAGGTGTATTGTCGCAAATAATTGAGGGAGAAGAGCGCGTGGTTGCCTACGCCTCGCAGTGTTTGTCTTTATCGCAAAAGCATTATTGCACTACGTACAAGGAATTGTTAGCTGTGGTCAGAATGGCGAAAATATTTCGGCCCTACTTGTATGGACAGGATTTAGTGCGTTTGCGCACTGATCATCGTGCTTTGGTGTGGTTGCAGAACTTTAAAGATGCGGAAGGAATGTTGGCGAGATGGATAGCTTCTCTGACTGAATACAATTTTGTAATCGAATACAGAGAAGGCAAGAAGCATGCGAATGCAGATGGCTGCTCACGAATTCCCGTGAGGGCCTGTAAGCGCCAGGAATGTCCTGACCAAGGTCATGGGGAGAATGTTGACCTTGTGGCTTCCATCACGCAGTGGAACCAAGTACGAGGCTTCCGCACGATTACGTGTGGACAGCCTCGAGTGGCGACCGGAATCAGCCCAGGAGAGGCTGAAGGACCCCAGGTGCGAGTGTATATGGCGGAAGCAGCTGGAGAGACAGCTGGAGAGACAGCTGGAGACGGCAGTGAGAGACCTCTGGATCCAAATTGGATAGAGTCTTTCACCTTGGAGGAAATACGGTGTGCTCAGGGCCAGGATATGGCCCTAGCTACCGCCAAGAAGTGGTTAGATGCTGGACAGCGACCGCCTTATCACGCTATTGTCACGCACTCGGCCCAGGTGCGAAATATATGGGCCCAGTTTTATTGCTTGAAATTGCAGCGAGGCATCGTGTATCGAAGCCATAAGCTGCCTACTGGTGAATTGGTGACGCAAATGGTAGCCCCAGCCAGCATCAGACGCAGCATCTTCAGCCAGCTTCATACGTCTCGTCTTGGTGGCCATATGGGGATCAACAGCCTCATATCCAAGTTGAGACGGAGATTCTATTGGCCTGGCTACAAGGAGGATGTGACACGTTGGATAGGTTGGTGCGATGTGTGTCAGAAGCGGAAACAGGGCGGCCTGAAAAAGGCTCCCCTGCATCAGGTGCCAGTAGGAATGCCGATGGAAAGGATGGCCATTGACATAATGGGACCATTGCCTGTCACAAAGTCCAATAACAAGTATATAGTAGTCGTTGCCGACTACTTTACTAAGTGGACAGAAGCCTTTGCTCTTCCTAATCAAGAGGCTTACACGGTGGCTGATTGCTTGGTGACCAATGTGATTTTGCGATTTGGAGCTCCTTATCACTTGCATAGTGACCAAGGGACCAATTTCGAATCGAAATTATTCCAAGAAATGTGCAAAATATTGGGGATTAATAAGACCAGGACCACGGCTTATCATCCCCAGAGCGATGGGTTGGTGGAACGCTTCAATAGGTCATTGGGTGATATGCTATCGAAGCTGGTGAACGAAAGGAGAGATGACTGGGATGACATGCTTCCTTACGTGATGTGTGCCTATCGGGCTACGCCCCATAGATCCACAGATATCACGCCAAATCGAATGATGTTGGGCAGAGAAGCAATGCTCCCTGTAGATCTGATGTATGGCCACGCACTCCAACATAAGCACCACTGTCCAGTGGAATATGTAGAGTGGATACGTGAAGCCATGGAAGAATCCTTCGAAAAGTGCAGAACCCAGATGAAGAAAGCGGCCCAGAAGCAGGCGAAACATTACAATAGGTTGGCAATGGAGCAGTCCTTCCGTATGGGAGACTGGGTCCTGTTGTTTTATCCGCCACTGGCTAAGCAGAAGCTGGCCCTGAAGTTTCTAGGACCTTACAAGGTGACGAGGAAGATGGGAGAAGTCAACTATGAGATAGAGGCCCCAGCCTCTGGGAAGAGACGCATAGTCCACATTAATCAGCTCAAGAAGTACTTAGCTGAGGTGACTCCAGATGACATGATTCGGATCCCTGACATCCCATCAGACGATCCGTATTTGGACCCATCATTGTATGAGGACGGAGCGAGTGCGACCCCCCAAGACGAGGGGCGGGATCCGCCCTTGCCCGGAGAATTGAGTGACGACGCAGCGCAGCCTTGGTCTGGGCAGCCAGAGCGGGGCGGAGCTGCGAGGACAGGAGAACACAGGGGGCGCGGCTTGCAAACACGCGATCCCCTGAATACGAGAAGAGTGGCAGATTCGCGTACGAATCTGGATACAGCTCCTTTTCTGGACTTGGAGCTGTCCTCAGCTCCTTTTCCGGATTTGGAGCTGCCCTCAGCTCCTTCTCGGGGATTGGATCCGGAAGCGGCTCCATTTCTACCAGGTAGGCTGAGGAAGCCACCTGATAGGTTAGGCCACAATGTAGGCTACCGGTGAATTTAAGATTCTGGTTGCTGCATATCAGAGGGAAATAGCACTTATTGCTTGACTTCTGGCACTTTGTTTTTGAGAGTCTAGTGATCACATGTTTATACAATAAATACCAGTTGTAGCTTCATTTAGACAATATATAGTTTGATTTTACGTAGTCTTCCCCATGCAAATGATTTTTATTTATTTTTATTAAAGATTCTCTCAAACAAGTGGTAAATGTCGACATACTAAAGCGGCGCGTCGCTGCAGTCACTTTCTAGTGACTGGACATTTCGTGTACCTGATTCTCTGGACTGAACACGTGGCCGTGTCCTGCAGAGTGGGTTTTTAGACGTGCCACCCAAATGGTCGCTACAGGTGCAGCCCTTTTTGAATAAAAGAGGGAGGAATACTGCAAAGGTAGAATTTGGGCACTGCTGGTTAAAAGCAGGGGCAAAACACGAAATTAGGTAATGAGAATGGTTAAAATGCCTCATAACACTGGAAATATCAGCAAAATAACTTGATTAGCAAGAATTAAGGGCTGTAGTGGTTATGGAAATGTTTAAAGTACCATGATAAACTTTATATATAGCAAGTTGGGTAATCTGGAAAGGTCAGCAAAAGGGATATAGTTTGCTAGATTATGGTTACAAGGACAAATGGTTATTTTCTTGTGGTATTGTCATTTAGTGATAAGGAATTGGCTATTTGTCATCATGGAACGTGAAACGTTCCTGATGGTTTGTTTTATTTGGCTGATAGGAGTTGCTGGATTATATATTTAGCAACTACAAAATTCTCACTTTCTGTGTCTTGTGGAACTGTGTCACTGATTCTAGTGACCTGCATTCACTGATTCCAGTGACCTGCATTCATGGAAAATTTCCACTGGGGGAAAAAGGTCACCAAGTTCGAAACACGAACAGGCACCCCTTTGTATTAATTTTGTCATTTTCGGTGCAATCCTCAATTAAGAAATTTTATGAGGGGGGGGGGGAGGAAGGGTCAACTGGTCAACAAAGTGATTAGGGTCACATGACCTGTGATTCTGGTCACCTGACCTGTCACATGACTCAGAAAGTGCGGCAAAAAGCTGGAGAGCGTGGGGCGCCCTGTCTCACACCTTCTGAAACCAGCAGAGAAGACACATCAGCCAACCAGAATTTTGAGAATATAACCAGAACAACTTGGGAGATATAAGGATGTCTGCCACGAATACAAGCATTGAGGAGGCTACTGCTATGCCAGCAGTGCCCCTGGGCAGCGTAGTGGAGGAAGAGGGACCTCAGCTGACATCGGACCAGACGGACATGGTACTAGCTGCCATGGAGGCAGCGGGCCTCGAGATTGGAGCTGAATTGGAGGTCTCTGCCAGCGACGCTGAGGTGGCTGCCGTTTGCGGCTTGTCGCCTACAGCGGAGCTCCCAATCTCCCTGGCCCCGGATTATTGGAGCCCGCAGCGATTGGGTCTCCTGCACCTGGACATGTGGGCTTACATGTCCAGGAGGGAGTACGAGCTGGAGGATCCAGCAGTGGAGCGTTACGGGGCAGCAGAACTGCCAGAAACGGCCAGGATGCGCAGGTATCTTCGTCTCCGTCCACGGAGAGAAGATATGCCTATCCTGAGTGGATGGATAATTGGCGACCTGGGTGTGGCGACCACCCAGGAGGAAGTGCTGGAGAATTTGAAGAGGCGACCTTGGTACGCCAGGGAGCGAGCGGCCAGGCCCAGCGTAGAGGGCGAGGTCTCTCCCACCAGGGCTACCAAGTCGCCTGCAAGGGAACAACAGGCAGCTCCGTTCACGGAGTCTGCCATGGAAGACGTGGAACAACGGGCAGCTCCGATCACGGAGTCTGCCATGGACGACGTGAAGCAACAGGCAGCTCCGCCCACGGAGCCTGCCATGAAAGACGTGAAACAACAGGCAGCTCCGTTCACGGAGCCTGCCATGGAGAGCGAGGAGACATCGGACGATGGGGCGACGGAGAGTGACGTCTCGGCCCCAGAGACCACTCCAGAGACCACGCCGAAGGTCGTCTTGCCGGCCGCGCCACAGGGGGTGGAGGGCTTGAACTACATGTGTGCCACGTGCGGGAAACGCGTGAGGGATCGAAAGTCTCTCACTCGCCACGTGAGCGTGGCCCATGCAGCAGCATATGTAGGCTTCCAGTGCCCTGTGTGCCCCGCAGCGTTGCCCTCGGACCGGAGGACCAACTTCAGGCGTCATCTGGAGCGGTCCCATGGGTACACCCGTACACAGGCGGAGGAGCTAACAGCAGCCACACAGCCGACGACAATCCAGGGCCCTAACTCCGATGGATCCCTGCCGGCGACACCGGAGACGAGGACCCTGGAGACAGCATCTCCCAGCACCAGGGCGGTGCAGTTGCGCCGCGTTGAAGCAGCTTCAAGCGTGACGCCCCGAAGCCGCCAGACAAGGCCAAAGCGGCCCCACCCAGCAGCAGCAGCCACCAAGACGCCAACAGCAGCCACCAAGACGCCAACAGCAGCCACCAAGACGCCAACAGCAGCAGCAGCCGAGGACATGGTGACCAGGGCCCAGTACCAGGACATCGTTCTGGAAGTCCATAGGGCCAGGTCCCAGACGGCTGCAGCAGCTCGTGAGAACGAGGAGCTGAGGGCCAGGCTTCGCGCCGAAACAGAGCAACGCGAAGCCAAGGCCCGGCAGTCGGACCTCCTGTACCAGGAGGTCAAGCGGCTGACGGCTGACAGGAACAGATGGATGGAGGAGGCCAGGGCTGCTGGATCCTCATCTGCAAGGCCTTGAACGCAAGGTCTTGCAGAGGACTGAATACGACGACGACCTGGACCACGCCCCCCACTTAACGAAGCCTGGATACGGACTGGACTTGAACGCTGGACATCAACACGAAATGACACCTAGGCACAACGTGAGCGCTGGACATCAACACATCGTGCAGGGGCGGACCCAGCGCCCTGCGGAGAGTCAGGAGACAATGATGGTAACGAGTGGGACAGTGACTTTTATAATGGCCGCAGTTAGAAACTGTGAATAATTGGAAAAATTGTGTCACGGCTAATTATAAGAATGTCCTCACTCGGAAATTACGAGCAGCTGATAAAAGACCTTGCAGAATCCAGAAATGGATACTGGCCTGTGTCCAAGGCAAAGATGGACTCTGATAAAATTGATGGACTCTGTGTGTATTGCTATGTGTTGAATGTTGTGTTTGCAGCGGTGCCAGGGAGTCAACCACGTGGATGATGTCTGGGGAAAAAGCCAGCCTCCGGGGCGGACGTGACAGCTTCCTAGTGTCACGCCGCAGGGCGATGGTTGTTGACTGATTATATGTAATAATTATGATTTTTGTGATTTAATGAATCTCGTTGATTTTGTGTGGTTCTGATCGTCGTCGCACAGCCTACTGAGTGTATTAGTTTGAATATGGGGGCATATTCCCAGTAAGAAGGGGGTAATGTGATGACCCCAGGTCACTGACCTTACTAGGTCAGTGACCGACTTTGACGCGCACTGGGTGACCCGGACCACGTGACCACGGGGTCTTGGCGGGAATACACCCAGACCGCGTCAGTAGCTGAAGAAGCAGAGGATAGGCAGGCTGTGCGGCGGGGCAGGGCAAAATAAACTTGAAAACTGGAATACCAACGCTTTGTCTTTCTTGGGGAACCTTACAATATTTATCCTGTGTGTCTTCGCCAGACCTCCAGCCTGTCGCCAGTATTCCCTGATATTCTTGTCTGTAAACTTTGCTTCTCATTCTCAGCTTCGATATGAATGGATGGTATGATGAATATGTTCACTATATACATGTTCGAGACAAGTGTTGCCTTCCCTGTGTAGATGTATTTAAATGAGAACCATAGTCAAAATAACAAGATTAGTGAGTGATGATATTCATGTGGTACTCAAGAGGTAGTCTGACTAATATGTGAGAAAATGGGTGCTGTGCATAACCACTATGAGTACATATGACCACACTCAGAAATATTATAATTAACTCTACAAGTTGAGTGGAGACAAATGTCAAAAGATACTCTTTACAAAGGAGGTAAATGTTTACTCCTATTGTAAAGATACTTTCCAGTAGGTGACCTGCTCTGTTGAAGAAAACTTACTCCCTATGCTGCAGGCTATGCAGACTCTACAGAGGATGCATTTACTCTCATTAGAGAGTATGGGTTCTAGAAGCTTTTCGCTTTTGTTAGAGAACCTTATAGTGAACTACTGCATTAGAATTTGAATTAAGGTTCTATCATGTGTAATGCATTAATCATCTGTTGTAAATATCACATATGAACACATATTAAAGTTATATACTTATTTTAGTGGTGTTAAAAAACGATCAATTAATCTGCTACATATTGGCAGAACTAGAAAAAAGGGGAAAGTTGAACTATGATGAAATGAAGTGATGTTAATTATATTTTACCATGCTATGATGACACGGCAGGCTGACGCAAAACTGCGTATATGACTTGGCCCTATGTGAACAATTTATCAGTATGTTTGCGAAAATATAGTGGGGAGGAATTTCATATTATGTACTGAGTACACCCATAAACTCTTTTTATATGAGCTTGTGGTCAGAGATTTTGGAATGCCCAGCCTCTTAAGAAATCCCTGTTCACTTTGTGCATCAAAAATGCATTATTTTTCCTATACGGTCATTCAGTGTACAGTAATAATATTCTGGTTCCTTTAATGTTGCATGAAAGTGGTCTTTGTTAATTCCTAATGGATGAACTAGAATATACGAGGCGCAGATTTCAGTTGTAGTGTCATTTTGTTCTCGTTTTCACTGCAGTCATAAGTTTAATATTGCAAGATAGCAAGGGGGTTATGGTAATAGGTCTGTTTCTTTGGAGTTTAAGAGCGTCGAGAGAGACACTGTCCTCAGTTGCTTGCCGAAAAAATTGAGGTGAGGTATGTCCAATAGCAACTGTGTTCCTTTGATAGGTGATGGCCCTAGGTTAACCTCGAACTTCTGGAGGCTGTCTCGATACTGTAACTTTCTCTGTGGTCGAAATTAATCACCTTTGAGGGGGCTGTGTTTGATCCCGCTTTAAATAAAACAGTGGCGGCCATCAAAGCAAAGGCATTGTGCGTCTGGGGCTCAGGGTGAGTTCGATTCAAAGAGCAGAGTGTTCCAAGGGGAGAAGTTGAGGGACGATTCATTGAACGCCGAACGCCAGGGAGCTACTGAGAGACAGCCTTTGGCATAAATTGAAATGACACGGAGGATTAGGGCCACTGAGCCCCAGCAAGCAACACACCGGGCAACAGAACCAAGCCCTCTGTCTTTGTTGTATGATCAGACAGTCTGTTGGAAGCAGCCGCAGCATCAAACGGAACCATAAGAAGCAGGGCACACTGAGCAGACCCTGCTGAGTAGTCGCAAGGGTTACTACTCCATGCATAGTCAAAACGTCCGCCACAAAATTCGTCCTTTCGGAAACTCTGCTGACTTCATCTACCAGAGAGTAAACGAGGTGGACTGCTTACGAGTGTAATGCAAGCCAGTTCAAGGATTACTCTTTTAGTCCACTCTGCACACACTCATTCATCTACTTCTGTTGGACCAAGAAAACTGAGCTGAGCACTATTTGGCCAGGGGCTTGAGACAAAGTGTCTTCGCTTCTCGCAGTGTCTGTAGCAGAGGCGTACTTCGATCCAAGAAAATTGCTTCTCCTCCGGCTAAAAAAAAATGCAGCTGGCTGCCTGCTCATTGAGTTATGTCATAAACTCTAGGACTTCAGTTCAGCTTCTTTTTCTTTTTTATTGGTGGTGCCTAAGTTAGGCTAAACCGATCTGAGTTGCATGTACTCGGTGTCTATGCTGAGGCAAGTAAAATGCAGAAAATGTGTAACATGTCTTATCATCTCATCATTACTTCTCCCTCTGGCAGTTGGTCATTTTAAATATTGAATATTCTTCAGCGCACCAGCATAAACATTTAAAAGACATCCCTTGACAGCTAAAGTACCTGCATGGTAGGCTTCATGGTATAAAAACTAAGCCGACTTGGGAGTACATATATCGTTTGTAAATTGGTACTTGTTAGACCATATTAAGCTGTATCTGTTCTTGGAAGGCTTATGTTGCAGAAACAATACATTAGAGGAGCAGCAGGGGGCTGGGGTGTGATTAGCGGCTGAGGTAATAGTGACTGGTTGCCATTGTAGCTCGGAGAACCATGGAGGACTGAGAGGGTGTTGAGCATCCACAGATTGCCCACAGCAGAGCCTGGTATTATGGGGAGATTAAAGCTCAACTCAACAAAGAAAGCAACATATTGAGGGAAGACATTGCAGGACTTGAGTGGGTGGGAGTGCACTCTATTCTCACTAACGGGGTCCCCTAAGAGTCGAAAGGCATTTTAAGCCAAAAAGATGTCAGTATAAATTTGATTTGACTGGGTTATGGGAGAGGGGAGCGTGCCCCAGCATGTGATGATCTCTATCATTGTAACATGGTGTGGGCTGCTGAGCTGAGCTGAGGAGGATGAGAATAAGAGGAGGAGGAGGAGGAGGAGGAGGAGGAGGAGGAGAGAGAGACAAGGAGCGCTGCTTGGGATGGGGCGGCTGCTGCTGCTGCTGCTGCTGTTGCTGATGTGCACATCGTGGTGGCGCGCTGGTCAATATCCTTGTCCAGGCAGTCTGTGGCTGACTGTCAGTCTGGCGCGAGTCTACCAAGTTCTGTGCAGGACTCATCCCTCACAGCACGTCGACTCACGCTGCTTAACTCTTGTGGCTCTGGTGGATGCTGGTGGATGCTGGCTCTGTTTCGGAAGGTACCATTCATCGAATCCATCTATCTTGTTTACTGAGTTCTCTCTGATCTTTGCTGACAGACACACCAGGATATAATTGTGATACAACACCTCACCAGGTATGTCATTGGCAATCTTTGATCATCACTGTGACAATGTTTCATCTCTTTGGCGTGGTGTATTTTGTTTACCAATTTAACATGTCTTTGCTCCAAGAATATTGTTCTTTCTCTTATCCTGTATTCACTTGTTTACATCTTGTACACAGCATTAATGCGACCAATTGCTCATCATAACCCGTGGCAATCAATTAGCTGCTGCTGCAGTAAAACACGAGATTGGAGATGCTACTAAATATTTTATTACCTGCATGGCTTGTAAACACGCACATCTGTGCAGTTTTGTCTTTTGCCATGGCAATTATGAGCTTATTAATTACCAGAATGGAAGGACATTTGAGCTAACAAGCTGACAAAGTGTTGGTAAGCTGTGTGTCTGTCTATTGATGAATGATGCTACATCCGTTATATCCTGTAATCTTGAGACTTAAGTTAGGATGCAGAAAATTGATGCATTTGTACTTGAACTAAGATAAACCTGCTAAGTCCCAAAGTCCAAACTCAGCTAACTTTGAGAGAGAAGAGGAAACGTATTGTAACATCCAAACTGAGTGAAGTGCAGAGGTGAAGTGCAGTGATGAAGTGCAGTGGTGATGGGCAGTGGTGAAGTGCAGTGGTGATGTACAGTGGTGAAGTGCAGTGGTGAAGTGCAGCAGTGAAGTGCAGTGGTGGTGAAGTGCAGTCTAAAGCAGATTGAGACACCACTAGTTTTAAAAGAGTTCTGAATTTGGGGCGTGCCTGCTTGTTGCTCTGCCAGCTAATGCAAGATGGGGGCGTTGATAGAGGGGTCAGTTTGTGCTGGAGCTGGACTGACCTTTGAGAGAGGGTCACATCATGAGGTGACCAGCACCAGACAGGACACAGGTAATAGGCATCATTTGCTCCTTTGCACGATCACCTATCTGAAGTGAACATGACAAACTGAGTTGTCTTTTTCGCCTTCCACTTCTGCCAAGCCCTGATTGGAATCCCATCCTTTTGACAGCTACTGTCACTCGCCCCTTTCAGATGATTTTCTGTTGCCATCGTTAGCTTGAGATGTGTGTGTTTAATATGACATGTTTCCCATGCTACTCACGTACATTAATGGTATTGTGAGGATGCACTTTTTTCTGTGGTCCATCACAAAAACTGCAGCATGCATATTATGACATTCTCGTAATGATGTATTTGTTTCTAGCTGACATGATTAATAAGGCATTATTATCACAACTGAGATTATGATACCTATGCCCTATGTATAGACATAGCTCAGCATCATTTGCATAGACCTTCAAAACACCTGTGAGTCCTGCCAGGTGTTACAGGCTGCCTATACACAGAGAGACATGCCATGGGCCTATTCCATTGTCCCTGGATGTCCCCAGTGCACAGGTAATGGAATCTACAGTCAGTCTACTCAGCGTCTCCATCACTTATGCATGTTGCTGAGCCAAGTTACAAATGTCACGAATTGAATTCATCATCTCCTCGGATACATTGTTCATTGGATTCTGCGATGTATGCGTTGAATGTCACTTCACGTGTCTTATCGTGGGGCCATTTACCTGTCTTGTGTGTGGCCAATCAATATTCATAGATTTTGGCCTGAAACCATTCTATTATCTTATTATGTGTCTCTGATGTGTTATTTCCGCAAAAGTTGCAAACTTTGGTCGATAATTGATTTCTTAACAACTTCATTGTCTCGCTGATATTGACTGGGCGTATTGGTGTAATGATCTTTGGGACACAATAGCTGCTCGTGCGCAGTTTATGGGGCAGTCCTCCTGGGAGTTTGTTATGAATATACATTGTATGGTGGTCGCGTTTGTTATGAATGTAGCCCAGTGATATTTTGCCCTCTAATGTAAACATGATAGCGTTTTGTGCGTCATCACTTCATTAGTTTCTCTTTGAAAGGTGATATCCATAGGTGTTTAATGCCTTTTGGGTGTGCACTGAGTACAAATGAAATGCACTCTTAAGCCCCGTTCCCACATAGCCGAGTTACTCGTAGTCAACTCGTAGTAATAACAAAAATTACGTAACACCCAAAATTCGAGGAGTTGGCGACGAATTTTTGGGGAAAAAATGACCAGGAGTGACTCGCCGAGTTACTCGCCGAATTACTCGCCGAGTTACTCGGCGGGTTCAGCGAGCGACTCGCCGAGTACCAGGAGCGACTCGCCGAGTACCAGGAGTGACTCGCCGAGTACCAGGAGTAACTCGCCGAGTACCAGGAGTAACTCGCCGAGTACCAGGAGTAACTCGCCGGGTGAAGCACGGTGTCTACGACAGCGACGAGTCACCCATCGAATGATAGGCCGACGCCAGCCTACCTGCATTCTCAGATGAATATCTCGCTTAATATTTGGTCTATTTTCGATCCGAAAAAACCTATGGAGTCACTATGAATTATACTACAAAACAATCTTTATTTGACGAAAATCGGACTAATATTAAGGGAGCAGTAGCTTTTTAAAGAAGCGCTCAGCTTTCTGCATTAATACAGTCTGGGCGCGGACGCTTCAGGGAGCACCAGTATAAGTAAATTAAATATAGCAAATAAAATCACAGATCAAATCACAAATACTAATTACAATATCAATATTAGATTTAAATTTTACAAAATATACACAAATTTATACTGATCATAATATCACAATAAGATTCAAATTAACACAAAAAGATAAGAAAGTTATACAAATATAATCATTGCCTGGTAATTACAATTAAATATATTGCTTTTAATTAATGAAAGCAATTACATATTTTTGTAATTGTGAATGACAATCAAGACAATGTCATATTACTGTGTCATCTTTGAACAAACCATGAAATGACAGGTCAAAGAACCCCAATTTAGGCAATTAGGCAATTGACACATGTATTGAATTTGCTGTATGCTCTACACCAATTCTTTGTATCATTCAAAATGCTAATAGCAATTACTGTGTCATCTTTGAACAAACCATGAAATGACAGGTCAAAGAACCCCAATTTAGGCAATTAGGCAATTGACACATGTATTGAATTTGCTGTATGCTCTACACCCATTCTTTGTATCATTCAAAATGCTAATAGCAATTGACATAACAGTCATGGCAGTTGGCAGAATGAGTAGAAATGAATTGCAATAAAGCTCATCCAAACAATGTATATAAAATGGTCAAAAATATTGACCACACCATTCATGTCAGGGCCATAAACAGAGCACCTTGCCGCCGCCAGACTACCTGCCTTTTCAGACAAATATCTCGCTTAATATTTGGTCTATTTTCAATCTGAAAATCTGTGTGGAATAAGTATGAACTCGACTATAATTCAATATTTATTTGACGAAAATCGGACTAATATTAGGGGAGCAGCAGCCTTTTAAAGTAGCGCTCAACCTTACCTGCATTGATACAGTCCGGGCGCGGACGTCTGCGAGAGCACCACTGTTTGCCTCCGCCAACTTAGCTGCCTTCTCAGACGAATATCTCGCTGAATATTTGGTCTATTTTCAATCCGAAAATACGTATGGAATCACTATGAATTATACTACAAAACAATCTTTATTTGACGAAAATCGGACTGATATTAGAGGAGCAGCGGCCTTTTATATTATATACGACCCCCTACGCTGATGATGCATGTACTAAAGGTAGAACTCGACGAGTTACTCGGCGAGTTACTCCTACAACTCGGTGAGTTACTCCTACAACTCGCCGAGTTACTCCTCGCACTCCTGAACATCCCCCCCGAGTGTAATACGAGCGAAAATAGCGCCGAGTAACTCGCCGAGTTCGAGGAGTAACTCGGCGAGTTCGAGGAGTAACTCGGCGAGTTCGAGGAGTAACTCGGCGAGTTCGAGGAGTAACTCGGCGAGTCATGGCCGAGTTTTTGGACTCCTGGATAATTCGCCGAGTGTGCCGTGCAGCACGGCATACTCGGGAGACTCGGCAAACTCGGCTCCAAATCTCACGAGTTCGCTACGAGACTCAGGAGTTACTCGCCGAGCATCTCTCGAGTGCGAGGAGTAATCGCCGAGTTTAGTAAGAGTTGGGCCCGAGAGGCGTGTTACGTAATACTACGAGTTGACTACGAGTAACTCGGCTATGTGGGAACGGGGCTTTAGGAGGTGACCTGGTGCTCTTCTGAATACTCGCATGATGCTCCCATGGTGCTACCCAGCCTCCTTGGTGACAAGGTCAAGTGAAGGTCGCATGAGTTTACACTTTCACCTCCTTTATTCCGCTTGTTTGCCCTCTGAGGTGCTCTTGTTCCACCCAAGGACCTTAAAACCCTTCAGCACATGTCACATTCCTCGAGTTTTAAGACAACTGAAACTAACCCACTCTATTGTTTGTGATCTCACTAGAGCGTGTATAGCTAACTAACTTAGACCTACTAATGCCAGGTACATATCATATTCCTTTGTGAAGGCCATGCTAAACCTCAATGGAAATAATAACGTGGGCTGGTTTAATGTTACTATAGAATTCACTGGTTTAATATTGAGTTAACAAAAGTGTTGTCTGGCTTGATGCCAAATAAATCTGAGTGGAGAAAATAATACTCTTTGAAATTTCAATTGGTGGCATAAAATGTAGGCTGGTGGGCTGGCTTATTAATGCAACAGAGGATGTCCGAGAGGATTTCTCTCCTCTAGTGTTTGCCTTCGCCATGTTGTTAAGTGTGCCTAATTGACAAGGTTCTAACAATTAAACGTGAATGGCAAAACTGCGTGTTCATTTGCCTGGATTATTTATTTAATGGTCTGTTTGCCAGATTGCTTGCTGGATTGTGTTTGTCGTATTGAACAGGACTATATTTAGGTCCTAATGAAACAGACACCACAATGACTAAACCCCACTTTACTCAACCCTAGCAACGCCTGTCAATATGCCTTGCTGATGCAGCCATTTATAATTAGCCGTAATTGTAAGAAAAAACATGTGTCAGTGGTCTGACAGTAAAACAGGTGTTCGCTATAGACGTATTAATTGGTAATCATGAATATTATCCCTGATGGTATGTTCATAAGAGTATGTTTACATGACACCTGTATTGGCTGCTGCTGCTGCTGCTGTATTAGTGGATGCCCGATGTAGTGACATAACACAGCATCCACGTGGAGGCAACAGCTGGATAGCAGGCACGTCACAGCCAGATTGCTTTTTCACTTCAAGTAGATGCAGCCCTTTATAATAGTAGACCATGTATTGAATTTAGCAAACGCATCTGCTTTCAAGTGGAGTAAATTACTATTTTGCATGGACTGTCAGTTGGTATATTAGTGCAAAGTGAGTCATTTCATCATTGGTTACTCTGTCACTGGCAGGTGAACACTGCTGACCTAATCATTCGGTCACCATCTTAACTACTGTACGCATTACACAGGTATGTTGCTGACTACATTATTATATCCTAATATTTACTTATATTTTGGCATGGAGTGTTGTGATTACGCCCATTGACACCTTCATGGATCTGCTGGGTCCTCTCTTTATGATGAGGCCCGGGTCGTAAAACATGCATGAATATTACATGAGAATTGTCACACCAGCTTAATGTTCAGCTGACTCTGTTATCTTGGTAACGGACTTTGCTCCATGCAAACAATGCTAGGTTGCAGCGAGGTTCAATCGCCATTAACGGAGGCTGTTTTGCACATGTCTAGTTAATAGTGTTGCACCAATCATGCATTATTGATACTATGGACTATGTGGTTGCAAAGGCTTTTGGCAAAGGCCTACCAAGGTCCTTGGTTCTACAGACTGAATGGTTCGACTTATATTACTGTTGGGTATACAAAAAGTCCTAAAAGAGTAAATCAATGAAATGTCAATATTGGCAGTAACACAGGAGGGTATAGTCAGCTGTAACTGATTAAGTAAATATTGGCAGTGTCATGGCTGAACAGGAGAAGGTTCAGAATAAGGATTGTTTTCTGTGGAAAGTCTGTTAGATAGAACCATTCACCCTCTATGTATATGGCCTATAAGGGAAATCCCCCAGAGAAGGAGATGTCTTAAGATGGTAGGCTGAGTGTCCACAAATAGCAGATGGACAGTGGGCAGCGATGTCCAGCGGTGGTCAGGGATTAGGGGGCCGCGTCGTTGGATTGGCACGTGACATGTGACCAGCACTTTCGCTGAGACCGACGCCCCTGTTAGCTCATGGCGGCGGTAATCGCGCTGGGCTCGTTAAGGCCAAAGGACCTTGCCAGCGTTATCAAGTGAGCTAGCTAGTGGTGCATCCGAGAATTCGACAGGAGGGAGTTACTCCATAAACTTCACTGCCATGCCTCCAGCCGGGCTCATCCTTTGCTGTAATGCTGTCATGGTGACTAGCCCTGCCTCAGGCCCTTGAGCTCCCCCAATCCCTTGAAATGCCTTATGACCCTGTGTTAGGAGGTTAGATGCAGTACATTCGCTAGAACCAGTCCGAGAGAACCCAAAGGGGGCGGGGGCCTAGATCAGTGGTAGCGCGCTGGGCTTCCAACCACTGGGTCCCGGGTTCTATTCCTGGTCGAGCCTAAGTTGGGATGGCTGTTTCATCCTTCTTCTCATTGCCATGGTCCCTTCCTGTCCTAATTAGCCCATCAGGTGCAAAACTACAGGACGTAAAGCTCTAATCAACCCACCACCGAGAGAACCCATTGACAAGCTTTGAGAACCGTGCCTGCCGCTGCCTTGTAGTTCTCTGAAATGTGTACCAAACTACTGACTCAGCAGCAGCGGCCGCACCTGTGATATATATATAGCTACTCGGCAACCCTTCAGTAGGTTTCCTGGAATTGAATTGCATGGCCCCGAACCAATTATGGCATTTATTCTGTCTGCTGGAGCAGATGCAGTTGTGGCTGTAGTAAGCTTTGTACAAAGCTGGTCAAGTAAATCAGATCATTGACTGCAATTCTTAGAGGTTTGCAAATGGGCCGTCTGAAGCGGGTCTTTTGCTCTATGAATTTGTAAGGAAGAGATGGCTGGTTCTATCCATGCGCCCATTCATATTGGCATGATCAATAGCCGGGCTCGCCATCCATGATTACTGGGATACTCTGCTGGCTTGTGTGTAGCATCTTGAATGTAAGGCACGTTTAATTGTACGGCTTGCTTCACACTTCTCCAGTCTTTCATGCCATCAGGTGTAAGATGCTGTGGCAGCCAGTTGATAACATCCCTCAGCCGGATTTAATTTGCACACCACTCCAGAGACTGTGAATAAGTGTGTCTCTTTCCTGTCCTTTTATTTATACAAAAACTACCGAGCATTTTGGGCTGAGACACATTGCAAAGGCTGAGACACATTGCAAAGGCTGAGGCACATTGCAAAGGCTGACATAACAATCTGTCATGATTACGGGGTGGAGGCAAGTGTTTTTGACGATAGGATGAACCCCAGGTCTATATCATTACACCAAGCACGACCTTTTTATACAGACACATTATGTAGGACCAAATGTCGCCCCATTGTATGTTTAACAATGGTCCTGGAGATATGGGAAAGTTTGGGATTGTTGTTGCCTCTTGAATATATCTATGCATCCATTCACCTGAAAACTTTGAAAGTAAGTTCGTATTAATCTGTGTTATCCTGGAAGAAGAAATGATGGAAATGATTTTTCAGCTGCATCCCCATCTTTGCATCATTACCTGCACCAGCAGCCTGCAAATGTGAGCCTGCATGCAATTGTATTTACATTAGGATGTCACAATTCAAGTACATGCATGGATGCAATCCACACTTGAAGTGCAAATTACACTGTATTCCATTACGTCGCTTGCATTGCTGTTGATTGAGTTTTCTCAAGACATCCTACTTTACTTAAACAATTGAATGTCAGTTCAACAATGGAAGTAATCCGTTTGGATGGGTTAATCAGCCAGACATAGGAAATGGGGATAAAAAGGTAAATGAATGGTGAATTAAAAGTCAATATACAATACGTGAGGATTTATTACTGGCAGTAACAATGAGAGGATGTTCCTAGCAGATATGGAAGATGAAGAGGAGAGAATAGATTCCAGTCATGTGGCGGAAGGCAGTCACTTCCTGCCAGTGCCATGGCTAATCAAGGCAGCCAGGCATGAGCCCTGAGCCGCTGGAGCACACCACGCAAACTGCTTCGATGAATATTTATTCTGTGTAATCGTGGAACGATTTAAAGTGGGATGAGAGGCTGCTTGGAGTAGCCTTCTTGGCAAGTGAGGCGCTGGTGGCCAGCAGGTTTGCACTAAATCTTTAATCAGTACCAGCAGCTATCTGAGCAATGGGCACGATCTGTTTGTTACTGTTGCTCACTGCTAGTGGAAACATTTGAAGAAGACCAGGCTCTCATGCTCACAGTACTCAGCAGCAGAGGAGAGTTAGTTTACTGCCCCCAACTGCCAACTGCCTGGGTGGTGGGTGCCCTATGCTATCCTGCGCTGCCCTGCCGGTGGCCTAGTTGTTCGAGGGTCGTAGGTCAAGTGCAGAGGTCGTGTTCTGGCTGCGCTTCATTGCTCATTTGCGTCTGTCGCAGTTTCACGGGGCTCGCTCATCACTCGCTTATAACCCTCCTGCTGCAGCAGCCACCTCCCATTCCCCTGCACTCTATTGCTTTCTCTCACCATTCATCTGCCATGCTAATTGCCTCGCGAGTTTATCACACCCATTTCTTTGCTCTGCACATGCTCACTCTCTTATGGACCCCACACAATTGCTCAGGCTGCCCTCTTTAATGCTACTTTATTGTCACTGACATCTGTAATGCGGACATTATTCCTACCTCAATTTCTCTTCGCTGCAGTCCCTTTGTGTCTGTTTCAGTCTCGTTTCCAGCAGGAAAATTGGAGAGATTGAACATTCATTAGCCCGCTGTCAAGTAAACCTAACTACAATACTGTTTTTAAGAAGCTGCTTTTGTCTTAAAAAGCAGTTTGCTTTTAACTCATTTTCTGCATGTTCTGGTTGAACATGCAGAATCGATGTTGTTTCCTTTGGTTTTTTTTTTAGATTGGATTTTTGTTTAACTTCACTAAGGCAAAAACCATTCCTCATATGGCATATGACATTTCTCACAGTTCTCAGCCAGCCATATACATGTGCATACAAACTAGGTTCTGTCAGAATATTGTCCATTCGAAAACAGACGGATTGATTTGCAAGTCTATTAAGGTAGACCTGGCACATTTAATTGTCTTGCACCCACTTCATTTTGAAAGGCAGCAGAATATGTCCTTTCATTATTTGGTTTCGAGATGATTTCTATTTTAGAACGAAATTGAATCTAGTTGCTTTACTGTCCCAAATTGTCCGTAATTGCATAGAGACACAAATTAGACTTTTAGTGTTTCTTTTTCTGAAAGTTTTAATGTTAAGTTAACATGGAGGATATTCTCTGAAGTCTAAATGTGAACATAAGCTGATTCAATTTTTTTCTTCTCTATTTGTACTTATTTCATGTTTCTTTACAAGGTTGGTGAGCAAATAACAGGCGTGCGCCATTGTGTAGATCATGTGCACTATAAGCTCATGAGCTCCATATTTTGTTCACCACACATTGTGTAGCAGCTATAACGACCTTGGACCGTCCTTGTGTTCTTTAAATGGTGTGTCTGCTTTTCTAGACCATCCAAAAATGTTTTAAACATCAATTTGCTATTCTTCCAACTGACCTAAATATACATACAGAAGATAAACTCCTAAATACGCTGTATGTACATGGCCAAATGTGCCACATGCGTTTTCCACAAAAAGGATAGACACATGGAAAACGCATGGTTTTTGCCCAATTATGATGTGATGAAAACCATGCGTTTTCCATGCGTTTATCCAAACGCATGGAAAACGCACATGGCACAATTGGCCATGTATGTAGTAATATTATTCAATAGTGTTCCAATACAGTAATAAATCATATTATACTATATACATATTGCATATTGCAATTCAGATGGGACTTTGATAATGCTGGTGTAGTCGCATGCTATTTATACTCCATAAATAACTGTTGCATTGCCCCCATTAGCTGTACTGATACCTATGTAATATTTACAGGGGTACAAACTGTGTGTGGTTAGTTAATGGCCATGTAAGTGATGGAGGTTGGGGTACCACTGCTGCGCTGGTCATTTTTTGACTCGTCTTAATCCTAGAGGACTTAGTATGGCACCAACTCATGCATGCGAAATGACTGGCCTGGTTGCCCATGTCCCACTGAATGAATGATGAATGGCTTGTCAGTCAGATCAATGCTAAAGATCAACTAGATGCGATCTATAAGTGGAAAGCAATGTATAGGCATTAGCTGTGATGTATCCCATATGAGTGGTTTGGCTGATACGGTGACTTGGGCCCAAATGTCTTCCTGATACCCACGTCCGCTTCCTGTCAAAAGAAGAAACATTTGTGAGAAAAAAGAAAAGAAAGAGAGGGAAGAAAAAAAATGCAGACATACACAACCTCAAAGATGGCTGTACCAGTCACATTTTAGCAGCAAACATCCCAGTGTAGAAGCCTGAAGTCTTTGATTGATATAATACTGTGGCCAAGTTTGTTTACTCACAATGTCAGGACGGTTGTAAATAAATAATTCGAGTGGGTTGCGGCTAGTGGCAAATGGAACTTTTGACCCAAGATAATGAACGAAAATATCGATTGACTGATGATAAAGGCTTCGCATAAATGTCTATTCTACTGGGGTCAAATCGATGTGGCGTTTCTGGTCCCTGGTCCTGCATCAAGTCAACTGCAGCAGTAAGTTTTCCATATATGTATCTGGAAAACCGCCCAATCTAATTTGCTAAAACAATTAATTTAATGCATTGGAAGTTTTAATAACTTGCTGTTACCCTTCCAGCAACTAGTTGACAGTCTGCTTAAAACACATTTACAAACATTACATCCTAGTCTTCACATCACCAGCAACTGTACTATAGAGCTCCGCTACAATGAATCCAGGAACATATTGTAAATGACCCATTGTAGTGCTCGTTTGAAGCTGGGCTGGGATGCTGAACGCAGCATCCCATGATGTGTGTTCACAGCATCCTAGTCTCCCACAGCATCCAGGCCCCCTCAGCATCCACTCCCCACGAGATTTAGGCATCATGGTAATTTGCAGTGGGCGTTTAGTTCTGTCATCTACAATGCCATTTGCTTTGCATTCGACTGCAAAAGAGAACAGTGATTTTTGCTCTTGTAATGGACAGAAGGGAATCAGTCTACTCTCAGTTCACCCACGATGTTATTATGATCATGTTGCAACAGCATTTTGCTGAAGCCGTAGCATCAGTGAGTGAGGCTGCTCGTTAAAAGCTCTTTCAGTGATGAGAGTGTTCAGCCAACACAGGCTAGATGCTCCTGTGGCCAGCTGTCTTGTCTTGTAAACATTTCTAAGGTCCCTGCCCCACTCCACAAGTATAGGGCCCACAGCAGCCACCAGACATGACAACTATAGACAGTCCATAATAACAGTGTGGCAGTGTTTACAGTTTCTGTGTAAACAAGGGATCATTGTACGTCTCCAGTGTTTGTTGTATTGCTGACAGTGGTGTGGTGGTGTATGGCTGGGAGGAACTGTGCATCTTGCACTATTGTGACCTTCGTACAGTACTGCATGGCAACGATATTCAGTTGCCAGGGACAACAGTTGTAAACAGCCATAACATATGATGACTGGCCCTAATCGATGGTGGTGCCATTTCCTTGCGTTGTAGCATCAGGCAATTGCCACTTCAGTCTTTGGATCAATCTCAGGTTTTTTCTCATCATCGCTGCCTTGATGTATTTTATGGTAGGTCACACCTATTAAATTCTTTCATAACTGGGAACTTAATATCTTTTTTTAATATTAAATGTTGGTCGTTATCAGAGACGTGGATATACAAGGTGTTGTATTACTTGGTTGGTGACACCTTGGGTTAAGCTCTGTTCATTCATTTCACCTGTTGCTTATTACTTTGAAATGCAGTGTCGCGGGTTAGATTATACGTATTCTTGTATGGTTTTTCAAGTTTCATTTTCAGTGTCTGACACAGACTGTAAGGCCTTGGAGAAATTAGACCATTTCTCCAAGGTAAGGCGAACCTCAGATAATGTTGTTTTCGTTTCATATGACCCATGTTAAGAAGCAGTCAGTTCTTGTTATTTTTCGAGTCAGTTCTGAGTATTTTTGTATGAAATCTTTCTGAGTGATGGAGGAGAAATGAATCCTTAGAAATGTATCTGACATCAGTTGTAATGCAGGAGCCATCAGAGAATCCGATCAGAAGATGGCTTCCTCGTGTAACTTCATATCTTATTCTGTATAATTGTCTGTGCTATATATTCCAAATACTTTCATAAAACGTCAACGTGAATTTGCCTGTTACATTCTCTACATTTACACCCGCAAAATATTGTTTGATGATCGGTACACCAATTGATGCTACTTTTAACTGGATTTTGTAAGAGGTTCATGTATGCATGTATGTACGTTGTGTGATGTTCATGAATCTATTTGAGCCCCCAGCTCATCAAAGCTGGCACTGGAAATGTTTTGTGTATTTTTAGCATTTTTATTTTCTTTTCCATGCATTCGGCTGATGTTTTGCTCCGTCAGATCTCGTGTGTAGTTTTTCTTTATCAACTTTACTGAGGAATTTTAACTTCCAGAGTACGTGTATTTGTGTTCGTGATGCTTGAAAATCTGTCAGTGAAAAGAAAGTCTTATAATATCTACTTATTATAATATCTACTGTGTGCACTATGTATTATCTCATAGCACCTTACTGTTTTTATTTAACAGTTTTTCTGAGGGATTTTAACATTCGAGAGTACATGTATCGGAGTTCGTGATGTTTGGAAAACTATCTGTAAAAAGAAAGTCTTTATATCAGCAGTATACGTTATGAGTTATCTCATAGCACCTGCTGCCCTGAGCTATGCAAATGCCTCGCATACAGCTGTCTCACCCTGCAGTGTTAGTGTCTTAGGTTTCCACTCTGTTCTCTTCGGGCCTCCTCATAAAGACCCTTGAACTACTGCGCTTGTTGATCTCCATCAGTGCTGTCGTCATGGCAATTTGCGAGTGCAGAATGTTGCACTCAGAGACTGGATGGGAGTGATGCAATGGTTGGCAGCACGCAATCCCAGAATGATTATACAATGATCCCATACAGATCACCAATAGCCATGACTGATAGGGCAATGACATAGGGGTCACCCTGCTCCCCAAAATCGTCATTTATCTCCTAGGGCTCCCTCAGGGGTGGGTTGCTGCTGCAGCAAGTTGCAGTTTAGTGGTTTGGTCGATAGAGAATCACAAGTCAGGCAAGTGACTCAAGTCAGGATTATGGGGTTGCAATAAATGCTGTGTCTGCTGCTGCAAGATGGGCATACAGAGGAAGATAATTAACGAACACATGAATCATGGTTGTGTTGAAAATCCATTGTGTGATTACTTTGATAAGTGAGCTTGGTCACCATTCAGTTCGTTTCTGTGATAAGCTGTGATGCTGTTTTTACTTCCATGTTCTTGCACATAAGTTGTGTTGACTTCGATTCTATTGTGACATCTGAATCGGGGACAAGATTGAACATGAAATAACAAGTCAGTCGAATTTGAAATGTGATTGTAAGTGAAAAGTACGTGTTTGGATGTGGTGAATTTGCTGCTGCTGTTGCTGCTGCTGCTCCATCTGATATGACTGGAGCTTCTTGCGGATCATTAGAGACAGCATCAGCCTCAGCTGGGATTGACTTGGACTGTGTGTGATGGATGACAAGAAACGGAGGAATCAATATTTTAATCACTGAGTGACGGGCCCCTAACACACTTGTGGTGATTGGCTTGTGCTTCCAGTGCTTGTTTGGGACGGGCTCATCTGTCTTTCTCTTAAGTATGGCAGAAGATTGTTGTGTGGCTCTGGCTGTCCTGGTAGTTGCCCACACGGTTCTGCGCGATGTTTTTACTCAAGAACTTATACTGATGAGGATGCTTATTGACGACCTTTCTTTATGTTCGTTGGACCAGCTTGTGCTTTATCCGCGGCTGTTGTGCTCTTCAGTTGTGGTGCTTTGTGGGGATTGGGTCATGCAGCGGACCAGACACAATACATCCCTTGGAAAGGACCATGATGAGATGGAAATTAGGCATTCAGTGCTGAATATGTTATGATATTGTATCTGAGCTAGACAGAAGAGGCATGGTGAGGAGGAGGGCTTCTCTGCGCTGTTCATAAGAGTCCAGGGACATGACCTTGACCTCGTGAGTTAACCTTGTCAGTTGGAGGAAGGGAAGAGCTTGCTTTTGTGCCAATTTCTGGGGTCGGGTGCTGAGCGTGCATGTATTGTGGAGTCCCCTGACGTCAGGCAGCACAGATGAGCAGAGGGGAGACATGAACAACTAGGCTGTGTTGGGGATCGAAGGTCAGTCTCGCTCTGACGACCAGCTTGATGGCCACGTGGTCCTCCTCATCCCCCAACACCCAGTGCACCTTCTGATCAATATTAACGCAAATGTCCACGTCCTATATACCCTTCTCCCCCAACGCAATCTGCTGGCCACCAAGAAAAGATTGAATCTGGCCCTGATTGAAGCAAGGCCACCTCAGTATGACCAGCCCCTCAGTCCAATCGTTCCTCTAACGATGCAATGTATCCTTCATCTTTCTCATCCAAGACGTGTTCACCCATATTCTGCTGGCTGCCCCTATCTTCTGGATAGGACGCCTTGTGAAACCCCAGTGCCTCGTAGGATTTGGTTTAGGAGTTCCCTGTCATTATCCATCCACACTATGGTCTCATCCTGCTGAAAGCAGCTGAATCAGTTGAATTTACAGCTCGCTAGCTTCTCACAGATGCTTCTCTGTCATACTGAATAAGTGTGCTCTTCTGTGCTATGTATAGTGGAAGTCCTGGTCATGGCTTTGTTTGATGTCTTCCGTGTAGGAAGTCATGCATTGAAGTACTATACTTACATTCATATACCTTTGATATAGGTAGATTTGCATAGGAATGTTGAGATGTAGGTGAGTGCTAGACTGCCAGTACAATTGTAGTGTGTGGCCCATGATGGCCCATCTGGCTGGATGCTGAATGGTTTAATATTTCTCTGAGAGGCTCAGATGGTGGAGCAGCTAATCGCCTGGTTTGGTCCCTTCTTGCTCTTTCAATGCTGGCAAAGGGGGTGTGCGTGCAGCCCTGGGGCCTTTTGTTAGGATCAGAGTGCATTAGCCATTTGAAGGGTGAACTCCATGGACTTTTCAGCACAGCTGTGTTAATGGCCCACTCCCTTTGCTTTGTGGATATTCTGTGGATGTAGAGCATAATTCTTTTTTGCAGGAGATACTCTGTACATCTGGTCTGCCCTGGATTCCCCTGACCAACCTCCCTCAGCTTCCCCGTTTCCCCCACTTTGAATAAATCACCATACTCAGTCCCGAACTGGACAGATAGTGGCCTTTCATTGTAAACAGACACCCAATATACATTGTATGTCGTGTAAATTCAGTCAGCCACAATGTTGCAATGTCTTGTACAATGTAATCTTACTGCTGATGCATAGGTTTCAATGAAAGGAGATGCACCTGTGGACTATCATGAACTGAGGTGGGCAGCAGCATATAGTTTTTTATAAGGTACAATGAAAGTCAAAGCAATCATGGACGTCTAATGGCCATGTTAATTTCTTACCTGTGCATTTCTTCCAGAGATAGAAAAGGTTGTTAACATTTGATGTTGTGTCGGAGATGTCTCTATTCAACCATTAGTATTTTCAGCACAAATAGAGGTTATAAGTTGACGTGCGGTAGAGGTCTGTCTTCAATTTACCGAGTTGTCTTGTAGCAGAAAAAGGGGAAAGCAAAATAAAGAAGGGGAAAAAAGTACCTTGCCATAAGATGAAGACGGCCTGACGAATGACAGCAGCAAGAAATTTTGTAGAAACCAAACTTGTGTGTAGCACAAGAACATCTCCATCTGTTGTCTCAGATTTTCTTTGACGTGGGAGGAGGAAGAGAAAGGGATGCCCTTCATGCAATGAGGTTGGGGCGAAGGTCACTTGTCACAGCCTCAGGAGCCTCCTTGACTGATGCCTTTAATTTATATAAGCATTTGCATCTGTTTAGTTGGGACCAGTTTATTTGCTAAAAGCTGCCCATTGTCACCTTATCCTGCAAACCTGGTGACATTGGTGGGGAGTGGGTGAGCTTTATGTGTCACCGACTAATTCGCCTAATGTGCGGGTCGAATGTGTCAAAGGCTTTGTGAAATTTGAGGTTACTGCAGGTCTACTATTCACGATATTCACTGGTTGGAAATGGCATGGACGCGGGCTTTTACGTCCATGGAAATGGGCAACTATTGTTGGTTTCTTGAGCTGTGTACATGTATACATTTGTATCTGTAAGAATGCTGTACGTTTGTAGGTTCATTGCAAGCTTGTTTGTAACACTGTGTCAGATGGCCTTATTTTAGTGACAAGACAATTAACGTCAGTAATTAAGATGACACTGAGTCTGTGCTAGTATCTTGTGTGACCAGAAGCTGTCTGCCGCTTGGGAAAAAGGAAGACTTCAAATTTCTTTAGACATTATGAAGGATACCTACACGAGTACTATGTATTTTGGACGTTCATCAGCTGTTCATATATATGCACTGTGCTTCCATCCTCCAGTGGCCATTTCTCTGGATGTCTTAATTTGAGCCATTATAACATGTACTTATAAGGTACGAAATATAATATTTATGGATTAGGAATGTTCATCGACCATTTTTTCTTTTAATCATGGAAATATTAATTTAGTTAATGCTGCTTTTTGCCTGTAATATTTCTCAATTTACAAGGTATGTCTTGTCGCTCTTCTCAAAAATCAAATCCGCTTATATTCTTAATAAGCGCGGTATCTAATGGCAATTTTAAAATTGAATAGGAAATTTGAATCTAAAATGTTATTATCCTCACAAAGTAATATTCTTATGGAATGACATGACATTATTTTGCGAGGACGAATGTCTCTTTATTTAATCCTACTTAAGTGACTTTTTTCTATATTTCATTGTGCATTATCTATATGTCTGAAGTAGTTAACTTCAATACGTATGTAGTTATATGTTTTAGTATGCTATGCATAAAGAAATTCAGGGTTATCCTGGCTCACATAATATTTGTATATCCGGCTGTTATTTAACAATATTGCAATGACACTTTATATCGACTTCTACAAATGCATAGCAGCTAGGATTGCCTGCAGCGTTAGCAGTTCAAAGATTTTTGGTACATTATCTAGCTATATTGGCTAGGCGTTGCTGTGTTGGCTGACCCCACATATCGCAAGCACCTGCATATCGGGCGAAGTTTCTCACTGCTTTTCTGACTAGAAGCTTGTTATATACTTCACGTCGTCCTGTATTTATTCTCATCTTGTTTAGACTCAGCCCCACTGGATGGATTTTCAGAGTCCTTTCCAGTAAACACCCTGAGGTGGAAAAAAGGCGAATTTGTCCAAGCTCGGTGGGTCTACACGAACAAAATGACAAGCTAACGGATATGTTGCAATGGATGAAACGTGGAAGTCTAGTTTGATAACTTCACAACTGCTTGATTTATCAGACTTTTGAAGTGCTCTTCTAATAACTATCTACCGCCCACACGATGCAAGTTCTAACATATTAGTTCACACAATGAAGTTGGTTTCATGGGTCACTCGCAATGCTGATATCACCAGATTGACTGATACAAATGCATGGATAAGGTTGCCTTTGATCGAATTATGTGGCGTTGATGGATATACTGGGCGTTCATTGACTTATCCTCAGATTTATGTGGGTAATCCTACACCTGCCTTACACAGTGTCTGCGTACGTTACATGTAAATCTTGTAAGAGGTGTTGAGATAGTGTTATGTTTCTTTCCGTATCTCATGTGTGTGTCATTTTCTTGCAGGTTGGATTGCTACCAGACGAATTAGGGCAGAGAGGGATGCAGGCTGTCATTTGGTGAGTACATCTTATGCTTCTTAGGAGATGTCGCCAATGTGCTGTGACCTCTGTCAATAAGATGTGATGGGACTGGCTCGGGTCCATCCTGCACTCCTACGGCTTTCTGGACACCTTTCATGTTTCTCCTGAGAGATGGGGTTTCTTACCACCAATCTGCTTCTCCATTAGTGGGAGCTGGCCAACTGGGGAGTCCCTCCAATTCTCTGACTATTGCGTGTTGTAACGTGCAAAGGATCAATGAGAATTTGCAAGGGATCGTGCAGGCAAGTGGAGATTCGATGCACAGATGTGTAGTTGAGATGTAAGGGGATTCACCTACATCCACATCAAAAGGTGAGAGGCGAGGACACATGTAAGGTTTCTCTGATGGGTTGTCTAATCAACTGTCCACTCTCATTTCCAAGAAGCTTTTCTCTGTTGGATTGACCAACTGTTTGTTTGCTGCTGGACATTATAGTGGAAGACCTAATTGTAAAAAATCTGTTAAGGACATTGATCCAGCACCCACCCTGGTTTTGCAGAGCTATCCATCAGGCCAGGTGACCTTGCACTTGACAAATTAAGCTCGGTAGTTGATAAACGTGATCTGGCAATTTGGACATCATCAATTTGCAAACATAATTAAAAGTCTTTTTTTCGGTGTGCAGCTTGCGCCAGACCAGATGCATGAGCTCACACAGATGTTATCGCAGTCTATGGGGAAAATGTAAAATTATTGGCCATTGTTCAATGTCCTGTGGCACAATCGAATTGCTGATTGCTGAAGTTTTTATCAGATGAATATTACATATCCTAGAAGTTTTTGAGACCATTAGGTTAGTCTGATTGAAGGGCAGGATGTTGTATGGAAAGGGCATTGAGCGCTTTTGTTGGCATTTTGCTGGCATAAAACACATAAAGTGGTGGCAAGAGGGCCATGGAGAGCCATGGAGGTCCTTGCTACTTGCCCTGTAGCCCTAGGGACCTTGTGACTGTGCAGTATCCAGGGCCCTCCATGGTAATAACCGTATCTGGGTGAGCAACGCGGCCTGACGAGCTGCCCTGTAAATCAAGCCAGGTCAGAATTGGCGAGTAGTTCGGGGGGAAGGGGCCAGCCTCATCTGCACCAAAATATGACTGCCTCATCATTTCATTCACATGACCGCCTCTTATGGACATTCACTGCCAGCCAAATAAAAGAACATGACATCCCGCTCATCTGTCATCGTTTTGCTTGGCAATTTTCAGCCCATATTTCCTTTCTTTGCCTCTATCTTCGGTCTCTTCTTGCAACTGTCTGTTGACTGCTGCGGACACCTTGTCAATTGTAACTTGTTTCTTTCTCCGCAGTTCTCAGAAAACCCCCCCAAGTGTCCCTTGTCTTCCAGTTTCCATGGAAACAGACACCCGAGCATCATATTTCGCTGGCCTCAAAGGAGTCTTGGCCAGGGACCTTGAGTCTTCTGAATTTGGAAGAAAAGACCAGTGCATGTTTCTGTGACATTAGATAGGACCTGGCCTTCAGTTGGATTGGCGAGCTGATTGTGATCGAGGCGGCTAAATCCGTCCTTGGGACATTTTTTGTTTCTATTAATTTATAGGATTAAAGTTGTTTTTCATAGGATTCATATTTGAATGCCGTATTTCTTCCGGCTACGGTAGTCCCAAACCCATGTATTGAAAAACAGGCGAATGTCCGCCGCCTATGTACTCATTGGAGAGCATCATTGTGACGTCATCAATGCGAAAGTCCTTCAGGTTTTTAGCTCCAATTCATCAACACAGCTCCGGTTAAATAATAAATGGTGACTAATTAGTATATCAACAGGCGGAATTTAATGGCAATGAACAAACGTTAAAGTTTAGGTGCATGTGTTCCCCAAGGTTTTTCAATAGGATGGTTTCAGACTGCCTCGCCGGCCCTGCCTTTCGAGGCAGTCTGTTCGGGCTACACTACGGCTTTGATTCTACCAGCCCAGCGGAAGTATTGGCGGTGACCTTCGCTAAAAGGACTCCATGGCATGAGTCTCGGATTCACCAATGAATCGTTTTGCCCTGGGACTTGCCCATGCAATGCCGTTTCAAAAGCGATCTACTGTATTATGTAGCAGCAGGGCTCCATAAAGCATGAGACTGAAGAGTGCAAGGTGAATCAAGACAAGCAGGGAGGCGCTAGGTAGCTGGCTGGCTGACTTTATGGCCACATGTCCTGTGACAGTTAATTCGATGGTGCATCCGAGTCGCCTTCTCTTAGTGGGCCTAATGCGTCAGGAGGCTGTCGTTAGCATCTTGGCAACAACGTTTGTCATCATTTGCGTAATGCAAGGGTACACGCTCCCATCCTATGGCCATCTCTTAGCCCCCTATGTTACATACATCATGCGGGGTGTAGGATGCTGCATGGGCTGGACAAGATGAGCTAGGGATAGAGGTGTATCCAAGCATCACTGATGAGACCTCAGCTGGTGGGGTTAGCAGGCTGTCCTGACAGGCAGACACAGACATCAGGCCAATGGAGCCAACACTGCAGCCAATCTAGCCTGCATCCCGCCAGGATTCCTTACCTACGGACTACATGTGTACTCATTACCCCGCTCTGCCTGCTCTGAAAGGCAAAGACTTAGGAGGCCTGTCCCTTGGGACATTGGGCTGCTCTGAGTGGGCCGGCAGCACAATGGCCACTTGTCACCATTGGCCTGCTGTCCAAGGCTACCCAAGGCCAAGTAGCCAATTTGCCTCCCCAGTGGCAGTCTTCTCGCGCATTTCTCCTTTTATCCTGTAATCAACACCATGGGTGTGGGACTTGTAAGCCAAAGCACTACACAGACCTTTGCCTTTATATCCCCGCAGCAGTGCACCAGTTCTCATGCTATCTCATACAGTCTGCATGGCTGACTTCCTGATAGCAGACTCAAGTAATCACAATAACTGTGGCCATTTGTGATGCTCTGGTCCATTTGAGATGCTGGCAAAGATGAGTGAGTGGGGCTGTGTGTGAGCATCCAGGCAAGGATATTTGCTGATGCCCTTCATCCGAGGTGACCTCTGATGCAGTCACTTTTTTGATGGTCTGTTTCAACAGCACGCGCGATTACCCTGGCTGCCCTGATGGCAAGCAATCCCAAAGACTCCCAATGCTCTCTTATCCAACGGTCGAGGTCCCTGCAACACTCACTCAATGGAGATGCCTGCAACAGATAGACATAAAACGCAAGGATGGCATAATGAATTTTGCCTGACCTGAACACCTTATTCTCTGTGGAGTTGTTGCATCTAATACACAGCATCTAATATAAGCAGAACTTAAGGCACAGTTATTGTGCTGGTGTCCCTTGTTTTACATTGTGTACCATTAGATGTGGCCACCTTAACCTGACAACAACAGACCGGGTCTACTCTCCATAAAATGCCCCACATCTATTGGATACCTTTGTTTTTTAATGTCTGTGTTAAACCATTCCCTTTCACTCTTTGGAAAGCCAAAGATGCTCGAGGGAGCCGAAATCTGAGAGACCTAGACAGTGCAAGTCTGTGAGCAAATGGACTTGGTCACAGGGAGCGAGGGGATAATAGAATTTGTGGGGCTGCTTCTAATTCTGCGACTTGAGCCGATGTTGAGAGTGAAAAGCTAACTGGAAGGGATGGGGAAGAAGGATGTGAAATGGATGTTGGAGTCATTGGTCGGCTGACGAAAGTGTGAAAAATTAGCTGCTATAACTGAATTACAAATATGAAAGCTTGGCTATAGGAGTAATGGCTCAAAGCAATCTGCTAGACTTTGAACTGGTCTGCACTATAACAAGAGGAGACAGCGAGTCCGACAGTTTCACAGGATGTGTTAAATTTTTTCCCAGCAAAGGAGCGGGGTATGCAGCGAGGCAGACAAACAGGCTGCGTCTGGTTCTCTTAAACAAGCCCATTATGATGAATGAAGACAATAAGAATTGGAGGCAATGAAAATCATGCATAGCTGTATAATGAGAATGTAAGAATGAATATCGATCACACCAACTCTTGTGTTGACGGAAAATATTGCAGAAGCCACTGGCCTCTCAGACTGAGGTTGGGTAATTACCCTTCTATTTCTATGGCTGGTATTAAACTAACGAGATGCAATTTATTTCTACAGTAGGCTGACTTGCAATTGCTCATAGCAATGCAAAATGTTCCCATCAAGGAAGACAATGCAGGAGTAATTGATGACGATTGAAAGACATTCATGACACAGCCACTGGCTTAGGATAAGAGAAGAGGGCTTTGATATAATGGAAAACCTGAACATGATGTAGATGATGATGGAACAAGATGACCTCTGCCTTGCAGGGTCCTTTAGAGGTCATGCGAAGGTCAGGGGAGGACCGGGTTCTGTCCCACTTCAGCGGTCCCTCCGTTGCTTGCCTTTCCGATCGTTCGGAGCTTGCAGATTCCTGACCTCATTCGACGCTTTGCCTAATGCCACTCTACCACTAAAAGCTTGTTGTAACAGCAGGGATAATGTTGCCCGCCATTAGCCTTGAATCATATTGTCTCGTTAAACTCAGCTGCTGTGGTTGGGACAACATGGTGTCTGGTGCTTGTGCGGGGGACTCACTTGAACACATCCGGACATCATGCTGTGCATTGCGCATCTTTCTAATTCTCAGCACTCTGCAGTTTCTAACGTTATTGTTGTCGATCGCCTTAATCCGAATCTCTCTCTCTCTCGGCGATTAAATACCCAGCAGTTGTCTGGTTCTGCAGCTGTTGTAATTGTCTAACAATAAATAGTATCAGTCCCCAGGCCCTGTGTCTTCTATCTGCTAACGATGGATGAGTGGGCGTAAGATGCTCTCCTATTGTTCTGGCCAAATACACGGTTCGTGCTGAATAATGGAGTGCACCAGTGAGACAGTGACTCCAGCACACTGTAATTCTCGGCAGTGATCCCTTGCCTACGTTTTTCGCTACACAGATACTACTGTTTTATTTATGTGGTCTGAAACTACATTAACCCTTATGTGAGGACTTCTTATTGCAGTGAAAGAGGTACAAATCAGGTTTTTTTTAAAAGAAAGTAAAAAAGCTGAGTTTCTAGGAGTAGCGGTGGCCTCCTTAATGAATGTCGATAAACTGTTCAAGTAACCATTGAGTGATCATATGCCAATAAAGCATGGCAATAGATTTTTGATTCCACTGACTTCTTGTAACCTTGCACCATCAAGGTCCATCATTGTCTTGCTATATTTTGTTATAGTGGAACTGGGTTAGTGCCTGGGATACTGGGTCAGTCTGTAGGAACACTGGTATATAGCTGCAGCTGACTGGGAGTGAAGTGGGGAGGCTTAATGCAGGTGGGTGGCAAAGGTGAGGCTGGAGTGGTAGGAGAGCAAGAAGCCCAGGGCCAATCCTTTCTGCTCTCCTTAATTTCAGGTGCATGGACACCCATGCACGTGTGTCAGACTTGTCATAGTCAGCTGGTGCTTATGCCACTCCAGTGCTCCCCTCTGGTCCTCCACCAAGCCCCTTGAACGTGTTGAAAGTTGCAGAAGAATCTGTAGGCATCTTATCAGCATTTGCCTCTCTCTCTCTCTTGATTACCTTGCGAGTTTTTACTCTCCTTTTGTTATCGCCATAAACCAGAACAGCAATGTTTGTTGGTTAGGCGCTGTGCAGACAAATTGCCTGATTAATTAGAATTTGAAAATATCAGTTAACAATGTTCTTGGATTTCTCGATTCATTAGGGTTTTCCTCGTTGAGCACAGATGCTGGCAGCAGCAGCTAGATGATGTTTTTATGGACATCGGTTGACAGGCAGAGTTGCATTTAGACGGATGAAGCGCCTAAGCTGGGTTGTCATTCGTTGTTGGAGCAATTCCTGGGCAATTGTCCTGGCACTTTAAGATGCTGATATTCCCATCAGAGTAGTGCATGTGGATAACTCGTCCTTGATGGACAATGATGATGTCAGATGCAGACTGATCAGTTCCCTGCTCACTCTAACCCCTAGGTCGCCACATAGGTCACTCATGGGTCACCCACGGGTCCCCTATAGGACTCTTGTAGGTCCCTCATTGGCCCCTTTTGGTTTATTGCAGGCCTCTGTGCCTGTTTCTCAATGTGCTTCGGTCACTGATGTGTGTTGCAAGCCCGTCACGTTTGCCGGGGGCTACCTCCAAAGGGATCAATGAGGACCCTGCCACGCTCTGTCACCACACATGCCCCACCAACAAGTACCTCTGCACAAATCCATAGCCCCCAATATCCTAATTGCCTCCTGCCTCTGCCCCAATATCCTCTCCCCTCCATGTCCCTGCCTTTTATTGAGTTTCTGAGAACAAGGTTGAATTTATATGAGTCCCTCTGGTGGCTAATGTCAAGCTACTGTAACATTCACTATGTATGGGCAGGGGGGTGTGGCAAATGTTTGCCATGGGCAGGGTGACGGATTACACCAGAATGGCCTCATATTATGGCATGTTGGCCTTTTAATGAGTTAATCTAGTGTTTGCTTGCCGATTCATTACTTTCCCCGCAGGAATATTGCCACTGTGTTCGAGTGAAGCCGGGCTTCTTTCACTTCCCTACAGCCTCTGCGATGAATTGGAGGCACTTGACTGTGTAATGGGAGGGAGATGCAATCTGCTCTTGTGTAATAATTCTATTTACAACATATTCCGACTTGGCCTCAAGTGCTTTGCCTACATGTGGATAGTGAAGCGAATGACGATTAGGCGGCTGGAGAAGTGCCTGTCAAATATGGCTGTGCGTGTGAGCCGAGAGTGTCAGATACAGCCAGAGGAAGTCAGAGGCAGGTCTAGCCCATTAAGGTCCTTCGCATGTGTCGCCGCTGTCATCTCTTAATCTTTCTGTACATCTCCTGTACATCGCATGTTCATCTTCCTACTCCCACCAGAAGCTGATCGATGAAACAATTTGTGATAAGGTCCCCACAGCAGAGGTCAGCTGGATTTCCAGGTCAACATTGACCGTGTCCACCTGACAAACCTCATACCTAGCAGTCAACATGGCCAGGAAAATCCTGAGCAGCCCTCATCCTGTGCCTTCATCCTCTGCCCTCAGGTCGATGTCTCAGTCTCTCAGTCTCTCAGTCTGCCCAAATGGATTTCTCTAGGAGCAAGCAGCAGTCTTGCGGGTTAGCTGTTGGAGCGGTGAAGCACTTATGCTCGTTTGATGACACCGCCTCACAAGTGCACCCGCTACACAACCCACCCATATATAGTATATAGCATGCGTATCGCGTACCTGACAAATAGGAAATGATTCTCAGTCACTGCACCCTCCCAGCTTCGTGACAAATTGCTTCTTTGTTTGGCAGAGGCACCTCATTACGTACACCATCAGCTTTTTAAATGAGCCTGCAGGAAATTGATTGAATCGTCCTCTTCTCTGTTGAAACTGTTATGATGTGGCAGCCATGTTATCATCAATGTCTGACTTTGTATGCCCACTGAGTGTGATTTGTGTGTTGGTCCAAATTAATTTAATTAATGAATGGCCATATCAGCAGCACCTGAACGTGTAACAGGGCAGCCTTTGGTTTTGGCTCTATGGTTGCATGATGGACCTAAAGCCCTGCATCCTCACTCTATGCCCCATTTGGTAGGATAGATAGATGACAGGGTGCACCGATGGGAAGGCAAGTGGTTTAGTGCAGTGAATGCATCCAATATGATGATGGAGCAAAGAGACAGCTCGCATCTTGGCTGCTGAGGAGAGTCATCAATCCATGGTGAGATGGACGCCTGCGTCTGGAGCCTCCATCAGCCTGTCATTGTGACTAACATTAAATATGGTGCAGTGGACGTGAAACTCTCCTTGCATTTGCTGTATGCATTTACTCTATTCATTTGCTTTATGCATTTGCTCTGTGCATTTGCTCTATGCATTTACCCTATTCATTTACTCTATGCAACAAAGTAAATATGTCTCTCTCTCTCTGTGCATGGCAACCCTGTGGTATACCAACGTTTAAGTAAGGTAAAACGAGATGCCATCACTATCATATGATGCATTTGTGTTGTCAAGTTGGTTTTTGATTACTAGCGTGTTACAGGAATATGATGAAATATCTGGCAAAGATGCCTGAAAAGGATGACACAGGAGGTGTTAAACATCAGTAATATGAAACTCTATACAAAAGCTGTAATGATGCTCGATTCAGTAGCATTTCACATAAATTATGGCATAGGTAAAGAATACATAATAGATATATTTATCCCTCTGGTAGTTGACTGACAATGTAATACTAGAAGTGAAGGATATTGGCTCATATTGAATAAGTTGTGACAAATGACATATTTCGTGTGAGCATCTCTACTCTGAAAATATACGTTCAGGCATATAGCTAATAATTTGGGTGCTTGTCTTGCTGTCAAGTTTCAGCAATGATTCCACTGCCTTGGGTGATTGTAATGGTCCGAGTGACACAGCACAGGGAATTTGTTTTGTTATCAATCTTAGCTTGACGTTTGTTGTGCAGCTTTATGGCGTCTGCTCAGTTTTACGATTCTTTATTCTTCAAGTGGGCTTGGATATCATCCACAATTTATTTGCAACACCTTTTGCTGTAAGAATGTATAATCAAGTCTTGCATATAGTATGTGTAATTAAATTTCGTACTGGGTACCGTAGGTCATTTTGTCATTGGAAATGTCTTCGTAAATATGGATTGTTTGAGCAAATTGTGTCCAGCACTGTGCAGCCTGTTTGGGATTGGGGTATACTACTACTTACATGATGAATAGAAAGTTTAATTTTAAAGAGTGGAAAGACCTTGTAATGCTGTGTCATTCTATGCTGTCTTATCATATTACCTTTCATCGCCTGGTTTATTGTAGCTTGAAATATTCACAGACATATCAGATATTTCTTAAGCATTTGCCACACAGTTCATAGAAACGGCCTGTCAAATTGAACCTAGACAAAGCTAGACAACTTCTGCAGTACGATGCTACCTGCCATTAAACATAACTGTCTGGCTGAAGCTGCTGGCTACTCAAAGCCGGATCTGCAAGTACATATTTATGTAATATTAGATACATTTCTTGTATTTCAATGGTTTATATTTTTTTCAGTGGTGGTAGTGAAAAGCTATTATAGTTAGGAGTATATATAGAAACAGCTGGCGTTAGTCAGTTATAGCTGCAGCCAGGAATAGGTCATATTTGTCATTGTTGAAAAGATGCTTGTCTGGTGCAAATACATAGTTATGATATGTTAGATAAATTTCTTACATTTACCAACGTTACTATTTTTTAGTTGTGATATTTGTAAGCCGACTATAGGCCAGGACTAGACATAAGTGGCTTGCTTTTGCTACATGTGTCTAGAGTCAACCATATTTTATGAAACCATGGAGTCATAACATGATGAAACTAACTTTAGTATTCTCATTATCTGGTTCTGGTAGCCTTGGTGAAATGTGCACCAAGAAATTAGGACCGTATGTCTTTTGTCTGTTAATCAAGTAAACAGGGAATTGGCACATGCTATTTTATTAGCATACAGCAAAAGAGACGGTGTAGAATGTAATTGTGCCATCTTGAGCTGCACTGACATCGTTGATGGGGAAGAATTCAATTGTGGCTCGTATATCTGTATATTGTGATAGAGGAAACCAAGTTAATCACTGTTCTTGATTGGCTTCAAGACAGCACAGCTCCACCACATATCTCTACTGGGTATGTTGTGTGGTTTTTTTTAGGACGGGGGCCTAGCTCAGAGGTAGCGCATGCATGGCTGTTTCATCCTTCGTCTCATTGCCATGGTCTCTGCCTGTCCTAATTAGCCCAACTGGTGCAGAAATACAGGACGTAAAGCCCTAATCACACACACACACACACTTGTGTGTTTTTTATGTGTCTTTGAAACGACATGATTCATGGTGAGTGACAACAGGTTGTTTTAGACTGCTTGTCCTTTTTTATACCACTCGTTTTCAAACTGATCCTGTTTTCTGCTAAGCTATGTTTTCAATTTACCTCTAAAAGCTTTCTATCCATTAGTGGCACACTCGTGTCACTTAAAGATTAATGGTTCATCTGTATTCTGTTCCTGTGTTTTGTTACCTGTAGAAAGACTCCTGGATCTGTTAATTTCGTTCCCCTGTCATGTTAACCTTGTAATTTGCGCCAAGACCCGGGTGGTCAATCTAGATGGATGTTGCGTATAAAACTGCTAAAAGCTGCAGTGAAATGAAATGTAGGAGTAGGAGTGGTAGTAGTAGTAGTAGTAGTAGTAGTAGTAGTAGTAGTAGTAGTAGTAGTAGTAGTAGTAGTAGTAGTAGTAGTAGTAGTAGTGGTAGTCGTAGTAGTAGTAGTAGTAGTAGTAGTAGTGGTAGTCGTAGTAGTAGTGGTAGTAGTAGTAGTAGTAGTAGTAGAAGTAGTAGTAGTAGTAGTAGTAGTAGTAATAGTAGTAGTAGTAGTAGTAATAGTAGTAGTAGTAGTAGTAGTAGTGGTAGTGGTAGTGGTAGTCGTAGTAGTAGTAGTACTTGTAATAATAACAGCTGTAGTGGCAGTAGTAGTGGGAGTAGTGGTAGTGGTAGTACATACAGAGCTGTAGTATCAGAAAAATTAGTAGCAGAAGAAAAGGTATTGACAGCAATAAGGCGTTGCTCTGGTAAAAATTTGCAAGCACTAAGTGCTAGCCTCTACTTAATTATTTGCTGATTCAAGATACAAAATGACCGATTGTCTGAAGTGATTATAGATAATGATTAGCGAGACAATGCCATGATTATAATAATTTGTGTGTCTATCCGAGGTTAGTTTTAATTCTGACTTCTATAGGAAACAATATGTCTGAACGGTTTGGCGTCCTTGCTAGAAAAAAAGCACTTTTAACTTTCGTTATATTGGCATATTTTTAGTTTTCAGGATTTCATCAAATATTTCATAGGTTCAAAGCAAATGTAAGACTTGAGAATCAGTTGTAGCTCTGGTTTTCCGCCAGTTTTACCTTTCCAATTGCATGGAGATGAAAGTACATGTTGTAAGAATGTTGTCTGATGTGACTATAGCTTTGATAGGGATTTATGAGTAATAGATGCGGAAGCAGGGGAAGCAGGGACATCGTGATGTTATTTATTGATGTTTTTTTTTAGCTTTGAAACTTCCAAAAACCTTTTTACTTGGAAGTTGAAGAGTATTTATAACATGGAGGAAAATAGTGTAATATACATGTATTCATGGGAGACGTTTTTCTTAATTCATATTTTTTCCATGCATTGAAAATGGTATTTACCTTCCAAGTACCAGCATATTATGGAGATTTCATGCAACTACGTTTCGTGTTACTGAGTACAAGATCTTTGAAGTTTTTGTTGATATCAATGACAATGAAAACTGAAACGTGTTGGATTTTCTTTTGGACTTTTCAAAGTCAGATTGTGTCATAATTTGTTTTCTGATGGATTGATTTACATACCAGACTGAATCATGCACATGGCATTTAGTCTGTACATACAACAAAACAAAACGAAATTCATGGTGAATGTCAAGTTTATCTTTCTTGTTTTGTATTCTAGATGTATTGAAGATTGATTGGAGAGTGCACAGGAGTTGTCTAGATCTACCTCTTGAGCTTGATAAATAACGTTTGGCATACCAAATGTATTGTAATGGTCAAAATCGATGTGGATTTTCCATTATATTTTCTCCTCGGAATGAAGAATAATATGCTTTCGCGTAACATGTGCAGCTCAGGTTAAAATATTGTCGACCACCGAAGCTTGTATTATATTGCATTTACGTGTAACTGACAGTCTTTAAGCTGAAATCTCATCTCATTTCTTCCGTTCATTTAGTTAATTGTGCAATGTTTTTCATTTAAAATGAAATGATTATGGCGATATGGTTTGCCCCCCTGTTAGAGATGTATAAATATCTTAAAGGGGGGCATCCTTGATTGTTTATGCATGATCGGAATATAAGTCTGTCTGTCTGTCTAGCTGTTTGTCTGTCTGTCTGTCTGTCTGACAAACCTGTCTGACAAACATGTCTGCCAAACATGTCTGACTGACAAACCTGTCTGTGTGACAAGCCTGTCTGTCCGACAAACCTGTCTGTGTGACAAGCCTATCTGTGTGACAAACCCGTCTAACTGACAAACCCGTCTGTCTGACAAACCCGTCTGACTGACAAACCCGTCTGTGTGACAAACCCGTCTGACTGACAAACCCGTCCATCTGACAAACCCGTCTGACTGACAAACCCGTCTGACTGACAAACCCGTCTGTCTGACAAACCCGTCTGTCTGACAAACCCGTCTGTCTGACAAACCTGTCTGTCTGACAAACCGAATTAGGGCATGTCCACAAATCGACACCGTGTCTCGGTCTACCATTATTTGTTCTCAAACAAGAATAAGGCTCATATACCTGGACAGGTGTGGCAGTGTTTATGAAGCACATGCGCTGATAACAAATAACACAGTTCCAAGTCAAATTTCCTGTCGTTGGTGGTGACCTTATTTCTTGCAAATTCCGAGTAGATAGTAGGGGATTGAGTCACATCATAATGCATTGGCCCATCCCTATTCCAGGCACTCCAGATGAAATTGCAACGAATAAAAAGTTATCTTTCGGAATAAGCTCTATTATGATTCTTGTGAGTGTCGAATTTCAACTGATTGTACTTTTACAATGAATCGCGATAGATGTGCGTCTGACTTATCACGATTATTTTTATGGAAATTATATATAATATTATCTTCGCCTTCATGTCATGAATGACAGTGTGGCCATGCAGAGATACATGTTTGTCAATGTCATGCTGAATTGCATCATGAAAAAATTTATATATAGATAGATATGGGACAGAAGAAAGTCGATATTTTTATTTAACTTTCAAAAAATTTATCATATCTAATGTGGCAGACATAATTATTGTAAACTTCTGAGAAGTGTTCAATTTCTACATGTCACACATCTAAAACTTTTTTTGAGTGGTATTGCGGCTTCAAAGTAAAGCTATATATATAGAGCGATGTACATTATGTACATGTGCTTCGATATTGTAGATTGAAAGGATGAGTCGTGGTGATTACATTGTGTGAATACTTGGTGTTGTATCATAATATCCTGCATTGAATTGTGAAATTCACATTTGTTTGGCTGCTGGAAATACCGAAGAAAACACTGAATACCTACATGACTTCACCATGGCAACGGACTGATCAGATATCCAAAAGATGGACCATCAAGGGATTGGGTTACGAATAGCTTACTCGAGACAGATTATCCGTGATTTGGCCCTGACTTGGGGAAATGGAAAGTGCATTTGGAGACAGGAGCATGCCATTCTTTCCCTGTGAATTATTGATGATCACCATTGCGACAGAGTAGTACACAGTTTGTAGTTGTGCACTTTCTTTTTCACTGTCTCTTTGATGGCACCTCAGCTTACCCTGCCACTTACATACACACTTCCTGTATTGATAAAATGTACAAACAGGAAAGGAAGAAAGGAAACAAAGGAAGAGTGCAAAGAAAAAGCTTTTTCTTATTTGATTTAAGGAATGCATATTTCCGCAAAGTCATGGCAAACATGGAAACCATGGCAACAATACCATGTCAGCCAGGTTTAGTTTATGTGCTGCAGTTGTAGACTCTTATTCTTTTTTCCCCTGCTCAGGTGACCCTCCCTTCAAAGAGAGTCTCTTTATGTGCAGATGGCTGTCTCTCCATCCTGGATGCATCTCAGCTCTCACTTGGCCTTACCACCTGCTCATCCTCCTGCTCGCTGGCTAATGGTGGCCGGATCAGGCGTGAAGCATGGAGTCGCTCTCCGCCCTGCACTGTCTCTATGAATTATACAAGAGGCCTCATCCGCCCTGCACTAATTTCCCCCAGGTCACTTGACTTGCCTCCTCTGCTTCCTGCTGCCATCCTACACTGCCAATGGCCAACTGCATCAATCAACCCAAATCTCTTGTTTTGACACATACTGGGCTGTTTGTTATCAACTAATTTATGACACTGTCTGCCTTATACTCAATCAGTTGCACCCGATATCATATAAAACTGGCATTTAGACGTTGAGACATTTTATTATTCACCAACACTCAAGTACATTAATTTACAAGTATATGTGACAAAAAGCATGTATAAAAATAACATATAATGTGTTGGAAGGGGATACATCCGAGTATTGACAAAATACCATTACCCAAGGGTGGATGTATCCCCTATTATATTTAACATTTAGAATTTATTATTAATAAAGTAACAAAAATAGAGAGAAAAAAAAACAAAAATAACAAAAAACTTCAACACGAGTGTGTGTCATAACGCATTACAAAATAATACAATATTTCAACTTATTGAAAAAATTACAATTTAATTACACCCGTTTTATTTCCAAGTCACTTAATTGTTGCGCATAATGCCAGAATAAAGTCCAGTTCAAGTATTTCATCTTGGATAAGACTTGATTGCTAGCTTCCAACCACAGGCGCCCTTCAGCAGGGGCTACAATTAAGACAGAGAAATGTGTCTTGACATGTAGAGCAATGATGCCAGCTGTACGGCGCCTGTGTTTCAACAGAACAATCGTGGAGGAGGGACTGTGACTAAATACAGTGAAAATGTAAACGCAAAAAGGTGCAGAAAAGTGCCTCATTTCCGTCTTCCACAGGGAAATGTAAACAACAAACAATGATGTATTATTCAGATGTCTTATGCACAACACTGGGATGATATATCAAGTCTCGTGAATGTTCATCACATGTCTCTTGACACCCTCTGTGTAGACAGTGTAGGATATTCCTAGATTCAAGCTTGTGAAAATGAAATACAGAATTGGGGGACCTTCTGGACGCACCTGTCAGGTGATTTGTCTGCTTGAACAGATGACTCAGCCTGCGTGTGGCTTGTAAGCTTAAAAGGTCCAAATATAAAGAAAAGGAAAAACGGAAAAGAAAAGGTGAATACAGCGCAAAGCTTTAAAAAAAAAGTCTATAGAATAAGAAAAAAAGAACTCAACAACACAGGCCTGGTTCACAGACGTCTTCATTATGTTTCATTTGTGTCAAGAGACCACACCTGACTACAAAGCTGCTGAGTACGAATGCAAGCTTATAGATAGATAGATAGATAGATAGATAGATAGATATGGGAAGTGCAGCCCTCTAAGGCAAGTTATTGCCGCTATCTAGGGTTGATTGATGAGGTGAGAAAGAGAGGAGGAGTCCACCTATGTTACACATTTACCCCATGGGTGGGATCTTTTAATTGCCTCAGCATAGACACTAAGTACAAGGGACCGCAAATTTGCTATAAAGCAAAGTAACGATCATATTTGCATATTTTAAACGGACTGTTTATTCAAATTTCACACCGGGTGTTGTTAGAGGTAAAGAAGTCATATATATATTGACATTGCATGCAATTATTATATACACATTTTCTGGCCCACGCGTTGTTTTTACCAACACATGCAATTGCATCAATTTGTAAAACTAAGTACGTGGCAAAGATGTCACAGGCTGCAGTTTTTTTGTATACAAATAACATGTGCTGTTAATATATTGATAAATATTTAATATATGCTATTGGCTGACTTCAGCTTATTAGGGTCAACATATGGCTTGACTATTTGTTCAGTTTTGGCAACTAAGCCTCATGTGTTCACTGCATGGCCTTACTAGGTATAGACAGACTTTGCGTTGTAAGTTACTTTTATTTGACCCTCAAATTCGGTAGTATCCTTGTATATTAAATCTCAGTAATACCACCCTGAATGGGAGTCAATTTGTGAGAGTAACTGCCAATGTAGGATTAGAATTGGTTTTGCTTGGGGTTCAAGCATGTTAACAAAGTAATCGAAAAAAGAAGAAGAAAAAAGGCATGAATATTTTACTTGCCTCAGTGTAGATAGTATGTATGAGGCTCTACCAGTAAAACGTTTTATGCAAGGGGCAAGGGAGACCCAGATTGGAGCAGAGGCATAACTCTTAGTACCCATTGTATGGACTGAAAAAAACTCTGGACTGCTTAATGAGCCAATTGGTGACTTAATAAGATTAACTCCTATAAATCTACGTAAACAATTCAATCCAACTTCGTATTGCTTTTAAGGGGATATATCTTTCGGTTTTACCTTGAACTAAGTACTGTGAACCATTAGTGACTTTGAAGAGAGTGAGTCTACTGCCCTCATGCATGGTTGGGTCAATGTGGGCAGCGGATCCACTTAGTCGCCTTTGATGGCATTCTGGTGTTGTATGTCTGGGGCAATGGTTCATCAGTTGCATGTTGCAAACAAATGGTGACCGTCCCACCTGAGCACCGACTGGGCGATAAATAGTCTTTTCTGGTGTGGGTCAGTGATCTTGTTGTAAGCCTAGGTGATGCAAGCCATTATGCCATTGTAGATAGAGCATTTTTGGGTGGTTTTATGTATACGTTAGCCATTGTATGTTTCATATATGCCAGGAACTGCTTGTATCTTCGGTGTTTGTGAGACAAGAAATGCAGTAGTTGTATTTGTCAGTATTAGGCTTGCAGTGTGCTTGAGGGGTAGGATGCCTACTTCAGACTAAGTGCTGTGACCCGTTTGAAGGTTTTTGTGGGGACATGCTTCCCTCTTGTCTCGCTGTGTTGCTTGCCATCTTCAGTTGCTTTGCCCGTAGCTCTATACACACTAAGCAGGGCTCTTTCTGCCTTTGAGGGTCTGGATTGATCTTTGGGCTCTCTTTTTGGTTTCAGCTCCACCTTCTCCTCTCTGGCTTTATCAGAGAGTCCCATCTTAAAAAGACTCGAGTATCAAAGGGCTAGGCTTTTTAAGCTGGCTAATTTCAGCTTCTGATCCTCTTTAGACCACTAGAAACATTTTCAGATCTCTCTTACTTTATATGGACCACAGAGGCAATTGTGTTTGAGTAAGGCAGCATGTGACGGTTAAAGATTGAAAGAGTGCAGATGAAATGCTTGAGAGGGAAATGCTTATATGTACATCATGTGGGTTTACAACCCTAGAACAACACACATGGGACCCCCAAGCTGTGCTACAGGCATCCATTAGAGCCCAGTGGATTAATGCAGTCGCAGCTGCTCTTCTCTTGAGCTGCTCATGTTGCCCACTAAGATTCCTGCAGCTGACATCTCTCTCCCTGATATATTTGCATTTTTTCTTGAGCTCCTTTGCTGTCGTGCAAGTTATAGCCTTGTCTCCAGTAATCATGTCCAAATGATGCAGATAATGATGGCTGAATACTGCAAATAGCCATGTCCAAATGACGCACGCTGGAGGGACCACATAAAAGTCATTGACCATCATATTGGTGGCTGATTCTGCTTCTGCAACGACAAGAAACAAAAAAAAAGACGCTATTACTGACTACAATTATTCCATCAGTGAATAGTCAGAAGAGACTGATCGGGAATGCTGAGCACACACTACGGCAACTGGGGGGTAAGCAGTGTCTGCAAAGACAAAGGCATATTGCCACTGTTATCTGATCTGGTATCAGGCAAAGTTACAGACTGCTCTGATACTTCTATTGCATCTCCCATCCTCCCCATCCTCCTCAATTTCTGCTTGTAACGCAAGAGCCACTAACTGGATGGGCTTATGAGGTCCAATTAAGCGAATATTAGACGAGCTAATAAGCTGCAAGCCATATTGCCTAATTTTTCCTCTGTATATATCACTTAGTAAATATGGGGGTGGAATAATCTGATAACTGCATGCTATAAACAAGGCTTCTGCTGCTCAGTCTGTGAAATTAAACAGTTACTGGGACTCAACGTAACAAGGATTTCTATCCAAATCTCTGCCATTTTGCCTTCACCATGGAGTCACCATGCCTTCATATAGTGTAGGCCACATGCCGGCAGAATGTATCAAAGTTTATTCTTTCTTTGAAATGCGTGCAGCTGTACATTATTTACATCGAGGCCTATAAATTATTAGCAACTATAAAATGATTGATGAATGGCATTTTAAAGATGAATGATCGTAGTCAGCTGTTGTAGCTATACTGAACATGTATGCAGTTTAGCCATGCTGTTTGGTTTATTGATGCAATGTCGTAAATTTAATACATCAAAGTTTAGCAGCTATAACTGGAGGCAGGATGTTGGTTGTTCATAGTTAAGACCGGGGAGCTGCTCTTAAGCACATCATCCACAAACAGAATATGCCTTACGTGGTACCCTTGGATGTCATTTAACCCATGCAAGCAAATCCTTTAATGCTTTAATTACTGCCTGTCGAGCTGCTGCATCTATTGCCTGAGGTGCCTGCAGGGGGTCTGCAGCACCTGCAGTCGTTTGTGCTCTCACGACACCTGCAGGAGTTGAAGGGCACAATAAAGCACAGTCCTGCAGCAAGTTGCAAGCAAGGCCAGCTCGTTAGAGTTGCAAGGGAGTCCCAGCAGGTTAAGTGTGACCAAGTGGGAACTTAACTAAACCAATAAGCAGCACAGGAGCTTAGTGGCGGGGGCGCAGTCAAGCTGTTTGAGGCAGAGCCAATTTGAGGGGTCAGCCATACATCAAAAGGCGGTGATCAAGCAAGCCACTGGCCACGAATGTCAGCCGTGCCCTGTATTATGCTGGGACATGAGCCCCTGCTGGGATCTGCATACTAAGTGATGCCAAACTCCAGTCCTGCTCTCCCTGGCACCAGTCCACTCCTGGTCATATCAGGGCCAGCCAGGCCAGCCAGTCCGGGGCAAATCTGGCCCCAGATTAAAGATTGTAAGAGTGACCAATAACCCTGTTAGGCCCATGTTAGTATGCCTGGCTGCAAGGACCTCTAATCAAGCCTGATAGCTTCACACGTGTCACTCAGCTTGGATGGCTGTTTTCTGCCTCCCAACTCAACCTCTTAATGCGTATACAAGGCTTGTACCACCCTGGTCTCCTGCTCCCCCTTATATTTTCTCAGCTCAAGCAAGGCTCAAGTATGCAGAGGAGGGTTGAGAGGGCTGATAAACAAGCCCCACGACCGGGGTTAAGACACCCAAAGCCTAAGGGTAGCCATTAAATCATAGAAAGAGAGTTATAAGACATAACAAGCTGGGCGTCTGGAAGTTGCGTCTTTTTCTCCCAGTAGACAAACACCATTAAAGCTACAGATGCTACTTCAAAACGCATAGAAGACAATTGACATAACACAGCAGGTATAGGGCCTTGGGCAGACCACATGGCTTGACAGGTAGGGTGCGGCCGCTGGGTGATTTGTAAAACTCCCTGCTGCAGGCAGATAGCAACAGACAGCCCTTGCATGCTATATGTCCATGTTGCTTCGTGTCAGTTATTTGGATCTCTGGATGGGCCCTTGGTGGTGAAATGTGCTCCATGCTCTAATAGAACGCCACGTGCCCCTCACGAGCCTTCTTCGAGGCTTCCACGCGAGCGACTGGGCATGCACCATCAATGATGGCCAACCAGGCCAGACCACTCTTGCTTTTTGTGCGTTTCTTGTTCTTTCGGAAATCAGCTGTAGCTAGCCCTGATGAAATTTGCCACGGGAGAAACGGTCCGTGAAATTAACCTATTAGTGTAAGCAGAGATACGGTAAGAAATGTAATCAAAGTGGTCCTTCAGTAATTGCTCGGTGGTTCATGTCCACTCACACGTTCATAATATCTAGGCATTGGTTGCATGTTGTTGGAAGTTGAAGAGATGGGTTTCTCGAGTTGTGCTGATTGAACTCCTCATCTCGAATCCCATTCATTTCATGCTGGTTGCCTGCAAGGGACACGATGCACCATCAGCAATAGCAGCTGCTGCATCCCAATGATGGTCAACCCCCTTCCATTGCTTTTACATAGTTTGCCCAGCACCATTCGTGGGCTGCTATGGGGCCCATTTGTTATACGTTGCAATGAGGTTAGCGTGCAATCATGGGCATGAGAGTGGTGCATTTAACGAGCATTTGTCACAAAGTGTCATCATGGAGATGGAGGGGGGGGGAGGGGTGGCCAGCAAATCAGTTACAATGGACCCTGCCTCCCCCCCCCCCACATGCTGCAACACCAACACTAGATGATCTATATAAGAACTGAATGCAGATATATTGTAATATGCTGAGCATGGTGTTTATGGGATGCCAGTGGGTTTGTTGAGTGTGTCAGTAATGCAAAGCATGGTGTCAGGTTGTCAATGGGTTAAATCCTGAGCCAGTAGAACATGGTAATTTCACTTAGCTGCCTGTAGAATCCATTATAATCTTCGTGTCAACAAGGGATTTAAGTTTGAGCCGCCTCTCATTAACACAGTATGGGCCCCTGTGGAGCATGGTTGGCGTAGGTTAGCTTGCCAGGAGCATAGAAGTGTGGTAGTGGAGCACTAGGCAGTGTGACCAACGGCAGTGTGACCAACGGCAGTGACTGGCCTGGTGAGGCTAAGGTGTCCTGGAGCATTGCAGACCCTCATGCTGCTGGGTTTATCACATCAGCCTGGATGATGGCAGACCGTAAGAGGATAATGGCAAAGAGATAAGACGACAAAGGCACGCTAGACAGCCATGGTGCAGAATGAAAGAAGTGCCTCAAGATGAGCTGCTCCTGCCATCAATGGACCCACTGTCCCCTCCTAAATTACTCTCTTAAGACATAGTGACTCGCATTCCTGCACTAATTAGATCTACAATACTGAGCCAGTCAACACAGTGTTCCACTGATGCAGTGATGAGTCTGATGACTGAGAAATACTGAGCCAGTCAACACAGTGTTCCACTGATGCAGTGATGAGTCTGATGACTGAGAAATACTGAGCCAGTCAACACGGTGTTACACTGCTGCAAGAGGCTGAGCAAGACAGTAATGGGAGGCTTTGGTCCGTGAATCTTTTGTAAGGTGTTGGCAGGGGGAACATGATGAGCATATATAGGATGACCGAGTCTGGCACTTTATGTAATGCCATGTCTCTATCTCCAATTCATCAGGGATGGCCAAGACATGCCAGAGAAATGTGTGCTCCATCCAGTCTCATGCTTCAGCCCCCCTGGCTACTAAATAGGCCTCTTTATGACCATTTATGTAGCACTGGACATCCAATACAGTTCAGAATATTTCTCAAGATTCATACTCCAAGCTTGTATTCTTGGACAACTCATTAAGGACTAGTACCTTGAGGAATGATTTCCTGTCGCCTTATTAGTCGGTGACCAAGCCGCATAACTTATTTCCCCGTTTGTCATTGCAGCCATCGTTTTTGCCGGATTGGGAGCTGCTTAATGGCAGTTGTTAGGCTTAGAGGGGGCATAGATGCAAAGGGGTTGTAAACATGTCAGTTCTGTCAATGGTCCACAGTATAGGGCAGCGTAAAATGGGAAGGAAATGATTTGCTGGGTAAGCCAAGCCGATAACCAGTCAACTTAACTTGACCTTTCAAGTAGCTTACTCCAGCCAGGTTGTCATGTACAAATGTATGTCTCCCAGGACATTGCTCGCCACTAATAAAACCTGTCTTATGTTGCAGAAACAAAATGAATGCTGGGCGTAGATGACATCCTCATGACCTCTGAACCCTGCAGCAGTTGTTAACAACCAGAGGACACCATGTCGTTTGGCTTCCGTCGTAAAAAGGGGTTCATCTTCAAGGTCATCGTCGCTATCCCTGTGCTATGGTTCAGCTTCATCGGCTTCGTGGTGGTCATCTCGCAGGGTGGAATTCCGGAGCAGGTTCACCCGCGAAATGTCCTGAACCGTCAGGAGGGGCTCGACGAAAGACCGCGAGTTACCGTTCCACCTCGTCCTCCGATTCTGGAGCACCCCAATGCAGACCGATTGCGATTTGAGGAAGCCATGAAGAGGGATGTCGAAGAGGAGAGAAGACAGAGTGAACAACGCATCAAGCAGGCTGAGGAGACCTACAAGAAGTCTGCGCGTTTTGGTGAATCCAACAATTTACCATCACAGCCCCGTGATGGCCCAGGTAGGTTCACAAGCCTCATGTCATATTAATTTAGAGCCTCTTTGTAATGGCTGTTGTTATAACCCAGTTCATTTACTTCTTGGCGTATAGAGCAAGTTGTTCTGTCTGTAATATGGCTGTGGGAGTCCTGTTAAAAACCCCAGAATTGATAACTGCCAATTTGTTCTTTAAAATGTGGACTGTCCATTCATTGTCAGGCAAGCACGGAAAATCTAGATATAGTACTCCTGCCGTCAAAATCAAACCTATAGAAATGGATGATGACAGCCCACCAGGTAACATATCGTCAGAGTAGTTGGAGATATTTTCATTTATGTAAGATAATTGCATTGTAATAACTATACCTTTTAGATTGTTGTCACAAGCATGCAGTAGTAAAGGTATATGTCATTAGTAACTGTTGTCATAGCAATTATTTTAACCCATAACATGATTTACTTGTCAGAGACATAGGTTTTGGAAAGATAGAATATAATCGATGAAGACCCAGTAAATATGAAAACAGGTTGACATGTTTATGGAGTTAGTGATTTATGTTTTGTGAATTTGCCAGCATTGTTTTCTGAAATTGAAGTAAAACTTTGAAATTTTGCAATATATTTAAATTCTTAAGTAGACCTTTTCACTGCAATGCATTTTTATATAGGTCTCTCTCAGATATGTAGAGGGAAATTATAATTAATGGAAATTATTAATTATAATTGAAATAAAAAGTAGCACAAGTTTATATTGATGCTTAAGAACTATTAAGTTTACAAGCAATATTAAATAGTCCAAAAAGCCATAAAAATCAAGAGGTACAATAATGTTCAAAACAACAACCTGGTTACTTTAATTAAATGTTTTCTTCTCGTCTGAACTTAGTCTGGTGTCTGAGAATCATTAATGAACGTTTGGTCTATAGGGATTCTGATTTCCACTGAAGCTTTCCAAAACTTTGTCCTGACTTCATTTAGCCTCACCGCAGATTAATTTGCTCCTTCGGTTTTCATTTCCACATACACAGTCACACACTTTTACAGATATATATATATAAATGTACATCTGTGTATTCATAAGAGATACAATCTGTGCATTTAATAGATTATTTTTGCAATGGCTGCTGAGTTGCACATTAATATAAAGTTTTTTCATAAGAGAAGCTTATTTGTGTAGTTAGAATGTCTAGAATTTTACCGTGTACCCATGCAGCATCAAATTCTGATATGGTAGACTTAAAAAACTTATTATATATATATATGGATATAGCTTTTAATGACTTTTTCATATCAGAAAAGATACATATGTCACATATATCTATAACTCTACTCACTAAATCTATCTAAAACTACACCTACAGAAGTATGATATACAAGTTCTCATTATTTTATACCTAATATATAGCTTAACGTTCAAGGTCCCAGTTGCCATAATTTGATGTTTTCTGGGCTGAGTCCTGCTCTTAGACATTCAGTAATAGATAAGTATATATACATAAATGATAGAGGATAAATCAAATCACAAGTTCTGATAACAATATCTATATTAAATTAAAAATATTTACATATATGTGAAGATTTTCGTTGCATTGTCCGGAGTAACTAATCTGCTAAATTGCATTAATTATTGTATAGTTATATCCCGATAGAGTTAAACTGTTATTTAGAAAGTGGTGCAAAATCGGTTCATGTGTGTTTACCGCTGTTGGTGGGACTAATGGTGGTAACTGGGATCACAATTGATTGAGTAAATCTTGGATGAACTAGAGTCTCTAGTTCATCCAAGAGTAAATGAATCATTGTTAATGTTTCATCTCATATAACCAACCACTTTAGTGTTATAAATACCGTAGATTTTTGCTGGCCTGTTATATCGTTTGCATTTTAAACAGTTATTTTCATCAAGTGATCGTTTTCCACGTACCATGGACGTAAAAGCTCCATGCACGTACTAAATTGAAACTTCTTATATTTCAAGGTGAATTGGGTCGCGCGGTTGTCATTGAGAAGGACAAGCTGTCGCCAGAGCAACGGAAGCTCTACGACAAAGGATGGCAACAGAATGCCTTTAACCAGTACGCCAGTGACATGATCTCCCTTCATCGTTCTCTGCCCGATGTCCGCGATATGGAGTACGCTGATGGTTTTTAATTTGCATTTGTTGTGCTGTTGTCATTACAGAATTTCACTCGAAAAGTTTTATGTTGCTCCATCCAGTAAATGCATTTTCTGAAATGTGGAGAAAATAGATTATAGCATGTCAAATAATCGCATTACATTTAGCAGGTTTGCGGGGAATATGTTTACACAAAGCAATTCTGTAATTCATTTAATGTTTAAAAGCACTTTCAGTGATTAAGCACAAGCAATCAGCTAATATTCTGGGATATCTGGGTTGTTTTGCCATGGCTTGTCTGGATAAACATAAATCTCTCAGCTGTCAGCCACTGTAAATGAATGGAAACTAAATTTTCCTGTGATATTTTCAGTTGTCGGTCGGTGGATTATCCAGGCCCTTTACCAGATACCAGTGTAATAGTGTGTTTCCACAATGAAGCCTGGTCGGTGTTGCTCCGAACTGTACATAGTATCATTGACCGATCCCCTCCAGAAATGCTCAAAGAAATCTTACTAGTTGATGACTTCTCTGATTTGCGTAAGTATATTTATACACTGTTATCAAATCTCTGTGTAAAGAAATAAAGTTCCTGCTTCAATTATTATTCATTGGAAGCTGTGTGTCTGTGTTTGTTCAGTATGTTCCTATCTGCCCTCTTGTAGTTGAGTCTTTATACACCAGGTGGTGCATCCGAACATGAGATGCCATCTGGTGTGTAACAGAACTATGAATCTAAGTTGGAGCATTATTTAATGTACCTTCAGAGACTGATAGCCACTGATTTATAATTTAACCTATAAACTTCAATTAGTAATTTTTTACTCTGATTAATTATTCTGATTACTGTGGAATTTTGATCAATGTTGTCATTTATCATTCCAGCTCACTTGAAAACTCCACTTGATGATTATACTGCCAAATTAGGAAATGTCAAAGTTGTGCGAACGAAGAAGAGGGAAGGTTTAATAAGAGCAAGATTAATAGGTGCTTCTGCAGCTACTGGAGATGTTCTTACTTATTTAGATTCACATTGTGAATGTGCCAAAGGTATGATGATGTTTGTAGATAACTTTCCAAAATCTGGATTTTATGGTGTGAAAATGTTAATGTAGTTCCTAAAATGCTGCTCTAATTTATCAATGTATATATAAATTGTGTGAGAAAAAGCCATGGTTACCACCAGGGGGCAGTAATATATGCCTAGTTTGGTGCTCGTCTGCCCCCTAGTGGAGTTTTGTATTGGCTTGTTTTGTGTCTTGCGGCACAGTCTGTGTTCGAAGCAGTTGTTAATGAATTAAGCGAAAAGATTCAACGTGATGAATAAAAATTTTAATGGATATTTATTGATTCTTATCATGTTTTGCAATTTCAGGTTGGCTGGAGCCATTGTTACACAGGATAAAACTAAACAAGACAAATGTAGTGACGCCTGTGATAGATGTTTTGGATGATGAAACTCTTCGTTATCAATTCAGCGGCGCTAAAGCCACCAGTGTTGGAGGTTTTGATTGGAACCTTCAGTTCAACTGGCATGCTATACCAGAAAGAGAAAGAAGTCGCCGTACACGCGATATTGACCCAGTTCAGTAAGTTGTGAATAACCTTTTTCTTTCTTCAACACCAAGGTATGAATAAGTGCACTGGTCATTCTGTTCACAATTTCAACAGTGCATGTAGAATACTGTGAAGTAGCTCTGCCCCACAGAGTGGGGAGAGCTTTCGTTAGTACATCGATCTCACGAGATGACGTCGCCTTTGCACAAAAACGTTCAGCGTGAGATAACACAACTTACATGCCATCTTCCGCTACATGCCATATTTTTTTACTGGCATCTTGTTATTTTACAGCCTGCTATTGCTTTCTGCCGTGTTTCGTAGCTTCATTGTCCTACAAATAGGCATTCTTTTCAACGCCTTCGCACCTTAAATTCGTCCCTCGTCTCGCCATTGCACGAGAAGTCCATATGACATCATCAAGAGAATCCCCGCAGCGGGGGAAGCCCACAGTCAGCAACGTTGCAGTTTTTAGACACGTTGCCCTTATTGACCACTTAAAGGCCTCTGCCTCTCCAGATAAGTCATTATAACTCTACATTTCTGTGTTATTGAATCATTGCAACTTACTTTTGTCTGATTCAGCTACTTTTTGCGAGAAATTTATTACAACCGAGTTAATAAACATGAATGATGGCAGTCCTTTGTCAAACATTTGCCAACCTTTTTGTGCTCTTTTCTGGCAATCAGTCTCAGGCGTCACAATGTACTTAATGCAGCACTGCTTTTACATTTATGATAGATGTATCACAAATTTAGCCTTGTTCAGTCTCCCAAATTTAATATCACTGGAAGGTTTTGGCAGGGACATCATAAACCTATATATATATATAGCAGGTTTCAAATAGCAGTGACAAGTTGGGACCAACTGAGCTTAATAAGGTGCAAAGCAAAAGTGACACAGCTGGACCTATGATCAAGGTCATCCAATCTGTGGCCTGACATTTTTCCTTCCTGAATTACTGGCACAGGCTTCATGGCCCTTGTGGGCTGCTTGTCATGGCAGTGCTGACCACAGACTGTCCCTATCTGATGACCTATGGCCTCTGGAGCGTTGGCCAACCTTTACAAGACTATGACACAATAGTTAGGTCCCTGCAGTAGGCTTTTGCGGATAGTACAAGTTGTGGTGTGTTGATTAACCAACAAATCAACACACTAACAGAGCTGCATAAAATTGACAAAACTGCTGGACCTTGTTCCTGAGATTGAAGTAAAATCTTGTTGTATCCATTGTATTGAACTGTTTCTGAGTGACCACTTGGCCAAGGTCATTATCCCAACTGTCTGTCATTGAAAATAATAACATGCTATTGAACTTATGCAGCCATTCTGAATAACCACAACACGATTTTGCATGCTTAGATAAATCTTGTAACTTAATACCCCAACACAATGTCAGTGCCATTCTACTGACAATCAAATTGAAAAGGCTTGCTTACTAAGCTGCTAAGCGTCCTAAACATTCCCATTTTTCTCCAGTGATATGCTTGTGGATCGTAATCCAGTTGTCGTGATGAACTTGAATTTATTTGTGATGCAGTAGTGGTTGATGGTAACATTTGATTTTGCAGGTCACCAACAATGGCTGGGGGATTATTTTCTATAAGTAAAGAATACTTTGAATACCTAGGAACTTATGATCCTGGAATGGACATCTGGGGTGGCGAAAACCTTGAACTTTCTTTTAGGGTAAGTAGTGGTGTTGATAATTTGCATGAACTTATTTAGTTTGAATAAATGTCTATATGGCCTAGCTGTGGACTCCCATTTGTAACTAATCTTCTTGTAAATTAATGTAATGTATTTATTTGAAAAAATATTACTTAGGTGACACGTGTTCCATTTAGAGTTTTCAATGTCGCCTAGTAAACAAGCAGTGAACGCAAAAACATTTCAGTATTGTTTTTAATTGTGTGGCATGCTTTGTGAATTATTGTAAAATATTGCTGTGCCTGTAAATTTATTTAATGTCTTCAAGCATTGACGATGTGAGCAAAAGACTTAACCTGAATGGAATGGTATTCTGTGAAGCATTAATGAAATTATGGAGTATTGGGATGGTGATGATTTGGGGGGTATTGTTAGGATCAAACCTGGCATGAAAAGACGGATGCATCTCAGCATTGAGTCAGGTATCTTAACGTGTTTGTATGTGACTGAGACTCACCGAGTGTTCCTTTGTGATACTGTCAGTTTCTTGCAATTAATCACTGTCAGGGATTGGTCTGCCTGTACTGAGGGGTCTGTACTGTCTTTGAAAGATCTGTGTGGGTGGCTCCGGGCCATGCCATGCTCCATTGTAGGTCAGATTCGAAGGATGGTACTGGAGAATCTTTTCCATTTGATCAGCCAAACTGCAGATGCATTCAAAGCCAACCATGAATCTTGTCCGCTCGTAGCAATTCAAGAGCATGTCATTGATTGGATTTGTGAGCGAGTCAATCTCTGGACCTCTGCCCTCGAGCTTTCTACACAGGTTCATTGTATGACAAACAAAGACTTTATCTGGCATGTCTCCATGCCCTGGAGGCATCATGCTGTGCCTTACAGTGCCTCTTTGGGTAAACCTGATGTTTACAATATCCCAGGCTTAATGCATTGACTAAAAGAAAAAGCAGCTCATAAAAAAAAAAAAAAAGAAGATGCCGCTTTTGTCGGTTGATGTTCTTTCTCCAAAGTGTGCACAGTTTTACGCATTGTGTGCAGATTGCTGTGCTGGTGCTGTTGATTCAGTGGGGGTGACACTTGGGTCACTGCTTCATAGTCTGCGTCCCTGTTACATCCTATTCTACAAAAAAGGATGTAAGGCGGAAAAGGTTCTTGCCAATCACATTATTGTTGTTGTTGGTAAAAGCTTTGGAAATATTACGGGGGAAGGGAGGTGATTGCTAGACACACTTTATCAATCATGAGCTGTAAATTTCTCTGTGGCTTTGACACGTTTATTGCGTGTCCGTGTCATGGGTCATGCAGGAGTTGCAGACAGGTCTTCAGTGACCTTTAGTCTACTATAAGGAAGAACTAGATGGCCATGGCAGCCTTGTGTAATGGCTTCCCATGTATGTAAATTAGTGTCTGATAGCTAACCAAAGTAGCCTTAATGTCAACCTAATCTTGCTTGTGCTAAGACAACACTTCAATTAAGTCAGGATGAAATGTCAATAATGATTTATATGGTACACTGAGTGTAGTATAGATGAGAAATGTGATTTAAGAAGAGAAATCCTTAACTTGCAATACAGCCCATACTTATTGTTCATTAAGCAAGCTAGACTGGGATGCTACAACCTGCTGGCTGCCTGCCTGCCACTAAACAAATCTTGCTCTAACAAATAGGTCAAAACTGACCTCTTCTTTGTCAATAATATTCTATCTATAACTTTCTACAACTAAAGAGCACCATCATGGTTGATATATCAGTTCCAAGGCTATGACTGGAGTTGAATGGCAGGGCAAAATATATACATGTATGAATCATAACATAGGTCCCATTAATTATTAGTTTTTGGCAGTAGGTAAATAGTGTTGGATAACTGGTGAGCAAGTTAAAAAGGCTTTTTCCATGGCTTGGATTGGTTTGTTGAAGCCTTAGGATGTTGTTTATGTTCTTCACCGAGATATGTTGGCATAGCATGTATGACCTTGCATGATGGGTTATCTGTAAGTGTACATGCAATGCCCCTGACATGCCCTTAGCACCCTCTTGTTGTCAATTTGGCATTGGGATGTAAGACCTGCAACATGCTCCTATGAATCATTCGTTGTCTGCCATCCTCGGGGAGATGGCCTGGCAAATCAAGATCCCCTAATTTTCTTTAATCAGCCTATCAATCACCTGTACAGTGTTGTTGTTATGCATGATTTAAAAGTTCACAGTAAACGTCTGAATCCCTTTAACATGTTAGTTCATTCAGTAATGGCTGTCATCTTTAAAGCTTTAGTAACTGATGTGTGGCTAATTTGCAATTGTGGTATTAATTTTATCGAATGATGTTCATTTTGTTTACAGATTTGGATGTGTGGAGGAACATTAGAAATTATACCCTGTTCTCATGTAGGTCATATATTCCGTAAAAGAAGTCCGTACTCTTGGAAAACGGGAGTCAATGTTGTAAAGAAGAATTCCGTCCGACTCGCTGAAGTTTGGTTGGATGAATATAAGAAGTATTATTATGAGAGATTCAACTTTGATTTGGTGAGTGGGTCAATATAATGACAAAATGTCATGTTCATGATATATTGATATTTATAAATATTATGTGGGCATCCTTTTGCACCAATGTCTGGTACATTTTTCGTTATGAACTGAGAAACCTTTTCAGTGATGCAATGTTCTCATTTCATATGCAGGGAGAATACGGTGATGTATCTTCAAGAAGAGATTTGAGAAAACGACTTCAGTGTAAAAGCTTTGACTGGTTCGTCAATCACATTTATCCAGAACTTTTCATCCCAGGGGATGCAGTAGCCTCTGGAGAAGTAAGTTTACTGTCATATCTGAGTAGATCATTTGATGGACGTTTCAATGGTGTCTGGGGTGAATTTGATAATGCCTTTGTGGTGTGATGCCTTTGTCACTGAAAGGCAGCTGGTGCCTTGTGCTGGCGGTTGTCTAAGTAGAATTGACATAGCTTCAGTCAAACCACGGGTCTAAAGGGACCTTAGGCTCATTGGCGATGTGTCAGGATCAAGAAAAGCTTGCTATTTGTCGGTGACTATTTTTGCCTGAGATGAGGACTTGCCAGTCTTGTCAGCTCAAGTGGATGGCAAGGCTTTGACAAATTAGTGTGATTGGAGGCTGCTGTCACAGCAACTGCCGTCAGACTAAAATTTTTCACAAGGAAGGTAGATACTTTGAAAAACCGTTTTTTTTTTTAAGATGGCACAAGTCGGGGGATTTTTCTGTTTGTTAGATAAGTTTTAGATTTATGCTGCCGTGCAAAAGTTTGGAAACGCATATGATTTTGCAATGAAAATATCAGCTATATTTCTGCCCAGGTTATTAAAGACATGCAATCATCACAAAATTTTTCAGAGGAATAATTTATGAAATCAATAAAAAGATACAGATAATCAAATTATATAATCATATTCATGCTAAATAACTTTAATTAGGTAATTTGATTATATGTTAGACCCAGGGTTCTTTTTATTCAGACATACTCTTCCAGTCATAAATTGGAGAAATTTCATACTCTTCCAGTCATATATTGAAGAAATTTCATTTGATATTATTGGCACTTTTCGGATTAACACAGCTTTACTTCATGTCCTGAATTCAAGAAAATGCTATACTTTTACACTTCTTATGATTAGATAGTTATATTTGGCTATCCTTTTGAAAACTTTCATTTTTTCTGTTTTTTTTATTTACATGCTGTACAAACTGACTTCTGAAATTAAGATAAACATATTGATGTGTTATCACCAATTTATCACTCCACTGAACTTCTCACTTGGTTTCTGCTGGCTGGTTGATATTTCATGATTTTTTTATGGAATGTTAGCCAGGGTTAATTTCAGCAAATTCAGTGTGGTGAAAGTCTGAAAATGATGAAAATATTCACAACTGCAAAATAGCATGTTGTCGGGTTTGTATGTGCACAGGTTATGTAACATTACATAACAAATGCAAAGCAGCTTTAAACTTTACTACTCGCTTTGATTTATCGCATCTAAATATTTCTGCTGATTACATGTCCCATTTATGCCCTGTGCAGAAACATAGCTAACTTTTTTCTTGCAAAATCCAATACGTTTCCAAACTTTTGTGCGGCAGTGTATGTCAAAATACTGGGGGTGGAGACTATCCTACGGAGTGCTTTATTTCTCCAATATTTCATGTCGACGCAACGTTTTAGCTTCAGACTGCGCCATAGATCCAAATCCGACACATCAGTATATATGTGTTGAAAAATAGTACAGATTATACCGTTGGCAATTTTCTTGGTGTATGGACCGGAGTACGTTGACAGTTGCTTGTTCAAGGAACAGTTGTCATCTGTCTAACATGACTGGCTCTCTTCGTGTCTGAGAGGTAATCTTAATGGTGATGGATTGGAAACTTGCTGATGCCAGCTAAGAAAGGCCTGAAAGTGAATGTCACTTTTAAGCAGGTTGTCAAGTTTTAATTTACTTGACTGGTTGCTTTCGTGTTAAGCTTCGCTGTAAGTAGTTAGATTTTTTGTCTCGAGAAGAAAAGTGCAATCATGCCAGTGTGTGCCATTTAAAGTTCCCTTCAGATTTACCAGGTATAAATGCTCTCATGCAATTTGTGACAGCTAAAATTTCAGTGCATTAGCTTTCATTCAAACATCATAATTGTGATATCATTGTGTCTTGCTTGTAATTAGCGTCTTGACGTTCCAGATAGTATTTATGTGAAGAGAGGCACATACGTACTTCTCATTACTACTGATTTAAATTTTTACCTCTTCAATGCCCAAATTTGGTTGGTGTTGTTAGGGTCATTCGCATGTTTCATTTGGTGAGTGCTGGTTTATCGATGGGAAACTGAGTAAACACCCGTCATTTCTCAGGTTTCAGTTGTCAGATTTTTACGCATTATTTGTAACTGATCACATATAGATGCTGAGACGGTGATTACTCCTAATTGTGATGGGTCTCGTTTCATGTTGGTTTATGTTCGAGTAATTTCCACCTTATTTGTGGCATTGATCAAAGGACACGCCAGGTCTTCTGGTAAGACAGCTTATGGTCATTTGAAAGATGACAGCATTTTTGTTTGTCTTGGGTGTTGTGACTGCCTTTGTTGCAGTAGCCATCACAATTTAGCTGTTAGATTTACACCTCTGTGAAGTTGATAATTTAGATAGATGGATGTCTATACTCGGATTCAGCTGTGACTTTGCAAACAGTAGTTCGTATTTTTCGTTTATTTTTTTGGATGCCAAAGATGTGAATGACTTGACTAAGACTGTTTTCTGTTTACATTTTTTCATTACTTTTGTAGGGTTATTCCGTATACGGCGTATAGCTATTGTAATTTCTTTCCTACACTGAACTGTATGTCCTTGAAATATGTGCAAGCTATGAGCAAATACGGTTGACTTCCTTCCTTAACATGAGTAAACTTCTTTTCTGTATCAATTCTACTTATAGCATATTGCAGTATATGGCACTATATAACTAAAACTTATTCTGTCAAAATGAGACAAATATGTATGCTCTATTCATGTGTATATCTCTCTTTCAGATCCGCAACAAGATGAAGCCGATGTGCCTTGACAGTTCTGTGGACCACCATGCTATGAACAAAGCCATTAAAATGTGGCCTTGTCACAACCAAGGAGGCAACCAGGTGGGTGCACCATCTTTCATCTTATCTCTGCCCTTATTGGGTTTCACAATCACAGTGTTTGCTTTAATTATTAACATATGAGAATCTTAAGAGGGTATGCCAGCATCTTAGATAAGTGTGCGCTGTTTCAAGCCTGCGTTTTTCTCAATTGCTTCGAAGCTTTTGAACTCGTTTCGAGATAATTCTTTTCATCGTAAATTCCATAATGCTTTAGGGATTTTTAGAAAAACCTGTGGGCCATTGATATTTTTTTTTCTAAATTGCAAACATCTGAGCTGCTTTAGCTGGAATCTTCAGGCTGTGAACATCATCATATTAATGAGTTGATGTCAAGTAGTTTTCCAGCAGTTGTAACTCTTTGAAAACTTCATCGTGTCTTAGACACATCAAAATTTCTGTGAACTATCAGACAGATTTGTCAGAATTTTGCATAAGATGGGATAATATGTAGGATTGTAGGTCAAACTGGCATGAATGTTTGTTTTGAAAAGACCCTGTGACAGCCTGACTAATTGGTGGACACATGCATTTACTGCAAATTATAATTGCTTGCAATTAGCCATTTTACATCCAAACTCTACAATTTCCATTCCTGCTAGATCAATGCATGGTCATTATATTGTCCTCACATTGAAATAACAGCAATTTTAGGTTATTACTGTTAACAGCACCACTTGGGCAGATAATTTATTTATATGTTGCATCCGAGCCAATTGCATCTTCGCACCACGGCGTACCCACTTTGTACGATATCGGTTGATGTGTGCCAAATGTGTAATAAGAGCATGGAAACAATATCATGTTGCTGCTGTCAGGACCACCTGCGGAAGATGAGGTGTAAGAATGGCGAAACTGAATGTCCATCTGATGACCAGCCAATTTTATAACCTGCGTAACAGTGACAATGTTGTGACTGAATTGTTTGACAATGTTGTGACTGAATGGCAGTGTGTGCCAGTGGTGGACAGTTGACCATCTTTTTTATTTTTCAAAAATGGTTGTGCCAATCGGTGGCGTGGAACTAACTTTTTTTCTAGTGGCCATTTGGGTCAATATTGGGGGGAGAATAACAATGCGCTAAAATTGGAATAACAATGTACTAAAATTGGCTAGCCCCACCCTCATGATGTGTGAATTAAACATGTTTAATAGTTTTGTCATATATCAGTTGTCCGTTCAATGCATTCACTCTGCTATTTATTCATGCATTTTGTACCACATTTGTACATCTTGCTGATCATTTGTGTTGTGATAATGCCTCTGTAACTACATTATGTGTTTCATCATATTGAGCAGTATTGTGAAAAGTGTCAATTTCAGGACACCACAACCTTGAACACCAAAGCAGTTCTCTAAGCCAGGTCATCCAGTGCAAATGCCCTATTCTCTTCGAAATAATCTGTTTGAACTAATTGGGAAAATGGTGAAGGCAATCATGGTGGAATGAGCGGAATGCTAATTTTGGCTGTATTAAACGGATGAAACAAATAGGATGTACAAATGAGAAGGAAGTAGCACACAGTAATACTCATAATGCAAAAGATATTTCATCTAAGACCTTCCCCAAGGGATCCATTGAGCCTCATTTCATGGACTGCAGAAACAATGGTTGTGTGATAATGATGCATTGATTGTTTTAAAACATCCACACCTCTGAAGTCTTTCCTCATTAGCTGTAATGGTAGATACATGCTGAGCATCCTAACTACATTTTCTTGTACTTTATTGATCTTGATCGAGTCGGCCTGGGGTTACATGGAGTTCAAATGACTCGACGAGTTCACCTTGGAATAAAACCTTGAGCTTCAAGTTGCTCAAAGATCATAGCACCTTTTGGCATCACTTGACATCACTCACAAGGCATAATGCATCCGCTGATATTAGAGGTCTGAGCATGACACCCTACTCCTTGTATTCAGTTCGTCTTTTGATGCATTCAACCAATTAACAGGCTCTTAAAATTGATGGTTGAAACATGATTAATGAGCCAGTGAGGTCTGGGAATGTCTGTGGATGGGTGCTATGGATTGTTTTGTGAATCCAGACAAAGAAAGTTTCCTATTTGTCTACTTGCCTTTTATTGGACTGGAATGGGGAAATTGTCTTGATGTGTGTACTCTGGTTGGCACGGCGATCTTCTTGTTATGCAGCAGAGGGCTTGTTTATGTGACAGGACGAGTGCTTGGTCATGGCTAATATAGCAAAAATTGTTGCGTCTGTTGCTAAAAATGAAGATGAAATAGGCATTTTGACCTTTGCATATCTGTTCCCGTTGCTGGTTGCATGCTTGCGCTGTTGTATATGCATTACTCGCTGGCTTACTTTAGTAGAAGTATGCAATTGCTAGGACTACTTTGTCGTTTAATTGATTCTTAAGTGAATGTCTTATAAATGATGCTAATCATGTCAGTTGCTTGAGGTGGGGTTAATTTCTATTTTATTAATTAACATGGTCTTTGCGTGATGCACGATGCATAATGTGGTTTTATGGTTGATGTATAATTTATAGGCACCGTTCGCACCCCGTTGCATGAAAATTGACTGTTTAAGTTATGATTTGTTTTTTTTTGTCTAGAATAATATGAAAAGTGCCCAGGTAGGATCATCTCTCTTATATTGGTTGGCAGTAAAATGGGTTGGGTCACCTTGCTATCCAGGAGCTATTAATTTGGGTTCAGTACAGTTTATTTCAAGATTCCCTTTTTCAGTTAATTTTGATAGCTATTTGAGTTTGGTTTGAAGACAAGTTAATTCTATGTTCATTAACCATTGTATGATGTGGTTGATGGTCAGAATTTGCTTTGTCTATTCCCTGCCGGTGGCTGTTGTTTGCCTCCTTTTGTGTATTGCCAGTTGGGCGTGGTATTCGGAGTATTACTGTCAGCTTTGATGTACTTTTTGTAGTCTTATTCTCATTTCATAACCTCTAATCATGCTGTTTTGTTTTGGTTTTTTAGTACTGGATGATGAGCAAGGATGGAGAGATCAGGCGCGATGAGGGCTGCATGGATTATGCTGGTCAGTTCGTCATGATTTATCCGTGTCACAGCATGAAAGGAAATCAAGAGTGGCTCTATGGGCAGGTGAGTCTTTTTTTTCTGATGTAGCCTATGATTTGAGGTATCTATTACTTGGCTACCTGTCCAGTGAACAAAGCCACCTAATCGCATCGTGCAACTTTTTGTCTGGATATCAGAATAACAATTGAAGACCATGGAACTGCTTAGCAATAATCAGTCCTCTTTTAATTGTGAAGGGACAAGCAATTTTAGTTGTATTAATGACTGTTGATATACTGTAAATTTGGATGTTACAGAAATTATGTTGTTGGTACTTCAATGATAAAGTCCAGTTATCATCAAGCATTTACTGAGTGTTTGTTTTACACATTCCTTTTTGCTAGATGTAAGCCGCTGCTAAATGCAATGTAAAACAGTAGCTGATGATTGCACTCATTTAAATTAAAATGTTTACCATCAATTGCAGGATAATACCCTTAGACATCGCAACACCAATCTCTGCATGGAGCTGTCAGAAGACGGGCAAAAAGTGGATATGAAGCCTTGCACTGGCGTCGATCGACAGATCTGGCACTGGAAACGCAAAACACCAGATGTCCACATGGGTTAACATCCCATTATTGAAAGTTCTGCACAAAGTGCTTGAGGATAGGCTGCCAGACTTCGGTAACACGACGCTACAATGACAATTAGTGTGAAATACCCTGGATTGCCTTGTCATCAAGAGACATGCTTGTTGCACTGTGATCGGACCATTATATTTTTTGCCCATCTGTGTGAGGACACTTGATTGTGACTCGCATGTCACTGCTCTAGGTTCATCCCTTCGACTCGCCGCAGCATTCAATACTGTCTAATTGAATTCCCAGTCTGGTGACATCAAATGTCGACCAAATGTCAAATCCAGTTCCCTTTGCAATAGCATTTGCATGAACTTTAAGGAAAACGACATAAAGCTTACCATTTGTTGGTTATTGTTCTTTATTTGATTTTAAGCAACATTTTCAAGTGGCTGTGAATATTGTAAAATATGACAATTAATCACATATTTAGTTAGTGTTCTGGGATCATTTCGACGTTTTAATCGATGTATCCATAGGGATCGACAAGGTCGCCATCAGCTTATCTCGATAGGCTGTTAGGTTCCAACTTTTATTTTCTGCTACAGATCGAAACCACATTCATTGTCCCATTTTAGTGTTTCTGAGTAGCAAACAACCAAAAATTGATACGACTCGAAATGTCCCTTAGTTGTGATCATAACTTTTACATTCCTTAAATTGGCATGCAACAAGGAATTACCGAGTCATCAATATTATTTTGATAGCAATGCTTGAATGTCTGTATTTCTTGCTTTTATTTTATAATGTGGTGCAAGATTAAAACCAATTTGTTATGCAGTTTTAATTACTGTTACAATTTTTTCTTATTTAGTTGAATAGTGCTGCTGTTTTCTGTTATTAAATTAAATACATTTCAAGTGACCAATGCCCATTGCTAGTGATATTAAGTGATAAGACGTTGTTCTCTCATATCTGCCAATTCCTTCCATGTTATAAACTGCTGTTATTACTGGTTCATGCAAGATCTGTGTAATATTCGTTGAATAGATGCGCGTTACTGTTAATTGTCAAGATTCATTTATAGTAGACAACTAGGTACCTATATTATCCAACTTCTTTTGACGGTATCTGTTCTGGACAATGATAAAATAACTCAGTTTATGTAATTTATACTGTAAGTTAATTTGATGAACAAATGTGAATTGGTTACCATTGTACAGCTGATGTACTGAATCAATTTTGCTAACTAGGCGCATCAGATGTGTATTGTACATAGTTTTGTAAATTATGAGCAATGTTCCTATTCTGTATGGATAACTAACCAATTACAAGCTTTCCTTTGTGCCTTACTCGATTAAATTGATTTCAGGGAACATATATATTCGTCAATTCCCAATTTGTTACACACAAAAAAAAAGGTTGTTTATTCAAAAAGCTCATTGACTGGAATATGTTTTTTCATTGTGTTGATGTTTTATGCTGTTTTAATGATTAGTGAATATAAAAAAATACATTGTTTAGTACCTGAATTTATAAACTAACTTACGGTTATGGTATACTTTATTTTTTATTGACAAACTTAGTTTCAGTAATTGTGGCTATTGACGAAAAGGTGCCGTCAGTTGTGGCTGCCGTTGATGTTTATGTTCAGGGCTGTGCATAGATACATGTATCAGGAGTTTCGTGAAAGCTCTGTGACAATAATACACATGTACTTAATTACGCCAAAATTACTTATACTCTGCTTTACAGATTAAAATGCCTTTCATTCTGTCATACTAGTGTGGTCGATTCAAATACATGCAAAAATATGATCTTCGGAGACATGCTTATAACTGTGATAAGATCCATTGTTATCAATATTATGACGTATATTTTGTGTATGATCCAGTTATGTCTCAATCTGATCCTAACTGCTTTGTGCATTACAGCAAAGTAATTTAAAATCCAACTTTATGAGGTTTTTGAAACAAATGTTTTTTGGGAAGTACATGATAAGTAAGGGTAAGTGTGGGGTTAGGATGTGTATTATGGGATTAAAAGGTGTCATTCCATCACTTACAAAATAATCACATCATCTGAGGTGATTGATTTCTTAGTGATTTTAACAGTTTTTTTGTTATTTCTTTCATTGTATCTGTCCAGTCATTTTATTTATATTGTTGTACCAAATGTGCCTTATTTGGTAACATCAAATGTTCAAATAAAATGCTGAAATTAAAGAGTTTGTTTTTGTGCATGGATGCGTCATCATATTTCTTACAAAATTAACAAACTATGGTAATATTTGAAGCCTTCGGTAAACTCAGATTAAATTACCAGAAGCAGGAGGCTGTTGAATTCTGCTTGCAGAGGTACTTGTTTTGATCTTCATATTTTTTACATCCAATGTAGTTCGTAGTAGAAATAGTTCGAAGTAGAATTACATCCACTGACCTTGTGTTCCTGATTTGTAACTGACACATTTATTTGTGATATGACTGCTCGGCTGTACTCTTTTGTCATGGAGTCTGATTCTCTTCTTATTTACCATGGACTTACAATTACTGTACAGTTGATTTACTAGAAACAAAAGCAGCCTAATGATCTGGGCATTGCATACAACATGAGCTAAAAGTGATTGAATGAGACAATGGCAGTCATTATATCGGCCTGCGAAAGGTTTTTGCTTGTGACTCATAACATAACATAACATTTATTAGTCACAGAGTGAAATTTTGAACTCTGACACATACAACGATAAAAAATGTTAAACATTCATCCAACATAATGGATCTCGGCACGAAGGTGTTTTTAAATCGCTGAGTCCTCATCCTTGGCACCCTTAACCTTCGTCCACTTGGCAGCATAATGTATTCCCCATTTAGGGGGTGATCACTGTCTTTCAAAATGTTCTTTGCCAAGCTTTGAACTCTTTTGTTATAGATAAGTTCATTACATTGAATTAAAGAGGAATCAGCATGATGAAACCTTGTCATGGTGAAGGCGCTAAGGCTTCTGGCTACATCCTTTGTCGCTTTCAAGTTGCCTTACTATTTAAGCTTTAACCAGGTCCATGCTGAACTCTGGGTGGTTAACTGGGAGGATCATTTCAGGTCAGAATTGGCCAATGACTACTTCTGGACATTGGCTTCAAAGACTTATCAACTGTTTGATGAGTATCGAGTTCATAATTTATAGGAAACCTTGTCATGAAAGACTGAACACGTATCCCTTCAAAATTAAAGCAGTATTTTTTTTCTTATCCTTTGAAGCAGTGTCTTCGCACGGACGAAAAAGAAGTCTTGTCATAATAATATGAGATAAAAGGATTTTGGTAAAAACAAGATGTTTTTCTTGTCCTTATTCTGAGCAATTTTGCCATTATCATAGATGTATGTTTGTGTGATCCTAGCTTTGCTTTTCCATTAGTCGAATATGAGGTGTGTCTCAGGTGTGTGTGTACAAGACACGCCCATGTCACAGAACACTTACCCAAATACATCTGAAAAATTAAGCCTCCAGTAGGGTCTAATTTCCTGTTGTGGCAATGCAGCTCTGCAGAAAATGCTGCGAAGCGCAGCAAACGCTGCAAATCACTTCAAAGTGCTGAAAATCTCAGCAAATGCTGTAAAGACCAGCAAATGCCTTCACTGCAAAGTTGCCGCAAATGCTGGAAACATCAGATGCAGCAAATTTAATACTGCAATGAGTCTGCAGCTGCAGCGATTTTTGCAGCTGCAGCAGTTTTTTGCAGCTGCAGATTTTTGCAGCAGCTAACATGATTGCACTGGGTGGCGGTCATAACGGCTACACGCGAAAACGGCTACAACCATAACGGCTACAACCAAAACGGCTACACCAATTTTGCAGACATAACCAAAACGGCAACAGTGTTTTTCAAGCCTTAACCAAAACGGCAACAGTAGCTTTTTACGCTGACGCCTTAACCAAAACGGTTAGACATGTCTCTCAAGCATACCCTCAGTATCGAAGTGTGAAGACCATTCTAGTCTCATGAATTGCTGAAACGTAGCTAGTTAATCTTTACAAGACGCCCAATTTTGCTGGTTATAAATACATACTGAAGCAAGATCAAGCATTTGCTGCAATATGCATGCAGCTGCAGTGTTTGCTGCAAGTTGCAGTTACAGCTGGATTGCTGGAACTTTCTTACTATAGCTGCAGTGCATGGCTACTCCAAGCTATCTGAAGTACATGCAGTTCCATCTGGTGCATAAGTTGATTTATTAAAAAAAAAAATATATATATATATATACATTAGCATAAACAACAAGCTGTTACTTGTAATTCTATTCAATACACTCCACATTTGTACCACTTGCAAGTAAGTGTACTTGTTTGACAGAGGGCATTTGATGGAGATAGGCTGTAAGCCTAATACTGCCTAGGAGTAGTTACATGTAGCTAGCTTCAGTCAGTTATAGCTACAGCTAGTAATAGATCGCTACAGCCATCTAGAGTCGACCAAATACTTTAGGTGATAAGCAGGAAGGGCAAATCAACTTACCATGCAAGAGTAACCATGGGTAATGCGTTACATGGCTTGGACTCCAGGCTTTATTGTCTCGTCATTACAATTGCCTTTGACAGCTGGTCATCAACTAGCTGAGCTTCATATCAAACCAGTGGCATTTTTAGAGAATAGACAATAAATTTGCCAAACAAACCAAGCCGATTTACGAAGTCTATAAAAAAAAACAGGGCTTTCAGCAAGCTAAAGTAATGCTGTAACCAAAAATTATACTAACACTTTAGATTTAAGATATAATAAGTCTAACATTTATTAGCAATAACAAGCCACTTGTAGCTAGAAATATTTGTCATCTAGTTATGATACTCTTCTTGTGTCCTCTTTTTAGTGAGCATTGTATCCTTCAGGATTCCTTCTAGTATGGCTCAATGTTTACCCAAAATGTAATGTCTATTTAGATTTGATACTGTTAACTCCTTTTGTCATAAATAATAAAGGGGGTTTCACACTTAGCCGGATCAGATGCCGGATTGTCCAGGAGTATAGCTCCGGCAAACTCTGGTAATATCGTGTAGACCTCGTGTTTCTTTCCGGCATTGTCCGTCATTGTCCGGGGCGATCCAGGACAACCTTGGGACTCCGGGGAAAAAATTAAACATGTTAAATTTTTCATGCCAGAGGTCCCGGAGTATTTACTCCGTGTTGATCCATGTAGACGCCCAGTAGACTCCGCCGATCTCCGGGAATCTCCGTGTTGACGCCGGCATATCTCCGGCTACGTCCGGCGTCAACTGGGCATGAATATTTCGCCGCCATTTACACCGGAGAGTACAAGGAGCAACACGGTTCCACACGAATGAACATGGTGTAAAGACCGGTTATATCCGCGAAGGCACCGTGAAAATCCGGTTCACTCCGCACTCTAAACAAGACAGTCGTGTTAGCTCCGTGTTGCTCCTTGTTGCCACCGTATTGCCCTCGTGTACACACCGCCAAACATTTATTTTTTGTTGACATTTTCAGCTCTTTGATCCCGGAACCCCCCGGAGTGAAAGAAATTTTACTCCGGGACGCTCCGGTGTCTAATCCGGCTAAGTGTGAAACCAGATTTTACTGCTGCAGCTGCATGCATCTTGCAGCTGCAGCTGACACTTGCAGCAAACACTGCAGGTGCAGCTGCAACTTGCAGCAAATTGCAATGCAGCAAACGCTGCATCTACAGTGGTTTCTGCTGCAGCTGCTTAATAGTTGTTGCTGCTGCTGCTTGTTTCTGCTGATGCTGCTTATTTGTGCCGCTGCTGCCGTCTGACATATCTCAAAGTTGTCCCCACCCCGGATTCATACTCCAGCCGCCCACACAGAAGAGCAGTGCACAATCTACTGCTCCACTGCAGATAGGGTATTTTCAGGATCGTCTATGTAATACTATTCTGTATATACAGTTGCTCGCGAAAGTAAGTACCCCCCACATGCAACTATTGTATTCGCCCACCTAATCTAATGTGGTTCAAAATAGGCACTCATTTATGCAGTATATACTCCATGAAGTCATACATCAGATTATATAAAGATTGTATATTTTGAAATATTAAACACTTTTCAATCTGTGGCCCCATGTATTGATTAGAATGTTCACTGGTTGTTATTGTTAAACTAACACAACCTTACAGTTGTTATGTTGTTCTGTGTGGTTAATTTGCAAACTTTTAAGAGCTCTTTAAAAACAATTAACGGTTTACATCCTTAATTATCCTGAAACTGGTATTTTTCATTGAGCTTCAAGTTGATCAACATGCCAAGAACAAAATAATTATCTGAAAGACTCAGAAAAACCATTATTGACACCTATATTTCTAAAGAACTCAGAGTGCACATATCAACAGTGAGGAAGGTCACAGGCAAGTGGAAGGTATGGAAAACAACTGCATCATTGCCTCGAACGAAATGACCTCCAAAAATATAAATAAAGAACAGCTAGGAAACTCCTGCAGGAGGCATCCAAGAATCCTAGAGTGACATCCCGAGAACTGCAGAAGCAATTGGCAGCATCAGACATACATATGTCCATTCATCGACAATATGCCGGCATCTGAATGCAGAGAGTATCAGCCAGAGTGCCCAGAAAAAAGCCATTACTCACCAAAAAAACACAAAGAAGCACGCCTTCGCTTTGCTGAGATGTATCTTGGCAAGCCCAAATAATTTTGGGAGAATGTCCTTTGGTCTGACAAAGCTAAAATTGAGCTCTATGGTCACATGAGCTCACGGTATGTTTGGAGCACCCCAAACACTGCTTTTCTGGAGAAGAACCTGGTGCCCACAGTGAAACATGGAGGTGGGAATGTCATGCTGTGGGTTTGTTTCGCATCCACAGGCACTGGAAAACTCGCCCACATTGAAGGGTATCATGAGTTCACAACTTTACCAGGAAATACTACAAAGTAATGTCTCTGCATCAGTCAAGCAACTGAAGTTGAAGCACTCATGAGTGTTCCAGCAGGATAATGCAGTGCTTCTACAAAAGCCTTGATGAAGAAGACGAAATAAAAAATTTGGAGTGGCATAGCCAAAGCCCGGATCTAAATCCAATTGAGATGCTATGGCATAATCTAAAGCAGCAGGTTCATGCAAGAAAGTCCAGAAAAATAGGCGAGTTGAAGCAGTATTGCTTGGAAGAGAGGCAAAAAGTTCCCATAGAAAGGTGCAAGTGCCTTGTTCGTGAGTGCAAAAAATGTCTGCAAGCTGTAATAGCTGCAAAAGGAGGACATAGTAAGTATTGACTTTATTTTGCAATGGCAATTTTGTACATAGCTCTGCTGAACTATAGTATAAGAAAGTCTTTAATTGTATGGTTTAATGTTATTTCCATGTTTTTCTTTTAATTCAAGTTGTGTTATTATCCTGACAAATAAATGTTTCGAAAATCACATAGAGTGAACTTACTTTCGAGAGCAACTGTAGGCCAAGCGGAGAATGAGCTAGAATTATCATATTCAGTTGTCCCCCTTTCCCTAGCCCTGGAATGTGAAATACCCCTGCCCTTCAGCCATTAAAGCTACAAGTGTGCTGAGGGAGGAATATTATAAATCTCTATTGCCCATTACTCTAACACTTAATTACCCTTGAATTACCTTAAAACTATAAAATCTCGAAAATGCAACATTTTCAATCTTAAGTAAAGAGGCACTGCGAAACTCCGTCACAAACGCATATTGGTTTTAATTCCCCTCCAGACCCTCCCCTCATAACCAAAAAAATTAAATTACTTCTATCACTCAACAGGATGGACATCAATAGAACAGAAGCTGTGTTGACATTTTGATGAAAACTGGACATATCTGCTGGCTTATTTTACCTATGTTTGGTTATATTTGCGAATACATGTTGGTCAAAAGAAACTTATGTCTACATCAGAAGTCTGCTTAACTTGAACTGCTATTTTATGAGCTCAAAGTCTTATATTCATTCTTGAAAGTTGTCATGTTACCATTGGCCCCAATCCTGATCTTCTTCAGAGGCCACATCCAGTCATATTTATTTATTTAGTTATTTATTCCAATATATTTTACATGGGTTGCATCATCAGCACAGCTGTTTTGCAGATGGCCCATAAAAACAATATGTTATATACAATATATTATAAAAACATTTAAAACAAAGGTTTATAAAAACAGAAATATATAAAATAATTAAACTAAAATGTGGCGTTTCAAGGCATATCTAAAACCAATCAGGTTGTTTACATCCTTTAAACTTGATGGCAACAACTTCCATAATATAGCACCAACATAACCAAAAGACCTCTCAGCAAACCGACTAGATACATGTGGCACATATACATTCATGGGGTGGCTTCTGGTGTTGATACCATTGACATCACAGTTCATTACAATATTGTCAACTAAATAGGTAGGGGCCAGCCCATGTATGCACTTAAACATTAGAGTGGTAGTGAAATACTGACATCTTTGTTTGACATTCATCCATTTTAAGCTTTTTACAATATCAAGACCTCTTGAGTTTACATAATCAAAGTTATTAGTAACCAACCTTGCAGCATAATTCTGTAACCTCTGTATCTTACTAATATTATAATTACTTGTTTGACCCCAAACACTTATTGCATAATCAATACATGGCTGAACTGCTGTTGAATATATTTAACACATCACTTGAGATGACACAATACCTTTCAGTCTAATCTATTCAATTTGGCTTTAACATTACCACTAAGTATGTGTTATCATACTCATCCCATAATAAATGATTATCAATCTTCATGCCAAGATAGTCAGCACATTCAACATAGTTTAAATTAGTCCCATCAATAGTGATGTCTAAACAATCAGAAACATTTTTCCTCCCAGATGATAATAGCATGACTTCACTTTTGGAGATATTAACACGCAGTTTGTTGTTTTTGTACCAAACGTTACACCCAATTGTAACTTTCCTTCAACTTCCTTCACAGAGTTACCATGACAATAAACAATTGTGTCATCATCATATAGATTGCACACTCCCACATTTGAATTTTGGCTGATATCATTACCAATAACATAAAAAATATTGGCCCGAGCACTGATCCCTGGGGGACACCAATAGTAACATTTTTCTTTTGTGACAGTTCTTGATTATGAAAAACAACTTGATATCTGTCATCCAGATAGTCTGAAAACCACTCATACTCAATATCAGAGATACCATAATAACCAAACTTTTCCTTAAGTAATTGATGATCAATTGTATCAAAACATTTTCTGATATCCAAAAGACAAATGTTATCAATCCACGTATCTACTACCCTGTGCATTTCAGTCTGAGTGTTATACATTGGTCTGTAAGCAGACTGATCAATGACAATGAGATTATGAGATAACAAATATTGCAGCAATTGTCTTTGTACAACTTTTTCAACCAACTTAGTTTTGTGGCCAATGACACTTATTGGTCTGTAGTTATTTTTATCATCTTTTGAGCCTTTGCCCTTGAAGACAGGTGTCACTCCAGAACATTTCCAGTTACATGGTAATTTTGAACTTAACAGGGATGCATTTATAATTTTGACAATGACAGGTGCAATTTTATTACAAGAAATTTGCAATAGCTTATTATTAAAACCCAATACATCATTTGAGAAATCTGATCCGAAAGCTTAATGAGGGTGTGTGGGCAAAAGGGTAGCTATTCCGGGCAAATTCTTTCTTTTCTTTCTGCTATTTTTGTAAATGACATGCCATCCTGCTGACAGTTTATTAGTTTTTGCCCCATTCAACGACAATACCGAACGTTTTTTTTCACACACTTACAACAAACCCAAAATGATAATGGTTGTCTTTTCACAAATTAGCAGTCAATTACTGACATATGAACAAAGTTGTCTTCTGAATAAGTTTTGGTTTTTTAATTTCATATTTTTTGTCTCCACAGACAAAGTTACTGTTCAAACATCTGTGACGATTAATGGCAATTAAAATAAACTAAAAAAAAGGAAGTGTCTGATTTTTGGTTTGACTGTAGAAAACCTGATTGCTGGACAATAGACATTGAACCAAACATTGTAAAACAAATACACCTACTAAATAAACACTGAACATAATCTCCCTCACCGGGGACATCATTAGGTTTCAACGTTAGGCGACTAGATGCATCCAAAAGCCGAACACTCTGCTGAAAAACTCCCATTGGAAGAAGTTTCGTAAATCATTAACAACTTCCTATAGTTAGGCTTCGTAAATAATGAGACAGGAGAAGCCTTTGGAACTGAAAATCCAAAAAAAACAAAACATCTAGACCCTTAGTAAGGAGATACAAAACTGGAAACAACAGCTTCCCAAAACTGAAAGGAACTTTTAGAATCGCAGTTTTCAAAATGACTTAAGGATAATCACATATGCTTAATTACTTTTATAAAGTGATGATAATCAGAGTGGGCCATAAAGAGACTTGACATATTTTGGTGGCCTAGGCCCTGCTTGCGTTGCCCGAGGACCGGCCCTGCACGAATAAAACCAAACAAAGCAACTGAGCCTGACAAATTGACGTGGGGGCCTCCACATCCATGCAACCAATTGCACCTTCTGTGTGAAAGTTGTCATGCAGCCTTCAAATTCCACTTGAGTGAGACCACGATGTCACTGTTTTCTCCTGTGTGCATAAATATTTCAAAACAAGATACATTTAAAAAGGCCCATCTGACATAATTAAGACTTAGGTCAGTTTGTTTGACCAAAGGGTGGTGACATTTGATCTGTCATCACACTCCTTGCAGTCTTGTGAGTGTGCAATGTGCATGATGTCACACATTCTGCTGAGCATCACAGGTTAAAAAGGCTATTCTATGTATTTCTATTTATTCAAGCAGAGCAGCAAGTGGTTTAATTCTGTTTCCATGGAAACAGGGATTGTTGAAATCTCCCTAATTTTGAGAAATTATCGTTATGATAGATAGTATCTGGTACTTAGAAAAATCAACATAGGATGGCAGAGATTTGTAAATTAGACCAGTATGTCCATAGAAAATTATTGCACGGCAATTGCATTAACATGGCATATGGGTCTCATAAGAGGTATCAGTACTCCTGTTTCCATGGCAACCACTTGAGTTTGCCATTTCAAATCTGTACTTTAACATTTACAATTATTTTCCATATGTGAAATTTGATATTTCCTGCAATGATATTATTTTTAATATACACAGATAATAAAAAAGGCAAATTAATTCTGTTTCAATGGCAACGGTGATTATTGAAATCTCCTTAATTTATAGAAATTATCTGTTTGTGATAGATAGTATCTGATACTTAAAAGCGGTCAACATATGATGGCAGAGATTTGTAAATATTGGCAAAATTCAGGTTTTAATTGTTACTGATAACATATCAACCAATGAATCACATTTAACCTCATAAATTGGTTCAAATAAAGTTGGTATGGGTTTTTAGTTTAATTATGTATGAAAATATCTCCAAATTTCTTCCATAGATTCTGTAGTACAATTAACTTCTCAAAGTCTATTACCATAGCAACAAAGGAAAACAGTAAAGTGAAAAGATTTTGCACGTGAAAGGCATATGGATTGTTCATCCTGTAAAAATGAAGGATATCCAAATTGTATTGATTAACTTATTAAAGAAACAGTGGTGTATATGGTTTAATCTTAAAAAAAAAAAGAAGCTGAATTGTTGCAATGGAAAGACAAATAGCAAAAAACTGACCCACCTTTTTAACTCCACACCACCCGGATTTTGAAGGTTCCAGGTCTGATCTTTAAAATGAGACCAATTTCAGCCTGTATCATTCAACAGCAATGAAAATTCATTTTTTGAAAGCCTTGGCTCCTGGACTACATGGCCAAATGTGCCACGTGTGTTTTCCATGAGAAGGATAAACGCATGGAAAATGCACGTAGCACAATTGGCCATGTAGTTATATGTAAGCTGAGACTTTCAGGTTCTCCTGGATAGAAGAGGAGGAAAATACAAGACAAGATAGTTTCATAAAATATGGTCGACTCCAGACAGCTGTAGCAACCTATTCCTGGCTGTAGCTATAACTGGCTAAAGCCAGCAGCTTCTGTCTACTCCTAGTTTATATTCGGCTTACACCAAAAAAACATTAACCTCGGTAAATGCATGAAATTTATCTGATATGGTGCTGCATGGACTTTTAGATCTGGCTTTGATTAGCCAGCTATAGCCAGACAGTTCCGTTTAGTGGCAGGTAGCATTACACAGTAAAAGCTGTCTAGCAATGCCTTGGTTTAATTTGACCGGTCGTTTTTTTAATTAAACTAACCGTAGAGTCAGACCAGTAGAGACAAATAGGGTGGTTTGGCAGGAAAGACCAAACCTTGGAGTCGACCAAACTTTATCATTCTCAACCACTGCCACAGAAAGCCATCATGATGATGAATCAGTGCCCCACCTGTTAGGAGATGCCTCAGAATTTTTTAAGGCAATCTTCTGCAGAGGTTCAGCCCATCTCCTGCAGACAGGCAACTTGCTCCTGATGCAGACTATAGTCACTATATAGAAATAATGATTTGCTCTGCTGACATCACGACAGCTCATGCAATCTCTGCAGAATTTCCAAGGCGTGTCAGAACATTTTCGGCACTGAGGATTACCCTTTCTAAAATTTCCTTTTTCCATAATTGCTACAGCTGGTTTCTGTGCTTTGCTTGTAAAACAAAGATTCTTACGTCAAATTGTCTTAAAAAGTTGGCTGCTTCTTACGTTCTTACCAAAAGATTCACCATAACATGTCCACCTTATATATACCTAACAGACAGGAGACTAGTCATTTACCTTTCCTTCCTTTGAATGTAATCCTTTTAAATTTACCTTTGGATTTCAATTCAATTCAATTTATTTGACCAACTGATTAAAACAAAAACACAATTTAAACTGACAATAAACACATAACAGTTGGTTGGTGGACACCAGGATGGTGTATATCACCATTACCACAATTACTTACAAGTTGCATTCACAAAAATAATCTCCAATATTACTTTCTTGCCACTCTTGGTGATGTAATGTGATACATGACACTTGTTTTAGTACTTGTTAGAAAGAAGAGCTTTTAATGGACTTCTTTAATCTTTTACTTACAGGTAAGATGAATAACTGGTGTCATTTTTGCTGTCTGTTGCTTCTTCAAATCTCATCTTGGTGAAATATTGCCTTAAAAGGTTCAGACAGCAGAAGTTCCTGTTTGTCAAATGTTAACAGCTTACTGTTTCTCTTAGTGGCCAATAAAAATGATTGTAGATTTTCGTAAAACTGCAAAAACACATACTCCCTTATGTATAAATAATGAAGAGGTTGAGACTGTAGATGAATGAATATAAGTATCTTGGCACCATATTGATAGTCGTTTCACATTTACAAGCAATGTTGACAAATTGTTCAAAAAGGTTAACTCAAGAATGTACATTGTACGTCAAATGCACAAACTTCAATTTGATGCACCAATAGTTAACCTGTTCTATATTGCCATCATACAGTCTGTGTTAGCTTTAGAATGTTAGTATGGAAACGCAAACTTGGGGTCACAAATCCAACATCACTATCTGATTGAATGAGAAAAAGTGTTCTACAACGCTATAAAGTTGTCTATGATGAAGAAACGCACCCCCTCCACAATAAGTACCAAGTTCTTCCATCAGGTAGAAGATTAAGAGTACATTTGTGCCATCAAGGATTAAATTATTAAATGAAGTTGGGCTAAATTCAATCTAGCCTGTATTATGTGTCATTGTATGTGTGCTTGTTTGTCAATGTATCTCTGTATCTTTCATGTGTTTATGTTCTACGTGGTATCTCTGTGTATGTGCATGTGTCTTGTATGTCTGTTGATGTATGACATGACAATAAAGTATTTATTATTATTATTATTGTAGCTTCGTTTTCACATTACTGAAAATAATTTTTCACCATAAGGGCTAAGATATTTTGACTGTCCAAAGCCATTGTGACTGACATGTCATGCAACTTTATTCAACAACTTAGTCAGCCATAGGCAGGTTTTTAGGTTAGTCACAATGACTAATGGCACACATGACTATAACAGCTTTTTATAACAGCTTTGTATTAATATAGACTAGCGTACCACACACGTTATACTTCCTTTTTTGTCTATCATGGCAAAATATCTTAATCAGCATCTGGAGGAAAGATTAGCCTGAGAGGTAACTGGTTTATTGGCCAGTGGTGGTTGCATGCAAGTCTGCAAAATACATGTATCTGTTAACATAAGCTTTGTTTGCTGCGAAAAAGTGGGGGAGGTTCTTACAATAATGTACATTTTAACAATACCAAATGTAATGGGGAGACATTTCACCCTGAAATAAGGCCCATGTCGGGTAAAGTGATTTGATATGAAAAGTATATTCACATATTGGTTATCATCTTTTCTGCTTTTTTATTCTTAAAGTAGGCCTGTTATTTGAATCAATTCGATTTACGTCTGCATGGCTTTTAGGTGACATTTGCTACTACTTCACATTGCCAAAGGCATTTTAAAAGAAACTGCCATACCATCAATTTTGAATAATTTTACACATTTAGTATGAATAAATAATAATAATAATAAGACAGTGTTGCAGACCTGAGCCGTGTGATCAATCTCACTAATTGTTCCATGCCAGCCATGGTTGCCAATGTCTTCAACATGCACCTTCATCTTTTCTGATGACAAATAACACCATGGCTGCATTTTCATTGCTCTTTGTTTTTATGCCCAGTGTTGGTTTTGCCAATGTTCCTAGCATTCGTTTCAGTTTAATTGCACGCAGGGCCATGGCTGTTGTTCTAAGAAACCCAATTAAAATTTGATACATGAGATGGTGTTAAGAAAATATCGATGATGGATTTTGAAAATGTATACCCCTCTCAGCTGCTGAGCTAGCAAATTTGTAGAAAACACACTTAATTCCGCTTGCGAGGATCGAGTAACCAGGCAGAATGGTGCATTATCACTAATACAAAGTAAATGTAATGACGAATCTGTCAAACAACAATCAGAATTGCAACTAGTTATGCTTTTAGCAAATTCGTAGAAAACACTCAATTCCGCATGCGCAGAGTACCCAGGCAGAATGTAGTCCTAGGCAGAATGGTGCATTTTCACTTATATAAAGTGGACGTAATCACGAAGCTGTCAAACAATCAGAATTGCAGCTAGTTTTGCTTTTAGTTGGTACAGGTGATGGCAGATGTTTATTGCCTGATCCAATCATATTATGTTTGTCACAGAAAGGATACACAACCTTAAAAAAATAGGGATTCACATGGCCAGTTGATGCCACTCGACCTAAATGTTGAACTCTTAACAAACAATATACAAGCCACGCTGTATCTTTTTTTTTTTGTGATTATTATTTCAAATTACAGCACTATGATTCCCCTCCACTGTCAAATGGCAATGTTTAGAATAAAAAAACAATTACCAAGATTTTAGAAATAAAAGTTAACCAAATGCAGAATAATTAAATATCCATGGGCTATTGGCTGGTCATCCATGGAAAATATCATTAGCAGCCCTATTGGCATAGTTTTTATTGCATTATATGACGTTCTTTTCTCCTTGGTGTTTTTCCTCTCATAAGTACATACTACATATTTCAGCCCTCATTTTTTTTTTTATTGTAGTCGACCAAAAGTATTTAAGTTGTTTTTACAGACAACTTTATCTATGTTATCTGTGTCGGCCCAACATCAGCCCAACGTCGGCTATATCGTTATCGAAGTCGAGCCAACTTTGGGCCGACCTGGTATACGGGCTTACTATCCAGCACTCGCCTAAAGTTCACTTACCAATTCATATGTAGGCCTATATATTAAAAAAAAGATCTAAAAATCTGAAATTCAGAACGATTTCTTCCTTCTTTTGAAACATTGCCCATGCAAGATACATGAAAAAGACAGACTTGCCTGAATTAAGGCTCTTGTACCTTTGGCATATATGCGACAGAAGCATGGATGGAGTATAAAGTCTGTAACAAAAATGAACAAAGCAGACTTGCCTGAATTAAGGTCCTTATAACTTTGGAATATGTGTGACAAAAGCATGAATGGAGTGTCACCGGACTCTATTATTAGTCTCATAACTGCTCCTTGAGTTATACCACAATGGAAGCAGCGTACCTGTTGTCTAAAAGAAGCACAGAACTGGAAGCATGCATATTGCATTGCCTAAAGGAACAGCTACCAAAAACAGCCTCATCCATTGTACTATTTCTTGCGCCTAAAAATGTACAAAACATTTTGCAACTCTGCAAATGTTTGTTGCTACCATATACTACAAATACAGCATGCAATATCCCTTCATTTAAAAAAGACATTGTATGTGTCTGTGTTGTTATTTGCACGCTATGCTCACTTGTTCTGCAGCTTTATTTACTATATATTTATTCCATATTATGGAATCCATATCGATTTTAGGTTTAGCTGTGTAATACTCTACATTTATACATTATAATATGATATCATAGTGATGTATATAACACCATACTGCCATGGTGGGACACACACAATGGGCAACAAATAGTTCTTACTTCCTGCATGCTTTGAGAATTTAAAAAAAATCACTGACCATTCAAAATTTAAATGAAGAATTTTTCCCTGGGCTTTCTGAGCAATATTTCTCCTTAACATGCAAGGCAAGTGTGCTCCAGCACAATGAAACTAATGAACTGGCAAATTGAAAAAAAAAATCTCGTGTACCTGCACAAAATTCAAAATCAGCTTATAATTCTTGCATCACACTTCGTTTCACCCTGAAAGATCATTAAAACTGTTGAATCTCACACTTGTTGAAATGTTGTCTCAAAAGACAATGGTTTTTTTTTTCTCAATTATTTTCCAAAAGGGAATTTGACATCTGCAATGTTGGCCTCATCACAGACATCTATGCATGTTCGAGATTAATTTCTATATTTGTAAGATATTCTCCAATGAACGCTGTCTTCTCTTTATACACCATTGCCTGTTGAGGAAGGTTGACAGACCAAATACAAAAAAATATTCATTGGTTAATTTGGATTTTCTGGAGTTAAATCAGTTTTAATGATGATGATGATGAAATTGATAGACAACGTAGAAACTGTAACATGGGTGGGTGGATTAGGGCTTTACTTTGTGTATTTCTGCACCTGATGGGCTAATTAGGACAGGTAGGTAGGTAGGTAGTGTTATTGTTTAACACCTCATCAGCGCCTGGGTGGGCTATGTAGAGGCTCTCTAGGGTAAGATTGATTATCTATAGTTGGTAGTAGAAACCAGAAGCATGTAAAAAATCAATAAGTGTCTGCGTTGGATAGCTGGAGCAGCTTGTGCAATGCGCACTGTCCTGTTTTAGCCACTGGGGATAGAGGACTTCACCCCAAGTGTTTCCACCCTCGCCGCGGGGAGGCCCAGGACCTTCGAGGGCAAATTAGGACAGGCAGGAACCATGGCATACAATGAAATGGCCAATGGAAGAGCCATCCAACTTAGGCTTGACCGGGAATTTAACCCGGGACCCGCTGGTTGGAAGCCCAGCGCACTACCACTGAGCTAGGCCCCCATCCCGTAGAAACTGTAACATCTACAACATCTATACCATACAAAGATGGAACACTTATAAGAGACCAACATATGACAGGGATGACCATAATGAGAATACCGAAGTCTACAATAGGTAAACATTCAGAACAGTTTTGGACACATTACATATACAGTTAGTTTCATAAAAACGGCCTGTCATTTTGAACCCAGACAAAGCTAGCCAACTTCTGCTATACAATGCTACATGTATCTAAACGGAACTGCTTGGCTATAACTGGCTAATCCAAGCGCATGCAGCACCATTTGAGAGTTTTGCGTGTTTGTCATTTTGTTGTTGAAAAGGTGCATGTCTATTGTACATACATACTGATGATATTAGATATTAGATAAATTTTTTACATTTACCAAGGTTTATATTTTTTTGGTGTAAGCCGACTATAAGCTTGCTTAGAGTAGACAGAAGCAGCTGGCTTTAGCCAGTTATAGCTATAGACATATAATGCTTCAAAAACTGTCTTCAGTGGTCTGTGCGCTCTTGTAAGTCAGGTTCAGAACACTTTGAGACTTGTTATCTTCCATCCTAGTTACAATGTAATGAGAGTCCCATTGCAATTAAAGGTCACAATGTATTTACGTTAATTGTTAATTGCCCATGTAGTATACACCCTGTTTCCGATGTCCCAGGGTACCAAGTTGGAAATCACGTGGATCCACCAAGTTGATTAAGTCTTCAATAATGGTTTGTGAATGGTAGGGATGATGCTGAACAAGTAAATTATTTTTAGGTGTAATGTTCATGGGAGGTTTCTATGGGATCATTTGGCTATCTACTGCACCCAAAGCTATTTGTGTGTAACAACACTATTACGGTTGCAGCCAAGGCCTCGATAACAGAGTAGTGTTACTAAATAGGTAGTTTATCATTTTAGATAAACAGATGAGCGTAATCTCCGTCCTTTCCTACACACAAATAGTTGTATGATCAAATTTCCAAACAATTGGATGGGGTGCGGAAACCTGTGACCCCTCATGTTTCTTATTTTTGTGAATCATTTGTGACTAAATTCAAAATTCCTGCTACATACTGCAGTGATTTCCTAAATTTTGAACACCCATAATTGCATCATCAAATTTAATCTAAGTATTCTTTCTGGCCGAAATAAATATGAAGAAGCCACATTAAGACTAAGAAACATATGAGAAACATATAAATTAAATCAATGCCTTAGGCCAAGTTCCTTGGCATCACCCTGGATAAAACTTTAAATTTTAGCTCACACATAAGAAACATCTGCCAAAAAACACCCAGACAAGTCAATGCCATGTCAAGACTCTCTCACGTGCTATAAACACAAACAAAAATGTCCATCGTAAACACGTTTGTTTTGTCTAACTTTGCTTACTGCACTGTGGTCTTTCATTACTGTGGTATACAAAATGATAAAAAGCTAGAAAAAATGTATGAAAGAGCTATTCGAACAGTTCACAATGATTTTGTTAGTCCCTATCATGAAGTGCGAAGAAGATGTAATAGAAAAATGTTGTAATAATGTTGTTATTGAGTTTGTTTATGTAGTCTTGAATAACTTGTCACCTCTAGAATACAATGTTTCACAAACAAAGCTTAACTCACAATCTGAGAGATACAAATCTGTTAGCAGTTCCTAGATATGAGACTTTTGCTTTTGGGTACAACTCTCTCGGAGTAAATGGCACACCATGTTGGAACGGGTTGCCTCTGTCCATTAAAAACTGTGATGCATTAAGGTGCTTAAAGTCCACGCTACGCAATTACAAAAGTCTATAGAGTTGTGGATCATGTGTCAATACTTTAATTTTTTTTTGGTCCTTTTAATGTAACTCTATGTTGTATCAAAGCTTTTAGGTTTTTAATGTGTTTTTTTTTAATGCTAGTTTATGCCTGTATATATTGTACATAACTGTAGTTGGTTAAAAGAAGTTTTCTGATTATGTTTTGTTTTTATGTGACCCGACTTTAAATAATACTTATCTTACCTTATCTCATCTTATCTTATCTTATCTTATCTTATCTTATCTTATCTTATCTTATCTTATCTTATCTTATCATTGCATCATACTAATAAATATAACCACCATTGCAGTTCATTGTGTGTCCCTGATTGTGGATAGACAGTATTAGTGATGTTATACAGTACAACATTTAAAAAGTGTCCGACCTTTCTTAAAACTGTCTGTATCTACTTTACTCTACCCGAAGCCATACTTATCCAAAGTTCCAAATCTCTCCGACATTTGAAGACATTTTTTCGATTCTTACAATGAAGTTCTGTGATCAAAATTACTCCATTGAAAAGTCCTTGCCAAATGTTACTAATTTATCATGATATTCATGTATATTTCAAAATTGTACGTGCATATCATTCCATCAATCCAAATTTCCAAAATAATATGTCAAAATTATAAGGTGGCCCCTCAGAAGCGACATATGATTGTCTTAGATGGGTTTCCTTGCCTCTTTTTGTAACTGACTTTCCCAATGGGGCTAATAAATTCTTTGTCACTGTCACAACAAGATACTTCTGTTACAGTAAAATTCATTGAGTTTGAAACAAATCACTAGAATATGTCATGATTCACAACAAATAGCCATAGGAACAACATACAAGCCTCCATCTGCAAATGTGCATTAATTATGGTGATATGTTAAATCAGTTCGACTAAGTTCATGATCGCCATGAACAAGTACTTATTATGGGAGGCATAAATGTCTATTATAAATTTGACAACATATGACCATATGTATCCATTGTCATCAAACCCAGTGTATTAAAAGGAATCAATGAATGGTAGGAAGCAATTGATTTTTGATCCAATTAGGGTCACTTTGACTACGTCAACACTTTTGGATGTAATTTGAAGTGATTTTCCACACTTTCATGCCAAGACAGGTGTTCATCATGTCAGTCTAAGTGATCACTAATGGCACTATACGGTTTATACAGTATTGAATTGTGATTCAATACTGTGCAAAGGGAAAAACAACACAACAATGTCACTTTTAGAAATTAAAAAGTATTTGATGTGATGAACTTTGTTACTGACCTGATGTCCGTTTCTGCTATTACTGATGTGAGTTGGACAAATGAAGAGTTACCAAGAAGATGGCCAGATTCATGGATAACTTCGGTTTGTAATAAGCTGTAATAAGCATGCTCCTGTACAAGTTAGAAGACTTAAGAAAAGAAAGAACCCATGGATCACTAGTGAAATAGTGTTATTTATGTATAAAAGAGATCATGTTAAAAAAAAAGAGGTAACAAGTAAGCAGCCTTGTTTGTGGGATGAATATAGAAGATTAAGAAGCAGAATTAATGTATTAGTTAAAGAGTTAAGAAAAGAAAATTTCATATGTGGTAATACAAAATTGTTCTATGGTGAAGATATGTTACAAATGTCTCATAATTTGATTATTTGGGTCTCAAATAGACAATAACTTAAACTAGAAAACTTATGTGGATTTGTTAAGCAAAGAACTGAATTAAAAAGTATGGGCTTTTTCTAGACTTATTAGAAGTTATCTAACCTTTAATGTTATTGTACTATTTTACAACATTACATTTCAGCCAAAGATTGACTATGCAATTACAGTGTGGGGTGAACAGAATGCAAAACAGGGCAGCCATGGCAATTTATAATAATTATGATTCTGTTAATGTAAGAGATATCGATTTAGTTACTGAGATGAAAATCATGAATGTTAAGCAACGCTGGGACTATTTTATGTCGCTTCTAATGTTTAAAAGTATCCATTGTATAGTACCTGACTACTTATGTATGAAATAACAATGGCTGTAGAGGTATCCGACAGGTTGACAAGGCAAGTACATGAAAATGATGTTGTTATTCTGTTTGTTAATGTTGATGTCACGCAGAGTTATTTTAGTTATCAAAGAGCATATGTGTGGAATAGTCTGCCTAACAGAGTGAAGGAGTGCACAGATATTAATGTTTTAAGAATAGAGCCAAGGATTATTTAATTACAATCTAGTTGGTTCATTTACATGTTAATGGTGCATTTAGTTCTGTGAATGTTTTTAAATTGTATATATGTGTGTACAATATTTTATTGATTTTATAATTTTGTACCAGGGCCTCATTAAAAAACTGATTCTGTGAATGAGCCACCCTGTAAAAAATGTTTTTTAAAAAAAAGGAAAAAAAAGAGATAAAACTAGGATGATTTCATTCAGTTTCACGCAATGTACAACATCTTGTGGAGTGGTCAAGTGTAAGTGAACTTTTGGGTCCTACTGTACTGAGTGGCCACTTCCGTAGGTCTGTTTGTCTGTCTGCTCTGTAGGGCAGCTAGCAAACAGGTTGTTTGTGCACTGCCTCTGCTGAAATGGCTACCTTATAAGGAAAAAGAAAGGAGAAGAAAAAAAAAAGTTGGGAAAAAAGACAGTCTCCGCTGTCCTGCACTTTGTGTCTGAATACCCACAAGAGAGCTTGTCACGTATGAAGCTGTATTTTTTGCCAACTGCAAGTGCATATGTCACAAGCACAGCAGGGAAAACACACACTGGCTAGTTTCTCTGTCAGGTTACAGTCATTTATGAAGTTAAAACAGTAGGAGAGAAAATGAGCTATCCATCATTTTAGAGGACACCTACTTGAAATGGATGACTGGGTTTGCCAATCTCTTTGATTAGTATTATATAATATATTGTAATGGCCAAATACTCCTTAAGGTGTCAGTCTTTATTGTGCCGTAAATATACATTGTACTATGTTTTATATTAATGTGTAATTATGGCTACATAAACGAACTTGAAGGAAATTAACTTAAGTACTTTCTGTTGTGTTTGAGAATTAAAATATAAACTTACCGCCTACAGTCTAGATTGTTCCAAAATTTTAATTCAATCCCACTACATCCATGCTTGACTTTTCACGACTTTTATATGTCGAGACTCATTGCGGTTTGCAAAAGTCTCAAATTTATTATCAGCTTTTATTTTTTGGCTAATTTATCAGCTAAGTTAGATAGACTTGGGTAGTTGGATTAGTTTGACATGCAGTAGGTGGCACGGGTTATAAACAGTCGTCTAGCAAAACGACAAGCCCATTTCCAAAAGTCATACTGTACCATGTAAGTGTGAGTGTTTGTATCTTTACTTTGTGTGCAACATTTTCGGCTGACATGTGAGCCCAATCATGGTGGAACGGATGTGTTTCCCAATTTTGACATTTGAAAATTCATGGAATTTACAAATTTTCTGATTGTTTTGAATTTCCTCTCAGAAAGAGCTTCGCTGTTTTGGCAACTGAAATCACCATCACCAGGCTCACACTTGATTGTGAATTTGACATGCATTTTGATCACGTTTCTGAGAAAGTAGAATGCCCCAACAAGTGCCTATGGTCTGTTATCTATGCCTTTATCCTTTAAATATACACTAAGTGATTTAGACCTTGTACTTCTTCAAATAGAAGGTTACTGCCAACGTTAAGACATTCTGACTAACGTTTTATGCATCTTAAAAAACTTAGATATTTAATTGTCAATTTCTATCCCACAAGATTGTCAGCCACAGTCATTATCAGTGTATGTCATTATTAATAACAACTAACTTCAGAACATGTCACTTTATACATGGGATTGAATAAAGCTCACTGTGTTATTAACTGACTGAATTCTTAGTCATAATGCCAATGATTATATGTATGGGGTAAGGATCTAGACACTGTCAAAATATTTTGATCTTATTCCAGTCAGTTATATATGTTATGAAGTTGAACACATATGGCGGTGAGTTGGAAAGTCGGTGAGTCGTCATCTAGTATTCCTTGTAACTTGGGAAACATATAAGTTATGCTTCCTGTGTAGTCAGTACAGGTCCTTTTGTCAGACTTTCTGCATTTAGTCTAACAATTGTTACTTTCAGTACCTGGAAAATAACATTTTTTTCCCCTCATAAGCTTTCATAGGATTGTCCATGCAGCACAGCAACTGTGCCATCTTTCTTGGTCTGTCTGAACTCTGAAGTGCATTGTTATGCCTGGTCTCCACGGAGTCTTCAGGTGTACAAAGCTGTGTGGGTCCGTAGCTCTGGCGGCACCATTTAAGCATCTGCAAATACGAATTTGTAGCTTAGCTATACCAGGTGAATGTCACACAGCTCAATACTCACCCCTGGGGCAATTGTGGTGCATATTGACTGGTTCTAAATGGTCATGTGGTCTCTGCTGGTGTAGTCCCAAGTACAAGGGTCAGTTGGGCGCAGGTTTTGTGGTCAAGATTCATGGTGATATTGAAGTGATATTGAAGTGATATTGAAGTGGTTGGGTTTCTAATGTAAAAAAAAAATGTCTCTGCTTTTCGTTCAAATGTAAACAGAGAAAGGAAAAGGATATTTTGCACTGCATGCATTAATATATGGCTTTATAAGAAAGCATATTGGCATATGATGCACCCTGCCGTGTAAGTATGTCAAAGAAGCTTACCTGGATGGATAAATCCGGTGCACTAAGCAGATTGTGGGCACTATGCATTATTAGCCATTATCATTGGAGCACCTGAAAAAATTGTTTTTGCAACTGTTACAAACAATTTGCAGCTCTAGTCAGCCTTAGTGGCATGTGAGGTGGGACTATTTTGACTTAGATGTTGTTCATGATTGATATACATGACATTGATAACAACAAAATGTCTGAAGTTAGTGAAAAATTACATGCAGTTTAATAATGAAAGAGAGCAAAAGACATGAATACCACATTCAACCACAAAAACCATACAACTGATATCGGGCTCCAAACCAAGCAAGCGCTTTAAGGTACCATAAATGCAATAAAATCACCTATAGGTCACCTATAGGTCATTCGCTGTGTAAAAGTCTAAAAAAAATGCAATCAGAAGCCTCAGAGTCTGGTTTAGCTCAAGCGCTCTGGTCTCTCACCACAGGTCATCGTCCGGGCCTATAAGTCTTTTTGTGCAACCCATCCCAGAATACAGCTGACCTGTTCCATATCACTTTGCCCGAAGACCAAGCATGTGCTATTCATAATTGTCATGCCTCAGATGTCCCACCTATATGTGCCGTCTATTAAAAAACTCAAAACGCTGAAAGAATTCTTATTATAAGTTTCACAAATTATTTGAATACATGGTAGACCCGAACCAAAACCTGTACTTGTATATCCTCCAACATAAAATCAAGCTTATAACTTCCTAAATAGAGAACAAGTAGATCAATGAACACTTTAAAAAAAAAGGTGCATGCCTACACATTTTATTTTACTATTTTTTATCAGTGTCTCTATTTCAATCTCTTTGCAAATTAATTCAACAAAACAAAACATCCATTCATTACAATACTACCATTTGGCTCCAAGACTCTGTAAGGCTGAATTTAAAAGATGATGAGGATCACCAGGAATTTCGTCAACATAATGACAGGTGCAATTATTCGAGCATAAATTCCATAAAAGCCCCACAAAGGTTTGTCCTTGCTATTGATGGCTGCACATTGTCAAGCATCATTTATGAAAAGAAAGGGAATTTGTTTCCTGCAAAATTGAATCCCTTGACAAAAACTGTGGAAAATGCTCGCCGTTCCAATGAGGTGTTATTCTTTGATGCATCAAACTTTTGATTGGTCCGTACAGGAAGTTTTAGATGGAAGCAATTTCCAAATTCGTTGCCTTTTGTGAGATGCACCAACGTGTTTCAACTTTGTGGCAAAACAAAGAAAAGACGTGTAGATGTGAAAAGGATATAATTTTCCAGCATAACTGATATTTTTAGCCACAGAAATGTGTGCTTTGTCTATATAATTTGTGTGATTCGGTCAAATTATTTTGCAGCCTAAACACGAAAACCTTTTTTTTGTCTGCGTTACACCATTACATCATATTACAAAGCCAAAATGATGGAAGATTATATAGATTTGGAACGTGTAAGGGCGAGGCATTCCCTTGTAAAATAAGCAGTTTGTTGCATTTAAAAAAACTCTTTGAGACCATCAAAAAGTCTTCAGTAAAGCGGGTTTCTTTATATTACATATGTATGTAGGTCTGGTGTATAAGGTTTGGCATTAAATTCATTCTTTGAAAATGACATCATTCGTACCAACTGTAGACTTCAGTTGCAAGTGTCATAAAAAAGGTCTGACTGCATAAAGGCAGATGCACCAATTAATATTGACATGTGATTTACTTAATGTTTTAATCCTCGCACAGTCACTATTACTTATCGTCACTGAGTGCTTGATCACACCTTTACACGAACCCATTAATGAAAGCAAAGTACTGGGTTGCCGAAAAGGATTCTTTTCCTGACACATGACCAACTTCGTTGCCCCGGGCAACACTGTTTGGAAAATAATCGCGTACAAATATACCCCTCAAAACCTTTTCAGATTCAAAGGGGTTGCTTAATTTGTTGCCAAACTTCAGCTGAACAAAAACAGAATTCGTCAGTTATTATTGCACTTTACCATACATAAATCCTTAGTTTGATCTTACGTGTATTTGTGACTGTGAAAATGTATTTGTCAGACACAAGTTTTATGGCTTACATTGCTACTTTACTTAATTTCACTACACGATTGAAAACGTATCTTAACCATGAAATCTTCAGTTATATTATCTTATGTTATCTACAACCAGAGTTCTATTTTTAAAGATGATTACCAAATCTTTCTGGCGCCCTACAAATCAGAATGAACCACTTGTATGATTTTATCGAAGCAAAACCCTAATGATTGGAAAAGTGAAGACATGTCACTTGATGCATGTAATTGAGAACATGTTGGCAGGAGCCCACTTCCTTGTCAGACATTTACTTCAAGTAGCGACTCTAACTGAAGCTATGTATCTTACATGAATGAAATTGTGACAAAACCATATCTAAATTATATTATTTTCATTTTTCAAACTTCATTTTGATTTTCATTTTATGCTGATTACATAATAATGGAAAATCAGAAAAAATGCTAATAATTGTGTAAAATTGAGTTTCCGGAGCATAACATACCATTAATGCACTTACCCTAACAACATTTTATATGTTATTACTCCATATAGCTTAGCTGTGCATTTTGATAGTCACATTGACTTATCTCAGTTGTGTTTTAAAGTATTTAAAGAAAAATTAAAAAAACATAAAAATTTCCGTTTTCAGAGCTGGACTCACACACTACCGCACCTACATGCATACAAAACTTAATAAGAATATGTCTAAAATAGTGTAGAGATACTTTTTTAGGTTCCATGACCATTAATGACAGATAATCATATATAATAAGGAAAATATGAAAATTTGGTACTCTTTAAACCCTTCATATCAATGACTCTATGATCCTTACATCAGTAACATTTTGCCAATGATATATCTAGATTATAGTACTTTCACTTTTAAGCTTCATTTTGACATTTGTTTCATCCTTCTTTTTCTCTTCAGAATAATGGAAAATCTGGAAAAAATGCTAAACATTGTGTTGCTTCCTTCATATTCCTTAGCATCCCATACTTAGCAAATTTTGTACAATTCATGTGCATACAACTATTGAATATTTGATCATAGTATTGCCATGCTCAACCCATTCAACAGTTTTTGTTTATAATTAGCAATTTCATAATGATTAGTTGCATAATGATCTATATTACTTTCACTTGACTCCAATACTTATTATTGTTTTCTTCATATACACCTGTAAAGTGATCGGTTATAAATATGTTGACTTATAAAGGCATTAAAATGGGTGTGTTGAGTATCAGTCCAAAGAAACCTTTAAGGTTTGTATTTATTCATATTTCGACTCTATTTATTTAAATACAAGTAAATAAAAACCTTAAAGATTAATTTTGTATGAAATTATACCCAACATCTTCACGTGGCATAACATTGTTGCTGAATTTCATTTATATTGCCATAGCCCATATATGACTATTTTGGACAGTTAAGGGAACATGCTATCGTGTTGATAATTCTCCTTATTCCTCTTTATTGTGCATAAAATCTTTGAAACAGAACAATTAAATGGAAGGAAAAGGATAGACAATACTTTTATGCTCACTTGGCTTTACTCTGAACAGAATGGTTTGCTGTTAATACAGGGTTCCTGCAGTAAGATATTTGTCAGACATTATTATATCATGCGCACATGAAAATTAAGACCACTATTACAGTAATATACAAAGTTCATCGTCCAAAAAACAATCAGGGCATTGTCTATTTTGCAATAAAATAAACGCAGTTCTTGTGTATTTCAAGAAAGTTCATAATTTATATTCATTCATATTCACCAAATTGTCTGAATATTACAACGTGGATGTTAATATCCAAGTATATTTGCATCAGAATAAGATCATGTCAGACTTAGTGGACAAAAGTAAGACTTTAAATGGGCTTTACTTTTTACAAAAATACAGTAAGGATTTATCAGACTCTGTACTAACCCACGGGAATATTGTATTATTTCACACTTAACAGAATATAATGAACAAATTAAGAAATTTAAGAGTTCAGAAAAAAGGACATCTTGGACTCTTAATTAGCATTGCGTAACAGGCTATGCTGGCCAAGTTGCAATTGTTTCGGTTCATCACACACTATATAGACACTCAAGAAATAATATTTTTCCAAATTTTGTAAATATTTTATAGCCAAGATATGTCAGTATGGCTATCACAAGACACCATATAGAGTGTTACTGTATAAAATTTCATTTGGGTAAATGCATTAGTGTTAGAGTTCAGGAGGGCCTTTCACTAACATGGTTTAAGAGTTTTTTTCCTCTTAGAAATGAAGAGCTCTTAAAATCACTCTTGTTTTTCCTCTTATAATATCCAATCTAAGAGATCTCTTAAACAGGCGTTTCACTAACATTTTTCTCTTAGAAAAACCTCTTAATTTCTAAGAGTGCTCTATATTGCTCTTAAAATAAATAAATAACTCTTAGAATACACACAAACATAGAGGTAAACAGGCGTGCCCGTGATTTTAAGCCAAGGAGGAGTCTGGAGGAGGTGTGTGATAGGGGGATAGCGAACTACCGATTTCCTCGGGCGATAATAGAAGAGATCGTCCGGGGCTATGGACTTTAAAAAAGTGGTCCCTCGTCTGGTAAGACAAACAAACAACAAAGAGATGACCTAAATGCTATATTTTACATCACATACGTCATTAAGAGTGGGGCAGAATTCCTTTGTTAATCTTTGCAACACAATATCATATTGTTCCTCCCTAAAAAGTGCCATTGGCACTAGTCAACTGAAATTTACAAACATTACAATATAATCATTTATACATCTCTAATCACATTGTATCTAATTTATATGCACAATTTAGATAGATTTTTTAAATTTCTCAGCCAGTATATGAACTTACCTTTTTCCCTCCACGTGCTCGACATGTATGTAGAATGCCACTTGCATGTCTTCTAAAAATATTAAAAGGTACGGTCATTTTAGATGAAATTAGAGACATCGTATAGAATGGTCTACAACTGTAATTCAATGTGTAACTACAATGTTCACAGGATTTCACAGACTTAACATGCTTTTAAGGGTATGTTTTGTGTAACATAATAATACAATGTTTTATATATTGACAGGTATTCCCAATAAATATAAGCATTTTCTACTTACTAGTCCAAGTTTAACCTTCCTAAGGTCCTCAATGTGTCCATCAAACCATTTTATTATTTCTTTCTCAGACAAAGACATTACTTTCCTGAAATTATAAAAATAAAATCCAGTTTATGTTTATATCTGAACTGTATATATGTATATAATATATGGTTTGTATTGACATTCTTCATTTCAAAAAGACACATGTCACAAATATGATATATATCTATAGCTATGCTACACCTACAGAAGTATGATATACAGGTTCCCATTATATTATGCATAATATGCCAATTGGTTTAAAGCAATACTTTAAAAATCACCAATGAGTTACAAAGAGCATTTACCTAACTAATTGACTTTAATTTTCCATGTCTACCTTCATTTTTAGTGCTAATTATACTTACTGCTGAAATCCATGCAATCTGGCAGAATAGTTTTATCTGCAAAACAAAACAGCACGAACTGTCAAAAGCGTTTCAGTGATTAAGCACAGCAATTGATGGAAATAATTAACAGAATGGCATTTCATGATAGGTAACTGAATACTTAAAGCATAATGCAATAATGCAATGCACATCAACCAACACAACAATCTAGTGTAACAAAAAACTTCAAATTACAACAAAATATTGAGTTCAAAATGAATGCATTAAAATTTTCAACTTTCCTGTGAGCATTTAGTATTCCATGTTCACATAGTTTTACAGTATTTAAATATTTACCTCGAAGTAAGCAAGTGCTATTTATTTCATCCAGCCGCATTTCGCTTGCAGCAAATTTTAAAGTAAACTTCACCCTGCTCATTTGTGTAATACCCACATTTGTGTTTAGGTAGACTATTTCTTTGACAATTGATGAATTCAACTTTTAAGTGTCTTATCCTAATCTTTTTTCATGTAGACACAGCGAATTTGCGACTTGTAGGTTTATCTAACAAACTAATCATTACACTCCGTTCCAAATTATTATGCAAGTAAAATTTTGATATTCTTGACTAGCAAATTGTGTCCATCAAAACAATTTGCGAAATAACTTACACACCGTTTTTCATTTAAGCAAAAATAAGGTATTCCAGGTTTGAATTGCTGTCATTTTTGTCTCACCCATTTAAACGATAAAGACATTGTTTTTGAAATAGAAACATTTTGAGATATGACATATTACATAAGTATACGTACATCTATTATAACAGGAAATGGATAACTCACATTTCATTGAAATTTGAGGTTTTTTAAATGAACGAATCTTGGCTCAGACTGATAAAAATAAAAAACCAAACTGACTATTTTGATAAAGAAGTTTGAATTAATGAAATCTGCCATTTAATAAACATAGGCTGCGCTGCAGCAAAACCCTGAGCGATCCCGCATAACACACAGGCATCAGTGTTAGAGTTCTGCTCCGGTAACGAAAGTGTTATGCCTGCCCTCCTGCTTGCCCGTCGGACATTGATGATAACAATAACCCTCTTCGAACTTTATTCGCTGAGGGTTAAAAAACAGTAACTTTTGTTTCATTCATTGGTACATTTTAAATTATATTTATGGCACATGACTGAAGTGATAAAAATAGCTCCATTGCCAAAGCAAAAATATGCCATAATTACAAGATTTATGTGTATACATGAATTACTTAATCTGGTTGGCTGTCAAAAGCTGGAAAAATGTCCAATTTTTCACTATTTTTGGTCACTGCGGCTTCAATTTCTTTTTGCTGCAACAAATGGAGACCTAATTTCCATGTAAATGAATATTAGACTAAACAAGTAAATTTGTATGTACATGTTACAATTTTCTATTAAAGACCCTTGTTTAGCAACCACAACCTTACAAATAAATAGGCGAGTTGTACATAACATTTAAGGCTGTATATATCTCATGTCTCACAATGTAACCGTTGTGTAATTGTTTTGTACCACTGAACCCCATCCAAGTGTCAATAAAAATTTCAATGTATTATTCTATAAATTCCTCCATTACGAATCACAGGAAAAATAGTGCTCCATCTAAAATTAATCTAATTGTTGTGCATGAGGATTGTACAATGGCATACCTAGTGCTGAATTGCACTGGCGAGTGGTACAAATGTATATATCTAAACATATATTTGGCCTGTTTATGGAGCTATATGTCAGCCTCATTGACGTCATTTTAACGTCTCTGCAAGACGTCTCATGACCAGCCCACACTGGTCTCATATGCAAACTTCAATGACGTCATATATGAAACGTCAAAAAGACGTCATCTGACGACTTCTTTCAGACATATTTAGTTGACTAATATCTGACGTCTTAAATACGTCATCAGATGAAGTCTTTTACACGTCTTTTAGACATCATCTGATGACGTCTTAAAGACAAACTTTGCTTACAATCTTTGAACATATTTAATGTACAGAGAACACACACAAGTTTAAAATTAAGAAAAACACTTTACTATATTATGTAAAATAGGATACTTCACATTTATTGGATGCATGCAAATTTATAAATGGGACTGCTACAATTAAGTAAATTTGAAAGAAATGTATTTTTATGTATATCAGAATTCTATAGCTAAGTGGTGTCCATAGTTCCAAAGTTCTCTGAAATGAATACACCAAATCATATATGAATCAGCATGTGCAACAGATTTTTGCTATACATTGATATATATTCCGAAAAGGAAATCACATTGTATTTTTCTATCATAAATTAACTATATGAAGTAACACTAAATGTGAATTTAGTCATTATATATTAATTGCTAAAAATGGTAACTTGCAAATTGTATGAGCCTTCGTGGTTAGAGAATTGGTATGTTAATGACAACAAGATTACGTTGATAAGACGTAAACAAATTACGTATTATAGACGTAATTTATTTATGTAATAAAGACGTATAAATTAAGTAAAATAATTACATCTGTTGGAGCACCAGAATAAGACGTTGATAAGACGTCATATTTCCTTGTCATTTTGACGTCTTGAAAAGTACGTCTCATTTACGTCTCAAATTGGTCACCAACGTCATGGTCAGTTTGAGACCAGAAAAAGACGTAATTTTTACACTTGCGCCCACTGGGATATACACGTTTTTCATATTTTTTCAAAATTTTCCTTTAATTGTGATATTCTATCTTATTTATGCTTTAATGCAATAATGGACAGACAAAAGTATTCTATTTTGAAATATTTTAGAAACATTTTGTGTGACGGGGCAGGGATGGACAATGAATGAGTATGGCTTGTTAAGGCCTTGATAATGCCTAAATTCCCATTATTTAGGTATATCTTTCATTCACAAGTGACACAATGTCCCATATACATAGAATATGGGAACGAGGTCATCCAATTAATATTAAGTTGTACATGTATATTAAAAGTTTAATTCTGCACATAATAATGGATGTCATTGTAAATTATGATATTCTAGGAGGAATAATGTAGGAAAAACTAAAAGTTTGCTATTATTTTTGCTTTCGCATAGGAAAAACTAAAAGTTTGCCATTCTTTTTGCTTTCGCATAGGAAAAACTAAAAGTTTGCCATTCTTTTCGTTTTCGCATTTTCCCCTAATTTTAATAAATGTATTCTAAATTTACAATTTAATTGATAGGTAGAGAATTTTTTTTTCATTTTTCATAGCTGACCATTGCAATCCGAATGAATTGTCCAAGTGCAATGATGAATGAATGAATTCGACAACCACCACAACCCATAGACATGGTTGTCCATAACTAATATGCGTCTAACTACTACTCCAGAAACTTTAAATTGCAGTACAGGCGTTTTTTCAATATGGTTTGCCATTACTAGCAGTTTGTTTGCAAACAACACTGACACCTGCTGGATAAGAACGATTGTTTTGACAGGTGTCTCACGAAATGTGCGTCGCCGTGATTTTTTTTAAGAGGAAAAAACACGCTTGCGATTCTGAGAGGATTTCGTTTAAGAGATTCTTTAGTGAAAACTTTTTGAGAGAACTCTTACACTGTTTAAGTGGAAAATGTCTAAGAGTAAGTTTTAAGAGTTTCTTGAGTTTAAGAGTTTTTTTTAGTGAAACGCCCCGCTCTTGAAACGAAAGTGTTTGTTAGAGTTTGGCCCTTTGAAATAGAAGTGCCCTCCTGCCTGTCTGATGAATACTTAACAATTTTAATGATGCTTTGTGCAACTTGGATTCACTGAGGATTTAGCTGCAGCACAGCCTATGTTTGAATGAACTTTAGGTGTAAGCTTTCTTCTACCTTTGATATGTTTTGAGGGATAATTGTTTTTTCTATCCAGCACTGTTCTATATCAACTTCTGCTGGAATATTTTTCCTTTGTTTGCACTGAATTGTGTGATTATATTAATGATATGCCTACCTAGGCTATTCCCCTTTTATGATAGCAATCTTTGCCATTAATTTATCAGCCTAACCTTCATTTTGTATATCAAAGGGAATCTACCTCATTCATTGTATAAAGTAACAGTTGATGTTGATATTTTGACCTTTAAAACCTTTTTTAAGTAGCATAAATGGATTTTCTCTAATTCAGAGATTTCCTTGTTATCAAACCAAACTTCAGATTAATGATTAATGAACAATTGAAAACCAGTAGATTTTTATTTTGATGTTACCAAATAAGAAGAAATATGTTATACGATAATTAAATATTATAATATTTTCACTTCATGTTTACATTATCTGCTTAAGTTCAATTAGTTGTATATATTGGACTTGTCAATAAAGATTTTCATATCGTATCGTATCTTATATACCCTAATCTTTATATATATAAATTATATACCCTAATCTTAAACACTCTAGATTATGAAGATTAGATTTGATACCACCCGTTTTTAAACACTGTATAAAAGTGAGCAGGCCTGTCCAGATGCGTGACAAATGGACTCTATCTGAAGTGACAGAGGACTTATGTCGGGGTGGTACTGCCATGAAGACGTGCTACTGTGACCCTCGACCTCAATTCCCATAAAGTCAGTGTTTACAGCATCCTCTATACATTGGGATCACAAGGTGCAATGATAGAACAATCAACTTAATCCTTGAAAAAATTGGCTGGCATGCTTTTAAGAAAGTGTCACGTCAAGATAATGAAGCTTTATGCAGCTACTGTACTATGATTATCACTTCAGGCCATAAAAAATTGCCAGTAGTCACATTCAACAATATAATAAAAACTACAGTTAATATCTTGTAATAATAAACTTCTTGAGGTTATTCAGTATGCCATGCCTCAGAGTTCAGTCAATATCATCATCGTGGACGTTTCAGGTTTTTCTAAAGACGCATCTCAAGCAATGCAATATCCTAAATGGCATAAAGTATGAAAGGTTCATTAAAAAAAACATTAGTGATTAAATTTTTATCTAAAGATTTTATTTCAACACTAGAATAACAGACGTACTCTTTATCATGCATGTAGTTGTAGAATTTGTTATATTTTCATTCACAGATTATTTAGTTGGTTGCTTGCCATTACTGTTTTATACAATATATGCAAAGGTGACTCCTTGACAGACTATTTTTGTTTCAGATGTGTACACTGTCAACACAGTTTGATATCTCATATAGTCTGCTTGCCAACTAACCAACAGTCTGATATGTTTACAATAAAATACATCAACTGAATAATGTATAGCCTCTAGTGATTTGATTAGGACATAGTGATGGGTTTTATTTACAAAGATACACTCTGAACTGTTTTTGGATTCATTGCACGTCTCCTCAGAACACATTTCACATGTGTACTGCTCAACAAACTGTTCTTTAGTGGTCTGATAAGCTAATGTACAAGGCATATTCAGACTATTTTGGATGTTATATCATGATCGAAAACTAACCAGCTTTTGGACAATGACAATATAAAGACAAGGGCACCGGGTTGATCAGCCACATTATGTCTCTGTCACGCTTATGCAGTTTTCAGCTCCATGGGTATAGATTGAGGGCACAGGGCGGAGTATTTTCCCGTAAACCCCAATTTCCAACAAAGGGCACTAGAGGTAATTTCTTCCTTTGAGCATTAGCCTCTGCTCATGATTATGCCAAAGTAGTAGAGCCCCTTGACCTATTTGCTTTTGGAATGTGTGCAAGAACAACATGATAAACCCCTAGTTCACTGTTTTCTAATTACTGCTGTCCTATGTTCAGTTCACAGCATTGGATGGATGAGCAAAATCTCAGCTGTGCTCTGATAACTTATTAATTAAATTTGGCATCACTCACGCTTCAGAGTCATGGGTTGCTGAGGCCTAAATAGGTGATCTGTGGTTTAGGCTAATAAACGATCCCACAAGTACGTTTGAGCTGTTCTGGATTTCATGTTGAGGACTGACATCATTACATCTGCCTTTGGTAAATGGTCAAATGAGATGAACTTCAGATCAGTATCATGAGACACATCATTTGGAGACATGATGAGTGAGCATTTTATTTTATCTGGGAATGACACACTTAGTTGCCAATATGGTGTTGAATACCTCTATGTCAGTATACTGTCAATCAATGGTCCATCTGTCAAGCATATGGATCTTGTTTAATTAAAGGCCAAACAGTTTAGTGGCCATTGATTCATAACACAAAGCTACACTCAAAAGTACAAAGCAACACTCTGATTATAAAGCAACACTCTGAGACAGCTTTACATGTCAAAGTCTTATTTTCAACTTTAGTTCTAGGTCTCAATCCAAGCATATTCCATGTTACCTCAAATACATAAATAATTCATGTAAATATTGTACTGAGTAGTACCCACAAGATGTTGTATGCCAAATAACCACTCATCAAACACGATTATAGCCATGTACAAACATGCAGCATTAACTTGCATAACAAGAGATGCAGATGTAGGTAATGCCTGCTTTTCATGATGACCTTCAGGGTGCAGCCTTGCTGAAGCAATCTGCTGTTCACTTAAGTGCCCTTTTTTAACCCTCAGTGAACAAAGTTCGAAAAGGGTTATTGCTATCACTTGAATAACCCATGTCCGTCTGAGGGGAGGATGGTGGTTTTTATGCCTAGTGGTGCCTTTTGATAGTCACCTTCACATATGTTGGCTATGTTTTACAAAATTTGGAGCACTACTGCACCTACATGCTTAAAACTTTGTCGTAATATTTCTAAAATAGTGTAGTGGTGCCTTTTGGGGGTCTCATGGCCTTTAGGGCAAAATAGGGAAAATTCCTTCTTTCAAACCTCGAATCAAAAGACACTATTTACCTTACATGAATGAAATTGTATCAATAACATATCTAAATTATAGTATTTTCACTTTTTAAACCTCATTTTGATATTCATTTTATGCTGAGAACATAATAAACAACATTGTACATGTTATTACTCTATATAGCTTAGCTATACATTTTGATAATCACATTGACATATCTTAGCTGTGTTTTCAAATATTAATAAAAAAAAACATACAAATTTCCATTTCCAGAGCAGGATTCACACAGTACTGCACCTACATGCATACAAAAATTAATAAGAATATATCTAAAATAGTGTAGAGATATCTTTTTGGGGTTCCATGACCATTAATAATATGAAAATTTGGTACTCTTTCAAACCCTTCATATCAATGACTCTATGATCCTTACATCTGATTCAGTAACATTTTGCCAATAATATATCTAGATTATAGTACTTTCACTTTTAACCTTCATTTTGACATTTGTTTCATCCTTCTTCTTCTTTTTCAGAAAAATGGAAAATATCTGGAAAAAATGCTAACAGAAAAATGGAAAATCTCGAAAAAATGCTAAGCATTTTGTTGCTTCCTTCATATTCCTTACCATCCCATACTTAGCAATGATCACCCTAAATGTTGTACAATTCATGTGCATATAATTATTAAATATTTGATCATAATATTGCCATGCTCAACAGTTTTATTTTATAATTAGCAATTTCATAATAATTAGTTGGATAATGGTCTATATTACTTTCACTTGACTCCAATACTGGTTTTCTTCATATACACCTGTAAAGTGTTCGGTTAGAAATACTAATTTAAATGCCATAGATTTAATGCAAATCAGTAGCCCAACAATTCAGTAAGTGTTGAAGGGAATATTGCAATTGATAATAAATAGTTCCTTCAGTTGCCAGCTAAATGTATATAGCGAACAAAAAATATTTTGACTTATAAAGGAACCTTTAAGATTTGTATTTATTTGTATTTAGACTTTATTTATTTAAATAAAGGTAAATACAAACCTTAAAAGGTTAAATTTGTATGAAATTATACATAACATCTTTATGTGCCATACCATTGTTGCTGAATTTCATATATATTCCTTAGGATCATTCCTTAGGATCATTGCCATAGCATATAAATGATAATCGTAGTTGTGGATTACTCAAGGGAACATGCTATTGTGTTGATAATTCTAGCAAACTGAATACTCCTTATTGTGAAACAACAATTAAATGGCAGGAAAAGGATAGACAATACTTTTTATGCTCACTTGGCTTTACTCTGAATAGAATAGATTGCTGTTAATACAGGGTTCCTGCAGGTTTACCTTCATTTAAAAGAGGTCCTCACAACTAAGTGTGTTATGTGGGCATACTATCAAACGTTTTTCATCTATGATTTCATGCATATTGTATTTTAGGCATAATCTCTCAACTGCTGGCAATATAGGGTTTTCATGTCTTCAATTTCAATTTGTCAATTATGTGAGCTTACTCTGGCTTTACATTTTTCTGCTAAGGTTTAGTAGAAGGTAGGGTTCTAGCCTGTAATCAGTCTTGATGAGTTTACAGGTTCTAAGTTTTGGCTGTAGTGTAGAGTCATTGATTTCACCTAGTATAGTTTCCTGACATTTCTCATAGATTTTAGCAATGAATTCTAGCTCATTGTTTGCAAGTCTTATATGGTCTCTTTGTGGATAATGTTCATTGAGCATATGAATAATTTTCCCAACCCAAGCATTATTACCAGAAGTGTTCATATCTTTTTGCTCAATTAAACATTTTTTAAGAATATTATTAGCTGGCAGTTTTTCAAGTTTAATCCAATAGTTGATCAATCCAACATCTTTTTTAGGTATCCTAATTGTATCTTCTCTACTTCATTTACAGGTTTGTTACTGGACCATATTTTATCAGACTCTGTATTTACTCATGGGAACACTGTATTATTGCACATTTACAGAATATAATGAACAAATGTAGAAATTCAAGAGTTCAAAAAAATAGGACATCTTGGACTTTAACTACCATTGCGTAACAGGCTATGTTAGTAGCCCGAACAGACTGCTTCGCAACACAGGGCCGGCGAGGCAGTCTGAAACCATCCTATTGAAAAACCTTGAGGATTACATGCACCTTAACTTTCATGTTTGTTTTTTTTCAATTAAGTTGCTCCTGTGGTTATACTGATTAATCTCCATTGCTTATATCTATTCTATAATTACCTTACTGTCTTCAATTTCAATTCTTTGATGAACAGGAGAAAATAACCGGAGCAGCAGAGCTATGATGACGAATCGGAGCTGTGTTTATGACGCACACATTGTATTGGTGACATCACAAGATTGCTCTCCAGTGAAGGAGGCACGATTATGTCAATACGATTGCCATGCTCAGTATTTGTGACGTCACCAGATGTGGCCTAATGTCAAGTAAACTTCGTGTACATTTTTATCAACTTTTTCAGGAAAAGCTGGTGCCGACAACATGTAATCTATATCTAACAGTATTGGTTTGTTAGCGCCCACTTAGCTAAGTGTTTGGCGATTAATTTGAGGGGTTTTACATTGCCCGACTCGTTTTTTAGTTTTGTTTACAATCGTCAGGTGAAGTGCGACCCCCGAGATTTTTCAATACATGGGTTTGGGACTGGTTTACGCACAACGCAAGCCAGTCCCATGGGGCTATATGTAGGCCAAGTGGCAATCATTTAGGTTCATCATAAACACTATATAAACACTCAAGAAATAATATTTTTCCAAATTTTGTAAAACATAGCTGAGATGTGTCAGTGTGCCAAGCAAAAGGCACTGCTAGGCCATATAGAGTGTCACTGTATGAAATTTCATAAGGGTAAGTCCACGTGGAATTCGCTGAGGGTCTTGCTGCAGCGCAGCTTATGTTTATTATTGGTTATTCTTTGTGGATGCCATTTCATCTGTGGTCCCTCCATCTGTGGTGTATGGTTTTCACATCCAGTCTAAATTTTGAGCGATGAACTGGATAATCTCTGGCAAATGGTTCCATCAAGCTCCATGAATCTGGAAGTCTACAGGCTACCCTCTGAAAATGGCAGGCCACTACACTTTTAAATTTTTTTAAATGTTGAACTGGCATTTTAAAACACACTGCCTCTTTTGACATTTTTAACTTCCTAATGACACATAATGTGGACAATGAACCCAAAATGACCAGCCTTTCTTCTAAAATGAACAGACAATTCCTTTTCTAAAGTGTATATGAGATGAATGAAAAATTATACAAACCAGCTTGTCACAGCAGTACTATTGAATACTTTTTTTTATAAAAATATGATATTGTTCTTGCATATTAGATAATATTAGGCATACAAACCAATTCCTCTGTGGAATATACCAGATCTTAAACATGTTCTTTTATCGAAGCTTTCATCTAGAACTGAGGCGTGTCATGACCAATCGAATGTGGGCTAGACGGACTGTAATCTTCCCCATCAAAGATGAAAAGTACTTCAGATACCACAAAAAAACAAACTAGAACAGTGTAACAGGTGTGTGTGTGTGTGATTAGGGCTTTACGTCCTGTATTTCTGCACCAGTTGGGCTAATTAGGACAGGCATGGCAATGAGACAAAGGATGAAACAGCCATCCAACTTAGGCTTGACTGGAAATCGAAAACGAGACCTAGCGGTTGGAAGCCCAGAGCGCTACCTCTGAGCTGGGCCCCCGCCCTAGGCATAACAGGTAGTTCTTCATTGACTTGCTGATTATACATTGAAAATCTCTTTAAGTACAAGGTTTGTCAATAACTTGCATTTTGACTAACTTTTTAGACATTTCAGTTACTAGAATTATTTGCCCCGATATAGCAGATCTGGGCCAACAAGTCACCTTCATCTAACACCCAGTCTTAGTCAACATCATTAAGTCAAAAACATTGCACTTAACATGGTGTCACCAAGGCTGAATTAAGCTGTCAGTTATTGCTTTAACTTTTTTAGTAAACGGCGCATGGGGTGTCAGTCATTGGGCCTGCTAGTAGAAGCTGACTCTGCAGCGTTGGTGAGCACAAAATTACTACGTCTGGCACCAAAGCTGGGTTGAGCGACATAGTAATGAATAGGGTTGGTCAGAACAAAGGTGGATTACTTGTTAGATAATGCATATAAACCAATAATTTCATCTGTCGTGGCACAAAGACATCCTAACTATTCCCAAAAATCACAAATGAACCAAAATACATATAATGCAGCATGCTTTTGGGCGATGTTTCCTTAGTAAGAGTGTATGATTGGGAGTTGTACTATCACCCAGAATTTTCGCAATTTCATACACTTGCACAAAACTGCAGCACGATAATGGACAAATATACATAAAAAAACAATTTATAGGTTATTACTCTACATAGCTTACCTGTGCATTTTGATAGACACATTGACTTATCTCAGTTGTGTTTTAAAATATTTGGAGAAAAATAAAAAAAATATAAAAAATTCCGTTTTCAGAGCTGGACTTACACTAGTGCACCTACATACATAAAAAACTTAATAAGAATATGTCTTAAATAGTGTAGAGATACCTTTTTGGGGTTCCATGACCATTAATGACAGATAATCTTATATATTAAGGAAAATATGAAAATTTGGTACTCTTTCAAACCCTCATATCAATGACTCTATGATCCTTACATCAGTAAAATTTTGCCAATGATATATCTAGATCAAAGTACTTTCACTTTTAAGCTTCATTTTGACATTTGGATATCCTTCTTTTTCTTTTCACAATAACGGAAAATCTGGAAAAAATGCTAAGCATTGTGTTGCTTCCTTCATATTCTTGACTGACATATCTTGGCTATGAAATATTTACAAAATTTGGAAAAATATTATTTCTTGAGTGTTTATATAGTGTGTGTGATCAACCGAAACAATTGCATTTGTTCACTATATTCTGTTAAGTGTGAAATAATACAGTATTCCCATGGATTATTACAGTCTGATAAATCCTTACTGTATTTTAAAAAGTAAAGCCTGTTTAAAGTCTTACTTTTGTCCACTAAGTCTTACATTGTCTAATTTTGATGCAAATTTTATTGCTTAATAAACAATGCCCTGATTGCTTTTTGGACGATGAACTTAAAAATGTTTGTGTTAAAATAAAATCTTCAGATAAGAATTTTATAATTAACATCTTTTTTCAATGAACCTTTCTTACTCTATAACATTTAGGATATTGCAATGCTAGGTGGGCCACAAAACCCTGAAATGTCCACGATGATGATATTGACTGAACTCTGAAACATGGCGTACTGAATAACTCAAGAAGTTTATTATTACAAGATATTAACTGGATTTTTCATTATATTGTTGAATGTGACTACTGGCAGTTCTTTATGGCCTGAAGTGATAATCATACCTCTTTTTAGTGAAGTAGGTGCACAAAGCTTCACTATCTTGACGTGACACTTCCCTGCATGCATGCCAGCCAATTTTTTCAAAGGATTAAGTTGATTCTTCTATCATTGCACCTTGTGATCCCAATGTATAGAGGATACTGTACTTTATGGGAATTGAGTTTGTGGGTCACAGTAGCACATCTACATGGCAGTACCACCCCAATAACAGTCCTCTGTCACTTCAGATAGAGTCCATTTGTCACGCATCTGGACAGTCCTGCTCACTTTCATACAGTGTTTAAAAACGGGTGGTATCAAATCTAATCTTCATTATCTAGACTTTTTAAGATTAGGGTACAGGCATTCTTCTACCTTTAATATGGTTTGAGAGCTAATTGTTTGTTCTATCCAGCACTGTTCTATATCAACTTCTGCTAGGATATTTTTCACTGTTGTTCAGTTGGTTAGCCCTGAATTGTGTGATTTGATTAATGAGGCATATGCCTAACTAGGCTATTCCCCTTGTATGACAGCAATCTTTGCCATTAATTCATCAGCCTAACCTTCAATTTGTGTATCAAAGGTAATCTACTTAATTCACTGTATAAAGTACAGTTTATGTTGACATTTTAACCTTTAAAACCTTTTTAAAGTAGCATAAATGGATTTTGTCTAATTCTGAGATTTCCTTGTTATCAAACCAAACTTCAGATTATATACGCTAATCTTCTTTGAAACAGAACAATTAAATGGCAGGAAAAGGATAGATAATACTTTTTATGCTCACTTAGCTTTACTCTGAACAGAACGGATTGCTGTTAAAATAGGGTTCCTGCAGTAAGATATTTGTAAGACATTATTATATCATGCGCACATGAAAAATAAGACCACTAATATAGTAATGTACACTAGAATAACAGACATACTCTTCATCATGCATGTAGTTGTAGAATTTGTTATATATTTTTTCACAGATTATTTATTTGGTTGCTTGCCATAAACTGTTTTATACAATATATGTAAAGGTGACTCCTTTGACAGACTATTATATTTCAGATGTGTACACTGTAAATACAGTTTGATATCACATATAGTTTGTTTGCCCACTGACCAACAGTCTGATATTTTTACAATAAAATACATCAACTGAATAATGTATAGCATCAAGTGATTTGATTAGGACATAGTGATGGGTTTTATTAAAAAATATATAAAACCCACATGATACTTATGAGAACATACACTCTTAGCTGTTTTTGGATTCATTGCACGTCTCCTCAGAAACTGCTTGACTAACTGTTCTTCAGTAATCTAATAAGCTAATATACAAGTCATGTTCAGACTACTTTAGATGCTATCAAATGATTGTATCATATATATGTGATTTAAGTAAATTTGATTAAAATCTTACCAGCTTTTAGACAATGACGATATAAAGATAAGGGCACCGGGTTGATCAGCCACATTATGTCTCTGTCACGCTTATGCAGTTTTCAGCTCCATAGGTATAGATTGAGGGCACAGGGCGGAGTATTTTCCCGTAAACCCCAATTTCCAACAAAGGGCACTAGAGGAAATTTCTTCCTTTGAGCATTAGCCTCTGCTCATGATTATGCCAAAGTAGTAGAGCCCCTTGACCTATTTGCTTTTGGAATGTGTGCAAGAACAACATGATATAACCCCTAGATCCCTGTTATCTAGTTACTTGCATGTATTACTCCAATTTGCATCCAAGTAGCTAGGTGGGTTAATGTTAACGACATGATTCGTTTTCTGGGCTGTCCTATATTCAGTTCACAGTGGATAGATGAACATAATCTCAGCTGCACTAAATTGGCATCACTCATGCTTCAGAGTCAAAACACGGGTTGCTGAGGCACAAATGGGTGATCTGTGGTTTGGGCTAATAAACGATCCCACGGGTATGTTTGAGCTCTTCTGGATTTCATGGTGAGGACTGACATCATTACATCTGCCTTTGGTAAATGGTCAAATTAGTTGAACTTCAGATCAATATTAGGAGACACATCATTTGGGGACATGATGAGTGAGCATTTTATTTTATCTGGGAATGACACACTTAGTTGCCAGTATGGTGTAGTATATATCTATGTCAGTGTCATGTCAATCAATGGTCCATCTGTCAAGCATATGGATCTCGTTTAATTAAAGGCCAAACAGTTTAGTGGCCATTGATTCAAACTCAAAGATAAGGGCAGGGACATCAATGCATCATGTTACCTCAAATGCATACATAATTCATGTAAATATTGTTCTGAGTAGCACCCACAAGATGTGGTATGCCACTGGGCAGGGCAATTAACCACATCATGGGCTACATGCATACAAAACTTTGTAAGAATATGTCTAAAATATTGTAGAGAAACCTTTTTGGAGTTTCATGACCATTAATGACAAATAATTTTATATAATAAGTAAAATATGAAAATTTGGTTCTCTTTCAAACCCTTCATATCACTATGATCCTTACATCAGTGAAATATTGTGATTTTAGTATTTCAATTTTTAAGCCACATTTTGATATTTGTTTCATCTTTTTCTTTTCATAATAAAGGAAAATCTGAAAAAAATCCTTAAAATTTTGGTGTTTTTTACTTTACATTCCCGAGTTGGCATCATATACTTTGAAATGACAGTTTTAAAAGGTTGAAGAATACATTTGCTGTGCATACGATTATTAAATATTTAATCATAGCAGTGCCATATTAAACCCAGTCAATAGTTTTTGTTTATAATTAGCAATTTCATAATAATAGTTGCATACTAATCTATTTTCAGTTAACTGTAATACTTCTTATTGTTTTCTTAATATTATGTAATTAATACACCTGTAAAGGGTTTGGTATTCAATATATATATAACTAATTTAAATGCCATAGATATAATGCAAATCAGCATCCAGTAACTTTTGAAAGGAATGGCAATTGATGATGTTAAATTTCTATAGTTGCCACCAAAAAGTAATCAGTGTGCAAAAAATATTTGACTTGTGAAGGCATGAAAATGGGTAAGTTGAGTATCATTTCATACAAAATAAGCTTTTAAGATTTGTATTTATTTATAATAAAATTGTATTTATTTAAATACACATGAATACAAACCTTAAAGGTTTGTTTTGTGTGAAATTAATCCCCGTTCCCACATAGCTGGTTTTGCCATAGTGAACCAGTAGTATTACATAACGGTTATGCAACAGCTTTTTTCGCCGGGTTGGCGACGAATTCTGGCTGCAAAAAGGGTTCGACGGGTGAATCGGCGGGTTCTACGGGTGACTCGGCGGGTTCTATGGGTGACTCTATGGGTGACTCTATGGGTGACTCTACGGGTGACTCGGCGGGTGACTCGGCGGGTGACTCGGCGGGTGACACGGGTCACTAGAAGTAAGCCGACGGGTAGTAGGAGTAACTTGACGGCTTCCAGGAGTAACCCGCCGAGTTGTAGGAGTAACTCGCCGACTGCTACCAGCGTCAGCATCAGCGAAGGCAGGGAGGGGGGTGTATATATTTAAAAAGGCTGCTGCTCCCCTAATATTAGGCCGATTCTCGTCAAATAAGACTGAATTGTAGTATAGTTCATACTGATTCCATACGTGTTTTCGGATCGAAAATATACCAAATATTAAGCGAGTTATTTGTCTGAGAAGGCAGCTAGGTTGGCGGAGGCAAACAGTGGTGCTCCTGCACACGTCTGCGCCCAGCCTGTATCAAAGGCTGCTGCTCCTCTAATATTAAGCTAGATATTCTATATTATATAATAAGCATATAAATCTGTCTGTCTCTCTAAACTATCTATCTACATATCTACATATCTACATATCTACATATCTATCTATCTATCTATCTACATATCTATCTATCTACATATCTATCTATCTAACTATCTACATTAAAGAACAGCGATTAATGTTTTTTACAAGAATATTCTTGTTTTTGCCTAGTATCCTCTGTGGAATATATCAGATCTTAAACATGTTCTTTTATCGAAGCTTTTATTTAGAACTGAGGCGTGTCATGACCCATCAAATGTGGGCTAGAGGGACTGTAATCTTCCCCATCAAAGATGAAAAGGTCTTCAGATCCTACAAAAAAAAAAAAAAAATCATAAGTGTTACTGGTGGGACTTGTATGACACCATGAATAGAGACCTAATGTGCCAGGGCTGTCAAGAACTGTGCAAGCAGGTAGGTCTTCACTGACTTGCTGATTATACATTGAAAATCTCTTTGAGTACAAGGTAAGTCAACAACTTGGATTTTGACCAACTTTTTAGACATTTCAGTAACTAGAATTATTGGTCTAACAAGTCACCTTTATCTAACACCCAGTCTTAGTCTCATTAAGTCAAAAACATGGCACTTAACATGGCATTGCCAAGGCTGACTTAAATTGTCAGTTATGGCTTTAACTTTTCAGTAAAAAAAAAAGAGCATGGGATGTCAGCCTGCAAGCAGAAGCTGACTCTGCAGCGTTGGTGAGCACAAAATTACTATGTCTGGCACCAAAGCTGGGCGGAGCGACATAGTAATGAATAGGGTTGGTCAGAACAAAGGTGGATTACTTGTTAGATAATGCATATAAACCAATAATTTCATCTGTCATGGCACAAGGACATCCTAACTATTCTCAAAAATCACAAATGAACCAAAATACCTATAATGCAGCACGCTTCATGGCGATGTTTCCTTAGTAAGAGTGTATGATTGGGAGTTGTACTGTCACCCAGCATTTTCACAATGTCACACACTTGCACAAAACGGCAGAGACATGATAATGGATAAATATACATAAAGTATGTAAACAATGATAAGAGCAAAAAAAACATGTCTTAGAGAACTGCATTGTGTCCTTTCCCTAATCATGTGTACACACTGTAGATCTGTTCCACATTCTAAAACCAAAGCATTTAGAAATCAATATCAAAAACAGGCCCTAAAGTATCCATAGTATGTGGGACTAGTTAGATACATTTTCAACACCTGTCTGCAGACAGCACACCTGTAATGTTCAAGTTAATAATTTAGGAAATCTTGTTGATTTGAGAATTAACTGCATGTCAGGTCCGTCTCACTATGCAAATTCCCAGATATTCATGTTGAAGTATGCAAATTATCCATGATACGCTTCCTGGAGTTATTCCATTCTTAACATCTAAGTAGCTGAATTTTCAGAGTAAATAATTTATTCATACACCTTATCTAAACAATGGAAGATCAAGTTAGCCATAATAAATTTATAGTTTTTTCATGGAGACAAGAGTCTACTCGTTTCTCTACAGTAACCATTAAGTTATATCTTTTTTTATTGATATTATCGAGGTCAGTTTGACCTATATGTCACAATAGTACAATACAAACCAATGTAACTATTTACAGCTAATATAATTAATGATAACTTCAGACCGAGTATAATAACAAAATCACACAAATTTGATGGAGATGCACCAGTGGTAAATAATAAATGTGTTAAATGCTAATGTAATACTAATATGTGATCTATGCACAAGTCCATAACAATAAAAGTCCATCAAATAAACATAACATCATTGCATTGCACCTGTCTGTTAAACGGTACATGATAAATCTATATAAACTAGTCTCTACACATTGCACCACTACATAAAATCATGAAATAATTGATAAATTTGATTTAAGAAAATAGTTAACCTACACATACACAATAATACTATTATATACAATGAGAAATGCCATACATGCGAGCAGCAAAGGCTGACCCAGCATGTATTACCACAAATTCTGAATCGTCCATTATTATGTAAACCATATCTGTAAAAATTCTATGCTTCATTGTATTGTTTTATTGAATTTAACTTATATTCTTTCACAGTTATGCTATAATTTACAACAAATATTCTGGCCTAGTCAATTGCTATGGTATTCCTTTTCCTCATGCTATTAAAGATAAATTTCCCTAGTGCATTTGCTATTGGAATGTCATTGATAGACATAATTAGATTAAATTTATTATCCTCACTTTCTTGATCTATGTTTGGCAAACTTTGTTTAACAGTGAGCAGTAGCGTTTCTCTCTCAGTGGAATATTGAGGGCATCTTAGAATAAAATGTTGTTTGTCTTCAACCTGGTTTAGGTTACAGTATATGCATAATCTCCTCTACCAGTTTCTATTGCAAGATTATGAGCACTTATTCTAGATCTCACTAAACTTAATTGATGGCTGTTTAAATTCTTTCTTAAAACGTTCATAGTCTTAGGTTTTGGTTTTTGTCGCTATCCTTGATGTCTAACATACATTTTTGAATGAACTTCAGGTGTAAGCTTTCTTTTACCTTTAATATGTTTTTAGAGCTAATTGTTTGTTCTATCCAGCACTGTTCTATATCAACTTCTGCTAGGATATTTTTCACTGTTGTTCAGATTAATGATGCATATGCCTCACTACGCTATTCCCCTCGTATGACAGCAATCTTTGCCATATTAATATATCAGCCTAACCTTGATTTTGTATATCAAAGGGAATCTACCTAATTCACTGTATAAAGTACATTTATGTTGAAATTTTGACCTTTAAGACCTTGTTTAAGTAGCATAAAGGGATATTCTCTAATTTCAGAGATTTCCTTGTTATCAAACCAAACTTCAGATTACACTGTATATACCCTAATCTATATATATATAAATTATGTACCCTAATGTTAAACAGTCTAGATAATGAAGATTAGATTTGATACCACCGTTTTTTAAACACTGTATGAAAGTGAGCAGGAATGTCCAGATGCGTGACAAATGGACTCTATCTGAAGTGAAAGATGAATGTGGTCGGCGGGGTGGTACTGCCATGATGATGTGCTACTGTGACCCTCAAACTCAATTCCCATAAAGTCAGAGTTTACAGCATCCTCTATGCATTGGGATCACAAGGTGCAATGATAGAAGAATCAACTTAATCCTTGAAAATATTGGCTGGCATGCATGCAAGGAAATGTAATGTCAAGATAATGAAGCTTTATGCAGCTACTGTACTATGATTATCACTTCAGGCCAGAAAGAACTGCCAGTAGTCATATTCAACAATATAATGAAAAATACAGTTAATATTTGGCAAAATCGTATTGAGGTTATTAAGTAAGCCAGGCTCCAGTGTTCAGTCAACATCATCATGGACGTTTTAGGGTATTGTGGCCCACCTAAAGATGCATCTCTAGTTTTCTGCCATGCAGCTTTAATAGGAACTCAAGCATTGCATTTTCAAACACACTGCCTCTTTGACATTTTTAACTTCCTAATGACACGTAATAGTTTTAGGTGGACAATGAACCCAAAATGACCAGCCTTTATTCTAAAATGAACAGACAATTCCTTTTGTATATGAGATGAATGAAAAATTATACAAACCAGCTTGTCACAGCAGTACGATATCCTTCTTGCATATTAGATAATATTAGGCATGCAAACCAATTCCTCTGTGGAATATGCCAGATCTTAAACATGTTCTTTTATCGAAGCTTTCATCTAGAACTGAGGCGTGTCATGACCAATCGAATGTGGGCTAGACGGACTGTAATCTTCCCCATCAAAGATGAAAAGGTCTTCAGATACCACAAAAAAAACTAACTAGAACAGTGCAACGGGTGTGTGTGTGTGTGTGTGATTAGGGCTTTACGTCCTGTATTTCTGCACCAGTTGGGATAATTAGGACAGCCAGAGACCATGGCAATGAGACGAAGGATGAAACAGCCATCCAACTTAGGCTCGACCGGGAATCGAAGATGAGACCTAGCGGTCAGAAGCCCAGGGCGCTACCTCTGAGCTAGGCCCCCACCCTAGGCATAACAGGTAGTTCTTCACTGACTGGCTGATTATACATGGAAAATCTCTTTGAGTACAAGGTTAGTCAACAACTTGCATTTTGACCAACTTTTTAGACATTTCAGTAACTAGAATTATTTGCCTCGATATCGCAGATCTGGTCCAACAAGTCACTTTTATCTAACACCCAGTCTTAGTCAACTTCATTAAGTCAAAAACATGGCACTTAACATGGCATCACCAAGGCTGACTAAAGTTGTCAGTTATGGCTTTAAATTTTCAGTAAAAAAAAAAGAGCATGGGATGTCAGTCATAGGGCATGCAAGCAGAAGCTGACTCTGCAGTGTTGGTGAGCACAAAATTTTTATGTCTGGCACCAAAGCTGAGCGGAGCGACATAGTAATGAATAGGGTTGGTCAGAACAAAGTTGGATTACTCGTTAGATAATGCATATAAACCAATAATTTCATCTGTTGTGGCACAAGGACATCCTAACTATTCCCAAAAATCACAAAAGAACCAAAGTACCTGTAATGCAGCATGCTTCATGGTGATGTTTCCTTTGTAAGAGTGTATGATTGGGAGTTGTACTGTCAGCCAGCATTTTCACAATGTCACACACTTGCACAAAACTGCAGAGACATGATAATGGATAAATATACATAAAGTATGTAAACAATGATAAGAGCAAAAAGAAAATGTCTTAGAGGACTGCATTGTGTCCTTTCCCTAATCATGTGTACACACTTTAGATCTGTTCCACATTCTAAAACCAGAGCATCTAGAAATCAGATGAGCTTTGTGTCAATATTAAAAACAGGCACTAAAGTATCCATAGTATGTGGGACTAGTTCGATACATTTTTCAACACCTGTCTGCAGACAGCACACCTGTAATGTTCGAGTTAATAATTTAAGAAATCTTGTTGATTTGAGCATTAACTGCATGTCAGGTCAGTCTCACCATGCAAATTCCCAGATATTCATGTTGAAGTATGCAAATTATCCATGATAAGCTTCCTGGAGTTATTCCATTCTTAACATCTAAGTAGCTGAATTTTCAGAGTACATAATTTCTTGATATACAAATGAATTTATTCATACACCTTATCTAAACAATGGAAGATCAAGTTAGCCATAATAAATTGATAGTTTTTCCAAGGAGTCTACTCTTGTCTCTACAGTAACCATTAAGTTATTCCTAACACCAATGAACTATATATATATCTATTTTTTTTTTTATTGATATTATCAAGGTCTGTTTGACCTATATGTCACAATAGTACAATACAAACCAATGTAACTATTTACAGCTAATATAATTAATGACAACTTCAGACCGAGTATAATAACAAAATCACACAAACTTGACGGAGATGCACCAGTGGTAAATAATAAATGTGTTAAATGCTAATGTAATAATAATGTAATACTAATATGTGATCAACAATAAAAGTCCATCAAAGAAAAATTACATCATTGCATTGCACCAGTCTGTTAAACGGTACATGATAAATCTATATAAACTAGTATCTACACATTGCACCAATACATAAAATCATGAAATAATTGATAAATTTGATTTAAGCAATAGTTAACATACACATACACAATAATACTATTACATACACATAAACAATAATACTATTATATACAATGTGAAATGCCATACAATCAAGAAGCAAAGGCTGACCCAGCATGTAATGACCACAAATTCTGAATCATCCATTATTATGTAAACCATATCTTGTAAAAATTCTATGCTTCATTGAATTGTTTTATTGGATTTAACTTATATTCTTTGCCAATTATGCTATTATTTACAACACATATTCTTTCCTAGTCAATTGCTATGGTATTCCTTTTCCTCATGCTGTTAAAGATAAATTTCCCTGGTGCATTTGCTATTAGCATCTCATTACTAGACATAATTAGATTAAATTTATTATCCTCACTTTCTTGAATATGTAGCGTTTCTCTCTCAGTGGAATATTGGGGGCATTTTAGAATAAAATGTCTTTTGTTTTCAACCTGGTTTAAGTTACAGTATATGCATAATCTCCTCTACCAGTTTCTATTGCAAGATTATGAGCACTTATTCTAGATCTCACTAAGCTTAATTGATGGCTGTTTAAATTCTTTCTTAAAACGTTCATAGTCTTAGGTTTTGGTTTTTGTCGCTATCCTTGATGTCTAACATACATTTTTGAATGAACTTCAGGTGTAAGCTTTCTTTTACCTTTAATATGTTTTTAGAGCTAATTGTTTGTTCTATCCAGCACTGTTCTATATCAACTTCTGCTGGGACATTTTTCATTGTTGTTCAGTATTCCCCTTGTATGACAGCAATCTTTGCCATATTAATTTATCAGGCTAACCTTCATTTTGTCAAAGGGAATCTACCTAATTCACTGTATATTTTGACCTTTAAAACCTTTTTTAAGTAGCATAAAGGGATTTTCTCTTATTTCGGAGATTTCCTTGTTATCACACCAAACTTCAGATAACACTGTATAAACCCTAATATATATATATATATAAATTATATACCCTAATCTTAAACAGTCTAGATAATGAAGATTAGATACGATACCACCATTTTTTAAACACCGTATGAAAGTGAGCAGGACTGTCCAGATGCGTGACAAATGGACTCTATCTGAAGTGACAGAGGAATGTTGTCGGGGTGGTACAGCCATGATGATGTGCTACTGTGACCCACAAACTCAATTCCCATAAAGTCAGAGTTTACAGCATCCTCTATACATTGGGATCACAAGGTGTAATGATAGAAGAATCAACTTAATCCTTGAAAAAATTGGCTGGCATGCATGCAAGAAAGTGTAACGTCAAGATAATGAAGCTTTATGCAGCTACTGTACTATGATTGTCATATTCAACAATATAATGAAAAATACAGTTAATATTTGGCAAAATCTTCTTGAGGTTATTAAGTTAGCCAGGCTCCAGTGTTCAGTCAACATCATCATGGACGTTTTAGGGTATTGTGGCCCACCTAAAGATGCATCTCTAGTTTTCTGCCATGCAGCTTTAATAGGAACTCAAGCGCATTGCAATATCCTAAATAAGGAAGGTTAATTTTAAAAACATAAGTGATTAAATTCATTGAATATTTTATTTTAACACTAGAATAACAGACATACTCTTTATCATGCATGTAGTTGTAGAATTTGTTATATTTTCATTCACAGATTATTTACTTGGTTGCTTGCCATAAACCGTTTTATAATATATTCAAAGGTGACTCCTTGACAGAATATTTTTGTTTCAGATGTGTACACTCTCAATACAGTTTAATATCAAATGCAGTTTGCTTGCCCACTGACCAACAGTCTGATATTTTTACAATAAAATACATCAACTGAATAATGTATAGCATCAAGTGATTTGATTAGGACAAAGTGATGGGTTTTATTTACAAAAATATAAAACCAACATGACACTAATGAGAACATACACTCTGAGCTGTTTTTTAGATTCATGGCACGTCTGCTCGGAACACATTTCATACGTGTATTCATCATGTTACCTCAAATGCATAAATAATTCATGTAAATATTGAACTGAGTAGCACCCACAAGATGTGGTATAACACTCGGCAGGGCAAATAACCACTCATCAAATAGATTATAGCCATGTACAAACATGCATCATAAACTTGCATAACAAGAGCGATCTGCTGTTCAATTTTCTGCCGCACCCTTTTTTAACCCTCAGCGAACAAAATTCGAAAAAGGTTATTACTATCACTGGAAAAATCCATGTCCGTCTGTTGCTGCCAATATCCAATATCTGCCAAGATTGCATATTGGGCTGGATATTATGTCCTTTAGGTCAATAAGCAGGTCTTTGGGTGACAAGCTAGCCTTTGGGCTTGCTCGCTGAAATCCCCTATGACTTATTCAAAAGAATATATAGTCTTTGGGTTTACCGGCAAATACTTCTAATATCGCTCCGTGGCTTTTCCCAGAAAGCTTTGCCTAGTACGTTCCATAAATTGTGGACCAAGCAGACCGTTCTGACCGATGCTAATACATGCAACAAGGCATAGACCATCTCTGCACAAATTCACACATGTAATAATTAATTAAGACCTACATGTTTTCCATAAGTTATAATCATATATGGGTAAAGTCAATTAAAAGGGCCCAAACTGGAAAATTCTGTCCACTGATTTCAAAATATATCTTTGTAAATAATTATCTGATTTTCAGTCTTTTTTCTCTCACATGTAGTATGAATTTTGGGTTTTCTAAGAAAACATTGTTGATATCTCTTAAGAAAAGAATTTCTAATTTCAGGTTAAATGCCTTGAAGTCCATAAAATTTGAATGTCCGCACCCCTACCTTTGTGTACTGAAATTCTCATTGTAATCTACAAAATCCATAGAGCTCTCAATTTTTATTTTGTTCAATAAAAATAAAATATGCTATGCAAATATTATTGAAAACACTGTTCATGTATGGTTTGCATTTTTTAAAAGCAGAAATATGTGTTCTCACTGTTTGAAAAAAATGTATAACTCCATTTACGGTGACTTTAATACCTCCTAGTAGAGATTAATAGGAAAATATTTATATCAGAAAGTGCTAAGATCCGTGGAATGCCTTATGAGAGAGAAATAAATGTTTCTGGATTTATTTATCTGTTAGATATAGCAGTTACACATATTTAATTAGGCGAAGGGAATAAAAAATAATTATCACTCTGTTTACTGGTTTCCTGTCTACTAATTTCAAGTATCAATATATATCACCCATTTCTCATCTGCTTTATTGATTGGCAGTAGAAAAGATCGTTAAATTACAACTCCGTATTTTACAAAATCATTTATTATTTAGTTTGGGTATATAACTGATTCTATATTTATTACAAAACGTTAGAATTAAATAAATTAATCATATAATTTTAAAAAATAAAATTAAATTTATAAATGTATGTAGAGATAAACAAACATAAAAATAAATGACATCACAATGATGACAATGATGATGAACATGCCAATTAAAGACATAAAGTATTTGATTATAATTACTGTCAATCATGCCAGCTTAATCTTGATTTATAATGATAATGTATTATATTAATTCTACTTTCATCATCATTATTAGTGAATACTTCCATCTTTATACTCATTAAAACTCATATTAAGGTATAAGATATAACTGCAGGTAACTATTGCACCATACATGGATTGTTTGTATCCTTGTACCTACATTTATTTTGTTTAATAGTTTAAAAGGAGGTACACACAATAAAAATGCACATACGGTGCATTAAAATCAAAATATTATTGCAATAATCAATAAACAGCACAATTTCTATTAAATTTTGTAATTATTGAAAACATAGCAATGATTTTGAAGCTATGCATTTCACACAGAATCAACTAAGCACTATTGCAGCGACCTCTCATAGGACAGATAAGAACTAAAAATATCCGGTAAGCCGATTCTGGATAATTTCATAGGTTCTGTTTCTTATTTTTTCCCTCAGACACCGGTCCTATTTTGGGGATATTTTGACTATTTGGATATTGGCATACAAATACAAATACTTTATTTATATAGCCTTGTCTTAGAATAATACATTATCAGATGCGCTTAACAATAAATATAAAAGATAAATAAAATAAAATATAGTGTACACTATAAAATCCAGTGTATGTATAAGTGAAAATAAATTGGTTTAAAATTTATTAAATAAGAAAGTCTTTAAAATATGTTTAAGAGTCTCTGCATTTGTGGCTTCTTTGACTGTAATAGGCAGCTCATTCCACCATTTAGGCCCAGCAATACTGAAAGACCTCTCTGCGAATGTCTTACGTCGGGTAAAAAGGACAGAGAGACAAGCTTCCTTGGTCAATACTGAGCGAATGTTCTTAATTTTGCTGTTCTGCATTTCTGCTTTATATGGTCCTTCAGATTAAGATTCTGGTCTAACGTAGCTCCTAAGTATCTAATGCTTTTCGATCTTCTGACTGGTTCATCCCATACAGTTAGTGTGTTGATGGTGCATTTCTTCAGTTGTTGGCTGTGCCCAAACATAATAAATTCAGTCTTGGAGGGGTTCATCTTTAATCTGTTGCAATCCATCCAGTCATTAATTTTGCAAGTACACTCTTCCATTTGTTTGATGGACTCTGCCTCCTTATTTTGTTCATTAGTAGGAAATGACAGTTTGACCACATGGTCATCTGCATATCCATGCAATTCGATATTAGATGGCATGACTTCCTGAATCGAGCTTGCATAGGCAAGGAAAAGTATAGGTCCCATGCATGAACCCTGAGGCACTGAAAAAGTTAGGTCTCGCTCGCTAGAGTAGAAAGCTCCCACATTGACCTTGCATCTCCTTGGATGCAGATAGGTGTTGAACCATCTAAGTGCATCATCTCTTATCCCAAATCGTTCATGAAGTACTAACAACAGAATGTTGTGGTCAACCGTTCGAAAGCAGCACTGAGGTCTAAGGCCATCAGTGCTGTCACTTGTTGATGCTTCATAGCCCAGAGAAGATCATTCATAAGTCTAACCAGGACGTTTTCACAGCTGAAATTTTGACAATATGCCGATTGGTAGCTAGGCAAGAGTTCAAAGCTATTGCAGTGCAGTCTTTCGGCAGTAGCATCCATCTGGGAGGACGGCGGAGGGGTGGGCTGGCAGGCGTAAAATTTTAATTTCCGAAGCAGAACTCTAACACTAATCCACTGTCCCCATTGAAATGTTGTACAGTAATACTCTATATCGCCTAGTGGTGCCTTTTGATAGTCACATTGGCATATGTTGGCTATGTTTTACAAAATTTAGAAAAACTTTAAAAACATTTTGTTTTCGTTTCTGAAGCAGAACTCTTGACACTGCTACACCTACATGCTTAACACTTTGTTGTAATATGTCTAAAATAGTGTAGTGGTGCCTTTTGGGGGTCTCATGGCCGTAAATGCTATAGAATTATTGACATAGCTGTGTTTTAAAATATTAATTAAAAAAACATAAAAATTTCCAGAGAAGGACTCACACACTACTGTACCTACATGCACACAAAACTTAAAAAGAATATGTCTAAAAAAAGTGTAGAGATACCTTTTTGGGGTTCCATGACCATTAATGACAGATAATCTTATATAATAAGGAAAATATGAAAATTTGGTGCTCTTTCAAACCCTCATATCAATAACATTTTGCCAATAATATATCTAGATTATAGTACTTTCACTTTTAACCTTCATGTTGACATTTGTTTCATCCTTCTTCTTTTGTTTTCATAATAATGGAAAATCTGGAAAAAATGCTAAAAATTGGGTTGTTTCCTTCATATTCCTCAGCATCCCATACTTAGCAATGATAGCCGTAAATGTTGTACAATTCATGTGCATTTAAATATTAAATATTTGATCATAATATTGCCATGCTCAACCCATTCAACAGTTTTTGTTTATTATTAGCAATTTCATAATAATTAGTTGTATAATGATCTATATTACTTTCACTTGACTCCAATACTTGTTTTGTTCATATACACCTGTAAAGTGTTCGGTTATAAATACTAATTTAAATGCCATGGATTTAATGCAAGTTAGTAGCCCAACAATTCAGTAAGTGTTGAAGGGAATATTGCAATTGATAATATATAGTTCCTTCAGTTGCCAGCTAAATGTATTTATCAAGCAAAAAATGTTTTGACTCATAAAGGCATTAAAATGGGTGCGTTGAGTATCATTCCATACAAAATAAACCTTTAAGATTTGTATTTATTTGTATTTAGACTTTATTTATTTAAATACAGGTAAATACAAACCTTGAAAGGTTAATTTGGAAATTATACCCAACATCTTTATGTGGCATACTATTGTTGGTGAATTTCATATATATTACTTAGGATCATTGCCATAGCATATAAATGATAATCGTAGTTGTAGATTAGTTAAGGGAACATGCTATTGTGTTGATAATTCTAGCAAACTAAATACTCCTTCTTGTGAAACAGAACAATTAAATGGCAGGAAAATGATAGACAATACTTTTTATGCTCACTTGGCTTTACTCTGAACAGAATAGATTGCTGTTAATTGCAGGTTTACCTTCATTTTAAAGAGGTCCTCACAACTAAGTGTGTTATGTGGGCATACTATGAGACATGTTTTTCATCTGCGATTTCATGCATATTGCATTTTTGGCATAATTTCTCAACTGTTCTAGCCTGTAATCAGTGTTGATCAGTTTATAAGTTTTGGCTGTAGTGTAGAGTCACTGATTTCACCTAGTATAGTTTCCTGACATTTCTCATAGATTTTAGAATCCGTAATAACCCATAGGAACACTGTATTATTTCACACTTAACAGAATGTAATGAACAAATGAAGAAATTCAAGAGTTAAAAAAATAGGACATCTTTGGCTTTAATTACCATTGCGTAACAGGCTATGTAGGCCAAGTGGCAATCAGTGTGGTTCATTGCACACACTATATAAACACTCAAGAAATAATATTTTTCCAAATTTTGTAAAACATAGCTGAGACATGTCAGTGTGCCAAGCAAAAGGCACCGCTAGGCCATATAGAGTGTCACTGTATGAAATTTCATTAGGGTAAGTGCATTGGTGTTAGAGTTTTGCTCTGGAAACAAAAGTGTAATGCCCACCCTCCTGCCTGGCGGATGTGCACTGAACAATTTTAATGATGCCTGTGTGCTATGTGGGATGCGCTGAGGGTCTTGCTGCAGCGCAGCCTATGTTTATTTTCGGTTATTCTTTGTGGACGCTGTGGTCCATTAATCTGTGTTCTATGGGTTTCACATCTAAACCCTAAATCAAGCTCCATTAATCTGGAAGCCTACAGGCTGCCCTCTGAAAATGCCAGGCCACTACAATTTTTTGCTTTTTTTTAAATGTTGAACTGGCATTAATGAAACACACAGCATTCTTTGACGTTTTTAACTTCCTAATGACACGTAATAGTTTTAGGTGGACAATGAACCCAAAACGACCAGCCTTTATTCTAAAATGAACTAAACAATTCCTTATATAAAGTTTATATGAGATGAATGAAAAATAATACAAACAAGCAAACAAACTTGTCACAGCAGTACTATTGAACACATTTTTTTCTCATTATTTAGATAATCAAAAAGAGTTTTAATTTGTTTTTGCCATGTTACCTGGTGTTCAGGTAACAGTCATGTCATGTACATTGTAATTAACCTCTTCAATAGGGAGAAAATTTTACAATGAATGTGATTTAAAATGAATGTGAGTGGCAGTAAATAATCTGACTAGTAAGTTTGGTTGTAAAAATATGATATCGTTCTTGCTTATCAGAGAACATTAGGCATGCAAGCCAGATCCTCTGTGGAATATATCAGATCTTAAACATGTTCTTTTAACGAAGCTTTCATCTAGAACTGAGGCGTGTCATGACCCATCGAATGTGGGCTAGACGGACTGTAATCTTCCCCATCAAAGAGAAAAACGTCTTCAGATCCTACAAAAAAAATAACAACGTAACAGTGTTACTGGTGGGACTTGTGTGACACCATGAATAGAGACCTAATGAGAGATTAGGGCTGTCAGGAACTGTGCAAGCAGGTAGGTCTTCACTGACTTGCTGATTATACATTGAAAATCTCTTTGAGTACAAGGTTAGTCAACAACTTGCATTTTGACCAACTTTTTAGACATTTCAGTAACTAGAACTATTGGCCCCGATATCGCAGATCTGGTCTAACAAGTCACCTTTATCTCACACCCAGTCATAAAGTCAAAAACATGGCACTTAACATGGCATTGCCAAGGCTGACTTAAATTGTCAGTTAAGACTTTAACTTTTTTGTAAAAGAGCATGGGATGACTCTAGACAAAGGGCATAGGCCTATGTCTCAGATAGTGACATCATATATTGTTAAAATTATGTATTTTCAGAAAACAATGGTGAAATTACTTTTTTTTTTATATGTGTCACAGCCTGTTGCAATTCAAGCAAATATTTCACTTAGATTTCACCAGTAATGGCCAGCTGCTCCAAAGGCATAGGTCGGCCCATCATGAATATTTTAAAAAGCAAGAAGTCAGTAAGGTTGCTCTTAAGTATTTTGTATTTAGTTTATTTGGTATCATATGAATACCGTTATAGAGAAGCATACTTTCAGAAAACATATATATATACACATACTTATAGTGGAAATAGGGTATTGATACTCAGGTTAGGCATCAGAGCTCTAGTGAGCTGTGGCTACATTGTATGTTCCTGACTGCAGGTCTATATAAAAAAGTACAAAATACAAAAGTCAAATAAAGGAACCAAAAAAATGTAAATAATAATAAAAAGAAAAAGAAAGAAAATGAACAAATAGAGTTTATAATAATGATAAATTTACAAAGATAGATACATTGACAAGAATAGATAGTATGGATGATTGATGAATGATGAAATGATTTCGATGGGGCTTGATAGTGGTGGGAATTTTAACGTTGCGAATACTAGGAATTATTGCATTTGTAGAAATTCAGAATTAAGCAGATTGGATTGTACTTATCTAATTTGTATTGAGATAATATATGGCAGGCAACTATCCTCTCTATCGTTTTGGGCTGAGGTGTCCGACGACAGAATTTAAAAAAGACCGCAGTCCAAAAGGTCATATTTTATCTTCATCTCGGAAACTCAAGGCATGTATTGCCCTTGCTCCTAATGATGATATCATCAGCTTTGCAGCTTAAGGGTAAACGTGTTGAGACACGTGCCTCTTTAAGTGTACAACAGCTCCTTCTCATTAGGTTTCCCAGTATTCTAATAATTAATGCTGAAACATTTGTGTCATTTGTATCATAAAGCCCGCAAAATTGAGACAAAGCCCACAAAATTGCTTCAAAGTGCATTTTAATGAGGCCCCTCAAGCCAAACACACATTCTAAATCTCTTCTATTCAACTCTTATTTAAGCCCCGTTCACACTAGCACGAGTTAAACATGTATAAGTTACTTTACGAGCGTCTGTGAGGCTCTCCTAGATCGCTCTGATGGGCACGGGTTACCAGGGATTGGACAGTCAATGGAAAAACGATGGATGGGCCACGGAGGTCCGCCGAGCATTTCCCGAGCTGTACGAGAGTAAACACAAGTGGATGGCAAGTATACACAAATGAACAGCCTCTCTTGTGACCTGCGAGTGACCGCGAGTGACCGCGAGTGGCTGCAAATCACTCGCCAACCAATTGTTAACCACTCGCCAACCACTGGCGGAGTGACTCCCGTGTGATTCTCGTAAAATGTTAAACAAATTCTCATTGAACGTCTACCAAATTCTGAAACATGCTTAAAAATTTTTACCTTTCCCACGGATATTCATGAGTTATCACGTGGACCTACTAGCATTCTACGGATTAGCAGATGATTAAATATGAACAAGGATAAGCATGATTAACAATTTTTCGTCATCCTCGCTCACTCGCCATCCCCACTCATGACAGTGTGAATTCCCCTTTAGCCATTTGAAAGTGTCTGAAATTACTTTAGCCTGTTGCCATTTAATTAGCAAGTCAGCTTTAATTATCTACCAACGGTTGTAAGTCATTAAGGTGACTTACACAAAGGTCGAAAGCCATATTTAAAGGAGATAACAATAAAGAAGATCGTGACATGTCTTAAGTCAGACTAAAGGATTTCTATTATAATGAATTATCAACAGTTAGTAAAATTTATAGTCAGTCAAAAGGTTCTTTAAAATATCTAACGTATTAGCTGTTTTGACTATCAAGTGGTAACACTGGTCCTATTTCACCATAGTAGCCATGAGGTATATTTTTTTTGGGTTACTGTATTTGCAACCCATATTGCCTTGCTTTGAGCCCACACTTGCATACGTCACATGGGTCAGTTGTAATAGGTTGCTTGGACTCAGTGTAGTCAGTTTGATTGAACAAGCAGTAATAAATTCTAGGCACAGTCAAAATGGCAAGTTAGTCGAAATATGAACTATGTTTAGTCAAAATATCTAAAATATTTAACTCACCATACCGCTTCATATCATATATCTATCTTTCTATAATCACGTCAAACTACAGTTGATAGATGAAAGCATTCATATAGTACCCAAACATTCATTACCGTCCAAATGCCAGTGTAATGTATACTTAATCACGCTGGGGCAAGGGTAATGGCGTTTGTTCCTGTGCATCACCACAAGTAAACAGACGACCGGAGGGAGGCCTTTGAATAGCGGCCACAAATAATGGACTCTTCTCAACAGTGGAGCTATTGTTGCCCAGTTTGTGTACCAATTTAATATTGAAACGAAAATGGGTTTTGTGAAAAACTGCAAACTGCAAAAAGCTATATTTATATCTTCAGCAAATGATTTCGTAGTACAGAATTATTGCTTACGATTCCTTACTCGACTTCCAGGCATTAGTCGACAGAACACTGCTATTGCAAAATTGAACTTTTTCTCATGCTTGTTGGCACAAGTTTCTCCAATTCATTTCAGCTCCAACTCCCTCCTGACGACTGCTGACGTTTAACAAATGCCAGTGACCTTGGCTTTTATAAAGGGTTCACTAGGCAACCACATGCTTACAGGCAGTAATGAAGTAAGTACAATGGCTTCGACTGTGACTGATTACACAAGCAGGGGCGTAGCCATGGGGGTGGGGATTTTGGGGTTAATCAAGTGGACCTCCCATATGTCTATATGAATAGAATGTGTATATATAATAATAGTTGACATTTATAAATATAGCCCCTGACACAACTATTTTACATCGCTTTGCAAATGTTCCCAAGTCACATCCCCTCCCTGAAACCTTTTCTGGCTATGCCCTTGAATGCGAGCAAAGGTTCAGGGTTACAATTACTTGCCAAGGTGCTGCTGCAGGGTTTAAGAGGATGTACAACACTTATGCTTGGATGACTGTAATTCTGCTTGCATGGTGCATGCGTGAATAATTCCACACGCCTTTGCTTATCAGCAATACCCAGGCGAAACATAGGATGGAAAAGTAAGACATCAACCTCTACGTACATCTTAAACTTGTAAAAGGTACACCTATCTTTTGGGAGTGCCTATCTAACGGCTTCTAATGTGTTAGAATGAACATTGGGAGTCTTCTGTGGATCTTGACACAGTCCCATTGTCACACCTCGAGCAAAACTCTCAGGTCGAGGATAGGAAATGAATGGCTCATACGGTCAATCAGAAGACATCACATGGAAGTCCCCAGTCAGAACTATATTTGAAAATTGATTAGGCCTACCAGCTCATCTGAGCATATCAGAACAAACAACAAACACACACAAAAAATCATAAAGCTGCCACGAAAACTGTCGAAGGCAAGCGTTTTGAGATGAAAAAAAAACAGAACAAAAACATTATAAGCATCGCCTGCAACTGCACATGTGGCAGCCATCCTTCCAATCATATCAGCATTCATGATCAAAGTACTGGGGACATCTAATGAGAAGGAAGCTGCTGTGCAATAGAAGAGGCACATGTCACCTTTAAGCGGCGTTCCATGTTAAGTTAACCTCATTAAAGCATGTTTTAAACATGTTTTAGACATAAAAATCGAATCTATCACCATAAAAATAATTCTGAACAACGGCAACACATGCCTATAAGATGTGAGGACGACGATAAAAGATGACCTCTGGGACTGTGGTCATTTTTAAATGGCTGGAGTCAGACACCTCAACACAAAATCATAGAGAGGATAGTTTCCTGGCATGTTTGATCTCAGGAACTTAAACAAGATGTACTGACCACTGACCAGATAATAACCTTTCTCACTTCCTGCTGCATAGGTCAAAAAAGTAAGCCGACGAGCGTCTTTGCTATGAAACTTTCAAAAGACAAAAATCCTATGATACACAGACTGAAAAATGTCATTCACTATTGGCTTTTTTGTTTGGCAAAAGTACATGTCTTTTTGACTACTATCGTAGACATTTAATGTCCAGAAAGACTGATGTCCCAGACCCTTTTGTTCCGATGATTAAATATTTTCTGATGATTTCCTAAAGAACTTTTAGCCATTTCTTCTGGACTACAAAATATCATATCAATCATCATATCATATCTTATGTCATATCATGTATCATATCATATATCACATCATATAATATATCATATCATATATCATATTATATCATATTATATCATATTATAAAATATTACAAAATAATATATATATAAAATATTATAAATTTACATCACAAATTTTGCACATTTCCAGGGACTTTTTGAAATACACTTAAATGTTAATAATGCTCGACTGCGGATCAGGATCCGACAGAAACCGGCAGGTTGTCAGACTAAAGTGCATGAGCATTGAGCAAGGCTATCTAGATGCACAAAGAGTACATGTGAACTAATGCCATGTGCATCACCCTACTTAATGAACCATGCCCCATCTCTCACCAATTCCAGGCACATATACAATTCTTCCAGGGATTCACCATCATTATCATTAGGGAAGACAAGTGGCTGTTAGGATAGTACCGACAGAATAGCTAATTCCTCACAGGGAAGCGGCATACAATTGATCCAGAATGGCTTTTAGATGTTGAAAGAACAGAGGAACCTGTCAACAGATGGTAGCTTGGGGCGTTGGCAAGGCATGTGAAATTCAGCTGTGAGCTTTCCACAGTAAAAGACAACAAAAGCTAAACAGTGAAATAAAAAGCAGTGGTGTGTATGTGGTACAGGAGACAATTTCTTCCATTGAGTTTTAGAGACCAATTACGGATGACACCAACTACATTTAGCAATTTTTATATAAATATTTTATTCACACACAATGTTAAAAAGCATAGACATTGGTGTAATATCACCGTTAAATTAAAAACATAAATCAACATTTATAAAACCACGTGTTTTGAATACATAAAATCTCATGGTGACTAAAACCATCCAATAAAAACAAACCGTCAAGTGAATATTTTAGTTCCTAAAGTTATTTGGCTGGAAACATATGCTTCAAGTTACTTTTACTCATTTCAAGCACCATATATGATTAACACATTTAAGCTCTCTAGCTATGACATTTAGATTAGCACCAATTTTAGTATTTGCATCACAGACCGATCTTTCGGATATTTCATCATGCAACTACCCGACATAGGTTTAGTTTTGTGAAATTGCATCCCACTGTATATTTTATTTTTTAGTAATGGTTATAGTGGGAAATTAACTGTCACTGCTAGTTTTTCGTTTAGTGCGTACAGTATCTGAGAGAAATTACTCTTTTAAATGGCCAGGTGAACTGAACACATATATATATATATCGTTTTATTGACAAGCCTGATATCAGGAATTGATACATGTGTCATACAATATTACAAAACAAACAAGTATACAACATAACAAAAACAAGTCTAGTGTCTACATCTACTATATATACAATCTATAATCTACTAGTATTTCTAAATATTTACTTGATAAACGCAAGTCGGTTCCAGTTTTGTTTACATATACATACATGAATATAAAAATGAGAGTTAATACTGTACAGGTCAATACTTCAAGTGGGTAATACTGTAATGATTTCAAAACAAATTAGAATAAAAAGTCAGTTTGAAATGGCAAAAGAAGGTGTCCATGGGTTGGGTCAGTGGGTGGGGTCTTCAGAGCAGCATTGCGCTGACCTCTGAGATTGTCATAATGGGGTGTTTGAATTTAAAGGTTCCCTGTCTAGTGGAAGGGGGGCACCAATACTGAATTAACATTATGAAAAAACTCTATTTAGAAAGTTGCCTAATGCCTTTAGCACTTCTGGATTCTTACATGACAATAGGGCTTGGAATTGTTGAGATTTGTCTAGGTCATGAAAATTAGGTATACTATCTGTTGCTATATTAAGTAATTCTAGCCTTGGTATTTCATTTTTATTACATGTCAGTAAACAGTGAGATTCATCTTCTATTTCACCACTGTCACAATATTCACATATTCTCTTATGCAAAGGAATTTTTGGGGATTCATGTCTACCAGTTTCAATTTTAAGATTGTGGGAGCTAATTCTGAATCTTGCTATATTACTGTATGTTTTTTTGGGCAGATTTAATAGTAGGTATGGCTCAATGCAGTAGCTGGTTTTAAATGTTTTATAGGTCCTAAGTTTAGGTTGGGCGTTTGTGTCATTTATTTCATGAAGAATTCTATCCTTTTCATTGTCATAAAGTACTAGTTTTATCTTATTTGTCAGTACGCTGGGTTCTAGAGCTTGCCAATTAATTATGTTTGCTTCAGAGATGATATGCTTTACTTTAGTGTACCAGTTTCTCTGACCATTTGTGTGTAGTTTTTCTTGTATTTTCAAGCACTTATTTAATATTTCACTATTAGGCATTGTCTGAAGTCTTGCCCAGTAGTTTACTGTAGCAAGTTTTTGTCTGATGTGAAGTGTAAATCGTCCTGTTTCTGCATACACAGCTAAGGAAGGGGTTTGTTTTCGTACATTTAATACATTCTTCAGGTAACCTAATTGCACTTTCTCTATTTCAGAAATAGGGGAATTTTGTGACCATAGTACACTATTATATTCTAGAATGGGAAGTATATAACTGTCAAACATTTTTATGGCAAGCAAAGGGGATATATGACCCAATGCTGGTTTAAGTTTACTTCGTAGAGCAAAGAGAGCCTTTTGGGCTTGGGTTATGAAGTGACTTGTCACCTTGTGATGTATGCGTTTATGGTTATTTGTGATGATGTGGCCTAGGTATTTATATGTGTCTACATTTTCTATACTCTGAGTGTTATATATGAAATTTATAGAGCTTTTCGTACCAATTTTCATCACTTTAGTTTTTAATATATTCACTATAAGATGCCATTTAGCACAGAATTTGTGCAGTGAATCGATACTGTTTTGTAGGCCTGCAGCTGAGTTAGATATGAGAACTATGAGAACACAGTGTTTCAAATCGGAATTAGGATTTTAATTTGGAAAGTGTGCGTTCAAGGAGTCAGTGCACCCATGAGGATAAATGCATATGCTTTCTTGTCATGGACACTAGTTAACAGTCCTCCATGGCTTGTATGGCAACAGCAGTGCTACAGCACAACATTTACAGGTGTAGAAACACATCATGATAAGTACAGCAACAACATCAAGTACCAAAAAGCAATGTAACACTGTGGTGTTGCGATGTAACGAAAAAACTATGTATATGTGAGTACTAATGCTCTTCTACATCTCTACATATAGATTGATACAAACAAGGTAGTTATTAGGCATTTATTTTAGACCCTAGACCCAGGTTTATCTACGTGCATCTCATGACGCACAAACAGTGAAATAGCACTTGTCCGACAATTAGATATGAACCTGTAGAAGAGCTCAACAAAACAAATTTAGGAAAATTGTTTCATGAATGTAGAAGTCGATGGGGGACATTGTTGTCAATGTACTAGATTTCCGTTGTAGCATAAAATGCACAAAAACATCCGCTAACAGCAACTAAACCAGACTGTCTAATTTTCTCTTTCAGAGAAACGGGCAATTATAATGGTATATTGGCAATATAGCTATAAGTAAATCAAAATTCTTACATTATCAGTTCGAAAGTTGGGGTTTGATTTATTGCTAACATTTTAGTGCAAGAAAGTGGTGGTGCTGGCCCATGCAGTTTCATTTTGAATCCAATCACACTGCTCTTCAAAAATAAATAAATAAACAAATAAATTATAAATAATAATAATAAGACCTCCTTGACCATGTCTGCATCCTTAACTGCTTTATATTTTTTGAAACATGGCGGTGAAAGATGAATGAAAATGTCAGCTAATTTAAGGAAGGCACTTAAGAAAGTATTGGTTAAAAAGTTCTTGTACATGGCCAATTATGCCACGTGCCTTTGTACATGCGTTTGGAAAAACGCATGTAAAACGCATGGTGTTTGCTTCATTATAATTAGCTAAAAACCATGCGTTTTCCATGCGTTTGTCCTTCTCATGGAAAACGCACGTGGCACATTTTGCCACTTTAGTGAATATTTTTGTGATAAATCAAAAGCAATGTTATAACCATAAACCATTAACAGTGTTCCAGTGAAGCGTGACATATTTTTGTGCAGGACGACAGAATGATTCAACCGTTAAATATAGGTCACCAAGCCTATACATTCTTGTGACCACAACAGCAGCATCTTTATTTTCCTAAAATGTCAGCACAGCTTTTCAGTTTATTCTTCCTGCAAGATGCCAAATGGATCCACAGTCACTTCAATTTGCGGTGAAAATATGGCATAAACACTTTTTCTAAGCTTACAATTGTCCTATGAGAAATTGACAACATTTTTTGGAATAGCATCTCTCATCAGATCCTCCTTGAACCACGGCTTCACTCCACCTAGGTGTGAATGGGTACTTGGCTACAGGCAGTGATGGTAAATGTAGAGTGCATTGACCCTAAGTGTGCCTTAACGGCTGCAGGTTAAGTGTATACTCCCTGAGCTGAGAAAAATTCATGCTTGAACAGGCCTGCCAAGGGTGTAAATTGTGATGTTGGCAGAGCTCGATATACATCGAGATGGCAGACAGAAATCCCACACACATTTACATTTAAACACATCTCCTGCCTTTTATACTATAATGGTCAAGGACTCCAATGGTAATTGACCAAGACACAGCTAATTTCTGTCCTCTCCAAAATCAACACACGTTTCAGTTTTCTTGGAGGAATAAATGACTCCCATTCTGCTGTTTATCACTCCTAAGACAGTATTTCGTCATCTTATCGTCATTTGATCTGAATACTTCCCAAAATAATAATGTGATTAACATTGAGAAAGAAACTGGTTGTTCTGCAAATCATGATGACCACCTGTCGGATAATGTAGGGACACTTTTGAAGTTTTGATCTTCTTTCGACAGAGTATAGACAGGATCATACTTTTATCTGTTCTTTTAATTCATCACATTTGACACATGCACGCTCTAGCTGTCACTCTGGTCTTGTTTTTTTTACATAAGTATGGTATTAAATACGAGTTTCCCTTGTCTCATTATAATTCCTGTCAGACCTTCCATGAGGGCTAATTGCCACTCACAGCTGTTTTGTTCAAGGCGCTGTCTTCGTCCACATCAATAGTCTTTTCACTGAAGCGCCCTGAGTTCAGCAAGGCATAAGTCCTTCCTCTCCTCTTATTACTCATTTTGCTTTTCAGACATAGAAGATAATCACTGACTTATTCAATAAATATAACTTTCTCAGAAAAATGACAAAAATAAACTGAATGATAAGGTGTCAATATACATTAAAATGCACTGCTGCTAGGATGCATTTCGCTTCAGCCAATCACAGCCAAGAGCGGGAACTTTTCAGCCAATAGAATTGCAGTATTCTTTCATAGCCACCTGGTGGAAATATAGAGAACCTTCCGTGAAAATCCACTATTGCAACTCATACCTTAGTTCAGTCTTTTATATTTGATTGGCTAGACTGTGCCAGACTGAGCTAGCACACGACTGCCTGCCACTAAACCAAATGATCTAGCTATAACCCAGATTGCAATTTGACGTCGGCCCGAAGATGATGGGCCAATCTCATTTTCTAGGATTATTAGAAAGGGGGGGGGGGGGGGTGCCTGAAGTAGCTCAATCCTGCAGCACATGCTATGCAGGGTGGAAGTATTTACATTTACAAAAACAAAATAGCGGGTATGACAAAATTCTTACATTAGAAAGTTAAAAAAGACAGATTTCCACGAACCCTGGAAAAAAAAATCGCATTTCCAAAATTCGCACTCTCGCAAAATTAGTATTCCTCCACGAAAATAATAAACTCACAATTTTTGGCATTCCCTCGTGAGAACTTCTATTTAAGTTCACGAGGGAATGTGATTGTGAGGGAATGCGCTGTTCACGAGATAATATACTGTTCACAATGGAACACAATATGGTCGTGAGGGAACGTGATACAATCTTGAGGGAATACGATAAAATCACAAGGCACTAGTGAATGTGAAAAGTACGGAGCCCCTAAGCAGACACAGAAAAAAGAAAATTTGAAAATGTTTGCAATCTTTTGTGTTCCTTGAGATAATCGCATTCCCTTGCAAAGTTTTTCATACCCTCATTAAGGTAATCATGAGTGAGCACGTTTTTTGTGAGGGAACAAAATTCACACAAGGGAACACACAAGGGAAGGCATAGATCACGATAGCACACAATAAGACCGCACGGGAATGCAAAGACATTGTGGGGGAATGCAAATGCATCATGAGGGAACATGCAAACATCTTGAGGGAACGCGATGATTGTGAGCGAATGCGAAATTAATATATTTTACTGACTTGTCCAATTAGGGGCTCTGTAGAAAGGAGGCTATTTATGCAAGTCATGCTGGTAATTCCGCGGTAGGGTCGATGTTTTGCCGATGATCAGATTAATGCTGGCCCAACACCTGTCAACGACTATTTGCCGACCATCGGCCCGATTTGGAATGCTATCTGGGAACTAACTGCCTACTGCAAACCGTTACTGAATTACTCCATGATGGTTGATAATTTATCAGCATGACAGGTGTTTTGACACAAGCATCAGTATGGGTTACAACACAACATTAACAATCGAAAGTAAAGGTTCAGCTTGGTTCAGCTTGGTTCAGCTTGGTTCAGCTTGTTGCAGTTGTTGCAGCTTGTTGCAGCTTGGTTCAGCTTGGTTGCAGCTTGTTGCAGTTGTTGCAGCTTGGTTCAGCTTGGTTGCAGCTTGGTTGCAGCTTGTTGCAGCTTGGTTGCAGCTTGGTGCAGCTTGGTTGCAGCTTGGTGTAGCTTGTTGCAGCTTTGTTGCAGCTTGGTTGCAGCTTGTTGCAACAGATAGCATTGTTGCACCTATCAATCACTGTCTAACAATGGCATATAAGTTAAGGTTTACCTGTGCATATTTTGTATGGATTTCTCACCCGCCAGTTATCCACTGTTTGTAATTATATTTTTGTGTGCAGTGCAATCAATACAGGGGAACATGGGCATTCAGTGATGTCTAAGTGCACCCCATCTTCTACTTTGTCTCTCTTGCTTTCATGTATGCTTACTTTTTCATAGTTGTTTGCATTGAGAGGTGCATTGTTGCACAGTGTCTATGGCATGTACACTATTTCATCAATATATCACCTGATAAGATGTGTCATACTTGCCACAACTGAAGTATTGTTATGCTGCATTTATATACATTATTGTATAGGGACGAAGCATGCAGCTGGGTGGCCTAGTGGTGTGTGTGTGTGTGTGATTTGGGCTTTACGTCCTGTATTTCTGCACCTGATGGGCTAATTAGGACAGGCAGGGACCATGGCAATGAGATGAGGGATGAAACAGCCATCCAACTTAGGCTCGACCAGGAATCGAACCCGGGACCCAGCGGTTGGAAGCCCAGAGCGCTACCTCTGAGCTATGCCTCTGCCCCCGCCTAGTGGTTAAGGCATCTGCCAATCTCATATTGGTCAGCTATGCGGAAGGTCCTTGGTTTGATCCCCGGCTCGGGCACTCTTCGTGAGCTACATCCAAGCTGGATGTCAATCGCATGAGACGTTAAATTGGAGTGCCTTGTACTCGATGTCTCTGCTGAGGCAAGTAAAAGACCCCACCATGGGGTAAATGTGTAGAATGGTGTGGACTCCAAGCCTTATCATCTCATTATTATGTCTACCTCTGGCAGCTGATCATAAAAGTTGACTAAACTTCAGACCCAAGAGCATTGAGGCAGGCAGCTTGAAAATCGAACTACATGTAGATTGCATCTGTGTAGATAATGTATTACAAGTAGCACATTCGGTTTTTTTGAGACATTCACTGAATATGAAGTATTGAATACACTTACAGGATTATAACACTATGTTAAACACTGTACTGATAGCATGCTAATTAAAGCATGGGACCAAAAATGAGCCGATTGGGTTGGTATTGCAGAGCCCTATTTGTCATGTAATCTGTTATTCATATTCTGGCTTGATGAACCTTTACGGCTTCTAGTCGATTCGTCACTGCGCGATTCGTCCCAGCGGAAACGGGTCCGTTCGTCACCCAAAATAAGTCATTGCTTGCCCTTATATGCCACAGTCAAGAAACCCAATAAACCAGAACAGCTAGCTAAGTTGACCAATTGGCACCCGAAATAAGACCATTCGTCACCCGTTTTTTGTTGTTGTTTTTTTCAAATACATTATACAGTATTCACAATCGCGCAAGGTTGTGCTTGCTTTTAAGTTAAATGCCTGCCCTGCACTCCCCTCCCCCCTAGCTTAAAAAAAAGAAGAAAAAAAGATAATTTAATAGTGATAACAAAACTAATTATCTTGAGCAATTGAATTTATTGGAATAGCTTCTGGTCAATCATTTTTTTCCCATAAGATCAATGTTACTATATGAAGTATGATGTTTCTTAGCTAATCTTATAGGGGAAATTCAGGATAGCATAATTTATATTTCATACTGCTTACAAAATGTAGGTGATATGTCCTGAATACAATTAAATAGTATTACATATAAATATAACTTACCATGTAGAAAATATTGATACTTACATGACTGGCAGTTCAAGTGGCACCAGAGCTTACAGATGTCACACAGTACAGCAGTATGGCTACAGGTGACTCTCTTATCACATACGGAGCAGGACTCAAAGCGCTTCTTCTTCATCTGAGGCATGTTGCAGATGTTGCAGAATGCATACTGATCCTAGACACATTGCTTGCCCTTATATGCCACAGTCAAGAAACCCAATAAACCAGAACAGCTAAGTTGACCAATTGGCACCAAGCATTTGGTGCAACAGCCAATCAGGTCTTTGCCAGAAAACTTCATTAATTGCAATTAACTTCATTAGCGAGTTGAGGGTCTGATAAAGAACAACTGTTTGGTTTTCCACAACTTTATTAAATTTATACAACAATAAATAATGCATATGACATGAATGCAAAACAAAATAACAATAATGAAAAAAATATTTAATAAAATCCTGAAAAAGAAAACTATGACAAGTCTTTTATAAATAGATATAGATAGATATTATTAGAATAATACTAATATTTTATTGTCTAAGGTAATTACTAAATTACTAATTGGCAATATATATAATTAAAGCATTGTAAAACAAAAGAGAAAATAATATATCTTCACTAAACGTTAAAGAATTGTACATAAAAGGGAACATCAATTTAATATCAATAATTTAATATTAATCAATTTGATATCATTAATATATCAATTAGCAAGCATATGCCGTTTCTGTTATTCGAGCTCACTATATTTAAATGGCAATTAAAATGTAGAAGCCGTTTCTTTAATTACCCTGAAGTGTTATTATGTACGATTGTATTTAGGCAAAACGGCTTTATAAATAAGCAATTACAACATAAATAAATTGTTGTTAGATATTTATTCTATAGTAACACAATAACGATAATCACACAACATTCTGCATTCATTACAGCAGTGCCGAATCGAAAAAGTTTGGGTGACGAACAGACTACTTTCTAGTGACGAACGGACTTATTTACAGTGACGAACGTTTTCAGTGGGACATGCTAACACAAGGCTGGTACTCATGCTAACACAAGGCTGGTTTTCTTACATGTATTGAAATGGCAGTAAAGCAAACCTAAATACCATAGATAGCCAACCAACCTTTGAGTGAGAGGACGATTTAGGTGGCACCAATTGATGTTTAGCACCACATTTAAGACTATCCTATATTAGTAATATCAACATTATTTTATTGTATATTCTATTCAATTCAATTGATTATATTGATTTGTTGATAAATAAAGGCAATATAATATATATCTCTATATATATAATATATACCTCTTGAGGGAAGAGGCTATACTCACAAAATAAAAATATATCATACAAAAATATATACGTAAATATAATGCAATTCTTAAAATCTGCTTCAAATGAATCTTCATTGCATTATCAGATGGATAGCAATTGCGAATGTGAGTCACATGATTTAAAGCAATATTTAGTGCATCCAATTTAGAACTAATAAAGGCCGGCGCGTATTATATATAATGTCTATTACGACATTCTCTTTATACTTATGAGGCTGAAGACTGACACTAACGTGTACAAATTACCAAATATACTATTACAACATTGCCTTGCAAGGTACTTGCTCTTGGGGTAAAGTACTAGTCTTCTTCATAAAGTGCATGCTTTCTTCTGCTAGAAGTACATTTAAGTAGCAAGTCAATGATGATTTCACTTTACATTCATATTAGGCGACGCTGTCGCTGAGTACACCGGCCAACATTTAGTTAATCAGCTCCGTCTACCTATAGTCAGTCTTATAGTCAATATCACCTCACCACTGATGACATATATATAAAGCTTCATGCCTGACATATAGCCAAAATATGGCAAGGAGAGTCTGACATTCAAACTGTCTAATTAAGCGAAAACTATCTATGTTTTTTAAAGATCATTCAAAAGGTCTAGAATGTCAGCTGCATAATTAGACTAACCTTCTATAGATTTTCAGGTCATCTTTGGCTGTAATTTTACAAAATTCTGTGTATTTTAACATTCTGCTTACAGTTAATTAGTTTCATTAAAAACGACCCGTCAAATTGAGCTTGCCAAAGCTGTAATTGCTGGCTATTCAAAACTGGTGATAAATGTAAGCCGACTATTAGCTATGGAAGTGGACGGAAGCAGCTGGAATTAGCATGTTTAGATCAAAGTCAGGTATAGGTCGCTACAGCCATCTAGAGTTGACCGTTTTTTATGAAATTAATTGTAGGTATGCAGATGTCAATCATGCAGTGTTGTGATCCGTCTTTTATAAGCAAGACTGAGCCTATCCACTGGTGGTGGTGGTGGATTAGGGCTTTATGTCCTGTATTTCTGCACCTGATGGACTAATTAGAGAAGAAGGCATCCAACATAGGCTCGACCAGGAATTGAACCCATGCGCAGGACCCAGTGGTTGCAAGCCCAGCGCGCTACCACTGAGCTAGGCCCCCACCCCTCTGAGCCTATCCACTAACTCATGGCATTTAGTTACAGGACATGTATTATATACAGTGGAGGCCAAAAATATGCAAGTGAGTTTGCTCATGAAATCATGACTCATTCTGGGGAAACATTCGCAAATCTCAATATAAAGATGTGAAAATAGATAATTTAAAAGAAATGGGCTGATATCTCAAAATTTCATACAATTTAAGACAGACACCGGAAAAAGTATTTGCGTTATCTTACAAGCATTAATGAACAAGTAATGAAATTAACGAATCAAGCATATTTAGTTAAAGATTGTGTCCAAGTACTCATGAATTATAACACAAGTGCAATTTTGTTCATTCACAATACAGTTGACATTTTTATAGTTTATTGTTGCCTTTTTAAGTACAAACGGACACGCGTAGTGTTTTCTATAGTTGGCAAATCATTAAACTTATGATAAGCAATGATTAAGTCCCGGACTTTGAAAAAAATAGAAAAACTTTTTACTTTTCTATGGGTGATTGGGTATTTTTGGCCGCCACTGTATATATATATATATGCCTTGGGGTAACTTTGGCTGCCTGATGAAAAGATAGATAGATAGATAATTATTTCTCAATGTCACATCAATCCAGTAATTTTCCAAGTACTGCAACCAATTATATCATGACACTAAAGGAGCCCAAAGAAAAGATTTTGCTGCGCCTAAATTTGCTCTTTAGTTCAGGAAACCAGGTTGTACACATACCGGTAATTTGAGATGCATGCCTCACAGATGAAATTGCTATTTAGTAAATTTAAAGTCTTCGGGTGTTTCTTGGTAGACCCAAAAAAGTATTATAGAATTTCAGCCCTTGAGGCTTAGTGCAGGTCATCCTTATTGTGATAAACCATCAACATTTAAGGGTAAATAGTTTGCAATAAACTCTCGTGTGTCCTCCAAATTTCAGAAGTAATGCTTTTCTGACTTGTAACACTGTTTTGTTTTTATTGTTAAGGAATCGAAATTTTGAAATAAAATCAATGTCAATAGGTATATGTATTGCAATAGGTATATATTCTAAATGAACCTGTTTCAAAGTACATGTATTGCTGCTATTCCAGCTATGGGTGTGCCATTGAAATTTCATATTAGCACAAATTTAGCCTGCATCATTGCAAAAGCCATGGGAAGCCAAAGTTATCCCAATATGGGGTAACTTTGGCCTCCCATTATTTTGTTATGTTTTGATTATGAGTTTTAAGAAGCTGTATGTGGCATGTATCTTCCCATATAAGGTTGCGTGAAATGCATTATTTTTTCATTGTCTGGTTAGTAGAGCCAATAATGTTTGCAAGAGGCCAAAGATACCACCGTTTACAGTAGTACCGTATATAATGATACTGATTATCAGAATTCGGACAAATAATTGCTCTATGAGAAAGGAAACTGCCAAGATAGCATTCCAAATCGGCCCAGCATAACTTTCCATGTTGGCCACCATCATTACAACATCTTATCATGACCAGCCTTTTGGGAGATCTCCCAAAAATAAAGGTGTTGGCCAAAATATGTAACTGACTCATCTGGGTGGCATGTGGGCATGCAGCTATACCAGTGGCGCAATTCTGATTGAGGCGTCATTTGCATTTCTACACTTTGTACTTGCTGAGTTATCAGAGCAACCGACCGTCCGCATGTCACGCTATTACACTGCATATATATGCTACCAGTAATTCAGTCCTTCATGGTTCATATTGAGTAAAGCAAAGCAATGCCTTTCAATAAAGGAATCATTGCTTATATACAGTCATAATTCAGCAGTCTTGATTTACGATGACACATTGCATGATGGCATGACACGGCTTCCTTCGTAATATTACTTTGGTAGATGAAACTTGAGGACAAATGCCCTTATAAGAAGCTGAATACACTATTTTTCAGTCTTTCAAAGAGCTTCTGCCACGTCACATTGGTTGTTATTGTTAGTAGCTTTAAGCTGTAAAAAAACAATTGAATATCTCCATCCGACTTTTTATAAAACATAGGTAGTATTCGACTGGGCTTTTTCGTGAAGCACTTACGTTTCGTAAAGCACAATTTGTATTCGACTGGAGGTTACAAAAAAAATCGTAAATTTTCGTGAAGCACAAATGTTCACGAAGAAAACGTCTGTAAAACGGAGTCACGTGATCATATGTGGACAAAAAGTTAATGGAGAGCGTCGCCGATTCGCGTCTTCAGAGTCACTTTACAAAAACATGAGATCGGAGTTGTTTCAATTCACACCATCAGCGAACTACAAATACATTTTTGTACAGAAGGAACTTGAAATTTTGAAATTCGGACAAGAATTGAAGGAGCTGTTTCATGAAATGTATCACGAAGCGAGGACGCTAATGACGTTCATTTGTGCCTCGTTTTCATGTCCTTGGCTATTTATTTGATAGTTTTAAAAGTAAAAAAAAGTTATTTTTTGTGTTATAACATAAATGTTGTAAATAGAGTTACCTTATATTCTATTTCTTGAGGTCTAATCTGGTTCTGAAGTTTTCCATGAATTTAAGAGGTGCCTCAAACACACATCTGGAGTAGATGAGAAAGTTAGTTTGTTTTTTTGTCAGTGTGTCAAGGGGCAATTCCCAGAATTTTTATTTGACTAAATGTACTTCACGGCAAACTTCCAGTCGAATGTCACCATAGTCATCAACATTTTAGGATAATCCCTCTGTTGGTCAAAATTCACGACTGGTTGAGCAAATTGAAAAGACTTTGGACAATTTTTTTCACAAAAAGCAATAATCTCCGGTGCTTGCCCAACTCACTGTGTAACCACTAATATGCTAGGCACTCTAACACATGGGGAAGTTTCTGCCAATCACATTTGTTGGCTACAGTAAAATCCCTGCAAGACAGAACAAAGCCGTGCTGACCACGTCGTGCTGACCACGTCGACAATTGGGGAGTCAAGTCCAAGAGACGTGACCACTGACCACCATGAATTAGATAAATTAGATTAGACCACCTCGTCTCCTTATGAAAAAATGACATTCAAACATGGTCTGGCTTTGCTTGGTTCGGTTAATGATGAATGTAAACTAGCAATAATTGTAACATTGTATATGTATATATATCATGCATTAATAATTAGAGTCTAATTAGTGTCTAATTAAACAGCATTGCATAGTTCATGATCTAATTACATACAATATTTAAGATGCCTATTTATCGGCTAGATGATGATGATGAGAATGATGTAGATGATGATGATGACTCTCAACATGGTGCAACATTTTTAGACTTTCAGTCGTCATCATGCGCTCTATTTTGAAGAGATGATATATTTATTTTATCCAGATACGAGAGTCACGTATGTATTGCTAAGCAATGGCAATTTCATGTAAACAACCTGGGGTAATTCATGGGGTCATTGCTACTGTAAGACTAGCCCAAATCATTCATTGCACATCCTAAATTCTACCCTAAAACATCCTGGGAAATCCGCTTATATAGTAAATCCTTCTTGGCAAAATTTTCCATTTTCCGGAGTTGTGTTGTGTACTTTATATGAGGTCTAAACCCCTCCAGCTTGAAACCCTTAAAGGGGTACTAACACCTTCAGCACTTTATCTCTCAGATATTAGCTTGGGTCCATTAAAACACATCCACGCTATTCATAACTTGTATATATGCACTGCTAATGAAATATCCTGCATTTATTAGCTCTGTGTTGTGAACCACGGAGGCCGCCATTTTGGACTATCCCGGGTGTTTTGCACCAGCCGGAAATACGTCACTGTTGTACTGGTGAGAACTGAGAGTTTCAGAAACAGGTGTTAATTGCACTTGAGCTCTTAATTTGTTGAGAACATGTCACTGGTTATCACCAAGTGTCAAGTGAACAATTTGAGACAATGTACATAAGTAACTCAATTAAGCATGGACAATTAATTAAAAAAAATTACAGCCCTTTCACCTTGATCTCATGCTGAGAAATATTGATTGAAGTCAATTGACTTTGTAATACAATTATTGAATGCTTGGATAACTGAGTACTATGAATATATAAAGCATATAGATAGGGGGCCTATATTTATATATAAACTCAAATGGAAAAAAAGGAAAAAATCATAAAACAGTTTATATAAAATCATAAAAGCAAATAACTGTGTGTAAGTAATTTCGTATAAAACACTCATCAGTCCATAGCTTTACATAATTATCATGTTAAATATTATAGATTTTAGGCCATTAAAAATTGAAGTGAATCATACCTGCTATTTTTCAGTAATGGAGTAATGTATGACTATTTATCTATCTAACCATCCAGGAAAATTTTTTTTTTAAAGTAGACAATACAATTTAACTACATTTGTTTAAAATCAAAATATTGTGTGAATAGTTTATAATACCTCATGGTATTGTACTGCATTACTTTAATACCCTACACAGCTTTTTATTTTTAAGCATCCGTTATTGGGAAAAAAATATTGTGTTTATATTATTCTTTAGGCATTCAGACAATGAAAACATAATATTTGCCCAGGACTTCACTGCAATCAGTAATTAATCCCAGTAATTAATTGGCATTAAAGAAGTATAATTAACACCTGGTGTGCAATCTATTCTGTTTTTTCTTTAATTGCAATGAAATTAAGAAACCGATTGCAATCTATTAGTTAATATGTAGGTAGCCTAGCTGTATTCATACATTCAGTAGGACATAAGTGACGTCACTAGCCTTGGTGCCGTGTGCAATAATGGCGGCCCCCTACATGTTGGCGGTTGGTGTAAATTGCACTTTTAACTGGCCTAAAACCACACTAAACTTGACTTCTAGACACACTTTTTCACTGCAATATATTCTTTTACATCTAATTGATCATTTAAGCTTAACATGCAAACTTCCTTTAGTTCCCCTTTAAGGGGAATGCCATGTAATCCTCAGATATATTTCAGGTATGGTTGTTGCTGTTGCTTTTATCATCAGACCTTGTATTACAGGGTCTGCGCATTTAACAGTATTATACTATGATGTGTTTGAATACATATTATTTTCATACATCTTCATAAATGTTTGTTCATAATGTACTTTTAAAAAGAGCAGGTCTCTCTAGCTGACAGTTTCCATAAAATGAAAGAACTGGGACAGGACATTGATTTGTTAATAATATACTATATTCGCTATAACCAGTCTTCTGTACATATTCTGTAGTCATAACCCATGTAGTATTTGTTGTGATAGATGAAAAGTTTTGTCTATTTCCGTTTTTTGTTTTGACACATGTATCAACTCATGATATTGAGGTTGTAAATACAATTATTTATATATATATTTATTAATTTATTCTATAGGGTTGTTTTATAGACACTGTAAAAAATGTATGTTTATCTGTAATATTACAGAAGACTACTCAGTGGTAAATTTAGCAGCTGAGTGTTCTAGTAATTTGGATTTTGGCAAGCTGCTTTGCAGGTCCTGTGTTCTCCAACTGACAATACTAATACCCAGACCCTCGACCAGATGTATTGACAATATTTCAAGAACTACTTGGATCGTCTTTGAAAATGAGTGTGTGTAGTTATTTAATCTATTGCAGTATTCTTATTATAGACGCTCATCGTGAGCACTCTCGACAACTGTTAATTGGATGTTCTGACTGGCTGGAACACGCAACAGACCCTACTCCAAGGGTAAATGTGTAAATTGGTGTGGACTCCAAGGTTTATCGCCCAGTCTTTGCCAGATATGGACAATTACATAAACTTTTAGATTTTCATAAGTAGCTGGAACTTTACCTTTTTTTTTTTTTTTTTTTTTGCATACTGATATTGTTACTGACATTTATTTTATTTTATTATGTTTTTTTTTAAATTTAAATTGTGACACACGTACATGTCATGAATGACATATGTCTTCCTCATGCATCAGGTAATATAAGCTGACTAATTTTTACTAATTTTCACTGCTGATGAGTAACCGTTACCTAGTGTAGCGGGTGGGGGCCTAGCTCAGAGGTAGCGCTCTGGGCTTCCAACCACTGGGTCCCGGGTTCGATTCCCGGTCGAGCCTAAGTCGGATGGCTGTTTCCTCCTTCGTCTCATTGCCATGGTCCCTGCCTGTCCTAATTAGCCCAACTGGTGCAGAAATACAGTTCACTGTGCAACTGTATGGCCTTTTAGCCAGCCCTTCCAAGGGTCCTGGGTGCCACCCCTGCCTCGGACACCTATGGACAGCATGATGGTGTGGACATTGATCCAACATGGGGTAGGGTACCATGGCTACCACGAAATGTGCACCATGATGTGAACCCCATCAACCTTATCAACTCATTACGTCTGCCCCTTGCAAGTCCTGCAGCGAATCATACAATGTGCTCAAAATTTATGCCAGGATGCACTGATATGATATTTTAAAGTAAAATGAAGTATAATATATCACAGATTAATTCACATAGACTGGCGCACTCCCACGCCTTATGATATATGATCTGTGGATCATGTTTTAGCATCGAATGAGTGATAGGATGGTGCAGGAATTCTATTGATAGTTCCACCAGCAACGAAGTTATCTTCACAGTGCTGGTAAAAAATCTCTCCAAAGTCGTGATATTTCGATATCTGATGTGTCTGGAATATTGTGTGATCCGTTTACTGATTGAAATCGGACATTTAGTGGAGACGAACGATTTGTTTAATGCAGAAAAGAAAAGGTGCGATAACTCACGGTTCAGGCTGTGGGCGGCTCATTGGCAGATTCTGATCTATGTTCCTCTTTAATCTTCTTTCCTAATAATCAGCAACAAATCTTGTGAGGGAGTTATTCCATCCTGTGGCTTACACTCCTCAGTTATTTTGCTCGTTTTCAAAGATTTACGCCACCAACTTCCTGAACTGGTAAGGCTTTTTTGGAAACGAGATTCTTTGAAACACATACTGATAACTAGGACAAGCATATCATAAGTGAAAACCTAGTAATTCCCCGCAATAGAAATAAGGAGTGCCCACGCTATTCCCAAAGCAGTCCAAAAAATGTAGAAACGATGTTATGCCGACGGCGGCCGATATAGAAACGACGCTGGTCCGATTTGGAATGCCATCTTTGTTACTAATCTTGAGTTGCTGTTATTTTTCAACAATCATCTTTTTCATGCAGTGTCGGAATGAATTAGTCATTGCAGATAGAAACCTTATACTTATTTTCAATTATGTGAAATTATGGTGATAGTAGGCACTGTTGTGTTTATATTGTCAAAACTGAATATTTATCAGCCTGTTCCAAAATACCGCGAAAAATGACAGGTCTGTTGCCAGGCAACCAAATTACACGTAACAGTAGAATGACGCAGTTGTTTTAGCACGAAGATAGAAATGTATTTTACATTAAGCATGGTATAGTCAACTCCATTACAGAAGCTAGCCAACTAAATCATGAACATCAAAATACATTTAATTAACTCCACGACAAAGCCTAGCCAATTATCAAGAAAAATTGAAAATACATTTTACTAATAGTAGTTATTAGTAGTAGTATTAGTAGCTTTATTGTCCGCAGGACCGGGTAAATATTAATACTACACTATTTATAAAGACAGAAAAAAATGACTTCAAATTGAAAGTTGAAATTAAGGTTATACGTACAATTTAAACATTATCTGCTGCCATACATTGCAGAGACTAGCCAGTTATCACGAAGATCAAAATACATTTCCATTCATTACAGAAGCTATGGAATAGAACAACGTCATTCTACACTCTCTTTGTCAGTCTTCTCTTGCACTTAATGAGTGAACTTAATGTTAATTGGCAATTCTTTACATGACAAAAATTATGAAGATGGATTGAAGAGATGGAATGGCTGCATTAAAGATAATATGTTGGAACGAGGAAGGTTATTGACTCAATGCCTAGCAATGTCACTGAACAGAGTAACCCTCTTCTTTTATAATCCACACAGGGAACATATGCTAGAGTGCTTTAATCATATATGCCTTGAAAAGAAAGAAAAAGGATGAAAGCTTACAGTCCGCCCACACCACCCATCGGACCGAATATAGTCAACATTTGATCATGGTATAAAAGGTTTTATACAAAGTCATCTAGTTCTATGCAGGGGTGATCTATAAATTGCTGTCACCACTTCGGCCACTTTGTTTCTATATTTGCAGACCGATGTATTATTATACTCTGAAACCAGCTCAATTTTCACCAAGATGAAACATATATACAGTTCCTATATTGTACTTTTTTAGTAATTAACAATTCAAGGTTTAACTTGTAGCATCACTAAAAATGCCAATAAAGGTCATATAATGACTTTGCAATGTCAATTACCTTTAAGTCTATCGGTGAATTACACTGAAAATCTTTTTGAATAAGATCGTAGACATTTCTATGATGCTTTTAATGACGTTTCTCCCATAGCCATTTTTGTGACTTACACAAATTAATCATTCATATCTGACAACTAGTTAACCTGAGTAAATACTGCCCTTGGCTATAATAAATGATCGTTCTGACTATGACTATACATGCCATACGCGAAACTAAGAGTGACTTTTACTGATCAAACAGGTCATATGGAGGTCAATAAATTAAATGTAGTCACCGTCCAATTGTTCGAGAAGTTTGTTACTTTTAATAACTTCGATCTTACAGATTTCGCTTGTCAATCATGAAACAAGTTTCCAGGAGACATTGTTTATCGTTTAACAAAAGACTGGAAACGAAAACTGAACAAAAAATTTCAGTTTTCCGTCGGTTACAAATCAGGTGATCTTGACAAATTAAGACATGCTGATTCCAAATCTAAAGCCCAGATTTCTCTATCACGTCAGGATTTTGAGTTATTCATATATTCAATAGATTCCAGATTGAGTTTTTTGCTGTGATCTCCATAACTCCTCAGCTGCTGGAAGCCAGTGATATATGAAATCTTTATTCAAACTAATGAAAAATAATGAAAAACGTGTAACATTATATTTAACCAACCCAGGAATTGCATAGTTCCTGCTATCACAGAGAAACCATTTCTATGCTGTTATGCTAATGACTTTAAAAGTGCTAAATTGCAGCTCAGGTGAGTTTGTAACACTCTCCATCACTTTGCAAACTACTTTACGTGTGATATACACTAGCTTAATCAAAACTTATGACTTAGGTATACCATATTTGACCAACCTATGATTTGAATCGTTTTCGTAGTTCTTACTATGCCAATAACTACTCAAAAGTGCTTGTTTTGTGTGTTTTTGAAGTCAGAGGTCTAGTGAGTGCAATATTGAAACTAAATTAATACTGAATACTTTGTCAAGTAGGGGTGCAGTACTCGCCAAGAATTACCATGTATACAACTACCACAAGCACATTAATCACCTCCCCCCTTACCAACCAACCCCACCCCCCTAATCCTTTCTAATACTTTCCTATCCCTAACGCATAGTATTTCGGGGGGGGGGGGGGGGGTTTGGACCACTACATGAAGACCCGCACGGCATGGGAGAATACTGCTGGTTCTCACTAACAATTCGTAAGTGTAAGAACCAGTTGTAAAGCACTTTCGAATATTATTACCGAAGCTAGTAAGATATCTGATTTAAAGGTGTTGCAGATTGATAAAAAGTATTGCAAAATGAACCTTCTACATATCTGAATAACTCAAAAGGAAGTTCTGACGTCAAATTTGAAGTCAGCGTGCCCATGGCCAAAATTTGTAAAGATCACTTGTTTTTCTCAGGTTACCAACGGAAACCTAACATTAGTTGTTCAGTGTTTCCATCCTAGTGTTAAACGGCCAACGAAAATATGGCAGTAAAATGGCATCCATCTATTGCTCTTAAATTGATTGCATGTAGCATTCATTGTATGGATATTTTGATTGCGTGAGAGACAGTCAGCCTCTCTATCGACTCTCTTGACTGTTGATTACCCAGCTCTCTTTCTGATGAGACAATTCATCGCTCGGTGTTGATCGCATCAAGAGTGCATTCTTCTGTCTTGCCTGGAATCAATGCCTGCAAATGAGCCTTCCATATCATCACTCTCCACATTTTGGATCGACTTATCTTTCATGCTATGCAGTATGTGTTGCCAAACGATAGATCTCCATCTGCCCTGGTTACATTTTGTATGCAGGTGACAAAGCCCCAGAGCTTCTCGTTCTATAGCTGCGGATAACCACATTCTTTGAAAGACATACAAGCCAATACAAAGTACTGAGCATGTAATGCACAAATATAGATTGAAATATATCGCATTTAAAGGTGCAACATACAGGGAAATACACTTTTATGAAACTAGATAAACCCAGTTTTCCAAATTCCCAGAGCATATTTACGTTATATATTTGAAGAAAAACTATATCGCACATAAATGAATAGTGTAGCTTGCGTTCAGCCTAAAATAAAATATAATATCAGATTTTTGGAATCATATTTCTGCATATGTTGATTTAAAATGTAATGCTCAAGTACAAAGATAATAATTGACAAGAAAATAGTGTTTGTGACATCAATATTTTAACACAGGTGGTTTATCCTCAGGCACTTCATGGCAAATGCTTTAAGAGATCCCAGATTGTGCCATTTTATGAATTCATATATGGAAGCAATTAGAGATGGGAATAACATCACCTTCTGCCATGCCATATATAGGGAATATATGGCAATGATCTTGGTGATTGGTTGGCTCAGCCAGCCCTGAATCTTGATATCTCTGACAGGTACAGTTAGTTTCATCACAGCTGGCTACTCAAAACCGGATCTAAAAGTACATATTTATGATATATTAGATTAATTTCTTACATTTACCAAAGGTTTATATTTATCTGGTGATAGAGTAAGCCAATTATTAGTTAAGATAAGATAAGATAAGATAAGATAAGATAAGATAAGATAAGATAAGATTGAACTTTATTTACAGTCGGTGGTGACAATAAAACAAAGAACATAAGCTATAGTAGCTTTTAACCGACAAATAAAATAACAATAAAAACAAGATGACAAATATTTACAAATGATATGAGAAATGACATATAATGTTCTTAGTAAAGTTACAGGTTTTTTTGTATACAAAAAATACAAGATCCACATTGACAGTTTTTCCAGTAGTTGCTACTTCTTCTTAATTGCCTAAAGTTTGCATATTCATCAACTTCTTTAATTTGAACAGGAAAATCATTCCATACTGAAGCACCTTGATATACTATGGATTTCATACCATATTTTATAGTATTGTATAATGGCTTTACTAATTTCGACTTGTCTCTCATATTGTACTGTGTAATTTGCCGCATAAAAAACGACTTTCAACAGGTGGTGACAAATTGTGAAGGGTCTTGTAAACAAATTCACCTAAGTTGATTTTCCTAATAACATAAAGCATTCTTTTTCCTGTTTTACTTAAAAGATCACTATACAAACTTTCATAGTCATTGCATACTAAGCGTATTGCCCTTTCATTGAGTTTCTCAAGTTTCCTGTCTTGTCCTACCGTGAATGTATTATATACAATTGCCCAATATACAAAATTTGATGATATAAATTATTCATATATCCTAAGTTTGCTGGTATGGTCCATATATTTGCATAACCTTTGAAGTGCATTTATTTGTCTGGCTGCTTTTTTACAGATAACTGAAACATGGTAATTAAAGTTCAGCTTGTTGTCTATGTTGATACCTAAAAGTTTAACGTTTGTCTCTGATTTGATCAATTGTCCTCCAATATCAAAGTCAATGTTAATATTATCTCTACTTAAACATATTGCCTGAAACTTGGATGGGTCAGCCTTAATAAAATTAACATGGGACCATTTAACTGCTTGCGAAGAGGCCTTTTTAAGCTTTTCTTTGATTATTCTAGGGTTACTGTGTGAGAATGACAAGGTATTATCATCTGCATACTTGTATACATTGCATGAGGTTTGAAGGTCAAGCAAAAAGTCATTTATAAAGATATTAAAGAGGAGCGGACCTAAAAGAGATAAAAAGTTATAGAAGTGGACAGAAGCAGCTGGCTTTAGCATGTTTAGACCACAGCCAGGTACAGGTCGCTACAGACAGCTAGAATCAACTGTATTTATGAAACTAACTGTTCCTTAGACTCTGAGGTCTGTAGCCTAACTTTTTCCAACATAATTTTCACGAAAGGCCTGGTGTCTGTAGGACATCCCAGAAGGAAAAGGTAGCTTTGGCTGGACTCAGAATTGGTCATATTTGGTGAACCCATTCTTACTGCCTGCAAGGAGAGTCTCAGCCCATGTGTGACATCTGCTGTGGGACCATCACTGTAGAGCACATTTTAGTGAAATGTGCAGACCTTACAGCTGACAGATCTAGATTTTTTTATGGCTAACTCCATCAAGGGACCTTTTTATATTTGGCGTCTAGGTGGGTTGGTGATTAGGGCTTTACGTCCTGTATTCCTGCACCAATTGGGCTAATTAGGACAGGCAGAGACTTGTTTGGCGTCTAGACCGATCACACAATATAACTGTGACTAATTGAGTTGAGTTGAGTTCATTTATTGGATTTAAATATACATTAGTATTATATAGATCACATGATATTAAACATTTAAATAATTCCAACCAGATGCACATACGTGCATATTTGGTAAACTATATACAATTATATTATATGATATTCATGTATGGTTTGGATAATTGAAAACTAATAAACGGCTAAGTACATATTAAATCCAATAATAAATAATATACATGATTTTAAGTTGTTTCTAAACTATTGTACAGGAGGTATTTTTAACATGGTGTTTCATGGCATTGATTGATAGGTGTTGTAGAACAATTTCTGAAAAATAATTATAGATGACAGCGCCTTTATATCTTATAATTCGTTGACAAAAATTAGTACTAAATATAGGAACATGTAGCTTCATTTGTTGCCTAGTTTCATAAATATGGTAATGATAATTATCTGTAAACATGGAATCAAACAACACTGGGCATTCACCTTTTTTATACTTAAACATAAATAATGCAATCATGTACACATACACTTTGTACACATCTAAAATTTTATATTTTTGAAAAAGTGGTAATGAGGCAGCCCTATATGCAGAAAATGAAATTATCCTCAAGGCTCTTTTCTGAAGTTTTAAAATTGGCAATAATTTAGTTGATGGTAAAGAACCCCAAATCTCATTTGCAAATGTTATATAAGGATAAATGAAGGAGTAGTACAGAGTAGTTAATGAATATGAATTTAAAGAATTTCTGGCTTTACAAATTATTCCTATACCCTTTGCTATCTTTTTCCTGATGTTATTGATGTGATCCTCCCAGTTTAACTTGGAATCAATAATTGTGCCAAGAAATTTTGTTAAATTAACTAAAGAAATTATTTGATTAGAAATTTTTACTTCAAAATTATGAACGGAATTATTTATTTTGGTATTAAATAACATACAGTAAGTCTTATTAATGTTTAAATAAAGCCTGTTGGTATTTACCCAACCATATATAGAATTTAGTTCATTATTCATCATATTAGTCATGGCATGTATATCTTTCCCTTGAATAAATAAGCTGCTATCATCAGCAAATAATATAGGCATGGTTACATTGGAGACTAAATAAATATCATCAAAATAAAGAATGAACAACAAAGGGCCCAAAATGGACCCTTGTGGTACCCCACAATTAATGCATGAGGTTTCTGAATAAGTCCCATTTAAAGATACAAATTGTTTCCTGTTCATCAGATAGTTATTGATTAAATTATTTGCTACCCCCCTTATTCCATATTTTTTTAATTTCATGCCTAAAATGTTATAGTATATTGTGTCAAACTTATGAAATCTAAAAAAGTACCTGAAGTCATTTCATTATTGTGAATTCCATTAACTGTTTTATCTACCAGAGTAATTAAAGCCATAGTGGTATCAAAATTAGTTCTGAATCCAAATTGAAATTTGTACAGTAAATCACTTTCATTAAATTTAGCTTTGTCAATGCCAGATATATATTATGATCAGATTCTCAGATCTCTGACAGAGATTAGGTCATTTGCGAGACTGATAGGAGATTGGGATCTGTAACATACATACATGTTTTAACGGTGTGCTTTGGTTAAAAAAAAAGAAAAAATAATCTCTTTGAAAGATATATATGAAATCTTAAGACTGCATATATTATGTAATTGTTTTGTAAATAATGTCAGATGTAGAAAAGATATTTTGTCCAAATATCTACTATCCTGACGATTACAAAAATCATGATAATTCACACAAATGAGCTCCATGGTGATCATAACTTTAGCTAATTTTGGATAAAGTCCTTAGTTAGCACATTCAAAATGAATAAATGAATGTTTTAGACATAATTGAATCAGTAACCATGGAATTGTACTGCAGTAGTACAAGCTAAACATCCTTCTTGTAGTTGACCACATGGTCTATATATAGGCATGATGCCCAAAAAAGTCCTGACATTTGCAAGCCAGCAGCAGTGGCTGAATGCACCAAGGTATTAGTCTGTTCAACATGGGTTGGGAGTGTATATATATATATTTTTATATTAATAGTATGTATATCTACTTTCAACAACATACAAGTCTGGTACATCTTTATATTGAAGCTTTTTTTTTATATTATGTTATTGTATTTGCATTCATTCCATTTCACACTGGAAAATTAATCACATTTCTCTGCTAAGTGCCATATTTCCTGTATGTTGACATCTGAAGTTCTGCTAACATTGTTCACACATTGCCAGATATCTATTCTTTTTTTTTCAAGAATTTTCTTGCTTCAAAAGTAGACCATGCTGTTATTTAAAATTTTCTATCAATATCCTCTATGAGATCTGAGCTTCATTATTAACTCATGACTGCTTTTTTGTAATATATGAGAGCTTGTTATCCATTTAGCACATACAGATAGCATAAACCCTCAAGACCATGACCTGGACACCATCAGTAAAAAAAGTCAGATCCAAAATTTACTGGAGTAGTCAAGAATCTATATTAGCTGAAATTATATTCTATCAGTAATACATAAATTGTCTGATTAATGAAAATTAGTATCATAAGTACACATTAGGAATGATAATTTCTATACATATGTAAGTAGTTGTTTTGGATAAAATGAATTGATGGTGGCTGGAACTTTGTTTTTACCTATAACTAATGAAGTTATAATCAACTGTCATTTTTACATATGTTAACCCATAATTTTTGTTACATTACTTTTTTTTAAACCTTTTTATCTTCTTTAAATATTGTATTTTGCTTCTACCTGGACACATATGTCAATAATGAAATTCAGTTGGAAATAAAAGTATTTATGTTATAAAACTTTGTTAAATGTCATAGACTGTGAGAATAAATATTTTCTTATTTATCTTATGAACATGTCTGAGTCTAGAGACTTGGAGCCTGATATATTTTAGAGGAGCTTTCAAAAACCTTCACTTGTAGCTTGCCTGGGATCATCGAGATGTTCATCGGATCAAGGCTTGCTTAATTGTAAAGCTCACTTGACAGAAATGTCTCTCTTGTAAGTCTGCTTTAAGTACAGCCTGGCTTGCAGGAGGGCTTTAACTCGTAGCCCCAGACTGCTAGGCTGAAAAGCAGGTGTTGCACTCACGTTGAAGGGCATCATTTCCTTAAAAGAAGGCAAGCCCAACCTTACTAAGCTCAAAACTACAGAAGTTTCACTCTTCAGTCTTCGTGCTGACTTTGAATGCTTTTTTTCATCTACTATTTGTAAGTTTCCTGTGAAGTTTTTCAATTAAAAAAGCAGTAAACAAGACATTTTGTATCGCTTAGGTTTGATGGTATTTCCCTATTGATTTGTTTTAATGATACAATCGTCACCCCCAGAAAGTATAAAACCACACACAACATGGGCAAACACTTTAGGAAACATATACACATTGTATTTGAAGGGATATAATTTCTTTGTCATGTAGATAGCTTCAACTGTCTGATCTTTATAACATGTTCCCTTCATTTCTGGAGCATGGTGTTTTCGAGCGCAGAAGTGCAAAATAGATGCCTAAATGCTCAAGAGTATAATACAACCTGTAGCATCAAGGTCATCTGAAGGCTGCACAAGGATTCTATAATAATGTCAACATTGGAGAAAATATCAATTAAAAGTTTGCCATTCATTCTGGTGCACAAATTTAGTGGGAATTGGAGATCTACTCTCTCTTCAGACAAAGGATATGATCATCTTTCCTAAAATGGGAGAGCACTTCCTCCATCACACTAACCGGAAGTACCTGGGACGATGGCCTTTTCCTAACAAATAAGCTCTTCCATTTCCTCACCTATATCTGGTGTTATCGAGGTGAGATTGTTTTTATCTCAGGCCCTGGTTTTTCGTACGTTTTAGTCTGACACAAACCATGGGTCAGCCACTGAATCTGTCTTAATGAGTCTTTAATGATAATTATACTTATTCAAACTTAAAATTATAAATATATCAAGAGCATATAAAGAAGCATGTAAGAAATAAACTGTTTTTAAGAAACTGAGATAAACACAGCTGCTATGTAGTTGATTATTTTGAGAAAGGCACAATAAAAACAACCACTTATCAATATGAATTCGTGGTCACAAAAATTTCGACTAATTATTTTAATGATCCATGTGTACAGTTTGACAGTTGCTGAACATGAAATGAACAGCTGGAAATATATGAAAGCCCCATCATTTTTAAGTTTCAGCATTAATCAATAATACAAGTTAGGACTCAAAAAAGCTTTATTAATTGGCATCCTACAATGTGCTGAGTACAAAATATGTATCACATTCACAGCATAAATACATGCAAACATGTAATTTGAATGTTATATGTATATTTCTTTTTATGCGTTCCATAATGACAACGGAAGATAAATCTCACTTTTCATGCATACATTGGCAGACTTTCAGTATCAGAAGTGATACCAGCTAAAATGAAATTTTGTAATCACAGTGATCTAAAAAAAAAATCATTAATAATGAACGCTCGTTTCTTTTCGCAAACTTTCTGTATTAAGCAATGGAAATAAGGGAAAATATTTTTTGAAAATTTAAATCAGTAACCATCCCTATGATCATTGTTTGACAAATACAGGTCAAAACAGGCATACTTTGAATACATGGTATTGGTGCACCTTTACCTTCAAAATGAGACTTATAGCCCTATATTGTGGTTTAAGACTTGAACTTAGATCATAACCTGCTTGATCTACAGTTAATTTCTAAAAAGGACCTGTCAAATTGAACCTAGACACAGCTAGACAACTTCTGCTATATGATGCTACCTGCCACCAAATGGAACTGCCTGGCTATAGCTGGCTACTCAAAGCTGGATCTAAAAGTACTTGCAGCACTATTTGGTGCATTAGTTGACAGTTACACATGTTTGTCTTTTTTTGTTGTTGTTGAAAAGATGCATGTCAATTGCACATACATATTTAGATAAATTTCTTACATTTACCAAGGTTTATATTTTTTTCAGTGATGGTAGGTGTAAGCCTACTATAAGCTAGGAGTATACAGAAGTGGATGGCTTTAGCCAGTTATAGCTATAGCCAGGAATAGGTTTCTACAGCTGTCTAGAGTCGACCATATTTTATGAAACAGACTGTATTATGCTGTTATATGCAGGTTAAATACATAGCCAACGATACTTATTCAACAGAAGCATGATTTTAAATCATAAAGATCTGCATATGAGTTTTGTTATCACCAGCACACAGTAGTTACAGACCTTTTTTTTTACTTCAATTTAAAACACATTCATATTAAATAGCAATCTTGGCTTAGTGATACTCTCCTAAACTAGGGCTTATTCACAGCGTACTTGGCATCAACAAGTAGGCAGACTGCTGGTATTGGCAGTCACCAATGACGTCATAAGCCGGAAATTATGCCATAATAAGGCCCAGTTGTATTTCTGCCTGTGTCCCAGGAGGTTGGCTAACATCCGTTGCTGTCCCAGCAGCCTCATCAAGAGTGCCATTCAAATGAGCCCCCAGCTGAGATAATATTATACAGTCCAATGCTCCTACGTGTGTAAAGATCAAAGGGAACCATAACAGTATGCAGTCTAGCAACAGTCGATATCAAATAGAAGATGCAGGCTGACTTCCAGCAATGCTTTTGTGTTTTTGCTTGTTTGTTTGGTTGTTTTTTTTACTAAGTGCTTGCCAAACTTGTATAAATCTTTGTTGTTCTGATTTGATACCAAACACCCCTTTAAAAGAGCAGATAGACATATTGTACACAATTGTAACGACGAGCATTGTGAACAGCCAGTCATACGAACTGACATTGTTACAAACTGATGAGAGCTCCAAGCAACCAATATAAACAATATTCAAAGTAAGGGAACACAGCGGAAAGCAGTTTCACCATTGTGAACATTTCTAAAGGTAGTTGGTGTTGGTTTTTTGTTCTTCAGTTGGCAAAATTTATAAACAAAGTTGTACCGAACTAAAAAAACTAAACGAAATGTCTGTGAAGTGTCGCTTGCTGAATGGCAAGTTCCATGCTGTATGTGAGATGTTGAATATTTACTGCAAAGCATTTGCTGTAAGTTTGTGAATCCAAATGTCCTGGAAAAGGTTTCATCATTACTATGGCTTGTTATTAACACAGCCAACTAATCTGGAGACATACAGGACAAGGTGACAACAAACAGAACCCAGCCACACTTAGATGGACATGCAGTTAGTTTCATAAAATATGGTCGACTCTATACAGCTGTAGCAACCTGTTCCTGGCTGTAGCTATAACTGGCTAAAGTGAGCCGCTTCTGTCTACTCCTAGCTTATAGTAGGCTTACTGAAAAAATATACCTTGGCAAATGTAAGAAATTTATCTAATAATTCATAATATGTACTTTTAGATCCAGCTTTGAGTAGCCAGCTATAGCCAGATAGTTCCATTTAGTAGCAGGTAGCATCGTATAGCAGAAGTTGTCAAGCTTTGTTTAGGTTCAATTTGACAGACAGTTTTTTTAATGAAACTATCTGTAATATCTAGATGGCTGTGTCGGCTTAATTAGATGAGATCGAAGACTCTCAACTTTTGTCAGCTCGCTGTATATTGAACAAACGTCAAAACAGTCTGTTTGTGAATAATATATAAATCGCTTGGTAATGAAAAAAGTTAATACGTCACTCCTACTTTTTTAGAAACAGTTTCAATAACAAAACCAAACAGAACTAACGTAGTGTGCAATTTCTATCATTCGCCGCCATCTTATGATGTATGACACTGGGAAAATGATTGCTTTTTGGCTTTAAGCAGAGCTGTTTTGCACATGTACTATAATGCCTCTGAGTTGAGGGGCAGTAGGGTCCATGGGGGCGGATTCTGTTGGGGATGAGATCATGTGAACATCCCCCATGGAAATTGACTATATGAACTAAAATAATATATTTATCAGATCGAGTCCTTTACTAATGATATCACTTTTACATGGTCAATATGCTTATGTGGGGCAAAACAGTATAATATTGCTTATCCTGAAGAAGAAAAGACCTGTATGTGTTTATGAGCAATTTTTGGTATGTTTGGTTGGTTACATCTATTCGATTATGAGTAAAGTGTTAACACTCATGTACTTTTCTAACTTGAGAAATTACTTTTTGTAGTAACTTAAGTTTACGTAGTAAAATCATTAGCCACAGAAATGTGCAAATTGCATTGTATAGGTATATGTCCTAATGCTCAATGAATGATATTTGGTATGGACAAAAGTATTAATAGCACACTGTTCATTATTGTTTCGCAACCGCGTGATTTATTAGTCCTTGGAGATTCCGCCTCCTGCCCTATAGGTAAATGAAAATTATATGCGTCCAAAGCACTCTCAATGGTTCAACGTCAGTCCGAGCTGTCTACAGGAGAGTTGCTCATGATGGTTGATTAATCTTAAAAGTTAGGCAAAAAGTGTAAAAAGCAGTTGATTGGCATAGTTGATCCATGACCTTCGAAGTAGTTGACCATTGCTTCGACCCCAGACCTCCAAGATCTCATGAAAAAACAGAATGGACTTAGTTTGGCGAAGACTGGCAGGAGGTCGGGCAGAGCAACATTTGGGAAATTAAATCTGACGCAGCCCACGATTCGCTTATGGCAACAGAATTATGTACATTTGTAGCCCAGAACTCCTAATAGTGCTTTTTAATGGTCTTTTTGGCTCACTCGAGCAAGCTTATTCGTAGTAGTCTAAGTTAAAATTCTGACAGATAGACATATTGCATCCTCCCACGAATCAGAATGGACCCAAGTATATGTAATAGCATTTCATTGTTCTTAAGTTATTGAAAGGTGTATCCTTAGTTGGAGCAATGGGGAAACATGTAAATTTCTGTTGAAGTCTTGGTATTGAAATAGTCACCAATCCCATACATCATCCCGATTTTGTTACTGTCGACAAGTTGTACAGTTAGTTGAACCTAGACAAAGCTAGACACAACTTCTGCTGTACAATGAATGCTATCTACCACCAAACGGAACTGTTTGGCTATAGCTGGCTACTCAAATCCTGATCATATTTATGATATTATTATATATATAATAGATAAATTGCTTACATTTGACAAGGTTTATATTTTTTCAGTTAGCCAACTATGAGCTAGGAGTAGACAGAAGCGACCGGCTCTAGCCAGTTATAGCTATGACCAGGAATAGGTTGCTACAGCTGTATAGAATTGACCATATTTTATGAAAGTAGGTGTATATTATCTTGGATATGGCTGAGTTGTTTATCAGATATTTGTCATTTTCTTCAATACTTGTTGGGGATCAGTTTTAAATTACATGATAAGTTGTTTGCACAAGTCTCACATTTCTCATATTTCAGAATATCTTGGTAAATTCTACCAGATTACCACAGCAGTAGTCCACAAATGCTTCTGGCATAGTGAAATGAGATATCATTCAGCAACTGAGACATACAGATCTATCATCAAACAGAACTGCCAAACACAACTGATTACAAATGTACATATTGACTAAAATGTGAGTGAGGCTTTCTTAACATCTTTCTCAAGAACCATTATTGATTACTTGCCAATGGCCTCTCAGGAGAAATGATCCACAACACTTGGAAATGGCTTTCCTTTTTTATGTCTTGTATTTAGTCGTAAAGGGAATATTTTAAATCAAATTGTGGCAATGTTTAGGCAATGTTGATTTGTTTATTTAATTAACATGATCATATCATTGAACTCATCAGACTTTCAAATACTTTAATGGCATGGTGATAAACCATCAATATTTAGAGGTAAATCTGCATAATATTATGTAAAAGCTGCTCAGTGTTAGCTGTCAAACTTCAAGACTTGCCATTCTGGCTGATACAGGTCGATTTCCACTGATAGTCAGACAACATGCTTTAGCAATAATATGTCTAGGCAGGCTAAGGTCAAATAAATGCCCCTTGCTCTTAAGTAGCTGTTATGACATTCAGACTAAGTTACATTAAAGAGGTGTTCCTTGCTGGCATACAAGACTTTATAAAGTTACAGAAACTCTAGATACAGATTCTGACAGTTCCACCTTAAACAGGCACATTTTATCCTTGTTCAAAAAGGCTAATACTGAGATGCTCACTGAGATAAATTATAGTACGCTAAACCCAAAACTCAGAACAATACAAAACCTTAAAGAATGATATTCGAATAGAGCCCTATCTGAATTATACCCTACCCAAATCCGTCTTTTGCAATATAGCATGTTTTAGACTAAGCTCACACAACCTTAATATTGAATTAGGCGGACACAAACGTCCTTATGTTCCTGCAGATGAAAGAATTGAGTAAAAGATGAATTTCATTGTTTAATGAGGTGTAAAAAATAGAATGATATCCACTTAAACTTATTTCAAATTGCTTGTAAATGCGTCGATGGCTTTACTATTCTCGATCCAACTGAACAATTCTGAAAAATATTAACAACTAAGAACACTTACCTTAACTTTGCTCTTGGTAAATTCCTACAGGTAGCATTAAAATTAGACAGTAGAATATAAATGTTTTATATAATGGTAATTTAAATGTCTCCTGGAACTAAACAGCTGGTGGCACATTGACGAAACTGCTTCTACGCCATGAGCCAGGGGGGTTGGTCAGTACCATCTGAGGGGACAAAGCCTCGGTATTATTTTCTGAAATACCAATGTCCCAGGTCTCTAAAAATGTATGATAGCATTGCCTAGCTCTTTGCCTTTCCTATGATATCAAGGTAAGAATATTACCCATCGTGACCACTTTTCAAAACATGAAAAAAATCGAACTTTTGAGGTTTTTCTTCCCTAACATGACAAATATTACATCAAATCAGGCTTATAATACACCAAATGAAAGCTAGGAATGTGTGCTTTGCAATGATATACACTACATCGCCATTGGTGTTGCATAAAATCATACAATAATGATTAACATAACGGCTTATGTAAGTATATATTGTGTGAGTTTTGGTAATTTATTTGACCAATACAAACACAAGAGAGTGAGAAATATAAATGTGGTATTTGTAATACTAATGTCAGTAGTTAAAAGGATTTTCAAAATTGTCTACTTTTTTGTAGAAATAAACCAGGCTGAAACAAGCAAACTAGTGCTTGATAATTTTACATGGACCCGCATCAAGGAATGCTGCACTGTCACACTTGTGTAAGTGTAATAACGTGACAGGTACTAAACATAACCTGGCAAGTTCTGTATGGTATAAACATATATCTAGGTATTAATGCTATGTGAACTACTCTTTATATATGACTGAAGCTTGTACACTTGGCAGTTTTGATAATCATACCCATGTTGAAAGACATGCAGATTTCAAGCTGTTGAATGTGGTTGTTGACCTAATGTATAATAATGCATAGTATGCGATCATGGAATAATGAATGAGTTTATTGATAAGCACTCAGGGTGAGATTAACCATACAATTTTTATTTATATTCAACAAAATTGTGTCAAACTTAGACATGTCACTGATGAATATTCAAGGAATTGACAGAGGTATATCATCTCAAGAATGATATCTAGTCTAGAATCCAGATATAATGATAAAGTGAACTGATAGAGTCACATCCAAATAACAGCAAAACATATCTTGGCATATTATTTACTAATATCTCAGAATTCATGTTTCATTAAATTTTGGTCAGACCGATTCTTTAGTCCTTTCATCTTGTACATTTGGGTCAGTCTGTCTGATGTCATCAAAAGTAGGATGCATTTTAAACAATGAATACTTGGCAGGCATTCTACGATAAATCTTGAAAACTCAGCAGCTCAGAAAAATCATCAAGATTATCAGTGAGATTGTCTAATTCATAGTACACATTGTTGCAGGAGCTTGACTTTCAGTCTGGTAGTCTCAAGTCCTTACATTTAGATCCATTTGTCTAGGCAGATTATAACTTGTATATTTGCATGATAGGAGAGCCTCTGGTGCTGATTGGCCATCCCTCCATTGCACCACCAGTTGATCTTGTCCATTGTCAGTCTTGGTATCTCTGGCCTAGTTTTCAATGTGGCAGCTTGATAATTGACTCCCTGGCCAGCAAAGGCATACACTGCTACACCCTGTAAAATGTGTAAACTGACCAGGTTTTTACAGGATTTGACACCCAGAGTAGTTGCCACCTTCTTGATATCAATTATCTTGGTACAGACTTCAGCAGGATCTTACCACCAACAAAATTTTTAACTGCTTGGCTCCAGACAAAGACATGTCTCCTGAAGAAATGCATACGCTGCATGAAGAAGGAAGCACGCATAGCCCTGTTCCTGTGTTCTGTAGATAATCAGGAAGCCTAGATCACCCACAACGGCTTACAACATCTTGCCTTCAAGCTTGCTCTGGTAATCTTTCTGTCTCCAAATATTGATGAGGAACTCAATAAGATTGATTTTTTCAGCACTTTGACTAATGAATGACCTCCACTTTGTGTCCGTTTTGTCAGTACTGCACCACTTTTTTTCCACGACAGTGTCAGTTCTTTTACTGGAGCTTCCCCTTTTGTAGTGCTATTATTAAATTGGTCTGTGCTCATATCATCAACAATGGTCACTAAATTGTCAGGTACATCTTTCACAGGGTAACATAACTTTGCAGTGTACCAGAAAGTGTTCCCTTTTTAGTTTTCCTCACCAAACCCTCAGGTGTAGCTTATCGCCTAGGGTAATAGTCAGAAAGGATTTGACCGTATTTCTGCCTCCGCGCCCAATGATTTTTCCACATATTGAGTGCTCTGCTTTCCAAATAACTGCCCTTTCATTTTGCATCTTCACCTGTTTTCTTTGAGAGAAATTGATTAATGTTTTAAGCTTGTTCAACTTAACATGGTCACAGAAGTCAGTAACAGGTGATGCAGCATCTAGCTTCTCTTCCTTGAATATCCTGAATCAGCACAGCATGTGCTTTCCTCATCCTCTTGAACAAACTTACAGAGCTGCTCTTAACAGACACTCCTTTGCTCAAGTGTCCAGGTTGGAGGATGAACCTAGTTGTACCACTAAAAGTTCAGGTGTCTCTGTTGACTGTTATGTCAAGTGCTTGATATATTATTGAAAGATATCCAAATGGATTAGTGGCACACATCTGAACAGAACACTAGCCTTCTTAAATGCATCATGCATATCAAGATGAGTTCCTTGAAGAGCAGAAATCTAGGCATTATAAACTGGCATAATTTGCACTTCCATATGCAATGACAATGGAATCAGTGCTCTGATGGCATGGAAATGCAGATCCCAATCTCCTCTACGGGATGCATGGAGAAGACTCAGTAAAATTTCCGCTACTATAGTGACGTATCACATCCAAAACTCCCCATTGGAGTTCCTTTAAAAAATTGAGAAATACTGCCCACATAAGCTGCAGTTTGTGGAAATCTTTAGCATTCGGGTTTAGATTGTGTATTACTATTGTTTCCAAATTAATCTCATTAATGTGCTGTTACAGCTCTATTGTACATTGTAGCCACACGGGACCCCAATGACACCGTCAGCAATGATTCTTGACTCCATGCATAAATATAGAGTCCAGCAATCTTCATCCACATACCCTTAACAGGACTTTCAGGTTAGCATTTAGCAAACAGTGCTCTTAACAAATCCCTGTTTACTATTGATAAGTCAATAGTCTTCTTTTTGATATTTTTGCAACACTCATATTGTCACAATACAATCAGTTGGTGCCTAAGATCATAATGTCATGCATATATTTATACTGTTCAAATGTCAGGAAAAAGATTATATGCTTCAAATATAAATTATGATATTTCTTATGATATTTTCAAATATATATTTGCTCGTCGATCAGCTTGAACAGTATCAATGTGTCAATTTCTTAGTGGTGTCCAAGAGCGTCAAAGTGGTCAAATATATTCATTGATATCACAGGCCCCCCCAGATGGTACCGATAGTCAAAATTTGAGGTCCTGGCTCATGGCTGTGAGTAACTTCATATTGTATGACACTTCATATTGTATGTCAATATTCCCATCTCAAATTGTATGTCACTGCATATTGTTTACCATGTTGATAACAGTCAAGAGTACATCATGTATATATATATATATATATATATATATATATATATCTTATGCTTAGTGTTTGGTATTGTTATTGTCTGAATTGTTGTGCTAAAATTATTTATTGCTTTTTAAACAGTATTATAACTATTATTTGTTTAGTTCCGGTCGCTTTAGAATTTCTTAGACAGAATATGTAATTTTGATCAGTATTAGTCATAATAAAGTTCTACTTATTTAATTATTTTAACTGTTGATCCATGTATATATACTGCCAATACTTGAATATAATAGTGAAATATGGTTCCCAGAAAAACAAATTGACACTCTCGAAAAAGTACAAATGAAATTTCTCAAGAACATACTTGTTGTCAGGTGTCAAACTTCAACAATAGCTATTTTAGCAGACACTGGGAGGTTTCCGCTGTTTGTCAGACAACAGGTCTCAGCATTAAAATTTATAAATAGACTCAGGTCTAACACATGTTCCTCACTTCTGCAAAGTTGTTATGAGATTCAGACTGAGTTATATCAAAAGGGAAAACCATGTTGGCTCACGAGACTTTGCAAGGTCACTGAGACCCTCAATATGAACCAAAATGAGTTTGACTTAAATAAAACAATTGTGTTCGTGTATGAACAGGCCCATGCCAAGATGTTGCATGAGATCAATGATAGCGTACGTAACCCCAAACTAACAACTTATAAAATATTCAAGAAAGATATTCGAATAGAACCCTATTTGTATCATGACTTTCCTAAATCAATTTATTGTATTATATCTCGTTTCAGGCTGAGCTCTCAATATTTAATTAGGTAGGCACAAACGCCCATTTGTACCCGCTGAGGAAAGAATTTGTGAAAAATGCAATCTTAATCAAGTTGAAGATGAATGTCATTGCCTAATGATCTGTGAACAATTTAATGCCATTCGCAATAACCTATTTGCTATAAATTGTAAATATATTGATAACTTCTTTGTTCTTAACCCATCTGAACAATTCCTTCAAATATTAACAAGTAAAGATACTAACTTAACTTCGCCCTTGGAAAATTCTTAAAAATTGCATTAAAATTGGACCCTAAAACATAAGTATTAGGTTGTCAATTATCATAGTACTAGAAATTGGCTAGTTAGGTAAATTGTCCATTACCTCCTGGACCTATCAGATTGGTTGGTGGCACATTGAAAAAGCTGTTTCAAAGCGTTTGGATTGTCATTTGTATATATATGCATGTGTGTGTTTAATTTGTTTGTAAATATCTTTTTCATTGTATTTACTTATGTGTAGACTGAAATTGTATGTCATCTTGCTTTGTTTTTTATTTTTATGACACATGTATCTGCACTGATATTGTGTTGTCAATAAAAGAATATATATATTTCTATTTAATTTTTTTTACCATTTATTAATTTGGTCATGCTGACACATGTATCAATTTGATATTTTGCTGTCAATAAAAATCTATATGTATTCCAAGATAACATTCCAAATCGGGACAACATCAGCGTGACGTCGGCAATGTTGGTACGATGTTGTTCCACTGGCCAACTTAGAAACAATGTTGTTTTTGGTATGTGACTGTGCCATTGAATTTTTCATAGCCAAAATGTTGAGCTCACCATCGCGAAAGCGAAAGGAGGGGTGGATTTGGCTGCCCATTATATTGTATTTTGTTAATTGGGCTTCATCCTATGGTGAACACCTTTGTTTTTGTCATTATCCCCCCCCCCCCCTTTTTGAGCTAGGGCACGTGACTTGTTGAATGTTCCTTCAGGTCAGACATTTAAGTTGAGCGGTATTAGTGACCTTGAACTACTTTTCAAGGCGACAGAGCTCCGCAAAGGCAAAAAGTGCGATACTATCTCGGAGTCCTTGAATAATGAAGTTGCAGAAAAGTTGCTATAATATGTTTGTCAGTGACTAAAATACTATTGCCATGTATCTTCATAAAATAAAAGCTGTGATGGGGTAATTAGATAAAACCCCATTGAGAAAAGTAAAGTCAAGAACCACAATTGTCACAACATGAGCATAGGGAGATTGGGCACTTCAAAAATGTCATGTTTGCCCTTAAAAATGAAAGAATTATATAACTTTTGATTGAATGGATCAATTTCTATTTTTTTCATAGTTCTCAGGTAAGGTAGAGGAATGCATATATGCAATAAAAATGAAATTGGGTTAAAGGTCAAGTTCACAAGTGACATTGAAAATTCATATCTCTGTTGAATTCAGTGGTAACAATTTGACGCAAATATAATGCAATCTTGGTTTAGTGTGCTTTAAAACTGTTGTGTCAAATTTGCATAAGGTCAAACGCCAAGGCCACATGTGAAAAAGTGGTAATTGTTGTGCTTCTACATTTCGTCTCATAAACAAACATGTTAAAAAAAACATAAATTCACATTCTTCCATGTCCAATGCTGGTCAGTAGGAAATTTGGCAATCATTTGACAAATGTTAATTGAGATATGGAACATTAAAATGTTTAATATCTCCCCAAAAAACTAAACATTTTGTAAGTTTAGACTGGCTCATCCAAATTGGGCCATGTCTGAATCTCATATAGTTTATGATCAGGTAAGTTTATATACAGTGTATATATATCAATATGAATGACCCTTGGTCAAACATCAAGGTCACAGTTGATTCCAATGTTTCAGAATTAAAGATATCAAAATGTAGGTTTTGAAAATTGATTGAAAATAAAGCATATTTGAACTTAAGGGTAATTTAAGGTCAAAGGTCAAGGTCAATATGAAAAAGTGAGATTTCACAGACACCAAAGACACTTAACTGGCTTAATTTCAATGGTAGAATGTTAAACTATACAGACCAAAATGTTGGTATTGAAAAGGGGTTTTGAAATATTACGTAGTATTTTATGTTTGGGGTAAATTATGGTGAAAGGAGTGCTTCATGTATTAGTACAAGAGCTAATGCCAAAGTTTTCTAGGGCACATAGGAGCCATGATGCTTTAGTAAAGGTGAAGCCCTGATAACTGTCAGTAGTAAGTAAGTAAGTAAAATTGTATTTCAAGTCTGATAATATCATCAACAATAAAACAGAAACGCACAGCGCTTGTGTCAAACAATAACAAATAAGAACAAGGAGTATTTACAAATGAAAGATGAATGAAATAAAACTATAAGGGTACATAAAAGGCAAGTGGCACATTGACACTCAGGTTGCCACTTAAGAACATAACTTTTAAAACCATTAAATCCAAAGCCTTAACGGTATCAGGATCTTGTTCCATAGCATAGTACCTTGGTAACGCAGTGAATGAAATCCATGTCTTGGAGTCTTATACATTGGGTGTCTTAGTATATTGAAATTTCTAAACTTGTATGTCATATCTTGTACTGTGAAAAATCTTTTGGCGTTGGTGGACATACGTTTTGCAAAATATATAAGTACACAAATCTTAGAGCACGTTTAAATAAATTTTCTTACTTCCACGCATATACTTCTTTACAATGATGGTATACAATGCTACAGTAACCTAAGTTTGATAAAATAAATGCATGTAGGATTTTGAACTTACATGGCAAAGTAAGTACCCTAGACAAACGAGATAATACATTGATTTGCTTAGATGCTTGGATAGATATATTCTCAATATGATTAGTAAAACTTAAATCATATTGTCAATGGTGACACCTAATAGTTTATTATTCTTAGTTGGATTCATTTTAATTCCATTCACAGTCAGTGTAAGATTTTCAGGTTTTCTACCAAGGATCATATATTGAAACCTTTCAGCATTAACTTTCATGTAGTTCTTTTTAAACCAGTCAGTGGCAAGTACACAAGCTCTTTCTAAATTAAATTGAACAACAGTAACATCATTATGACAAAAAGACAATGTATTATCATCAGCATAATTATATAACTGACAAAAATTTTGCAATAATGATATAAGATCATTTACGAAGAGGTTGAATAGTATGGGACCCATAAGACTACCTTGTGGGACACCTATATGAATATAAGACCATTCACTGTAACAGCCATTTAGCTTGACTCCTTATTTCTTGGAGGACAAATAACTACTTATAACTTTACATGAATTCATTAACACACCATATGCATTTAGTTAGCTAGCATCAAATTATGTGGTATTGAGTCAAAAGCTCTCGAAAGATCCATGGCTACTTGTGACACACATGGAGTTATAGTAAGTATTTAAATCTGTTTTTCAAGAAGTTATACTTATACAGTGTGTGTATATCTTCCTATATAAGGTCCATTAAGGTGGTCATTTTTAGTTTTAATAGTTTAATAGGGTTTGCCCTGCCTCATGTCCATCCTAGACAACTACCTTACAAGCACTGACTCATAGTGACTGACATCCTTATATATACTCTGGATGGAGTTGCGAAATTGCCTGGCCACAGTCACATATGCAAGAGGGCAACCAGTACACTGGGTCACTGACCTAGCTGAGGTCATCACACTACCCCCTCTTTTATAAAAAGGCATGTCCTCATGTCTTGCACAAAAACTACACCACAAAATAAAACTAATACATCAAGTAGGATAATTGAGGCAGCGAATAAGGTAGACATGGCATGAAATACAGTACATTCAATGTAACAACACAATGACTTGAAACATAAAAGCACATACAAGACATTGAACACAACACATCAATGCATAGTCCCTCCATCACATAATTGGCACCCGATATGGGACTCGAATCGGTTTGAATGCGCAAAAGGTACGAACACAACGCCCTGGGATCTGAAGGGAGTATCACTTTTAATTCTGTTGTAACTGAGATAGTCAGCCCCGCCAGCGGCTCCATATAGTGTTATGATGGCATGAAATGCATTAGTATGTTTTGGTAGGGCTAATAATATTTGCCAAAGGGACCAAATACACTCTAATCTGAACTTTTTATTGAGTGAATGATAATGTAACAATGATCCTGGATGCCTTCCTCATCTCGCGTGGGAGTAAAATTGTTGATGTAATCATTTTTACACATATAATAATTGCTTATCTTTCGGCAGATATGCAAACCAGCGATTGCCCATCCATCATCATTTTGATAGAATTTCGTAACTGAATCTAAAAATGTCAAAGCTTGGTCCCTCTATGTAATGAATATACACAACGCGAATAGAAAGGATACCAAGTCTTCTGAAATTACTGGAATTACATCCAGAAAATAACAAACTTGAATAAATGGGATTTCAATACCCTGATTGAGAAGATATTGTCAAGTTCCATAACTGATGCCATTAAGATGATGCATTTGGGATTCAATTCAATGACTTTGGCAGGTTGTGATATATATATATATATATACATATATATGTCCTAAGCTTGCTATGGTGATTGATGTGTTGGTTTGTCTCATTCGCCAAGATAAATGTTTGGGCAGTTTTCCGTGTCAGTGGCCAGGTCTTTCTTTTTCACTAGCTACAGCTGCTGCAAGTATGTGGTGATGCCAGTTTGCCCCATCGTATACAGATCCCAGGTAGCATTTGACATCTTACTGACATTGGCCCTGTGCGGGCGTGGTTGGGCCAACATGAGCAAACATAGGGCCAACATAGGGCCAACAACGGGTCAACATAGGGCCAACATCGGACCAACATGGGCCAACATCGGGTCAACATAGGGCCAACATCGGACCAACATGGGCCAACATAGGGCCAACATCAGCCAACACTGGACCAACGTCGGCCAACATTGGGCCAACATTGGGCCAACATTGGGCCAACATTGGGCCAACATCGGACCAACATTGGGCAACGTAGCATGTTATCAGGGATGGATTTTGATTCAAACTCTTTGTATGATGGCCTTCTAGATGCTCGGAAACCAATTTAAATCTGCATCCGAGATTGCATTTAAATTCGGCCTAATGTTGACCTGTCTAACTGATGACTGTGATGATGGGCCGAAATTTAGCCGAAGTGACAATTTATTAGGGATTGGATTGTATTTGTTTCTAAGCTTTTCATCTATGCTCTTCATATCATGATATGATCCATGAAATACCATTCCTCTTTTTTTTAATAAAAAATGGAAATCCATATTAGCAATAAGTCAAATCCCATCGTTCTAATTGACAAACATTTCTTTCCATTGATTATTAATTCATCTTTATCTTTTATTTACACTTATATCATAATCAATGTTTGCCATCCATATTATGTGTAGTCTATGGATCTTTTTGAGTCTACTATAAAGTTACTTGACTTGATAATTTTTTCTTTGTCTTCTTTTTATTATTATGGATTTGTAGCTGGAGCTTGATCTGTAAATTTGCTATGGTCACAGAGGAAAAGTATTGCATTTCTGCTAAATTTCTGTCCATTCCATGCTGCTCCATGGGAAATTATGACCAAAAACAATCTCCGAGCATTATCATACAGATAGCATTCCAAATCGTTCACGTTGACGCGAAGTTGGTTACGTCAAAACAATGCTGTACCGACGGTGGCCTATATAGACCAGTTTATGAAAATACCCTTATATTGGATGGTTATACAGCGAGTGTAAAAAATTGCTTAAACCATGTAATTGTATTACCAATTTATTTACAGACTTTTATTAATACTAATAAATGTGTATGTTCTCCCCAGATGAACCTTAACCTATTGGTTTGTGTGGCTCCTAATGAATACATGCCAGGAAGTACTACAAGGTTCAAGGTAGTTATATCATTAGGTTTTCTGTATAGGTATAACTTCAACCTATACCACGAACCTGTAAGCAAAATCTAAGTTTGGATGAAGTTGTCTTTAGAGTCCATGCTGGGTAAAATAATAAACCCAAGTCAGGGGGTTAAATTGTATTTTGACAGACTGTATACAATTCAACTGTGACTTGAATGACTTATGACCCCTGAGTGCCATTTTGACCAACAAATTCATGTTTTGCTGATGGTGGCTTGCATAAATTCACTAAGTTGTTAGTCAAAACATTTACTGGATAACGGGTTCGACATTTTGAGTAACCATTGCAATTTTTAGAAATTTTTGACCAGTTAGATATTGAAACATGCAGTGGCTAGATTGACTGATCAGCTGACCCCCTACAGCTCCTTTGATATTATCTAAGACCAAAAAATGAAGAAGTCCCCAGGTAGCATTCCAAATTGTTTCAACGTCGGTGCGATGTAAATACGATGTTGAAACAACAGTGCCCTATATGGAAACGATGCGGGGCCGATTTGGAATGCTATCTGGGTCGGTCTATTTATTAACTCTATCTTATCAATTACCTACTTCTTAGTCAAAACATATCATACTTAGAAAACATTGACACAAACAGAAACAGGGTCAAAAGGTCATAGCCAGCACCATATGAGAGAGTGGCCTATGAGACAAAATCATAATACTCACAATTACACTAAATTATACATTTTTGCTGTCCTTCGTGGAGTTTAACAAGAATATTCTTTTTCAAAAAAAGAATTTTGTGCCTTGTATACTTCATTCTTTACTCAGAATTTCACAAATTTATTTAAATTATTATTTAAATATAAATTCTACATATTGTTCTGAACAATTCAGTCTTTATTTGACAAAAATCAGGCCAATATTAGAAGAGCAGCAGCCTTTTAAAGTATATGAATGCATCCCCCTCCCTGCCTACGCTGCCTACGCTGGAGTTGCGAAGTTGCCTGGCCACAGTCACATATGCCAGAGGGCAACCAGTACACTGGGTCACTGACCTAGCAGAGGTCATCACACCACCCCCTCTTTTTATAAAAAAGGCATGTCCTCATGTTTTGCACAAAAACTACACAACAGTTGCAAAAACTAAAACTAATACATAAAGTAGGACAATTGAGGCAGCGATCAAGGTAGACATGGCATGAAATACAGTACATTCAATGTAACAACACAATGACTTGAAACATAAAAGCACATACAAGACATTGAACACAACACATCAATGCATAGTCCCTCCATCACAAATTGGTGCCCGATGTGGGACTCGAATCGGTTTGAATGCGCAAAACGTACAAACACAACGCTCTGGGATCTGAAGTGAGTATCACTTTTAATTCTGTTGGAACTGAGATAGTCAGCCCCACGGGCGGCTCCATATAGTGTTATGATGGCATGAAATGCATTAGTATGTTTTGGTTGGGCTAATAATATTTGCCAAAGGGACCAAATACACTCTAATCTGAACTTTTTATTGAGTAAATGATAATGTAACAATGATCCTGGATGCCTTCCTAATCTCGCGTGGGAGTAAAATTGTTGATGTAAGCAATCATTTTTACACATATAATATTTGCTTATCTTCCGGCAGATATGCAAACCAGCGATTGCCCATCCATCATCATTTTGATAGAATTTCGTAACTGAATCTAAAATGTCAAAGCTTGGTCCCTCTATGTAATGAATATACATGACTCGAATAGAAAGGATACCAAGTCTTCTGAATTTGCTGGAATTACATCCAGAAAATGACAAACTTGAATAAATGGGATTTCAATACCCTGATTGAGAAGATATTGTCAAGTTCCATAACTGATGCCATTAAGATGATGCCTTCAGGATTGATATCCTTCAATTCACTTTGGCAGGTTGTGATATATATATATATACATATATATGTACTAAGCTTGCTATGGTGATTGATGTGTTGGTTTGTCTCATTCGCCAAGATAAATGTTTGGGCAGTTTTCCGTGTCAGTGGCCAGGTCTTTCTTTTTCAATACCTACAGCTGCTGCAAGTATGTGGTGATGCCAGTTTGCCCCATCGTATACAGATCCCAGGTAGCATTTGAAAACTTACTCACGTCAGCCCTATGCGTTCGGCAACATCGGGCCAACATCAGGTCTACAGCGGGCCTACATCGGCCAACATCGGGCATACACTGGACCAACATCGGCCCAACATCGGACCAACATTGGGCCATTGGACCAACATCGGGCCAACTTTGGCGTAGCATGATATCAGGGATGGATTTTGATTCAAACTCTTTGATTTGATCCATGAAATACCATTGCTCTTTTTTCGATCTGTTATTTGCTATGGTCACAGAGAAACAGTATTGCATTTCTGCTAAATTCCTGTCCATTATCATACAGATAGCATTCCAAATTGTTCAGCGTTGACAAGACGTTGGCGACGTCAAAACGATGCTGTACCGACGGTGGCCTATATAGACCAGTTTATGCAAATACCCTGAAATTGGATGATCGTTTATAGCAGGCCTCAGATATGATTGCTGGATCTCTGATCTACGTGAATGGTTATACAGCGAGTGTAAAAAATTGCTTAAACCGTGTAATTGTACTACCAATAAATTACTCACGCATTTCAATACAATTATGTGAGCTACTTTGAAGTACTGATTTATTTACAGACTTTTATTAATACTAATAATTTGTGGTATAGGTTGAAGTTATACCTATACAGAAAACCTAATGATATGCCTACCCTTGAACCTGTAGGCAAAATCTAAGTTTGGATGAAGTTGTGTTTAGAGTCCATGCTGGGCAAAATAATAAACCCAAGTCAGGGGGTTGAATTGTATTTTGACAGACTATATACAATTCAACTGCGACCTGAATGAATTATGACCCCTTAGTGCCATTTTGACCAACAAATTCATGTTTTGCTGATAGTGGCTTGCATAAATTCACTCAGTTGTTAGTCAAAACAATATTTACTGGATAACAGATTCGACATTTTGAGTAACCATTTTGCAATTTTTAGACATTTTGACCAGTTAGATATTGAAACATGCAGTGGCTAGATTGACTGATCAGCTGACCCCCTACAGCTCCTTTAATATTATCTAAGAACAAAAAATGAAGAAGTCCCCAGGTAGCATTCCAAATCGTTTCAACGTCGGTGCGATGTCGGCGATCTAAATACGATGTTGTAACAACCGTGGCCTATATGGAAACGATGCTAGGCCGATTTGGAATGCTATCTGGGTCGGTCTATTTATTAACTCTATCTTATCAATTATCTACTTCTTAGTCAAAACATATCATACTAAGAAAACATTGACTAAGGCAGACTAACTGCACTGTCAAATGGCTTGACTAACACAAAGAAAAACAGGGTCAAAAGGTCATAGCCAGCACCATATGAGAGAGTGGCCTATGAGACAAAATCATAATACTCGCAATTACCTGAAATCATACTATTTTTGCCGTCCTTCGTGGAGTTTAAAAAGGTAGGTCCTAGCTTGTAAACAGTCTTGAGTCTTGTAATGCAATTTGTTTGAGGATGTTTTGTGTAAACACCTCTTACTCTTCCGTGTTTATATTGCCTTTGATGCCAGATTAGGCATTAGAAGTTGGTGCAGTGTGGGTAAATAAACCAGTTGACAATCACCCGTAGCTGAAAGCTTGACAGGAGTCAATATATAACATCATAGCCCTTCTACTCCAAATACAAGCTTGGTTAGTGAAATGGCAGAAGTGGTGGTGGTGGATTAGGGCTTTACGTCCTGTATTTCTGCACCTGATGGGCTAATTAGGACAGGCAGGGACCATGGCAATGAGACAAAGGATGAAACAGCCATCCAACATAGGCTCGACCGGGAATTGAACCCGGGACCCAGTGGTTGGAAGCCCAGAGCGCTACCTCTGAGCTAGGCCCCCCACCCTTTGTGAAATGGTAGTAAAGACAATGCTACTTTCCATTTGGAGAGTATTGACTCAAACTGACTACTTTTCACACACATGAGATTTATGGAAGTATTGATGTAATATTAGCTCGTTGTTTGTGCATAATTATGTATTAGTTAACTCCCGACTATTAGGGATATAACTGACTTATACTCCATTAGGCATATTTACTGATCTGTTGATTGCTTTGTTTTAATGCATTTATTACGCATAACAGTTCAGTTTGCACTCAGCAGGGAGTTAAATAACATTTTCGTGGGCTATATCCGAAAAAGAACAATAGAAAAGGTCACGTGGTGGAGTATAACTCCTGTTATTGTTGTTTTCAGTTGTGGTTACTTATTGTTAGCTCTAGTTAGGGTACTCCATATACATGATATACAGATGAATATCTATATCATATTCTTGCAAATTTTGAGACCACCTAATATGGCTGGTGTTTAATTGCATTTGTTTTTTAAGTGATCATGGTGATGTGGTTATGGTGATGTGATTTCTTCATTTATGAGTACTATGCTATGATAAAAAAGACACGTTTTTGAGGATTCACCCTACTTGTTCCACTCGTTTTAGAAGCCATATAGACTTTACAAATTCGATGATATTAAAAATTGAAAAATTATGAAATGCTTCCGTGGACTTCATAAGAAGATTTATTCACATAAAACAACCTTGCAAGTTGCAAGTCAGTTAACGAAACACTAAACAATGCAAAAACGATACCAATGCCATTTTCATAAACTGGTAACCTCACAACATGGAAAATTTCACTCAAAGCTTATTTGTTATAGATGATAATAACGTCATTTTCTCTAATCATACACGAGTGGTCAATACATGGTCATTTAAGATAAAAGGAATTTACCCATTGGTTCGTAACGTTCTGCAGAAGGTCAGCCCAATGTAGGACAGGATGCAGAATTGAAGATATAAAATAATACAAAAGTAGTCGGTGATTGTATGAACATAGAGAAGAGTTACATGCAATTGAGATTCTGTTGGATGAACACGGAATGCTGTCATAGACCAGGATGATCACATCTGTGCGATATTAATCCCAACAATGGCATTAAATTGTCAAGTAAATCCGAGAACTGCAATGAGTCTAAGATAAAGGCACACTTTATGAGTCTCTTGTAGCTCTGTTTCAAATGCAGCTTCCATTTGTCTTGGACTTGTGGCTAGATTTCCTCACAGACATTTGGTAAGTTTCACCACGATGATCAGTTATGAGAGATGTGTGAGTTGTGTCGGCGTTAGGATGACCAGTTTTGTACTTGTCACAACATAAGCAAAACATCTTTCGGTAGCCATACTGGACTTCGCGCATGCGCACAGCGTATATGATGGGGTCAAGGATGGCGTTCAGGAGCAACAGATCCAAAAGGTACTGATCCGCTCTGTAGAGGGCTTGCGCTATCTGCCGTACCTTAGCCTCATCAATTTTCACCTGTATGATCAAAACAATCTGGAAAATGCAGGTAGGTAACCAACAAAGGACGAATGTACCCAAGATCAAAAGAGTGGTGAAGACAGCTTTCTTGTTGCGGCTCATTTCCTGCCCAACAGGGCCCACGTACTGGTGTCGTTGCTTTACAGCCATCAACATGCGAACATAGGTGAAGATCATGACAAACAGACAAACAAGTGCTGTGACAAACAGCGGGTACTCCTCCTGGTACTTGGTGAGGTAAACAAACTCACAGTAGTTGTACAAGTGCTTGTAACGAAGGAACTTCGGATAAGCAGACATGAAATCACTGAAGCCACAAATGAGAGCCAAGGCCCAGAGGAAGATAATAAGGCCCCTGGCTCGCTTGGGGTTCATGAGGGTGGGGTAGTGGAGGGGTCTGAGGATGGCAAGGTAGTGGTCGATGGCCATTCCCATCAGGTTGAGCAGTGTGATGCACAGGGACGTTGTATTGAGAGCCTTGATTACGATGAATGCACAGCGAGTGACCAACCGGAATGTCCGAGGGCCCTCACCAATTCCACGTGTTGGATTCAGCACCTGATTAACGAGATGCACTGTTACCGATACTCCGATGAAAATGTCAGAAACCGCAAGGCTTACGATGAATCGATAATGAGAGGTGAGAGTTCTTCGTGTTTTCAACACAGCCAGGATGGACAGAAAGTTCAAGGATATGGCCAAGAATCCCAGGATCAAAGCTGCCACTTGGTGTGGCTCAGTCAGTAAATACTTGACTCTCTCATACACACTTATATTTTCAGTCCAGACATATCCACCAGTGGAATTATCTGTCACTGTCTCATTGCCTACAACAAGGAAAACATCCTTGTTGGAGTGTGTCATTTTGAGACAGATAATCCGTACGGTGTCCCTGGTGTCCTGAATTCAATTTCTGATACTTCAAGATTTCATTCACGAACTTCTGTCATCCATCTTCGATTCGAGTCTGAAACGACAAAATGAATACTATTATACATTAAGTGAAGCTGACAAGAGCGTACACACAAAATAAATAGGAAAAACCTTGCGTAATCCAATAATAAGTTTCAGGAATATAGAAACTCTTTCTGAGAACATAAATTTCAATACATGAGTTTATTCATGCCAGTCTTCAACATGGTGATAAGGTTTTCCCCATGATTACACAAAACACTTTGGAGCACTACAGGTTTATTATAAAACCAAAAGAACCCTCTCTTCAGCAGAAGAAAACCTCCCAAAAGAAGACAATTTGTAACACTTCACACCCAGATAGCATTCCAAATCGGGCCAGCATCGTTTCTATATCGGCCGCAGTCGGTACTACATCGTTTCAACATCGCCAACATCGCGAAGACATTGATACATAACTCCGGACAGCTGGATTTGACATGAACCTACCTATGTGGTCTTCTGGTGACGTGGTCAGCCATTTGAGGGGATTTACCCAGGATGACATAAATTTATTGCCCATAGGATAAATACCGTTCGTTTGTTGAATACAGACCTAATGATGGGGACAACTGGACGCCAAACTGAAATGTACCTCCTTATTCCTGAGGAAATACTGTGTAATCTGCAGCAGCTGCTTTCTGTCTGAAGTCTCTCTCATTTTTCCTCACATTGTCCATGCAGAGCAGGTCCTCAAATTGCCACAAAGGTGTCTCCCCGTCTGCAATGCATCATGTGCAGCTTGCAGGCAACTGATATATGGTTCACAGGCTTTTGACTTCTCTTTTCATCCTATTGCAAGGATCTTACCATGAATACCTCTCCAGGCTTTAGCATCTGTGCACATCCATAGTGCCATCTTCCTCAATCTGTAAATCACTGCATCTTTTGTACTTCCAAGGTGTACTGCATTCGGAATACATAGCTGCTTTAGTTTCCTACCTTAAATTTACGAGGAAAGACCACTCAGACTCTTATGACGTCAACAGAAAGTTGAGTGTAACCTGGGACGCTGTCTTCTCTTCCAAAATTAATGTGTTTTTTTTTGTCTTTTTAAAGCATAGTCTCAGAGAGAGATATTAATGACTTCTACACGTATCAACTCACTTCAAATGAATAAATGGAAGATATTAAGCTGACAAAAATGAGCACTCGAGAATAATTAAATGTCATCAGAAGATGAAGAAAACGCCGCTTAAGGAAGATTATTGCAGGAGAGGAAGACGCTTCTTGTACATTATTACGCCGAGCATTATTAATTCCCAGGGATGGATTCTATTGATCAGCATCACGCACCAATGTCCCCTGGCATAATGTTACTGCTCGTTTTGGGGTAACACATGATAAGGGTAGGAAGGAGCAACTTTTCCATAGGATCTGGTTCTTGGTGGAGATGATTGGACTCCTAGAAAAGGTCACCTGTGTCTGGTTTCTCAACTTGTTAGGTCGGCCAGAACTGGCAGGTCGTCAGGAGACAATCACCTGACCTGAATGCCCTTGAGAGACTCTCCAGTATATCAGTATGCCCAGCCAGAGAGAGTCTCCAATATCGCCTACTTTCACTGATAATGCGTCTTATTAGTCCCAGTCTCATGTTGCATGATGCTACTTATTATCTTCTCATCCTTCTCCCTCCTTTCAAAAGAATGTGTCCCTAGAGGTGTCTTGAGGTAAAAGCAAATAAACCAACATTCAGAATCTTCTGGTAAGCAGGATAACTTCATGCCAAAATATCACTGCGCTGAAGCATCAGTTTATAATTTTACTTAGGTATTAGAACCATTTGATAGTGTCTAAAAATGACTGACTTCTATATGTAGCCTTTTTGACTAACAAGTAAGTCAGCTTTATTTAAGGCAGCCTCTAGTCGTATGTCATGCAAAGTGACATGTTTTTTGTTGTTGTTATACTCTGAATTTAGCCATTATGACTAATGTCATACATGAAACTGATAAATTTGACAGCCAAAAACTGCTGTGAAGTTAGTGACTCTAGTTCAGTCACATTTCTATAAGTTAGAGATAAGTTGCCGAGCCGAAAGTATTGTATGGAAAACATTCTGCCTAAGATCTTGGTTGCTATTGTAACCGCACATGCTTTTATTACTGCTGCATATTTTAGTAGCAAGTAAGTAATTAAGTTCTTCAAAGGATGCCCCACAATAGATATAGATAGGGGAAGTGCAGCCGTCTAAGGAAACTTCTTACTGATGACAGAAACATAGTTACAATATGGACAACTCATTTAGCTTATAGGCCTATGTGATATATCATATTTGTGATATTAGAACTAGACAAAAGGGTCACCAAATCAAAATATTTGTTTGATAGCTTAACGAGCCTCAGCATGGTTTATCTACCAGTATTGTACAGTGTATGGAGAAAATGTTAAAGTTATGAACTGGCCCAAGCAACCCGTGTTTGATAAATTCCTATTAGTAAATTGGAAGCTGTGGCATCCGTCTCGTTTTATCTCCTTACCCCTGCTCCTCAAAGAGATTGAATGACCATTCGACTATTCAAAGAGACTGTCCCAAAGCACATTCACAAGAAAGTGATCAGTGTCCAGACACTATGGAGCGATATCACCTCAACAGTCGTTTATACAAAAGTAAAGTAGAAGCAGGCCATTGAAGTCTAATTGGAAGGAGACGTAGACATGAGTGAAGTGAGCCTCCTTGTGTGATGCCTCATAGATGTGACGAGAAGATTCTTGTGAGTTCAATCACGGTACAGTGGAGGTGATTACCTTCAGAAAACGAATTCCAAAACCTCAGGCAATATATGTATTAAAGGTACTTAACAAGGAATGTAAACCAGTTTTTAGCTGTATCGGCATATTACCAAACAAGATTTGTAAGAACTGTTAAATATCACTATGTCAATAGTGTCAAATATGGTTTAAACTCTTTACACAGCCAAGGTGTTTTATTATGAAATTCTGTACCAACGGTGATAAAAACGTATGTGTTAAAAATGCATTTAAAGATGATATAACATGATTGGCAGGCACCAATTTTAGCTGTGGATATTGCTTAAATTCCATTTTAAGAATATGATTTTATTACCTTTTTTATGATTTTATACAATTTTATGATTTTACCCCATGTTTTAGTGTCGTCTCTCATGGTATATACCTTTTCTTATTTGTCATGTCGGTGAAAAGCATTGGTGCTTTATTTGTCTGTGTTCTGTACATATATCCGATTTAAATAAATCTTATAAATCTTATCTTAAATTATCTTAATCTTTATCTAATCTTATCTTATCTTATCTTATCTTATCTTATCTTATCTTATCTTATCTTATCTAATATTATCTTATCTTAACTTATCTTATCTTATCTTAATCTTTATCTTATCTTATCTTATCTTATCTTATCTAATATTATCTAATATTATCTTATCTTATCTTATCTTAATCTTAAATTATCTTAATCTTTATCTTATCTTATCTTATCTTATCTTATCTTGTCTTGTCTTGTCTTGTCTTGTCTTGTCTTATGCCAGCTAAGTTTTAACCATCATTTACTTTTTTATTAAGCACATGATAATTTTAAGACTAAATATGTGACTAATATAAGCTACAACACCACTGGACCAAGAAATGATTTTCATCAGCTCCAAATCCACATATACTGGGCATACATATTGAAACTTGTGACATTGATTTTATGGCAGTTCAATATTGTGAATTTATTTTTCATATTGGGCCCCTTTAGCATTTGTAAATTGATCTTGGTTGGGTGTCAATTCCTTCCAGCTTTCAGTGATTACCTCTTTCTGGCTTTACGGGCATTGGTTTGCACAGATGCCCATTCACTGTAGTCCAGAGGTTGAGGTCTGGAATTTGCAGAGGCCACACATCTCCTGATCGGAATGATGCCAACTTTTCTCTCACATTATTTCCTTCAGAATATGGATACTGTACTATAAACGCCATTGTTGACCTTTAAAGTTGCACTGTCTGTCAAATTTAAAATTTTCCAAGAAGCTATCAAACAGTTGAAAATTACCTTTATTAATCAAGGCACACTAAATTTGTGTGAATTAATGATTTTATAAGACATTAATTACTTATAAATAGATTATACATTGAGAGAAAATCCAGACCAAAACATTGGAAACACAATGGAAATGACATCATCACCATTGTTCAGTATTGTGACGTCATCACTGGGTTTGTTTACATATTGGGTTTTTGATGGCATTAAAAACTAATATTTATATTATTTATTGTAAATTAAAACTAAATTGTTGTGCAAAATTGGGTATGTAATGGTGAAAAATATCATGAGACAAGAAGGCAGTATTGATTTATATCATTATTTTCATGTGCAAATTTGATGGACAGTGCACCTTTAAATCAGATGGAGTATACTCTTACTGGAGGTATCACCTGACCATCAAAACAATGAGTATCAACATCCTCACAGTTGCAGGGCTCCATCCAATCTATTTTTGGAAGATTAATTGTGAAAATATTCTCATCTGTGAATGATTTAGTCCAGTGCCACATGTTTGATGTTATTCAGTAATGCATTGGCTTTCTACATCTGGCTTGCTTTTGCATTTTAGTTCGGTACTGCCTTTTATTTCTTTACCACGTCCTCCTCTCTCAATGCACTGTATGACGATGTGGACTATTTTTAAATCCTAGGACATGTACCCAACAAACACCAAATTTTTTTTATCAAAATTTAAAAAAAAGTCTTCTGGTAGTTTGCTGGAAACATTGCAAGGAAGCCCGAGTGAAACAATGTTATGAAATGGTATTTTTTTATGGTTCATGGAAGAATTCCGAAAAGAGTACCATATCAGAACGTTTTCCTGTCGTCCTGTGTTCGTTGGGTAGAATCATATCATTGTTTTCCCTAACCAAGATAGCATTCCAAATTGGCCCAGCATCGTTTCCATATAGGCCACTGTCGTTACAACATCGTATTAGCATCGCCGACATCACGCCAACGTTGAAACGATTTGGAAAGCTATCTATTTTTGATATTGCATACAGCCTGTCTTGTAACTTTTGCTGCCTCAAAATGTCTGGGTATCTATCCGACATTATAGTGACTATGTGTAAAGTAGCAAATACTGTCCTAAAATATTTCAGAGACACAGTACTCTTTTACTACTGTTAAGCAATAAAAATGAAGTCTAATTAGCACATTTTTAGCTCCTTTAATTGTCAAGCTTTTGTTGGTGCGCCCTGTACATGCATATGGATGAATATCATTTTATGTTTACGTATAAAACACTATCCAAATAGGTTCTTTACAATATGGGCATGCCCTAATAAACAGTAGTGCTGTATTGCTGCCTATTTCTAAAAGCGTCTTTAGGATTTAGAGGTCATCTGAAGGTCCAAAATGCTTGAGTCTTAAGTGCTGCAATCCAAACTGCATTAAACCGGAAGTGGCTTGAAGTATGCCCTCCAAACCCTGATAAGGTCAAATACACTGGCGCTTAAAGCTAAATTAATTCTAGGGCTTAGGAGAGAGAAGCCCTATGACTTCCGGAGGACTAGCGCTACATGCATTTTGCTAGATTAGTTGAGGTCAACTCAAGGTCACAACCCTTGTTTTCATTCCGATGAATGCCCAGTAAGCCGGGTATTTACAGATGACCTTTCTCCTTTCTAAATGCCCTGGACTCGTCAGTGCTCTAAGATTGCTGAAACAAGTGGGCAATGAAGGCTTCCGAGGGCTTCAGCAAACTGCCCACCCATGCACTGAGTTGCACATAGCCGTGAAACTGCTGGGTATACCTATGTGGCACTCTAAAAGTGTGTAATCTGTACTTGGTTGTATAAAATGTATGTCGTATATGGTAAGGGGTGGGGATAAATAAATAATTAATATGCAATACATGGTATTACATCATGTACCAATCGAAAAGGTCATTGGTCGAAAGTTAATGGCAAATGGAAAATTTTGAGTAGGTATACCATATGATTACCTGATGCAGTTTCCACAAACTTGCGCTTAGAGCATATCATTTGCCCTACCAAAAGATAAGATACTGGTGTGAATTGCCCCCTGAGTATATATATACCGATTTGTTACATTTGATGTAGTGTTTCATAACCTTTCTATACAACTTCAAAGGAAAACAACTAATGGAAGTATAACTTCTTTAAAGATTATAGTCATTAATGTTTCCATATTCATGGATAATAGACCTGGTTGGAAGTCTTTAGTTTTTTTTTTAAATAATTTTACTTTCAAAGTTTATCAAACTCCTAGACAGACAACGCATTAATTTCAACTTTAAAAACACATTATACTTTTTATATCTATGACTCACGATGTTACTTTTATGAACAATTTGAAATTTGCATGTAGCCTTTAGATATTATTACACATGTATGTACTTTAATATTCTCTGATGCATGCTACAATAACACTATCATTACTTAGATCAAAGAAAACTGTATTATTTATTATGGTCTGTAATATGTTGCATGAAAAAATATGAAGAAAGATCAGTTGATGACCTTGAAAGGTCATTCTCCGTTACTCAGAAACATAGTCAATCAGCAAAGAGCTGTTGTCTTTGACTGACAAATTGAATGATTTATGGCATGCTTAAAAACTTCTCTGAACAGCATGGAAGTATTTTTGTGTGTTCCAAGAAGTTGGATTGTGGTAGATGTGCGCTAGTAATAACTACACAAACGAAACCAGGTAAAATCTGTAGTTTTAACATCACTGATACGTGCTTACATGGAGACAAGTCTACTCTTGTCTCCATGACATTACAGCCGAACTCATGAACTTGGAAACTGAACTCCAGATTACTTCAAGTGAATCCTGGACACCCATTGGTTTAGGGACAGCCAATGATCGCCAATGAGAGTCCTAGATTCCATGACGTCCTCTGGAGTTTAGTACCCAAGTGTATGAAATCTGTTGTAATGTATACAATTTATTACATAATTTGTACGCTGAAATTAGTTAGCCCATGAACATGCTTACATGGTGCAGGATGCCACCTCTAAGGCAATTTTTTGCCGCTATCAAGGTGCCAACCTGAATGGTTCAGAGAGATCCAATCAAGTTGCGACTATATAATTATTATTGACTGTTCAATACTGGAGCATGACCTTAATAGTGGCATGGTGTGATCCTTTATGAGATTCACATGGTGTCATTTCGAAGCATTTTGAGATCTATATTTTATTGGTTGGCCACTATGTTATTGCCCATATTAAGATGAGTATTCATCTTGGAATGGAATTTCATAATATTGAAGATATCCGTTGTACCGCAGATTCCATAGACTTGGAAACTCGATTCCGGATGACATCAAGTGAATCCAGGACTCCTATCGGCTAAAGCAGTCCTTCAACAAATGAGATTCCTGGATTCACATGGCGTTTTCTGGTGATTAGCTTCCAAGTCTATGAAATCAGCTGTACCGTGGCACCTCGCCGTTTTGACCTTGTTGTTAATTTATACTACAATAACATTGGCAGTTGGTCTTAATTGCAGGCCCAGTTTGTAGCAAGTCCCATCAGGGTGTGGTCAGATGATGATAGGTATGGTTGGCATCAATACAACGTAAAAAGGTACAAGGTACGATTGACCGTGTGTTTATAAATCCATTCGAAACTTTGTCTAAATTATGCCAGACAAGTCAAATTGTCAACTGAATGATATTGTTAAAATTCTAACAGATTGCATTTTTTTATCTATAATACTAATAAAGATTTATTGGGAATATTTGCTCCAAAGCAATGTAGTCAGTCTGACTGGTTAATTGTCCTCTCTTCTGAAAAAAATAAATTATAAATGACAGACAGTCTGGTCTCTTAAGGGGCGTTCGCTGTCATGGAATGGCATGACGAGTGAGCGCGGATGACCAAAAATTTTTACTCTTGCTTATCCTTGTTCATGCATGGTCCCGCTAAACAAAATTTTTTTAAACATTTTAAAAACTTTGGCAGACGTTCTACGAGTGAATAAATGGTTTACATTATTTACAGGAATTGCTCGGGAGTCACTCAGCGAGCCTTCTACGTACGTTCTGCATACGTCCGTGGCCAATCGCAGCCACTTGTGCTAAATCACGGGTACACAGGGGAAGCTGTCCAGCCATGGATACTAGCCATCCACTCTTGTCTGCTTGTTAACACTTGTACAGGTAGTGCAGGCTCGGCACCATGCCCTCCTTGCCCATCCATAGCCCTCTCCTCACCCAGTCAAGAAGTGAGCTCATGTCATGGTCACTGTGACCACACCAGACTATCATCGTATGATGTAACACATAACAACATCACAGTGAAATCATAATGAGATCATGTGTTGATCTCACTGCTGTGAGTTCAATGTGAGCTGCCTGTGAGGTCAGCTGTATGACCCACCACAGATGGCATTGCAAGCCCATTGATAACAGGCTAGCTAATAACAGAAACTATAAATATAATCATCATCAGGAGAAGTGGCATCCATGGTGTAATGGTTAGCATGCCTTCTTTATGTGTGGGTTCAATTCTAACTTTTAGAACTTTGAAAAAAAATTGTACCTTAGTTTTTAAATATCTGATAACAAATAACTCATGCCAAATATAGGTTGATCTTTTTAATTTAATACCACTTCTATAAGTAACTGTCATCACTTAATGATTGATGCAGCACCAAGCAAGACATCCAGAGTGTTCCACTGCACCAATCAACCAATATATATATATATATATATATAAATGAATTACATTGTAATGTTGTAGGATTTAATAAAAGTGGCTTTACTATTCTAACTAATACATTTTTTTTCATTATACCAGGACGAGGTTAGCTAGTTTCGATGGCTGGTGTAATGGTTGGGGTGTAGGACTATTAGGCTAAGGTTAGCTAGCAAGGACTGGTAGGTAGGTTGTAGGTTCAAACCTGGCTTGGGGCAATCATGAATTATGAAAGTTGTTCTCAGAGTTTTTCTGTTTTAGTTAACATTAGTTGTAACAAGGTTACACAGCTTAATTGCTCAGAGCTACCATGGGATAGGATTGTTGCAGAAACATGATCACACATGATCAGCTCACAGTTAGCTCACAGAGAGGTCATACTGTGACCTCACAGTGTGAATTCACTGTGAGACACCTGTGGGGCAACAGTTTTAGCTCACAGTGACCTCATCAGGTGAGCTCTCTGTGAAGGTTCTGTGACCTCACAGTGAGCTCTCTGTGGGGTCAAATTCTTGACTGGGCATTCACTCTTGAACCACTTGCTTGAGCGATCTATGAGCGATCTACGAGTGCCTCACGGATGCCTCACGGATGCCTCATGGATGCCTCAAGATGCCTCACGGATGCTTCACGGATGCTTCACGGATGTTTGGCAATGGATGTTCGCCAAGCAGTCTATGGAAGTTTGCCTAGCGGTCCACGGACATACTTGGAACGCTCGTCGAAAGAATTTGTATATGATTAACAGAGACACAAGTCAGCACAAATAGCCCATTTTTTACGTCCATGGTTACTTGTATGTCTTATACACATACTCTTATACTGACGGTTGTCATCTGCCTTAAATATTCGAACTTCACATGGGTGGTGGCTGGATAAGGGCTTTACATCCTGTATTCTGCACTTGATGGGCTAATAAGGACAGGCAGGGACCACGGCAATGAGATGATGGATGAAAGAGCCATACAACTTAGGCTCAACCGGGAATTGAACCCGGGCCCAGTGGTTGGAAGCCCCGTACGCTACCACAGAACTAGACCCCCACCACCCAGACCCCATGTGGTATTCCAAGGAAGTAAAACAACTTGTTGACGAATTTCAACGAGTGAATTGGCTGGTGGATATGAAAAACTCTTTAGAAATATAACCTTTTAATTTTTGGTGGGATCTTTATCTGATTTTCTGGATAGACTCCACACCAAATATTCATGAGAGGGATATCCAAGCTGGGAGTCCCCATCATCACCTCGTACTAAGAGCCACAATCCCAGAATGTGCAGCTGCACTTCAGATGTCACATGACTGCTGGCAGATGAGGCATGCACTTGACTTCCACAAATGCAGATGTTTTGGTTTCAGATAGCTACTTTATTTGGTATGACTGGATAATACATTCATTTCTTTAATTTCAAAGTTAGGAATTGATATTGTATAGAAAATGCAAAAATGGGGTCGATATTAGACCAACGTTGGACCAACGTCGGCCTATATGTTGAGCTGACGTTGAACCGACATTAAGCCGACCTAGCATATTATCTGGGCCCAAGTGTGCGTGTATAAAAAGCTGTGTGAGGTTATTCAGTATAACTAACCATTGCACATTATTTTCGCAATTTCATATTGATGTTAAAGGGCAGAAATGTTAATAGATATTAATAAACCATTTCAGTTGCTTGGGATACTGTGTTGTGTTACTGGCGTGCTCTTAAATCCTAGCAATATTTCTGACAACGTCTAACTATGCTATATTCATTGCTGTTAAATGATCAGTACCATAGATGGATGCAGAAGTGAACAAAAAAGAAGCATACTGGAAAGTTAACTAATCCCTACACTGTGTGGTGTATGGAGTATAATGTATACCTAAGTGCATCACCGTAACATTAGCTAGCTTTGTGCAAATTATTTTTTGTTCCAGTTGAGCATGAACAAGCAATGCCATCTGGGATCATTGTCCAAGTATTCTCATAAATGCTCAATTGCTTAGGATATGAAGCCAGGGAAATATTTTACATTGCATGGAAAAATTCATTATTTTTTATGGCCTGGCCACAGCGATTTAGTGAAATGCAATTCACTTAAATGAATCTCGAGCTTAATGAGAAGTGTGGGTGGAATGAGGTTTCACGCCCGGTATTTTTGCACTATGTGGGCTAATCAAGACAGTCTTGAGTCTTCAATGTATCTGGGAATTCTGTGAAATGTCATGAAAACATTAAACTGTCAACCACCTATCTCGCTATCTACTTGTGCTCATAATTGCCTTAGAAGCTCGTGTAGGTCATGAACACACACTCCTGGCACTCCTTGTGACAAAATGAGCTGGCCCAGTTCCTGTTAAAGTAAAGATCAGTAGCTTTCTTTTTTAAATGTAGACAAGAATAAAAGATTACACTTGGCGTTCTTATTGTAGAGTTTAAACTTCTTAAGTAGACCCAGCATAAATTCACATTCCCAATCCCTCTGGGATAATGACCCAACAAGGGCCAGAGATGGATACCACCTTGTGCAGCTTGTGCCTTAACCCTATTCCCAAGAAGGGCTCCCAGTTGGCAAGCTGAGGCAAAAGTTGGCAGGATAAACCTATCAATCTCCAGGCAAGTATCTGAATTGTGTCAGGCAACAATGTCTGGTCCCAGGCTTTGCTGGCTTTTCAGTAAGTAAGGCCAGCTTACAAAGACAGCCAGAGAATTAGAAAAATGTTATTGGCAACACCTCTACGCACTGACACAAGAGAAAGGCTCGGCTGCGCAGCTTTAAAAGCCCTAATTATTTCACCCTTCTCAGGAGCATCAATATCGCCACCATTTGCACACAAGCAGTCAGCTGTCAAATACTAAAATTCAATCAAATTCATTTTGTAAAGTGTTTATAATGAACGACTTGGTCCAAAGGACTCCAAATTACTTAAAAGCTTCAAATGAAAATTGTCGATTTCATTCCCATTGCTTGTCAAGTCCATGAACAGTTGCTCCTCCTGTCAATATAAAGTTGGACACTTGGGTCACAATATAGAAGTCATTTTTATCATTCACAATATTAGTTCTTAAAAACCTGAAAACAAATTGATTTTATCGTTGTATCAAAACCATCAATAACACTGTCACCATCTCAAATATCAATTAGTGCTGAAATATCATGGATTAAATCATAGGTCTCATGTTTTCTTTTTAATGTGAGATCTAGTAGTTCATCACAGCATTTGCCAAAGTGGTCAAAGTGGTCAGCAGGGTGTTGAAAATATAAGGCAGAACTTGTAATGGATGGAGCGCTCTAGTTTCTAGATTATATTTCTCCTCTCATGCTAGCATCTTCATGGAGATCCAGAGTACGCTGTGATAAATGACCCAAAGCTTGGGTTCCAACACAGGCGCCGTCCAGCTGTTGTACATGTGAAAAAAAAATAATAATTTATTCTCTATCTTGATGATAGCCCCCTGCTGGAGGGCGCCTGTGGTTCCAAGCTCAGATTAATTGTTCACATGTCTAGGGATTCTGTTAAATTTAGTTTAGTGCCTTTTTCAAACTGTTTAATGAAACTGTTTAATAAGCTCGCATAATAGTCTGTAATAACACATGAGTGGGTCGTAATTAAAGATAAAATTGCCCCAAACTTTTTTAGTTAGTTTAGAAGACTTTCAATTATAGTTTTCCTATAACCGTTGGAAGTGTGAAATTTAATCTGCCTACCCCAGGATTCAGCATTTTGTCTCACTTGGCAGTGATTAAAAGGTTTATTGCGGCTAAATGACAGGGGTTTAATTTAATATCAGACTTTTCAAATTACACGACGGTATAATTATAGCTCCGTTCATTAAGGCAGCAATACTTAATATCCCTTCAATCAATTTGAAGGTGGCCGCCTTTATCTTTTGCGCCCCACAAACAAATCTCGTTTGAAGATTCCACGCCACGTGATGTTAACACCACCGACCAATCCGAAGAGAGCAAGGCTGTCACACGACTGAAGAACATGGAGTTCAAAGGGCGCGCCAAAGACTCTTTCGTTTCCAGCCGATAGACATTCCACAACTCAACTTGAATTTTGCCCAAATAAATCTGGAAGTTATTGTCATAATGTCTATCTTTAGCATTTGTGTTATGATACTATGTTTAGTGATGGCTATAGTTACTGCTTTCTGATGTAATGGTTATTAATAGAAATTACAGCTAAGCATGTGACTTGATGCAGGCCAGTGTGTCATGAGGCCTTAATAGTGTGTAAATAGAATAGGCAGGCCAGACAGTGGCCACCAGCAGACTTGTAAACAGAAGTGTTGTGCAGACTGGCATAAGATGTGACTTAGAATATCTCTCAAATGTCAAAAGAGATAAAAGGTATGTTTACTCAATTGTTATTTCATAAGATTCATTAATACTGAGAACTGTTGTGCACTGCTATGTTGCGTTTCGTGACTATATTATTTGACAATATTAAGATATATTTGTTTAATGATAATAAAACATTTTAATTTAACAATGATTGTCGAGTCTTCAATCAGAGGAACCGATCCCGTCACATTATCTTGTGAGAGTAATTGACATTCTTTCGATGCAACAACCCATTAGGCAGTCAGACAAAACACTCTTCTTTTATGCATGCCGTATTGGCTTTTTGCACTTTAAATTTTGCCCGTCATTCCATGTAGATATCTATGCCATTTATTTCTGATTTCACCTAAAGCCAGACTTTTAGTGAATTACAACAAATACCTCTTTCACATTTTCTTTACATGTTTGCCATAACTGAAATCAGTCCGTATTCATCATCTTGCTCGAGTACTGTATCTTACTACTGGTGGGTGTTTGATATATATATATATATATGTTTATTAATACACTTCCACTTGAAGTAAAAGGTATATTACATTAAATGAATACCAATTTGTATAGCTAATTACAATAATATAAAATGAATAGAAATATAAGTGTCATTTTGAACAGAGAAAGTCCATGAAATCATTTTGCTCCTCATCATTAAGCAAGTCACACATATTGTCCTTCATTTCTTTAATTACTTGTATGATGCTAGTATCCTCATCAGTCAAATGGTAGAGAGTATTGCGAAATGTTTTGATACTCATCACTTCCTCACTCCCTATTTGCAGCTTTTGGGATATCAAGTACAGGTTACGTGCCGTAATGCTTGTAGGTGATGATACAACATGTTTGGCCAGAAATTTTACCTTTTATCACTCATTTGCATAGCTCGTAACATGCCCACGAATCTAGTAAAAACTTGTTCCAACACATAGATCTAAACACCCTTCGCACGCATAGCTGATCCACGTATCTCTTACAGCAAATTTCACAGAACTGGAAACTAAACTCCAGAGGACGTCATGTGAATTGAGGGCTACCAATGGATAAGGTGCACCTATAACTAATGAGTCCTGCCCTGCATTCACATGTTTAGACATGCTTGTTCAGTGACATCAACGAAAATAGTACCTCCTGCAGTTGAAATATCGCCTCAAGTTGCCCCAATTCATCACGTTTGTATGCTTTTGGCAAAAGAAACTATGTCCATCATTTTTGCAGTGAATGGCTTCTTAAAAACAAAAATACTGTGCATAGGAATAGCACTATTTTGTATGCATACGACATGCATAGACATTTCCCGCCCGATTTCAGGGGAGCGGCAAATCGGTTATGAGAAAGGCCGGTGCTGCATCCCGGATCATGGCGCCTTTCGAAAGAAACTGCCTAATTATAGTGGATTTCCCATAAAGCTTCTTCATATTTCCGCTAGGTGGCTTCTGGCAGAATGCTAAACTCTGAGTGTTTGAAGCAAGGGGACCCCAAGCAGCAGTATTTCTAGTGCATTTCAATGTGTTTTTGATATCTTATGTTTTAATGAATTTAGCTTCTTTTATTAAGTAAGCTGCACGTTTATTGAATCACATGGCAACACTAATCTTACATTGAAAAGCAAATTGAGTAATAACAGATGAAGGCAGACTTATAATGCAGTGTCACCATTTGAGGTCTTCTGTGGAAATAACCTTATTGGGCTCCACAGTTGGTTTCATTAAAAACGGTCTGTCAAATTGAACCTATAGACAAAGCTAGACAACTTCTGCTATATGATGCTACCTGTCACTAAACAGAACGGTCTGGTTATACCTGGCTACTTAAGTTTCTTACATTTGCCAAGATTTATATTTTTTTCGGTCAGCTAACTATAAGCTAGGAGTAGAAAGAAGCGGCTGGCTTTAGCCAGTTATAGCTGCAGCCAGGAATAGGTTGCTATATGTATACAGCTGTCTAGAGTCGACCATATTTTATGAAACTAACTGTATTTCAATCATGGACAATATATGGACCACCTGAGAACTTGTAAGGCTCCTGGTCAGAGATGCATAACTGTTGGAAACCATGCAATGTAAATTGTTATTCTGGAAATGTATGACATTGGATGAAACACCTGAGCCGTGCTGATCTAGGGTACATGTTCACATTCTTTAAATTGTTTAAACTTCATATAAGCACACGAAAACTTCATTTACACATCAAATACGGGTGGGGTGTACCTATCATGTGACTTCCTTTGAAATTAGGTATGAAATGGTTTCAGAACCTAATACATTAGGATGAGCATACAGTTAGTTTCATTAAAAACAGCCCGTCAAATTCCACCTATACGAAGCTAGACAACTTCAGCTATACGATGCTACCTGCCATTAAACAGAACTGCCTGGCTATAGCTGGCTACTCAAAGCCGGATCTAAAAATACATATTTATGATATATTAGATAAATTTCTTACATTTACAAGGGTTTATATTTTCAGTGGTGGTAGGTGTAAGCCGAATATTAGAGAAAAATAGACAGAAGCAGCTGGCTTTAGCTAGTCATAGCTGCAGCCAGGAATGGGTTGCTACAGCCATCTAGTGTCGACCATATTTTATGAAACTAACTGTAGGGTAAAGATTGCATTAGTGTGTGTTCATATTTCATCAAAATGCCCAGAGTTCACATGATGCCTTTTCTCCTTAAACAAATATCACGTAACATGTAATTGGAACTGCATCCATCGCAAGTATATTGAAATTCTTTCCATTATACTTCTCTGTTAAGACCACATCGCCATTAAAGTAAAGTTTTCACCAAGGGTTGTCTAAATGGCAAGGATCAGCTGCATGTTTCCATATGTTTGTCTTTGAATGAACATTATACCAATGCATGCCTCAACCATTTTATTTTAGGATCCCATAATAAATACCCACCTGTTTTTCAGTCATGTTTTGTTGTAAACATCACAGTGCGGCACAATATGGACAGACATAATACTAATCACAAATTTCCAACTTTCTAACACAAGGTCCCTATCTTCGCAAAGATATTTTTGCCATCTTCTATGATCACAATGCAGCAAACTTCAAGTTATTCTCTCCCAGAAGTTTTTGTGTCACCTAGTCGGGATATGAAATTGTCGCTAAAATGGCTGTCCGTTTTATGGTGCTCCATGCCATTTATGGAAAAATACGAAGAATTAAAACACACACATAGACAAAAACAAAAACAGATGGATATTTATTTTGAATCCTACCATAGAACTGGTTTTTTATTTTGGGTGGCCTAGCTGACTTGTTATGATACTATAGTTAATTAAATTCATCTCATCTGACAACTACTATAACCTTTCATATGATAGATATACCAATAGAAAATGATACAAAAAGACTAATAGATAGTGACAAATCATTTATCTCTAGATGCCTCGAGCAACGCATTTGTTTTACACGAAGCCCCATAGGGAATCGCTCATCTCTGCCTGTTTGCATCATACCCACACCATCTGATCAGCACACCCTAACCTCAAAACCTAGTCAGACAAACTGCCTCGCGCGCTTGCAAATGACAGCGATGTTTCGCTCTACTCACAATTGACATCGCTATCTAAATGTGTCATGCTTCATCCTTTATTATTCACATGATAAATCACAGGATGCTTATGTCAAGGAGTTTCCCTGTTAATTGATGACATCCTTTGTAATCCAAGCACACTTCATCCAATACATGTACATGAATTTCCCTAAGGTGTACAGAATCCAATATATCATGCACTTTTTTTCTTTCTGTAAGCCTTTCAGAATAGGAAATATCCAAAGTGTGACTCAAGAACTAATTCAATACATACTTAAGTAGATCATGAGAGAGAAAGAGAAATTGCGTTTATTGGCTTATAACTTTTTTCTTTCGGAAATCCTGTTATTTCTGCCTACGTTTTTTGGGTTCTAGCAACTTGCAAACCTTTAACTCATGGAAACTTTAATAAACTATGACTTGCATTTCGATTCAATCTGTTTCAGAGTGGCAACAGAAAATAAGAGAAAAAGCGAAAATAGTGGGTAATGTAGCTTGTTGCATAATACAATAAGTGCTCAAGATGTAGTTTTCCTTTTTTCAGAATTTTGATTTTCACGCAGCAGCGCATTTGTTTACAGTTAGATGTTTGTGTCCACTGAGCTAATAAAATGAGCAAAAGAGACAAAAATGTGGCAGTCTGGATTTGTGACAACCAAAAATTTTGAAACAAGGGTGCGACAAACACGAAGTTACCGCACCCTGAATTCAAGAGTGAGTTTATCACACCTTAATTGAGTTTGACAAATTGCCAGACTTTCAATTATATGACAATGATTAGGAACTATATGTTTTGAACAATAACTGGAGAATAACAAAACAAAACATCAAAAATATCAAAACATTGACCCACCTGACTGAACAACAGTAGCTCCGGGCGACCAGTAGAGGTTTCTAGGAGACTGAAGATGAGCTCAACGCGCCTAGAGATAACTTGCACTAGTGGCGCCATCTAGGATCCATGCAGCTTTGGCTTGGTGTTGTGGCGTGGAGCTGGCTCCTGTTGTAGGCCTTGGCTCCCTAGGGTCCAGGTATATACCTTATGCCTGTCATACACCTTTCTTGTGCTGTAATAGTTCAGGATGCATAATAATTCACAGGAGGCTTGGTGTGAGATGCTTCTTAAAAGGATGACCAGGCACATTTAAGTAGCCCTACACAATGGCAAGTCAAGACCTGCTCATCAATTCATTATTGTTGGACCTTCATGCTGAATTTAAGCGAAAATAGATCCCCATATTGTAAAGCATTCACCATCACAAAAGCCTGTATTTAAATCTCTCCATTTATGTCCGCACCCTTTTGGTGTTAACACCAGCTGTTCGACTATCAATACTTAGGTAACACTTATCGTGTAGTTAATGACCTATCGAGGTTTTCCTAATACACTAGTTGTCATTAATTCAAGCAATATTAAGGCGGCAGTGGGCCAATGGTATTGAATAGACGATATTTCATTTCATAGAAATGCAGGGACCATGATTAAATGGCATTCATTGCTGATCCAACATGAATTATTGTTAATGAACTCTTATCTTGTGAAATTAATTCGCTAGTTACATACATCGAGTCATCTTAGAACTTTAATGGTTATACGTGACTAGATACATGTAGTTCACCTGTATTTAATACCAGGAGTAATTCGCACGTGTTACCACGAAGAAATGATATTAATTCCTGCAAAACAGAAACCTGTAAGTGATGTTCGCATAGCAGTTTCGGTTGTGAACTGAGTGCCTGTGTCAAAAGCCAATTAACTTGTTTTTCACTTCTCTTGCTGTTAATTTAACAGATGCTCCACACAACTTGAAAATACTAGTTGCTGGGGCCCAGGATAAGGGTGTCCTTAAATGACAAAATTAATGTAACCAGATGCTGATTTCGTGAGTTTTAAAGGAGTGAGCGACTAACTACCAAGAAGTTCCACATCTCCGAGCAGGCAAGCAAACTTCTTGAAAATATTAGCCTTGTTTTCTCTCCATAAACTCGTTTGACCCCATCCTTGCACTAAAATTCCTTCGTTAAAAAGGGCAATCGTAAACTACTACTATTCCACATGAATTGTGTATACTGAAAAAAAAAACTAAAACAAAGGATGACAGATGTTCTGTTTTCAATGTGTCAATTAAGGATTCCAATTTAACTGTGAATTATCGGGACCATTTTTATATAATTAGTTTCTAATTTGTTGGAATGCACAACTTAAACATATAATATAGGCCTACTGAATAAATTTGAATAATAAAATTACAGCCTTTAATGTTACTAAGGAAAACAGCAGTACCTCTCATAAGACTCAACATATATGTACAAGTTTAAAACAGTAAATTACAAAATTGAAAAAAAATAATATTGTTAGAAAGTACATGAAACGGTCGCAGATTGTGGGTATCGTAGTGTACAGATACTTTGGGGGGGAGGGTGTTTAACTTGCCTCAGCATGGACATCCAGTACAAGGCTCCTCCAATTTAACGTCTCATTCGATGAATATCTAGCACTCATGAACCCCCTCCAGCCGAGCAGGCACACCACTGCTCCCTTGCAGAATGTTTTGGATCCGCCTCTGAACGTCTCTTTTTAAATGTAATAATTCACTAATCCAAATGTCGTAGGCTTTGTTCTGTTGCTAATTACACTGTCAGTTTGTCCCAAGGGCAACTTGACTCTGAAGCCATAACAATGGCAGTAGCTTCTGTTGGAAACTTTTTTGATTAAGACCGCAATAGCTTCAAACTGAATAGCTTCAAACTGGAAGGGAAAATTATACTGTGGTGTCTGGTTTTCTGGTGGCTGAAAATCGGATTTGTCAAAATCAGTTGTAGATAATTGGTTCCTTTCGTACATGTGTAACTCGCATTTTGTTGTATTTTTAAATTTATTGTTGCACTCTATACCAGTTGTGAAAGTATGAATAGCAATATATATTGGAAACATTTCTTCCAAGATATAATGGAAGCTCGGACCATGTAAAATATTGTTGGGATCGACTCGAGCCTTGGGTCAATGTGAAGCATGTACCCGAATGCTTTGTTGGTTCTTACAAAGTCAGAACATGGGTGTTTTTCTGTTTGTTTGTTTGTTTTGTTTTGCTGATATATCACCTGATGGATTTTTATTCAGCTCCTATGACCAATTGCTTAGGCAGACGAAGTGATGAAACGATAATGGTGTACACCATGTTATAAAGTTAGCTCATTGGTGGGTCTTTTAGACGTGTTTAACCAATTTGATCACTCAGCTATCCTTGCCACTGCAAAATGTAGTCACAAATAATCTACACGACAGTGAATGGTTAGTATAGATAGTGATAACCTCTGTGTTAAGAAGGTGTTCAAACTGACATGGGGTGACAGTGTCCAAAGTGGGGCCATGTATGTGACGGGCCATGTCTCAACGCTACTGGGGGTGAGGCTTAGTCAGCTTATATGACCAGCTGCCAGAAGCAACCACAATGATGAAATGATAAGGCTTGGGAGTCCACACCATGTTACACATTTACCCCATCGGTGGGGACTTCTACTTGCCTCAGCATGGACATGAGTACAAGGCACCTCCAATTTAACGTCTTATGCGATCTACATCCAGCTGGGATGTAGCTTATGAAGAGTGCCCGGGCCTGGGATCAAACCCGGGTCCCTGGACCTTCAGCAGAACTGGCCAATGTGGAATTGGCAGATGCCTTTACCATTAGGCCACCCAGCTGTAGATACTAGGCAACGTGCTTATCATATACACTCAACTGCTTGTCAACACATGCCAGGGTGCTGTAACAACCCAGGTTTGCGGGCACAGAGAACACCCCTTGTATCATCTGACATTATACGTCTACGTACTTGGACTAGGGGCGTTGTGGTGGTGGTGGATTAGGGCTTTATGGCCTGTATTTCTGCACCTGATGGGCCATGGCAATGAGACGAAGGATGAAACAGCCATCCAACATAGTATCGACTGGGAATTGAACCCGGGACCCAGTGGTTGGAAGCCCAGCACGCTACCACTGAGCTAGGCCCCCACCCAGCACTTGTACCAGAGGCACACTCACTCATGAGCTTTATGCCACATGGTTGTGCTCGCTATTTAGGTGAGGTGATGAAAGTATGAAATGAAATGAATGAAGATTAGAAAGTTAGTAAAGAGAAGAGTATGACGGATAGAAAAGAGAGAGCAAATGGTTAAAAAAAAAGTTAACTTTTATGTTGAAGGAGCACAACTAAGAATTATATTTGCAGCAATAATTAAACTTAAGTGCTTTGCTTCGACATGTATAATGGTTCAGAGTAATTTGTGCGCAGAAGCGGCATCAATCATCATTAAGAGCTGCTGCATTCGTGAATTAAGTTTTTGGATGTAGTTGCAAAGCTTTTCAGCCTCCTCTCAATTTCCACCTTGCTCTTATTAAATGCCTCTCCAGACATCCCCCAGGTTACAGCCTTAACTCCACACTCGGGTGTCATGCTTGAGTAAGAAGATGCCATGTGCCATTTCCAATTCCAGTGATGCTAAGTGAATCATTACGCAGATAGGTGCAAACCGCTAATAGACTGATGCAGTGGTTCTGCTCAAACTAGGGGAAACTGACCACATTCAATGCTATAGCCTGTTATTAGGCCTTTCTATCGGTCAAGAACTAAGTATGGATGCTGCTCTTTCCTTCGAAATCGAGTAGTGTACTCGAAGGCTGTCTCGAGCCTCCATCATCAACAGCATAGGCTGACCAAGCCACCACCAACATTTTACACAGTTATTGCAATTATTATATATCTTTAAACAAAAGAGTTATAATAAAAGTAAAATAAAATCACCCTGTATATACTATAGCACTGCCTCTGTACAATATATCCTTCCAACCGCTGGGTCCCGGGTTCGATTCCTGGTCGAGCCTAAGTTGGATGGCTGTTTCATCCTTCCTCTCCGCCTGACCTAATTAGCCCACCTGGTGCAGAAATACAGGACGTTAAGCCCTAATCACCCACCCACCACCTCTTGCTTAGTAAAATTCCATTCGTCAATTTCCAACCTATCTCTAATAACAACAAGGTCATTGATGTGTTCAATGAGTGTAAAATCAAATATTTTACCCAGTTAATGCATTGAGCAATTAAACCCCAACAGCCAACACTCGCCAATTGCAATCAGCGACAATGATATCCAAAGAGCTTATTGAACTGGGAATCCATTGCAATTGAAGTTTAAAGTTCAGTCCAACAAATACCTACAATGACTTATTATCTATGGGAATTTCTAAACTCAAAATCTATGAGAATTTCTAAATCTGTTGCTTCGTGTTTTTTTTTGCTTTTGTTGGGATTCCATGGCAGCCATCATTCTGCTCACTGGACATTCTGGTAATTGGCGTAAGAGGCGTAACGTGTGTTTATTTTCATCCTTGGTCGATTTGTTCGGCATTACATCAGCTTAACATCCACGGCAAGGCATGCCTGATGGCCATTCCCAACATAAATGGGTGTCATGGTTCTCTGGTTTGGGGACACTTCGTGGTTTACATTTTCATTTGACGTCATGAACCAATTGAAATTTAGCCATTATTCATCATCGTTGTTCTTCCTTTTCGCCAAGCTAGTGTGTATTACATTGTCAAAATGTTATTTATTATATCAAATGTCCACTTTTCCAACAAACTTTAAACCTCTGAAAATTGCTGCAATTAAATGTAATCTGTTTTTGAGTTTTACGTCTAGTTACTTGGATTGACAATGCATACATAGTTCTTAGCACTGGTACCGCATCTCATATAATGTAGTGAGACTGGTCGCTAGCAATTCTAACATGGGTTATGAATGGCTGAGTCTAAGCCATGCTATGATTGGTCATTGCGTCGTGCTCTCTGGTAGGTTGGTTTGGACATGCCCGCAAAGAATTAGCCAATCAAACACCAGAAAAGAATCAGCCAATCAGCAAAATGTCAGGATCCTGACACAAAGTCACGTGATAATGGCGGCCAAGACTGACTCCTTTGCACTCGTGCGGAGGAGGAAACCAACTTAACATAGTTCTCTGCATAAAAGCGCATCAATTTCTCCTCATTCTATCCCATTAATTAATGTGATTAGAGATATCCGTAGTACAACGAAGGGAAGACAAGGCTGGTCGATTAATTAGAAATTTCCTCAAAACTCAAGAAATTCTATGATTTGAATATAAAAATCCCGGAAATTATAAAGGAGCTTCGTGCATGCATGTTTCAACTTGATTACCAAAATGATATTAAATATTAAGACGCTTTATGATCAATTTCCTGTTTAACACATGGTATTTATGTTTGATTGTGCCCTACATGATGCAATCCACACTAAACTGACATTAAAAATTAAACGCATGAAAGTTTTATTCACTTTGCATGAGCATGTGTACTGTATACTGGATTATTGCATTCTCTTTATTTATTGGAAAAATATGATGAATAATTTCAGATCTCCATGCACTGAAACTCGTCTCGATTACATATACAAAAACAAAATGTCCATCTGTGATAAATGCATGGAGCAGCACAAAATGGACATAAATTTTAGCAACAAGTCAAATCCCAACTTTCTAGCTGCTGTTAAAAACACTTCTGGGAGAGAAATAACTTGAAGTTTGCCACATTCTCCATCAATTTAATTTCTGCTACTTCTCTGTGACCGTGACGCCCTCGAAGGTCCTGGGCCTCCACGTGGCGAGGGTGGAAACACTTGGGGTGAAGTCCTCTATCCCCAGTGGCTAAAACAGGACAGTGCGCATTGCACAAGCTGCTCCAGCTATCCAACGTAGACACTTATTGATTTTTTGCATGCTTCTGGTTTCTACTACCAACTATAGATAATCAATCTTACCCTAGAGAGCCTCTACATAGTCCACTCAGGTGCTGATGAGGCGTTAAACAATAACACTAGCTAACCGTGACTGTGACAAATGGCCATGATTATGACAATGTGGCTAAAAAGTCTCACTGCAAAAAATAGGTTGGTCCAAAGAGGGGTTTTTAATGGTTAGAAAGTTGGGGTTAGATTTATCAACAACATTTCAGTCCATTTTGTAATGCCCGAAGCTTTTTAGGATCAAATATGACCGAAATAAAAGTACATATGTATTATGGATCCTATAGGGTAAATGTATAACATAGGTGGACTCATCCTCTCTAGTGGCATGAACTTGCCTAAGAGGGCTGCACTTCCCACTATCTATGTATCTATCTATCCATCTATAACTCCATAGCATTTTGATGGCTTCAGAAACACTGACACCCCAAACAGATTTTCACTAAAACAAGAGCGTCAGTAGTCAGCTTAAGGCCTATCTAGCAAGGTGATCAGTCCTTGTCAATGTATTCTGAAGTGACATGTTTTTGACAAAGTACTACGTCACTGGCATGCATAAAATCGAATAGGACTGATTAAGTTGTCAGACAAAGCTGAATATGTGTCAAAAATGTCAATGAGCAGTCAGTCATTCCAGGCACATTCAAAATGTCTAGCTGCCTGGAGCCCTGGATTGACCTTTCACTCAGAGATTTCCAATGTCAATTCAGTCAGTTGATATCGGTGCGTACACATGAAACAGTGGCATTGTACCGTCTGCAATTTTGCACTATAATAGGAATTCCAGCGTTTGCAGAATCGTCATGATCCAGCAAGGAGACTATCATTAAATTTGGAATGCTTTGCGATGTGGCTGATTGATCTACGAATGTGCGATAAACATCTATGTCATTTAATGGAGGAGGAAGTTACCTATTGATATAAGAAGTGCATATGAGAAGTTGCTGGGGCCTGTAAAGGAAACCCCTGGGGAAAATTTGTCATGACATATCTGTTTTGACGTAGATACTGTTTTGACGTAGATACATGTTGAGATTTTCTCTGGTAATCTTTCTGAGTTAGATATCAGACAATTGGCATGCGTCTGCAATGACTGACCTCCTATAGACATTTTTACTAACAGGTTAGTCAACTTTTAACTAACAATGCAACCAGCCTTAGTCATTTATAGGTGATATGTTTCCGACTCAGAAAGGAGTCATCTTCACACATGACAATGACTATGGTTCTAAGATAGAATTTAAATTTTTTTTTTATTTTAATTTTTTTTAATATTTAGGCTGGGTGACACATCCTCGAGAGGTTTTTCATGTGGCCCAGAATAAAAAGTACAATAAAAACAATTGGATAAAATATAAAAAAAACAATTGTAACCGTTTGCACATTTAGACACATTTTAACATTTTTTTTATCAATTCGCTTAATAACAATTTTGCCTGACGTTTAAATTGATCATGAGTCAAGAATTCCTGAATTTCTTTTGGTAAATCATTCCGAAGCACAGATTCACGATAAATATATGACTTTTCCAAGATATTGATCAGTTCTACTGATAAAATTGCTATGGGGTCCGGTCATTCTAGACACATGTCAAAATGTCTATAAAAATGTCTAAAATGTTACATAGCTCTTTTAGCTAATCATCTATAGGACAATGACCCCCACAAGCTTGAATTCCTTAAATTTAATGACAGATAAGGAAAACCTTGTTATGAAGCTTATTAAGGTCATGAGACTGAAGTCAATTTCAAAATCAGTTTAGTCATTGGAATAACACATGCTTTTGCTTAATGGACATATGCATAAGAACTGACTGTGAAAATATATTAACTGAAGGTAATACCTGCCATTAGACCTTTAAACAGCTTGTATGATTAAGAGATTATATCACAATATAAATGGGTAAAAACTATGCATAAATCAATTTGAATGTTGGAAATGGAAGTCAGGATTGTTTTTTTTATAATAATATATTATATGGAATTGAATTTCTTTATCAGCTATTATGTGATAAAAGTTGGCATCAGGAAAATACACAGAAACTTTAACAGTGTATAAGCCAAGAGACCTAGTTATGGACCTTCTTTGCTAGTTTACCTAGTAAACAAAATGATTGGTTAAACTATGTAACCAATAGGCTAAGTATGGACTTAAGAAATCTTCTCTTAAAAATAAAAGAGAAATATATTCATATTCTTTTTAGTTTAGGCAATTTTTCTGAATTGCCTGCTTGTCATGAGCATGTAATTATTCTGTTAGACCTTCAAAAAAATTAATTCATTTACTGTAGATAAGTAAACGAGCAAAACATGTACATTAACTTTGAACCCCACTAAAGAGGAGAGAAGGCAAAATGAAACATAGGGCAATATGACCCATCACAGTTAATTTGCATAATTTACATATTTGTTGCTGCTGCCATCTGTTGATAAATGTAAATCATGTTCTTTAAGTGACGCCATATGCTGTATCAAGCAAGGAAAACAGGGAAATTTGTATTTCCCTTAAAAGAATCACCAATGACAAATAAATGAAAAATTCAGAAAATACTTTGAACAAGTTAAAGGTGGTAACAGAGATTACCGTGGCATCTTGGAAGGCAGTTTCTACCCGTTTCCTGGTCACAATGCTGTTTGAATATCACTGAGCCACATTCTGAAAAAAACACCTCCCCAGATGAAACATTTCCTGCCCATATGTACCAAGTGATAAACTTGTTACATTCTTTTGTTGTCACAATGATTCCTGCTATTGGCTTGTCAACCATTATCCTAAATGCCCCAATTGATAAATTTGTTACATTTTTGTCACATATGCATATTTCTGTTATTGACCTGTCAGTCATTGTCCTGGGCGCTCGAATATCAACAGTGAATTGTCAAAATAGGGTCATATGTTAGCCCAAATAGCTTATGCAATCTGCTTAATTGTTGTTTGATATGGAAAAATATAAATAAATACAATACGTTTTGTTTATTGATATTGCAGGGTAAAATTAAAGTGTTTCATCTCGCCCCTCGAACTGCCCGAATTGGTGTATCATCTTGCTCGCACTCTTCCTAAAACGAAACACAATTTCAAGATATGTCATTTAACCAATTGCTTGCTGACAAATAGACTTACTTTGTAGGCATTGAAATACCTTTTACATGTTAAGCTAAGTCTTGGCCTCCTTTCCCCCCTTGATAATACAATATACTACGTTGGTTATTGAGCGCCAAAATGCATATCATTTATTATATAACCAATCCATTTACATACTGTGCAAAGTCCCAAGACCACCCCATCCTAATGTCTGTTTTTAATTATGCACATTGTCTGTCATTCAATTATGTATAACTGGATGACACAGGGTCAAAAAAATTCAGTGATCCGATAATATTTTTGTGTGCAATAAACCTGACGCTTAGTGTATGTAATAATATGTATGCAGATTTTAACATGAAAATATTCTATATACTTTACAGTTAGCTGCTGTCATGCCATTCTGCAGCAGGTGAATTTAATGGATATGGATAGTTGTAGCTTCGTTAAAACCACTTACAAAGTTTAGTACTGTAGTTGACGGAGTGCTAATATTTCACTGACTACGTCCACGCTGGTGCGCGCTGGGCTGCCAACCACTGGGTCTGGGATTCGATTCCCAGTCGAGCCTAAGTTGAATGGCTGTTTCATCCATCATCTCATTGCCATGGTCCCTGCCTGTCCTAATTAGCCCATCAGGTGCAGAATACAATGTAAAGCCCTAATCCAGCCACCTACCAACATCCACGCTGGTAATAAATTTCTGGTTTCACTTCGGTGGATACATCAAGAGCCTTTTTATTGCGTGCAAATTGACCTACCTGACGCATCTTATAGTGCTCTTCACCGATTCGAGTGCAATTCAGCTTTGTGTACGTAGTTAGTGAAATGGCAGTAATTGATAAATACAGTAAGACCAACATTTAGTCTGACACTTCCAGCAAGCAAAACTCAAAACAGGATCACCTCGTTATTAAGACTGCTGTAAATTAACAAGGGTGGTGGTCTTAGTGGCGTGGTTCCTTTGTATGCATAATATTCTAAGTTAGTACCATTTCAGTAAATGTACGTGCACAAGAAATTCACTGGACACATTTTCCAATGTTGTAATAATTGGACCTTGTGTCAATAGTCCCTACATTGTACGTATCTACATATGTATTTGAAAGTACGTAGTACTGCCATGTAGTGTTAGTATCCCAGGATACAAATAACTCATTTGGAACAAGGATACTTGGTCAAGGCTTGCATGTGTTCACACCATCCACTGAGGTCCTCAGTCTGAGGATACAGTTGCCTCTGTCGAAAAGTACATCAAATACTCGACAAGGGAAAGATAAATCTTGTGAATCTTATTTGGTTTCAGTTTTTGGACGCTCCAGACTTGTTTGTGGAAGATTAGGCTCAAAAATCCCTTGTAATGCTGTGAAATCCCAATCTTCGAAGTCTGCCTTACTTCACATAAGCACCTTTCCCCAAAGTTTCAATAAATTTCGATTATATGCAAAAATTTTGATCCTTTGGAGTTACATTAGACAATAAAGAGGAATTAATACTAATGCGATGTGATATGTATAACCATTCTCCCCAAATTGAGAAAGAAACAATGTTTACTCAGAACATCGGCTGCGCAGCAGCAAACCCTCAGCAAATGGCCACATAGTACACAAACGCCATCCTACCAATTGCAATTGATGATGTTAAACACATTCCAAATCAATAGAAAGCACACAGGGAAAACTCAGATGGTGTTTCTTAGATGTGTGAAATGTTTTTTGAGCAACTTTGATAATGATATAGATATCAATTTACTAATAATCCATTGTTGTCACATGTACAGTACATGGAGTTTATCTAGGGTCTGCAAAGCGACCATGCCTTTCTTGTATATGACTTTAAACACTAAACCAATCAATATCAATACCAATTCTACTGTAGGAGGTGACAGTGAATAGCATAATGTATGTCATGTTTAGTATCAATGTATATGTAATTTGCATGATAAACATGTTTCTGTGGTTAATGTTTTAACAAATAAATGTATCTGGCAAGTTTGATGATTGAACTAGGAGTCTAAATAAAAACCCAGCCAGGCTTGATAGCCACATGAAGTTGTCAAATAACAGGCAATGGAATGGCTTGCGCAATTCCAGGTAGGGCCCTGCATCACGTACAAATCAGATTGACTTGCTGGTGTAATGGATAGCATTCTTGCCTGTGAATCACAAGTTCCCTTAGTTTAAATCCCTTTTAGAGCATTTCGATTTAAGAATTATGATCATAGTTGCGACTTCGTATTCTTCAGTTTTTGTTTTTGTTTTTTGCACCATGACAATAACATGGCCAAAACTACTGATTATTATTGCAGTGTCTTAATTTATGAGAATCCCTTGACCTACTTACGAATTGGGGTCTGGCTGGCATGGTGTGTTGAGATCCCTATCAGTATATATGGGAGGCTATTGATGCAAGTCATGCTGTATTCCGCGGTAGGGCCGATGCTTTCCCGATGAGCAAAATGATGCTGGCCCAACATCTGCAAACGACTATTTGACATCGGCCCGATTTGGAATGCTATCTGGGATGGAATGTCGCCTATTTGGGAATTCGCCTATTTGACCACATCCCGTATTGGTAATTGCTGTATGAAATTTCGTTAGGGTAAGTGTATTTGCGCTCCAGTTCTGCTCCGGAAACGAAAGTGTCACCCAAAAACGCCCACTCAAAAACGGACATGAATTTTTCCAAGTAATAACAATAATCCTCTTCGAACTTCGTTCGCTGAGGAATAAAAGTTATAAGCTCAAGAGGCAACAAAAATCACTGGGTGCTGTAACAAGAAGCAATCCTGGCCAGACATACGTTTCCTAATTAGCCCATCAGGTGCAGAAATACAGGACGTAAAGCCCTAAAATACTTTTATTGACACTTTTTCATATCAGAAAAGATACATATGTCACATATCTACTCACTACGTATATCTAAAGCTGCATCTACAGAAATATGATATACAAGTTCTCATTATTTTATACATAAATATACAGCTTAACGTTCAAGGTCCCAGTTGCCATAATATGTTTTCTGGGCAGAGTCCTGCTCTTAGACATTCAGTATTAAAGCGAAATAATATATAAGTATATATATATATATAAGATAGAGGATATATAAATATTATCGTACTACTTTACGAACTACAGCACATGAAAAATTCAATTTAATCCAATTAACAAAAAATCAAGTCTATATATAATATAGAACTTATCTTACAAGTTACGAAACTAACTTGTATTCGCTTGATGCCTACTGGCAAAAGCTGGCAAATGACAATACGATTTTTTTTAGCAGGTGGCATAGCTGTCCTAATTAAAAATAGCATAAAACATCTAATCAAAATAGAAAAGTTCAATGAAAATGTTATTTGGCTACATATTAAACAAAAACATCCACTCCCTGCTATAATTATTGGAGGTACATATATTCCACCGGCTGGCTCAAAAGTTTATCTGAATAGTAACAGTAGTAACAGTAATGACATTTTCCAAGCCCTACAAGATGATATTGGAAAGTTCCTCCAATGCACCCCACTCGTTGCTCTTTGTGGCGACTTCAATAGTCGCACAGGTGGTCTAAATGATGTAGCCCCAAATGTACATGGTAAAGATAACAATGACTTAATAATGTTAAACAATACAAACTCAGATTTAGGATATTCACTTAACTCCACCTGGCTATCTAAAGTAAGACAGACAAGGGATAAGGCTCATAATAGTTTCGGTAAGGACCTCATTCAACTATGTCAAAATAGTAACATGAGAATTATGAATGGGTTTTATAATCCCAATAACACAGATGACTTCACATGTCATGCTCCCCTTGGTAAAAGTATGGTGGACTACCTACTCACTACAGAGAGACTAACAGAACTATTAAATGAATTTAAAATTTGTGCAAAATTGGTGGAATCTGATCACACACCTTTGACTTTCTCAATCGCGACAGATTCAATGCTTGGTAGTATTAATACCAACAGCAAGCAAAGTAAAAACTCTAATCATAATAAACGCCATAGGTATGCTTTTGACAAGTTTAGAGTAACAGACTACAAGGATGCTCTCAACAGTGAATATGCCCAAGAAAAACTTTTCCATTTAACTAATCAACTGTCTGAGAACACTAGTTCAGATGCTGTAATACATGCCACTTATGAGTACATAAAAACTGGTATAGACCCAATATTTAAAAAGAAATATTTCAAATCTGTGACAAACAAGTTTCCAACTAATTCATGGTATGATGAAGAGTGCAAAAAAGCTAGGAAAACAGCCAATGAATATGCTGTAAAACATGACATTAATATCACTACTTGTAACCAACATTACAAATTACTGCATAAAAATTATAAAAGAATCATACAGCGAAAGAAAAGACTACACCTACAGTCAAATAGAGATAAATTACACCAACTGCACTCCACCAATCAAACAGAGTGTTGGAAATTATGGAATGAACTCACGAATAGTAATAATGATAAAACAACACAGAATCTGCCAGATATAGACACATTCTATAGCTATTTTAAAAATCAGATTAATCCCCCAGTATGCACATATTTTGATCAAGAACACATGGCAGAAATTGATGAATACATACATAAAATTAAAACCATCCCAGATAACAACATAATTGACACTCTCCCTGCAAATATATGTGACAGCTACATCACAGAATCTGAGGTAGCTCTACATCTTAAAAAGTTGAAGAATAATAAAGCAGCAGGTATTGATGGCATTACTGGTGAATTCTATAAATGTGTTGAAAATGAACTTATTGTTCCATTTTGTGCAATCTTCAATTTCATATTTGATAAAGGTGATTATCCATCTCAGTGGGCAGAGGGACTAATTAATGCACTGCACAAAAAGGGAGATCACTCAAATCCTGACAATTATAGGAAAATTACTATTACAGTTGCCATGGCAAAAATATTTGACTCCATCCTTAATGCCAGGCTATATTTTAAAAATGATGCCATGTCCTTAGATGATCCTTTTCAATTCGGTTTTACTCCCTCTCGAGGAACAACTGACTGTGTATTTGTGTTAGACACAATCATCAGACACGAACAATTTAAAAAAATGCCTGTATATCTATGTTTCGTAGACTTCACAAAAGCCTTTGACTATATAAACAGAAATGCGCTATATTACAAACTCCACAAACAAAAAATGAGCCAGAAAATGCTGAAAATCATCATGAGTATGTTTGACAAAACCCAAGCTAAAGTCCACCAGCTGGGAGAAATTAGTCCTCCCATTGAAAGTATATTTGGGGTACTGCAAGGTGGTATTTTAAGCCCAAAGCTATTTAATGAATTTATGTCTGACCTACCAAACCATCTAAGTATAAACAATGGAATAGAAATAGACGGCACACATTTCACTCACCTCCTCTATGCAGATGACATAGTTCTCATATCTAACTCAGCTGCAGGCCTACAAAACAGTATCGATTCACTGCACAAATTCTGTGCTAAATGGCATCTTATAGTGAATATATTAAAAACTAAAGTGATGAAAATTGGTACGAAAAGCTCTATTAATTTCATATATAACACTCAGAGTATAGAAAATGTAGACACATATAAATACCTAGGCCACATCATCACAAATAACCATAAACGCATACATCACAAGGTGACAAGTCACTTAATAACCCAAGCCCAAAAGGCTCTCTTTGCTCTACGAAGTAAACTTAAACCAGCATTGGGTCATATACCCCCTTTGCTTGCCATAAAAATGTTTGACAGTTATATACTTCCCATTCTAGAATATAATAGTGTACTATGGTCACAAAATTCCCCTATTTCTGAAATAGAGAAAGTGCAATTAGGTTACCTGAAGAATGTATTAAATGTACGAAAACAAACCCCTTCCTTAGCTGTGTATGCAGAAACAGGACGATTTACACTTCACATCAGACAAAAACTTGCTACAGTAAACTACTGGGCAAGACTTCAGACAATGCCTAATAGTGAAATATTAAATAAGTGCTTGAAAATACAAGAAAAACTACACACAAATGGTCAGAGAAACTGGTACACTAAAGTAAAGCATATCATCTCTGAAGCAAACATAATTAATTGGCAAGCTCTAGAACCCAGCGTACTGACAAATAAGATAAAACTAGTACTTTATGACAATGAAAAGGATAGAATTCTTCATGAAATAAATGACACAAACGCCCAACCTAAACTTAGGACCTATAAAACATTTAAAACCAGCTACTGCATTGAGCCATACCTACTGTTAAATCTGCCCAAAAAAACATACAGTAATATAGCAAGATTCAGAGTTAGCTCCCACAATCTTAAAATTGAAACTGGTAGACATGAATCCCCAAAAATTCCTTTGCATGAGAGAATATGTGAATATTGTGACAGTGGTGAAATAGAAGATGAATCTCACTGCTTACTGACATGTAATAAAAATGAAATACCAAGGCTAGAATTACTTAATATAGCAACAGATAGTATACCTAATTTTCATGACCTAGAAAAATCTCAACAATTCCAAGCCCTATTGTCATGTAAGAATCCAGAAGTGCTAAAGGCATTAGGCAACTTTCTAAATAGAGTTTTTTCATAATGTTAATTCAGTATTGGTGCCCCCCTTCCACTAGACAGGGAACCTTTCAATTCAAACACCCCATGATGACAATCTCAGAGGTCAGCGCAATGTTGCTCTGAAGATTCCACTCATTGACCCAGCCCATGGACACCCCCTTTCGCCATTTCAGAGGTCAGCGCAATGCTGCTCTGAAGACCCCACCCACTGACCCAACCCATGGACACCTTCTTTTGCCATTTTAACTGACTTTTTATTCAAATTTGTTTTGAAATCATTACAGTATTACCCACTTGAAGTATTGACCTGTACAGTATTAACTCTCATTTTTATATTCATGTATGTATATGTAAACAAAACTGGAACCGACTTTATCAAGTAAATATTTAGAAATACTGGTAGATTATAGATTGTATATATAGTAGATGTAGACACTAGACCTGTTTTTGTCATGTTGTATATTTGTTTGTTTTGTAATGTTGTATGACACATGTATCAATTCCTGATATCAGGCTTGTCAATAAAACGATATATATAGTAATAAAGCCTTATAAAATGCCATGTGATAGATACAAAATATATACTTGATTTATTATTTATAACAGAACTTTAGCATGTTTAAAATTATTCAACGAAGTTTTGGCTAAAACGAGAAATATATTTTGGTGAAGAATCTGCAGGCCCTCTGGCACCTACCATATGTCACAAAACTGAATACAAGTATTTCATGAAAGCAGTATGATAATCATCTTGCCATCTCTCATATACACATTATATGTTATTTCATCTGACAGCAGTATATCATATCTTTCATAAATTCCTAAAAAGCTTATTCCAGCTAGATAGCATTCCAAATCGGGCCAGCGTCGTTTCTTTGTCGACCGCTGTTGGTACAACATCGTTTCGAAACTGATCTGGTCTCAGCTCTATTCCACTGGAAATTTTAACATATTCTTGTGAGTGCACGGTTCAAGAAAAATAAAAGACATTCCATAATTCTCAGTGACAATATCTTGTCTAGTGTGTGATCATTTTCTTCTGTAATTGTCATTTATTGATCAATTAATTAGCTGAAAGTTTGAAGCTTTCTTATCATTCACCAAGGACATTATTCTTCTTTATTCTAGATCGTTATTATGATAAAAAAAGAAGTTTGTTTTGTCATGTCAGTTCCATAAAGAATGCACATTTGTTCATTTCTTTTTCGAAACTAGAAGATAACTAGCGATCAGTGCGATTGAGGTTGATGAAGCAGGAAGATGTCTTTGCCTTCTGCTTCAATCCGTATGCACAATTAGATACCAGGAGATGTTTCAAAGAAGTACCAATATTTCAAGGCGACATGAAAATTCACAAAATCCAAAAAGTCAGCTGACATGCCTAGACATCCATACTGTTTCTTTTTAATTCAGTAAAACTTTGTTTCCAATTTAAAATTAGTTTTGAAAGTGGAATGAATGATTAGATTAAACAACATTTAAACCTTGATAAAAATGATTCATTAGAACATTGAGGCTTCAGATGCTGCCGTTATGTTCCGCCCCAGTGTTACTTTCTGAAGCCTAGGCTGCAAAAGTGCTTTTAATGAAGAGATGAAAAAGATGTTCTAGACACCACACATTTGAGCAACGTCTTAATTTTATTGCAAATATAAAGTAAATATTGCAGGAAAACTAAGAATCATTGGTCTGAAATATAAAGTGGTCTGTATTGTAATGGTTTTACATTTTTTTCTTTTTTGTAACGTACATAGTTTTGTGTACTCATGGCTAAATTATACCTAAACATAAAACTGACATAACGCCTTTCAGTGTTTATGAGGTGAAAGCATTGCTTTGGGGAGCCATTCTGCTGTTGCAAACATATTTTTACAGCATTTCATGTGTTTCACACGGCATGTGTGCACATATCAACATACTTCTAGCCTAGGAACACAGCGTGTATATAAATGGTTTCACCGAAGGGAAAATTCCTGGATCAGGTGCAATAATTGGTTATGAATTATGACCAATAAATTGTTCCGAAAGCCAAGTCAGCAAGACCGTCTTGGAGAGAACTAGCCTTGTAGGAGGTCTGGAAATTTTGTGGTCTTTGACGAGTGAATTCCATACTGGCACTGATTCAAGACAGGCGTTCCTAATAGCCCAATCTGCTGGTGGGAATTTCTCCCCATTTCCCACATCATAAGCACATCTATAGAAACACTACGATATCTACTAAATAAGAAGACTTAATCACCCATCATTGAGTCATTATTCAGCTGGGAAAATCATGCTTAATTGGTGTTAGCAGATAGACTTTTGATAAGACAAGACAAGACAAGACAAGATAAGATAAGATAAGGTAAGGAAAGACAAGATAAGATTGAGATGAGATGAGATAAGATGAGATAAGAAAGTCTTTATTTTCATTAAATAATACTAATTTTAGCAAAATATTATTTTACAAAAATATGGATAAAGAGATGATAACATAGAAAAAAAATCTCCTGGCAGTTTTTAAAGTAATTTTTATTATTTTAAATGCAATTGCATGAGTTAGGCTTTATATTGGCACGGCACATTATTGTCTGTTTTCATACAAATAATTGTATCTCTGGCGTCAGCCAACATATGATGTGTCCTATGAATAATTGTACAAATCAAACATGTTGGTTAGCTAAGACAATTATTGTGTAAGAGCAAACAATATAATGGCTGATTTTAAGCAAACAGTTGAGTGGACACCAGTGGCATAATTATTTGTCTGAAAACAGTCAATCTTTGAATAACGGTTTAGTAAGACTTATACTACATAATTATGAAGTTAAACAGTCGTTGACAGAGGTAATTACTGAAGACTTAAGCTGGATGAATGATAATCCCTTAATCTTGGTCAAATCATGGACGTATTAGAGCTGCTTAACCCAAATATGCAGATATGGTTTTTCATAGAAGCCTATAATATTAATGCAATTTACGTTAAGTACACTTTCTCGGAAACTGACAGGCTTGCCCAGTTGGTATTTAGTGCCTGTTACATAAATATATTCAGTAAAAAAGTTTTGGCTTGGCGTTCTTGAATATTTATGGAAACATGGGGCCCCAGTGCAGTTCACAGCTATATTAGGTATACATCAAATATAAATGTTCAGTATAATACAAAATATAAACATACAAGACATATATATATCAAACTACGGAAATTTATACCGACAAGGATACATCATATGAACCTGACATCACATATTTGACGGACTCTTTGATTTAAAGACTTTTCTTACTTTTTGATTTTATTTATTTATTTACATTTTTATTTATATTTTTTTTGTCGTACAGAAGTTTGTAACTTTGATTACCATGTAATCTGACCATATACGACTTTAAATAAATTATACATACATATACAAGCTAAACAGGGTGGGGCCTAGTTCTGTGGTAGCAAGCTGCACCTCCAACCACTGGGTCCCGGGTTCAATTCCTGGTCGAGCCTTAGTTGGATGGCTGTTTCATCCATCATCTCATTGCCATGATCCCTGCTGGGTCCTAATTAGCCCATTAGGTGCAGAAATACTGGACATAAAGCCCTACTCCCACCCACCCACTCTTATACAACCTATGAACAAGACCACTACCTATTAAAACCCCACTACCTGCTAGTACCTGCTACCTATCACCACCAAACCAAACGATCCAGATGAAGTCATCTGCTTGAAGCTATAGCTTAATAATCCTATGATAATGCATTAGAAGACAGAAAAGAAAGTGGCTGCAAAATAAATGGCAAAAGGTGGGCTAGAAAAAGTAGGAGAATATCATAAATAGTAATAATTTACAAATAATAAGTGGGATTATTATGTGTCTTCAGCTATATACGATTTGGAATAGCTTGGTTGAGCTTGTTGTAACTACATAGTTGACCCCAGCTATGGATTGCTAGACAGCTGGACTTATGTATATTTATACGTAGATTGTGCAATAGAAATATGGAGAGATTATGGTAAGATTTATGAGCTAGGGGAATTCTTTCTGGAATAATCCAAGTTGGCTGGATCGCGACATTGGGACGAAAAACTTCAGGATAATATATGATGAGTCTAGATGCTGGGAGCTGTTGTTATGAACAAGAAATATGTGGAATGCATTCAGTGAGACAGTGTCGTAGATTATCCCAGGCTTCCGAGGGAAAGAATAACGTGGGGCCAAATGAGACTGGCATAAGACCAGAGGCTGGTGGGCCCTTATCTCTGTGCAGACAATATAAAGGGAAAATAACGAGTGATAGTGGACAACCCAATCACTTTTGTCAAAAACGCCAACGAATCATACTACTGGCTTACACATAATAAAATGATAAAGATATTGTAAAGAGCGTGGGTAACATAGGACAAAAGCAGACTAGGAGATGGGAGCTAAAGATTAACGCTGTTAAGGATGACACTGCAAGACTGGACATCGTCCAACATCGCCTGACTGAGAAATGACCCCATCAATTCAGAAGATGGAAGAAACAGGAGAAAATGTGGAGTAAAAATAATAGCACATAATGATGTGAGTGCAACACTCCTTATAATTATGGTAACAAAAAATGATAATATGGGGAAACAAGAAACTCACAAAAAAAAGACTATTACACATAAATACCATATTGATTTACTAAAACGACAATAATGGAAGAATGCCAGTTTTGGTTGACATTACAAAAAGTCTACAGTTGATATTAGGAAGACTTTATAATATTCTGCATAATATTTTGTTCATTTTTATCTGTAAATAAATAAATATAAATATATAGATTATTATTGACAGTGCTGTCAAAAAAAAACTTGCTGAAAATATCAAATTGATAAATAACGCACATTCATATTTTATGTGCATTCCATTGTTAAAGCTTTTGGTAAGCCCTAGTAAGACCACCCACAGACGCTAAATACAATGTAGGCCTACAGAGCCATATAACAAGCCTGGATTAAAAGTTAAGCTTTTAAAAATTGATTGAAATATAAGAACTAAAAAGACATGGCTGAAATTTTGCAATGTTGGCAGATTAAGATGAGATGAGATGATAAGTATTGTCATAATTCAACAGGAAACTGCACACAAGAACATTATAATACACTGACTGGACGTTTAGGTGAACGTCTGAAGCACTGAAACATCTTCACAATTTCAGCCTGGTTACAGAGTGAGACAGTTTGATAAGGTTACAAAGACTATATGGTACATTTAGAATTACGTCTATTTCTTTTTTCTCGCTAAATTGCTGTATTCAAAGCTTGATGTATCTCCTTAGGCAGGGAGGCAAGCAGGCAGGCAGACAGACAGACAGGCAGGCAGACAGACAGCTAGACAGACAGACAGACAGCCAGACAGACAGCTAGACAGACAGACAGACAGACAGCTAGACAGACAGCCAGACAGACAGCTAGACACACAGCTAGACACACAGCTAGACAGACAGACAGTATAGAGCGTGGTTAACCATTGGGGTGGGTTTAACAGCTCACACCAGCATCTCATTGTAACAGTGTGACCGGTTGCCAGTGTGACAATGTGACAATGTGACAGAATGACAGTATGACAGTATGACAGTATGACAGTATGACAGTATGACGGACACAGTGAGACAATCAGATCGACAGTATGACAGTATGTCAGTATGTCAGTATGACAATATGACAGTATGACAGTATGACAGTATGACAGTATGACGGACACAGTGAGACAGACAATCAGATCGACAGCCAAGGCAAACAACATAACATAAATAAATGGGTAGAGATAGGCAGATAAATTCTCCAACTTTGAGATAGTATCAAAGCACCATACTTTGTCTCATCCACAAACCAGAAGCAAGCGCTGTAAAACTGGCAGACCTGATTACAGTCGTCACAAAGTTTCCCCAGAACGGCCGTTTTCCTGGCAATGGGTGGCCAGCAATTTTCTTGGCTGGTGTCTTCCGATGCACTGGATCAGCAGCTATAATTGCCATGTCTAAATTTTACGCCTCGCTCTACCTTGGTAGCGAGTAGCTAGAAACGAAGCAAAAACGGCGTTGGCTGCAATGAGTTAGGTAATCGTGGACCAACACAGTTTAATCTTGTTTAGAAATGTCACCATTTCCACTGAATAGTCTTCAATTGTAATTACTTTGGAAAAACTTCTGAAATTATGCTGTTGTTTGCCTCAGACAAGGACATAATTTGAAATACTGCAATTTACTGTATGTTCTTAATGCTCCGTTCTGAAGCCAATTAGTCAGCTTATATGACAAACTGCAAGTAGCAAACGTAATGATGAGATGATAAGACTATGTTGCCCTTACTTGCCACCGCTATGTTACACATTTACATCATGGTTGGGGTCTTTTACTTGCCCCTGCATAGTACAAAGCACGGAATCACGACAACATTGAAAAGCTCGGGTGTTATGAAGCATTGGTAAACTGCATTATCGCAATTGTTCTTGAAGTTATTTTCGGTTGTCATAGAATCAGTTTTATTTTACCAATTCAATTCAGCTTAATAAAAATCGATTCACCACAATATTTTAAAGTGTCAATACAGAATTAGATGTTCTATGTATGTGCTCTTAAAAGCTTAAAACAAGCATACCATACTTAAGTAACAAGAGAACATTTTAACCCAATAACAAAAGATATCCTAATAATAGCTTTTGGATGTTGAAGAACATTTTTATTTTCACTTTAAAAACGATATTGAAAAGGAACTTTTTCAGCCAATAGAATTGCAGTATTCTGTCATATCACCTGGTGGAAATATAAAGAACCTTCGCGAAAATCCACTATTTCACTTATCAGTATGGAAAAAAAAACATTGTTCAACCTAAAGTGGAAGTTCCATGTATGATATGGAATGTTCCGGATAGCATGTGGTTTATTGTTCGTGCACAGAACTGTTGCTGTTCCTCGTTTATATTAATGATCTTCCAAGGGCCATCAATCATTTGCTAACGATACCACTGGCATGTACCATCGTAGAAGTCTCCAGTCACTCACATTAATAGTTAACGCAGAACTCTCTACACTACATCTATGGTTTCCAGCAAATAAGCTATCTCTGAATAGGAGTTAAACTAAATATATACTGTAGTTTTTCATAAAAGAAATTTATCACATTTTCAGGACTTTACAATAACTATTGATTATGAAGTAATAGTAAGAGTGCCATATATACAATTTTTAGGTGGAATTCTGGACGAAAACTTAAGTTGGAAAAATCATGTGGAAATTAAAGGCAACAAAATTTCTAGTTGGATTGATCTCACATCTGCAGTGATTCGTCGCTCTCCTTTTTTCCCCATTCATAGGCAATAGCAAACGGAGTGCCTTACCTCAATTATTTAGTTCCTTGCCAATTTTTATTATATCATTTTTATATTCACTCTTTTTTTTAATCATGTATATGTATGTCTTATGGCAAAAATGCTCTTAGTGGGCCCATAGATCTCTGCGGAGTCATTTGAAGATTGAACGCCAGTGTGAAAGAGTTCCTATTTGAAAATGTATATGTGTATAAGTCACAAGTTGATTTTCACAAATAATTAGTGTAATGACTGTTGTGTAAATGGAAATGTTATGTGGTGATGTAACAGCATGTGTCCCTATTTTGTGTTTCGTCTTTTTGTGTAGGCAAGTCTGTGTGTATCCATGGTGATGTTTATCTACGAAGTCATACAATTAGAGCTTCATTGAAAAGCAAACTTCTCGAGGTAAATGTCATAGCGATTGCCTGAGCTTTAATGACAGCAGTGCAAGATAAACAATAACACACTGTGATCTTATCCACATATGCCCATCTGAAACCGTGATTGCATAACATTTAAATGCTACAAATTCAGGAGACCAACTCTAGTTCCATTCCCAAACCGGGAAGACATTTCACATTACATCCATTACATCTTTGTTGATTAAATCCTTGTAGTTTCCAAAAAGTTTCAATCCACAATCAGTGTTTGCTGTAGTGAGTGAATTGGCAAACAGGGCATTGAAGATCTTACAGCCAAATGCATTGACTTGGAAACAAATCAAGGTCTAAGAGATTAGTTTCCAAGTAAATGTATTTGGCTGTATCAAGTGGGATCTTTTATTTCGGAGCATTGATATCTCTTACAGTGTCCAGTTCCTTGACCATGGCTTGACATGTTGTGTGACGCTAGGGAGGACCTCAGTTCCAATCTCCGAAGGTTATCATAATTGGCACAGCACGCAACTGCGAATTTGATAGGCCTTCTAACCACACTAATCTTTATGTGTCAAACGTATCTAGTGGTCAACGTAATGATAAAATGACAAGGATAAACGACATCACTTTCAATGTTTTGCATGGCATCAATCAAGAGTAATGATTGCAAAAGAAATCCAGTAAGTGTATGATACACATTTGGTCAGTTGGAGTGAGAAAGCACCAGTCTATCTCCAGTAGCTAAATCACCAGTTGTTGTAACTAAAGTATTCTATGAGATGTATCTGTTCAACTTGGAGGTGATTGAATCAGTGGCTTCGGATTTCTATGACATTTAGCGTAGCTACTGGGTAATGTGATCAAGATGGCACTTGACAGACTGGGTAGTGGATCCTGCTGTGAGGTACAGTTAGTTTCATTAAAAACGGCCTGTCAAATTGAACCTAGACAACTTTTACTATACGATGCTACCTGCCACTAAAGGGAACTGTCTGGCTATAGCTGGCTACTAGTGCATAAGGTGAGAGTTATGCATATTCGTAATCTTTTGTTGAAAAGATGCATGTCGATTGCACAGACATATATCTGACACATTAGATACATTTCTTACATTTACCAAGGTTTATATTTTTCCAGTGGTGTTAGTTTAAGCCGACTATAAGGTAGAATTAGACAGAAGTGGTTGGCTTTAGCCACTTACAGTCACAGCCAGGAATAGGTTGCTACAGGTAACTTGACTAACTGTACTTATTTATAATAAGCAATTTAGGAGAAACGTAGTTTTTGTTTATCTTTCTTTTAATAGTGGGATTACAATAATGCAAACGTTTCATCTGAAGAGCAAAGTAGCCAAAGCATGTATGGGGGAAATCACAGATGAGCACAATAAAATATCATAGGAAAAACAACGAGAAATGTAAAATGTTGATTGCAATATTGGCATTTCTACAGGATTTTTGTCTAAAATCACTCCCATAGTTTCGCCATTAAATAACATTAAATTTGCAATAAATCTACAATCACTTTGTCATATTACTCAAGCAACATAAAACTGCAATTTTATAACCACCGATTTCCTAGAATTAATCTCTGCAGCATGTTAGTTAATGCGAGTTTCAGCATTCTTGAAATATTATAGAGAATGCGGTTTATGTGCTTCTTCTGTTCTAAAGCAAATATTAATCCACTGCATATAATAATTATGGATGTCATTATGGGACATTGTGTGACACCATACACAAAATAAGATTACCAAAATAACTTTATGAGTGGATATAGTGTTGAAAATCAAACTGGTTAGAGCTATTCATTTTAACTGTCAGTACATACCTTTGGTACGGAGGGTCCTAACTATAACTTATGAAAACATAATATCACATGTATTATTCACAATGTATGGACAGTGTGGACTTGATTTATATTGGGTTTTACACAGAGTGCCACCTTTCAGTATAGTCATCAGCCTACCATTTAAATGTATGTGAGCATTCTTGAAATGATTGTTAATGTATGCATATATGAAAAGAATGGTAATACATTTTGATTTGATTTCAGTACACCTAATTGCGAAATATCCAAAACTTACGTTTTACATTCAAAATAAACAGGAATGGTCTATTGTGGTACTGATTTACTTATCTGAAAGCTAACTTCTCCCTGCAACATTGCCTCAATGTTATCATAAAGAATAACGAAAGGAGTCACTCATACTAAACCTCCTGTCTCTGTATATATTCCAAGCAGGCTTTATCAAATATCACTCGCACTACATCAATTTGAACGTAGATATTAATACTTGTGGTGCATACAAAATTGTGTTATTGCTGCACATGTTCCCTGGGCACATAACAACCAATCAGTCACCATGCAGCAATTATGCACAAGTGTTCTCTCCACTGTCTAGATTTTTCTTTTTCTCCCCAATTTTCTTCTTCTTCCTGGTCACTAATTGAGAAAACAGTAGTTCACAAAAGGCTAATAACATTAACAGGAACATAAAGTAGAATTCAATTTCCAAGATGACATGGGTCAGATTATGGGTGGATTGCGTGTTCTCAACAGGTGCGCGGTAGTGTGATGGTACTAGGCAAACACTGAGGGGAACTTTCGCACCATTTTGTGCAAAATTGGGTGATAAAATGTTCGTCAAAAACATGAAAGGGGATAATAAAACGGTGATGGACCTGCGTGTGATTGATGCTGCTGGAGAAGAGAGAAAGCACAGGATCTGGCTGGAGGCTCGTCGAAAGAGCAGAGTCATTAACTGGGCAGATGACCAAAGTGTAGCCCCTGGTCATTTGAGTGGACTCTGATGCCGTGATGTTGTTTGATTACCAGGACATGCAGCCCAGCAATCAAAGGCACTCATGCTATACTTAATTGATCAGCCACATTTCAATCTCATTCAGTTCTCACAGTTCCGTTGGACATCATTGTATTCGCATTAAAGTCAAGGGGAATCGCAAGAGACTTGTCAAGGTCATGGATCACCTAAAGGCTGTCCTGATGACTGTATTCTTTGGCTCCGTAATGAGCATCTACACACAACGGGATGCAGATTACGCCGCTAATGCACCCCGTTTGACCTATGACACCAAGAGAGACGACTACCCGCCAATCAGGAAGGATAACTACGCCCCTCGTTACGCAATCACTTACGTAACCACCCCGGGTTACGCCCCTTACTTGTACAATAGGTATGCTGCTAAACCCAGGCATTATTATGAAAACTACAAGACAGGGATTGTGCTGCCCCAAAGAAGTTCATATGCCAAATATGTACCCCAGTATGCAGCATCTCAAGAACGTTACAATTCTCGTGAAAAATACAGTCCTGTGAAGCCAGCAACCTACCATGCCTTAAAACCAATTGGCTATGACAGAAATAATGGCATGAGGCAGTTCATCATGCGCCCACAGTACAACTTCAACCAAGCTCCAGCCGTGGCATTACAACCAGTCAATGTCCAATACAAGCAGGCGCCTTTACAAAAGCATTCCATGGAAGTCTTCGCTAAGTCCTTGCCTCAAGAAAGCAACCATAGGCCGCACTACCGAAAGAGTAAGTACCATTCCAACAACTCATTAAGACCTTATATTGGTCTGATCTTACTCTGTTAGGCTTGGGGTATTGCATTCCTCTCAGCTGGGCATCAATCATGCCTGGCATTGCCCATCAGAACTTGCCCTAACTGTTTAGAGAACTCACATAAAAGGGATTTCCTTTCAATGCATTCCAAACTACTCTTGTCAGGTAAGCTTAATTTGATAAAGGGCAAACGTGAATCAAAGTTATAAGTGTTTCGAGTGTTCTCGGGGCTTGCTATCATTCTACAAGTTTTAGTAGTTAATCAGCCACTGAACACTCTTTGCGATCTCTGCCATCGTGTTTTGTGTTTTGGAATTCTTTGATTGCGATCTTCAGACATTTTGGCTGACCCCATAGTCAGTCATTTTGACGACAGTGAGTTACATCTAATAAGAACTTTATTCAGTCTTTAGTCAATATCACGCAAGTTTCCTCTGTTTTTTTGTTTTTTTCAACAATGTCTCAATGCTAATGGGTCTGAGGCTTAGTCAGCTTATATGACCAGCTGCCAGAGGCAGACAAAACTATGAAATGATAAGGCTTGGAGTCCACACCATGTTACACATTTACCCCATGGGTGGGGTCTTTTAGTTGCCTCAGCATAAACACCGAGTACAAGGCACCTTCAATTTACATCCATGCAGCTGGGATGTTGCTCATGAAAAGTGCCCGGGCCGGGGATCAAACCCACAACCTTCAGCAGAGCTGGCCAATATGCTTTTGGCGGATGCCTTAACCATTAGGCCACCCAGCTGCCGTGACACGCATGCCATTGACTAAGGCTCAATAAACATAAACTGACTAACTGGCTCGTTAAAAACCTATATAAGGGAGTCTGTTATTCCAGAGCACAGTCAAAATGTCTACAGATGGTGAAATAATTCTCAAAAGTTAATCAAAATGTCAGGATTTTGAACAATCTTACCCAGAGGGATGTTAGTGTGTTTAAGTAGTGACTGAATGGCAATCCGTTATCCCAATGGAAACAAGATCTCCAAAGCTGTGCAATATAGATCACATTTCATCCTATCGACAATCCTTGAAGAAGCTGATTGCTATTCTATTCGGTTTCTGTATTTTTAGATGATGCCAGGCAACAGCTTTGTCATATTTCTATTTAGAAATGAAAAGGGTAATTCACACAAAATATGAGCGGGACTCCCCATGTCATAAAGACCCACAGGGGACACCATAAGTTATGCACACTAATTATATCATGGACCACATGAGGACCACATGCTGTAATTTGTGACTATGGTTACATAACAATGCACTTTCGATCCTTTGATCCAATCATAATGGCAATCACAATTATTCCATACCTATTTCTATACTTCCCCAATCATTTTGTATGGTGCATTGGTGCAATCTAACAATTGTTGTTTCCATGTACAGAAATGGCCAATCAAAAATACTGTATGGAGTGAAGCTCGACATTAAAACATTTGTTTCCATACATTTTCATTGCTCAGATCCATCTCTCTGAGGTCATAAAACACCTTTGTGTGAGTGATAATATCGTTCCAGCACATCAAAGTATGAAACTACTTTTATTGGTGTGGTATATAACATGCTATGTTTGAGTGCAGCTAGGAATTCTTCCAAGCAAAATAAACCCATCAACTGCCTTTTGATTTATGTAAAAGATGGAAGACTATCAGACTGCACTGACGGCCCATTTTGTATGATTTGCTTTCCTATATGTTATCCAAGCCCCACTATGGCTCACAAACGGCCTCAAATAATGGCTATAACTTATCTATAGGATCACTAAATCTCTGTCACTTTTAGCTTGCTTTGTTTTCCACAAAAGGACAGGCATTATCACTGAGTGCTCTGGCGACTGCTGATATTGTAGTATACAATCCTTTGCAAATGACGGCAATACACAATAAGTATCAGACTATGACTCATCTTGAGGCCGGTCGCCATCAGTCTTCGGGATTTTTAACAGAAGAGAGAGAGAAAAAAAAAAACATGTGTCACCGAAGACTCGTGGCCAGTTTGCACTTACAAACTGAATTTTATTCATTACATAAGTTTTGTGGCATACAAAACGATTTCCTTTTACCGTGCTGACATTCATTTGGGCCGGAACAGTCAAGTTTCATATGGCCTGCTATCATGACTGAAGATATTTCAGAGTGCCTGTTATTTTTTTAAGGCATTTAGAACCGCATTGTACATTCGAAATGTGATCGACTTGTCCTTCTGGCATCTTCAAGTTGAATGTATAACCTTGGACTGGTTGTATTTCACCTCGCAAAGGACAAAGACTAGTGATATTGACTGAGGTCAGAGGATGAAGCAATTATGTAAAGTCACGCCGATGGGAAGTGTGTCAATTAGGCAATGAGATACTTTGGGTATTCGAGAGATAACCAAGTTGGAAAACAAAGTGAGCCAATGACCTTAACCTTCCTTTTTGGTCCACTTAGTCTTGTTAAAGAATAGTTTTAATTTCGTTAAACGTCCGACTGTTTTTATTTCTTGAATCTTGTAATTTTTTAATTCTACTGGTCTGAAGCGCAGTGTAAATCTACACATTTACTCCATGGGTGGGTTCTTTTACTTGCCCCAGCATAGACCCCGAGTACAAGGCATCACTAGTTTGTAAGTCTCATGTGAACGATATCCAGCACTAGCTGTGGTGTAGCCCATGAAGTGTAATTGGCCAGGATGCAGACCCTGGACCTTCAGCAGAGCTGGTAATATTGTACTGACCAATGCTTTGACCACTTAGCAACCCGACTGAATCCATTTACAAGAGAGACTGGAGGATATGATGATGATGTTGTTGAATACCAGTTTTGCAATGGGACTGAGACTGGCAAATGGTGCAGAATTTGATCCAATGTCTCAAGGACACTGCCATGGACAGACCACTTGGTAACTTAGTACAGTCTAGTATACGTGCTCCAATTTGCATTTAATTCAGTTAATTCCATTAGTATAATTGCTTCAATTGGCATTTAATTCAGTTAATTCCATTAGTATAATTGCTTCAATTGGCATTTAATTCAGTTAATTCCATTAGTATACATGCTTCAATTTGCATTTTATTCAGTTAATTCCAATTAATGTCTTCCATATTACATTATGTATAAACCATTGTTGACCGGACATTTACCACAGAATTGTTGTGACAATAAAATAGTTGCATAACACTCAGCTGTGAGTAAACATCTGGACCCAACTAGAAATACATAATTTATAGTACAAACTTTTTTTAAGGATGACACTTATGCCTCAGGGCTTAGACAATTATCTAAATTCAGCGCCTCACAGCAAAATAGACATGAACACATGGTTCTCTCTTCTACTATGCTTCCTAGTATGATATCAAACCTACGTCACCCAAGAGAGCAGCATCAGTCAAAAGAGGCAGACCTTCTCTACAGCTGATAAAGTTCACCTAACTTTTGTAAGAATGTGATCACTCCTGGCATCCATGGACCGGGCAGCCAATGTCCTCATGGGTCATTGTCTTATTGATTAAACTGGCCAGCTGTTATTTGATAGTTCCAAATAATTTTCCTCAGGGAACTCTAGGTCATTGCTTCCCTCCAGATATTATAGTATAGACTAAAAAAGGCATATCATGAAAGTAATAAAGTTTTGAGTTATTGCTTATAGCTTGTAAACAGCTTTAGCTCTTGCTGTACCACCAATGCACTTGTGCCTCTTAACTCATTTTGTATACTGTACATTGCCTTGCAGTCAAAAATCATCATATCAGAATGCAGAAAAGGATAAAATCATGCAGAAAAAATAGAAAGTTAACTCTACATTATTCAAAACTATATGTAATATTGCGAGTTTTCTAGGCCAACATATGCAGACAGGTGATGATTTTTCTCTGCAACTACAAGTGGTACTGAAGAAGTGACCCTCATTTGCCCCTTAAATTTATTCGCAGCTTTTCCGGTATTATTATTGATGTCCATGAAAAATCTCATTAAAAAAAAGCCCATCATTGCTAGGTTACATAAGTCAGTTCTTTAAGGCCAAAATATATTGATGACATTATAAATGACGCTGGCCCGATTTGGAATGTTATCTGGGAATATGACCACTTGGCTTGGCTATAGAGCCAGCTTCTCAATTGACTCAGGGGCGTCGATTCAGGGGGGGCGACAGGTAGGATATATGCCCCCCCCCCCACCACTTTTTTGGAATGATCAATGCCCTGAAATTGACAAATGAAAGTTATCTTTTTCTACATGCTTTGCTTTTAACCAGTTTTACACTTCATATCACATATCAGTTTATTAGTATCAATAGTTTGGTTTTTAAATATCCACCATCACTTTGCATGTTAACTGCCAGCACTTGTGTGCGCGAGGGAAAGTCATGGTGCAACAGACAAAGTAGGTCTGCTTCCACCCCTCCCCCCCCCCCCCCACCCGTCAGGAGAAATTGACGCCCCTGAATTGATCAAAACTGCAGTGGAAGGGGGCAGGACACTACTGGGGGAAACATTAAACAGCGCCAGGCAGAGCAGCTGCCCATTCATCTTGATCACACAACTTTTTCTAACACTTTTGTTTATTAATTTCTCATCCTTCTTCTATAACAGGACTTCCCTTTACACGTGGACTTATGTATGCTCTTAATGACGTGTATATGACATCAGAGATAGGAACAGCCTGCAGGTTTCCCATGACCAAATTAGCCCCAGGCTACTAATGGCTCAATACAATTATTCTATTCTATCATTAAAAAAAACCTCTGTAAATGATATTCATATCATGCTGTGCACGATAGCTGCACTGTAGGGAAGTTCATCGCCCTGGCAAACCAAATAAAGAAATGTGCATTTTGTATTTAATTTTTTGCCAATCAGCAAAATTAATGACAAGTTGTCACATTAAGAAATAAGTTTCATTATTTGTTTTTATGGCTGCAGGTTTTTGAAAGGCTTGAATAAAGACGATATAGGTCTATTTATCAGTCACACAAAGATAAGAATATTAACAAAAAGCTATAATTATTACTTATTTTTATGTAATTTTTTTTTTCAGACAAGCAATGTTACCAATGTGCCTGGAGTCCTTCCAAAACTGATTACATTACCCTGAAGGTAAGAAAAATAAACAAATAAATAGATAGGTAAATAAATAAATAGTTATCTCATACAATTACTTTGTGCACCGTTAGTACAATTCACGTCGAATGCAGCTGCCGATGTTTCTTTCCATCAACCATTTCACTTACATAAAAAAATGTAACACTTGGGTGACAAATCAATTCAGAAAGGCAAATGATTAAAAGAGCAGCTGGGGATTGAAAGGCGATTAAAACCACGATTATGTTCTTTTTATTTATAAACGCCAAATTTCTTTCTCAAAAATACAGTCAAACTGCTTAAAAAGAACTACTTATGACTGTAAAAAAAAATTCTTTAAAAACGATTTCGTATAAAAGGTAAGACTGCAACAAGTTTAATACTACTCCTACACAATTTGATATAATCTTACCCTCCGCCCCCCCCCCCTTGGACGGGTTGGGGGGGGGGGGGGTGGTAATTGAATCTAATTGGCACATCAGGGTCATGACATTCAGACTGATCTTACGTTATGACATTCAGACCGATCTTAAGTAATATCTAGGAAATTTAATTTGTAGGAGCAGGCTGTGCACATTCAATTAATTCATCTGGACATGTTAATCACCACACGGAAAACCCTGTTGTCTGTCTCCTAAACATTGATTAAATTTGATTTGTAATTTTCTGAAATTTGAAATTTAATTGAGAATTATTTTCTGAGTTCGACGGTTGAATACTGGGTTGAAACGTCATTTATTGTGCTACGTGACTTGACTTTTTCTAAAATAGGTCTTAATTTTTCAATTGTTGCTAGTTTATACTTAAGTTTCTGAACAGAAAAATGATGTAAGTGGAAGTTTCATATGACTTTGTTCTATAAAAATGTGTATTTTACTTGCCACTTCACTAACCAGATTATTTTCATTCAAGTCTAATTGACTTGGTAGGTAATATTAAAGCTTAATTTTATTGGCTATCAGCAGGTAAAACGTCACTTTTACTTAACTGGAAGTGGTGCTGATAACCAACACTGCTGGATAACTTATGATTTTTTTTCTAGGAGCTAAAACAAAAATCTTAAGTCTCTGCAGATATTGAAACTCACAAATCGGGGTCGTTGTGTACAATTAAATGGGCTTTATAGCATTAAATTCTGCTGAGCCTGAATATTTGGGTTCTGTGCAGAAAGGTTATGGAGATTTGAAAGTTTAGTTGTTCACAGGCAGCAAATTCCCTTATCTGATGCAGATGTTATAATTACACATTCATGGGACTGGCATGCCCTTGGCAATAATCAGCCGCTGTGATTATTCGCATGCCATTTCACCCTATTCTCACTCAACCAATTCTGGACATTTGATAATAACGTCTGGCAACAGAACAAGGGCAAACAAGCCTTTGACAACAACCAAGACATTCTCTCTCTCTGAGGAGACCCATCCCTTTGCATGGTAAAAGCATAGCTCTGCACATCCATCACATCACTGAAGATCAAATGAGGTACTTAAGGACATGTCTTTTGTAGGATCAAAAGGTTGCTGTGGCATCCAGGGGAGGCTGGGACAAATGCAAGGGACCATTTTCCCAACAGGAGGCCAATAGCTATGGTGTGGACCTCTGGGACTGCAAAGGCAATTGTTACTTGCGTGTAGACCACAATGGAAGTAAGTATGACATAAGCTTTTTTATATTAGTTCTGATGTAATGCACTACATTAATATCGTAGCAAAAGATGGACCCTTGAACTTTATATACAGATTCATGCCAAGATTTATTGTGTGTTTTAATATCTTAACTTGGTTTTCCCATCCTCATACCGCATTCATATTAAAAGCATTTAGCATTGTGTTATCACATTAATAGACATATCATATACACATATATTTATATACATATTGAATTGAAACCTTGTTGTGAAAACTCAGAATTTAATATACTTGGAAACTCAACTCCAAAAGGACGCCATGTTAAACACACGAGACGCAATTTGTATTATGTTTGGATACAATTGCTTTATTGAGCATACACATAAAGAAAGACAGACACACAGATAGGCGAAAAACATACATGTAATTAAATCACTTGATACTATGTTGCTCTGTGGACACCCACGCATGTACAGAGTGTCAAGTATATTGTGAAATATTTGCAGTTCCTGTAACATTATCCATTTGTTTAAGTTTGTCCACAGAATCAACGTCACTCCCGTTACCATGGTATTAAAATGCCGCTAGATGAAAAACAAAAATTGATAGGTTTGTGCACTTTTCAAGAGATAAAAGCACTGGTATGGGAGACTTCAGGATGTCTGCTTATCTTACATAATTGACAAATTTGTTTCCAGTATTCAAGAAAAGGGTTTGTAATGGCATGGGGTGACGTTTTGTTTTGCCCTTCGTGTTACCAAGTTTAGGAGGAAACAATATATCATAGAAAAAAAAAAGCTTCAAAGCAATTCTGAATGTACTCCATTATTACAAAATGAAATTGAAACTTGGGTGAAATTACTACCACTTCCCTTTCAGATATTGCATAAAGTTTCCTTATACTGTCCTTCCTGTTACTATAATGGCTTACATTGCAAGTCACTGGTATGACCATGGAGTCACTAGAGACTCCATGATATGACCAACCAATTTAAATATATTTCAAGGTAAATGACGAAAAAGTTTTTGTTGTTATGTAACAACACTGAAATGTTTGAAAATTATTTAGATGGACATTTGAAAGATTGAAAATGCTAAACGAGCACCGTCTCTTCGGAATGACCCCTATAGTATATTTTATTATGACACCGTCGAGTTTCCAAACTGACAAACCTTCTCCTGAACGAGCTTCAGTTAACGAGAGCACTAAAAATTACAGGTGGCATCCTGCTGACATTTAAATGATGCCCAATTATATTTCCTACATGCACATGGTGGTTTGTGAACATCATTAAAATTAGCATTTAAAGACTCTCTCATGATCTTTGTTGGCAACATTATGAAAGTCTTGGATAACAGCACCTAATATATCTTCAAATGGCATGGAGATTTCTATTAATCTTGTTGACAGTTTTCTTCTGAAATAATAAGGGCTTCTAAAGAAACTCACCAAAACGATTCAGGATAAGTTGTCAACAAGCTTGTTTTGAGCTTCCTATTAGATGCAGATTGACCCGAATGGCTGCCAATTACTTCCAAGCAATTACCTTAAGATGAGATCTACCTCAGCAATTAAGTGCAATTAAGTTTCGTGTCACGTTGTTTGCAGATTTCTTCAGAGGATGCTACAAGGGGGAATACGGGGTGGACCCTCAGAAACTGGGTTGCAACTACCAGGCTAATTCGCTCTACTGCTTCTGTGACACTGACAGGTGTAACAACGGGCCCTTGCCACGACACAAGATCTACAGCTAATACATCTGTCCATCTATATATTTATAAGACTTTTTTCCCCGTTTTATGGCCTGCCTAATGTTGGGAACCAGTAGGGCGCCTGCATATAGTGTGCCTGCCCTCCAGAGCAGAATCATTTCAGTAATTATATGCATCACGCAAATTGCTCTCTGCGCCTGACGCGGGTCACCATATGCAATCTAACACTCCGCTTCACACTGACCGTAATCAATGTCTCACACCAAGCTGGATCTCAAGATTTGTCTGTATATAGTTTTGTATCTTTGTCCAATAAATGATTGAATACACCATATTGTCATGTGGTAAAAGACTCAGTTCACAGCAAGTCATGGATTTCTCCAAGATTAAGATATTTTTGTAGTGCAGTGAGGACCATCTGAAGGATGTATTTAACAAGTTTGGTGGAGTTGTGGAAGATCTTATTCCAAAAGAAACACCTGGTAAATATCAGAAAAGTAGGCCTACTTAACTATGAATTAATTGAGCGCTAAAATGGCTATGTACAGTTCTAAATGTATTGGATGTGTAAAAATAGATAAGATGAGATAGGGTAAGACAAGACCAGGCAAAGCAAGATAAGATATAAAATACAGGAGATAAGATAAGAGGTATAGATATAAGGTAGTCTTATCAAAACCATTTGCAATGGAACAGCTAAGTTATGAAACTTATTCAATAGAACAGCCGGTTTCACCATGGTTAACTTCACAGGAACTGTGACTTTCTTGCGACAAAATCAAGTTTAGCTTCACCTCCAAGGAACCTCACATTGTATAAAACTGATTGCAGCAAGAGACTGTGAACAAATTTTAAGGGTAATTAATGAAATACTTTTTTGTGCACTGGCACATGATTATTTAGTACGAAATTTTTTTTTTTTTAAATAAGATAAGATAAGATAAGATAAGATAAGACTTTCATCAAGTGAAACAACATTGCAATAAGGCATGTTATTTATGTTTCCTGATCATCCCGAACTGCTCCAAGGGGCGATGGTATCACCTGCTATTAATCAGCTCACCTCGGCCCGAGGTCACACTCAGCCGGTCAAACAAACAATTTTCTGCATATAAGCAAGTTTTCTGACTCCATCTTGAAGTCTGATACTATAAAAAAACAAAAAACTGTACGAGAGCGTCCATTGAACTTTGCTTGTTCAATCTGATTTTTGTTTTCATACCATGTGACTATCCAATATTTTGTTATATTGGACAGGAAAAAGGTATATTGGATCCGTCTATCTATGTATCAAGCAGATGCTTTTCTAATCATCTGTGACATTTCAGAGGAGAATATAACAAATGGTGGATGGGAAGTCCAATAGGTAGTTATATTGGATTCAGAAGAGCTATATTGGACTATGGAATTATTCCACATAGCTGAATGCTGTGCGTGTTCAGAACAAAATTTTTAACTCGTTTTCCTCGAGACAGTAAATAAATATAGTGGGCGAAGGGGCTTCCAACGATATATTTATAAACTACAGCACCAGAAAGTTGCAACAATACAAACCAAACGCAACAGTTATGTTGTTACTCCTACGACCATTTGATGTAGCTAATAATACACTAGCCTAAGTCAAGGACAGTCTTAGTTTAGCGCCTGAGACAAATGCCACTAATCAACAAGTGTAGTTGAAATACCGGCCTACTCCATATGTCATATCCAAATATGTCAGATGTGTTTGATGTCTTTTTAACTTCAATGATTGTTTAATCAAGGTCATACGCATCTGTAATAGAGTCTTTTCACTGAGCAGCCCTGAATTCAACAGGACTTTTTTTTAGAAGATAATCACTGACTTATTCAATAAATATAGCTTTCTCAGAAAAATAACAAAATCCACTATACAAAGGTATGTTTGATTAGCCTCTCTTAACAGCTGTACATACTTTAGGAATACCTTAAGTTATTTTTTTTAAAGGTGCAGTCCCGCCTTCTTTATCCTTTGATCAGAGTGGGTGGGTGAATGATACAGCCATCCAACTTTGGCCCAACCGGGAATCAAACCCAGGACTCAGTAATGGAAGCCCAGTGCGCTACCACTGAGCTAAGCCCCCCCCCCCTCCTCCTTTGATTAGATGTCACTGAGTAGTTTTGGCATTTTACATTCTTGTTTGAAATTTTAGTAAATAATAACATTCGCCCGCTTTAAAAAAAATTTAACAATCTCAAATATTCTACATGTCTCAAGAGATAACACAATGTGAAATTTTCCAGTACATCATTACAGGCAGGCATCATTCAAACAGCTTATAGCTCAGATGCCTGACCCAGCGTCCTAGTTTTTACATAATAATTAGTAATTTAAAGCCATATGAAAAGTGTTATCGCAATAATTGATGTATGTACATGCATGTATGATATCAGGATGCTAAATAAATTCAATTCAATTCAATTCAATACATTATGAAGTGTTTGAATAATCCAATAATGCTACTCCTGGCTCTATAATAGTTTATATAATATTTCAAATGCATATTTTATTATTTAGACATGCAACTAGGCGCTTGGCACTAATGAGCTTTTAAGACAATATAAGGACATCCTATTTTAGTAACAGAAGCCAGGTGTCTTAACTATAGGAATGTTAATAAAGGGCTACATGGCAAGAAAAATTGCTAATGAGGCAAAATAATGAGTATAATATTGATGATGTAGTCTTTGGTGGGGAAGGTTTTTGTGAAGACATCTGACTTGGTGCAATTTACTCAACACGTGACGTAAGTAATTGGTCATTGCTGGGAGTCATTACAGCACTGTAGTGGTCAGGACCAGCCGGTGCACCTAAGTAAATTCATGTAACTTCTGCTGCGGTTGTGCATCAAGGGTCAAGTCCACACACACGAGAGGACTTTGAGTGGTCAAAGAAAAGCTGTCACCTCCCTCCAGCCTTGACCGTCATATAAATGGTGCATGACAGCACTGAGCAGCACTTAGTTGTGGTTGTAATCTGACGTAGCTTGACAATGTCTGGTCCTGTTCTGTGGAGAGTGTCTGTGGTCATTGCATGTGTAGTCAGTTTAGTTACTTCTAAATTTCACAGTTATAACGATGATGCCAAACTGAAAGAGGATGGATACAAGCAACGTGGCATCTTCGTGCAAGAGGAAAAGACAGGTGAGTGGAGCAACTGAGTATAAGTGAGTGAGTGAGTGAGTGAGCAATCTAATTAACTCTAGTCTCAAGTTAGTTCCCGAAGGAATGATCAGCCAGACTTCTACACTCAGTCTTAAAGCTTTTAAATGACCAGCCTGAACCTTTGCCATAATTCACTTTAAACCGGGAAACCTAGCCCCTTGAAATGTCAGATTGATTCTTTCAGGGGAAAATTGGCCACGATCCTTTCTGTAAATGAGCAACATGACTGGTGTAGATGATCCCTAGTCTAAAGAATAGAAAGTGGTTCAAGTCTTAGACGTTTTGGAAATTTATTTGGAAACAAAGGAAACTTAAAGTTGAGGCGGATTTAAAGTGTAATATCCATTAACTTTTAAACCAAATGAAGAAACATTTCCTAATACACTCTTTGTGTACATTTAATTGCATTTAATTGTACATTAATTTATTTATTCTCGATTGAATGTGGATCCATTTTATTGATTTTGTGATCAATCCTATTGGAAATGTATCGCCAACCAGTCACGCAATAGGCTTATTCGATAATTTACAAAAATTGTATAAGACATGAAGAATATATTCATAGACATTTGAATTTCCAAATAGATTTGAAATCAAATATGACTGCAGACTAACTACCGAACTTTGTAGTCATTTGCAATGTGGAAATTCGAGTGAACATCATTCTGGAATGGTTGAAATTCGATATTAGTGAGGTTGTCATCCATCACGTTCTTCTGTAATGATCACCTTGATAACTGTAGTAGACGCCACCTGCCGCCAGTCATACACACTCTTAATTATGTCAGAGACCTCCTTGACCCCTAATGGCGTCTCCTAGAGTTTCTAGTAATGGCTGATGCCATATGGACAGTCACGTGACAGACGTTTTGTGCCAAAAATAGTCACAGGCAGACGTTTAATTACCCCAGTCAAGATACAGGAAAAGATAGTCAGGATGTTCACCACATTTCAAGGACTGGTGTTCTGGCTTATGGACAGAAATGGTAGAAAAATAATAGATACAATTTAGGTTCTCAGTTAAAACAGGCCAACACTAATGCTGGCCTATCATGCACAAAAAAAATCGGCCATTTTAAGCTTGGTCAAATATATTAGTTTAAATTTGCATCAAATTCTGATGGTAAGTTTTAGTGTTAATTTACAGATCTATACAAGTTGTTAATGGCTATAATCTAAATATTTTTCTCATCAATTATTACCTAATAACATTGACTATTATTATATTGCACAACACAACTTCCCAGTCAGAACAAAACTTGAGAAGCAACAAATAAATACTAAAATATCATATGTATGGAATCTACTCCCTCAACTATTAAGAGTTCTTTGACATCAATGTATTCTTAGATGTTACATCTGTCATCAATATTCCACTTCATATTCAGCTTCATCTCACCTCATCTCAACTTATGAATTATTTATGTTTCTTTCGTATCATGTATAAAAATTGTATGCGTTATTAATCATACACTATTGGAATATTGTCATTCTGAATACAGACTTTTTTTTCTCTCTCTGTATAAAAAGTGAATATAGAATTTCCAATATGCTAATTGGATTGTTATTTCCTTTCACATCTTGTTCCTTTATTTATATGATGTATACGACTATATAGAATGTTTCTTGTGAATGGGGCCCACAATTACAGCCTGTGTAGGCTCTGGTGACGCACCTCATATGTGTCTGTTTGTGTGTAAGTCTGCTACACAGAAATGACCTCCCTGCAGACTGGCTGGATGGCCCAGATGTCTTTCTAGCTCATGCAGACAGTAATGAAGTAGTGGTCGGGCTCATTATGGTAGAAATTAATGTTGTGCCTTTTATTCTTGACTGCAGGAAGGTGTTACCAATGTGCCTACACTCCGGCCAAAACAGAGGTGGAGGAAGTGAAGATCCCTAGAACAGTCCAGGAGGAGATCCTTGTTCCAAAAGTAGTCACCTATACAGTGACGGTAAGCGACCAACGTTTCCTAGCACAAACGCCTCTCCGCCAACAATTGACCACTTTATATTGAATTTAGGGCCCTTCAATCCCCTGCATCTAATAAGTTCCTCAGATCTAATATACTTAGGGCTATAGAATACCTTTCCACGTGAATACAAAACCTGTACGAGGCAGCCTGAGATACGATAAATCTCAGTGGCTTTTGTTCTTGTTTCTTACCTCCCCCTTTTCCCCTTCCTTATAGGAAGGAAGGAAGGAAAATCTTTATCTTAGTGACATGTGGTAAATTACATACATTTGTACGGTAAACAAACAATAAACAAAAGCACAACCACCCGGTCACCCGGGCCTATATGTCACCTATTCTTAAAGAGCTAACATTATTATGCATACAATTGATTTTTTCTCATCTGGATTGCTTTCACCAAGAACTGACCAAGAAACTTCTGAAAGTAATTACAAATACATAAAAATTTATCAAAATTATCCATACCATTAAAATTTTTATCAATATTCCATATTTCTGAAACAGCTCATTTCTAAAAACAACATAAGAAGCACATATCATTATCAAGTGAAACTCGTCTTCAATTTCATTATCAGTACAAAACATACATAATCTTTCATCTATCGGTATACATGTCCTGAGTTACAGCTAATTCTAAATTCAATCTTGATTCTTGATCCGGCCTGCTACTAAACTTAGCCTCCCAGGAAGTTGCAGCTTATTTGTTGTGTAAACTCTAGAAATCAGATTAGCCCAGAAGAGTGCAAACTAGTAGTGGAAGTTAAGGCAATGCCAGTTAATTGAGAAGTACATGTCTTGCTCCAGGTGCCCCGCGTGGTTTGGGTGAACATCACGAGACCTCGTGAGATCTTCGAAGAGGAGCCTTACTACGACCCAGCCACCTGGCAGTGGAAGGTGGGACGACACAGCAGGACAGTCTACGAGGTTGTCTGGGTCTCAAAGTTGGAGAAGGAAATCAAAGTGGTCACGAAACAGGTAAGTGATACTTCATAAGTAACTTTTTTAGGTGGCTAGTGACTAGTGACTAGTGATTGGGTATAGTCATCAAGTATGAAACGAACGTGACTTGCTCCTCAATGTAGTCAAGAATGGGAGGCTAGGCTAGAGAAATTAATTCTCTCAATCGGGCTGTCAGTTGCCACATACTGCTGCTGCTGTCACAAAAAGAGGCCCGTGTGTCTTTCACGTAGTCTCATTGCCTAGCAAACGAGATCCCTCCTTTGAGAAGCTCTTTGCATGAGAACAGGGCTCTCTGTCTGAAAGTGGTTTTCCCCCTGTTGTGGACAATTAGCCCACCCGAAGCCTTAATGACACTTTCTGGCCTCTTTAAGGTCGTCTTGTGCGTAGTTCTGTATACTTAAAACGAAGCCAAGCTGCAGGTCGAGGTCACATGGACTGAGAGATGCTATCAGAATAGGACGCTCTCAACAATAGAAACTGTAATTGGCAATTCATCGTCGGTGGGAGACCGACTCGATTTTCTCTCTCCAAATATCAAATCCCCAATTATCACGCTAAGGCCATGCAGTATATAGAATCAAATGAGCCTATTTCCACATACACAGTCAAAACACTTTTACACACAAAAATAATAATAAAGGATTTGATGGAAGAGACCCTGCTGTGGCGCAGTACATCACTGTTAGAGGGTCAACCTGTGGAGCCTGGAAAGCCCACATACACTATCTCTTACCTGACTCTATCACCATCATCGCTGAGGTTATAATCAATATATCAAAAGAAACAAGAAACGCATATGCCTATCAATTAGTCATATTAATTTGATGACTTTTACAAGGCAGCTGACCAATTTGTGTGCCAGTTTCAATTCAAAGTGTTCATTAGTCTAATATCCAACGTCCATGATTAGATACACAGTTTTGAGAACCAAAATTTAGAAGTCGACCATCAAATTATTGTTTCGTTGTTGCTCTGCTCTTGTTTCAGATTGAAGGAGCACGTTTTTTCACATGGCAAGGATAATAATTGGCTCTAAACTGTCTGGCTATTAATGGCCCTGCACAAAAACAACTTAAATATAAATTACCGTTTTGTTTTCACATAAATTTGGCATGTTGTAATTGGCAGGTAGTTTGGTTAGAAATTGGCTATAAATCACAGATCTTGAAGGATAAGCTTAATGTTTACTGGATGTCATTAGATAGAAAGTTCAAGGTGATGTTAAGATGATCGATGGTTTGCCCTTGCCAACATAACTTGAGAAGCGGACAATGGTCAGAAATATGTTATTGACCGGGCATGTGATTACATCATCAGTCAACAATGGCTTAAACATTGCATTGCATTGATTATTGGTTTGGTTGCCTAGGTGACGGAAAAAGAAGTGGTCACGAAGCAGGTGTTTGATGTGAAGAAGATCAAGACAAGGAAGGCCGGGGGCTGGGATAAATGTCTGGGTCCCTTCACAACACAACAGGCCAGGGTGTTCGGCATTGACGAATGGCAGTGTGACGGAAACTGCTACATTAGAATAGACGCCAACGGAAGTAAGTATTTCACCCGAGAAGTGACTGTGTTCGAGTCAGGCTGTGAAAGCAGCAGCATAGCGCCAAAGGGCCATTTATGACATGCGCATAACGACACTTCCCTGCCCTGTCATACACATCTTTCACAAAGTGTTGCAACAAGAGAAGTCAAGTAGTTTCCACAGAACATATATGAGTATATGGTCTTTTTATTCACCTCTTTGAAGCCATCTGACTTAGGCTCTATCATATGGTATGTATCATATATTTATGACACATTTGCTTAAAATTTAGCGAACCTTCAGTCAGACGAATATGAGTGCTACTCACGCCAACGGTTTTTAATCAAATTTCAAGTTCTCAGCAACTAAATGAAGGCAAAGAGTGGCCATTTATTTTTTTCTCCTTCCACTCATTCACCTAAGTATTTTTTAATAATGGTGGTTTGTGATTGTGAACAGAGAACTTTATCGTGCATCAGAAATTCCCATTAGTTAAGCGCTCTGGTAAACAATTAAGTGAGAAAAAAAAAATCTAAATTTGATGATGACATCTTATACGCAATTATGACACTGAACATGCATTTTTTTTCCGCAAAAAAATCCGTTTTCCAGGTGCTTATAATTTGAACAAATTTTGTTGACATGGTGGGACATGTAGCCTGACAATGATGATATGGCACTTGACCAACGTACACTCCCCGTTAACGAATCATATACTGCCCTTCAAAAATATAAGACCACACATTGACAACTTTGTAATGCTCAAGTGGAACTACATTTTTGTAGAGTGGTGTATGTAATATATAGTGTCAAAAATTTATACTTCAGTGATATCAGATTTTCTTTTTCTTTTTCTATGCACTTGTAAGTTTCGAAATCTGACACTGAAAATAGCTGTTATTTCCCACGGGCTGGACGTATTTCAAATGAGACTGCCATGTGCCCTTCTCCTTTTAGACTTTCAAGCTTCTGTAAAGGAATATCATTAGACGGTGACTTCTTTTGAAGTAGTCACAAATATATACTCTGTCCGCCATTGAAACTGCTTATTAACTAAAAGTGTCCAGGGCTACATTATCCACCAGGTGGCCTAATGACGTCAAGATCGTCCGTGACGTGTTTCTGATTAACTTTATCTGTTGCTTCATTAAATATTTCCGGCACCAGAACACAATTATTCCTAATGTTAATCCTATGGAGATGTGTGGCACTGGTCTAAACACAGGCAAAAATGTATCTGACCACAATGAAGATATGAAATTCAGTTACTGGAGCAGTTAAGCAGCAGCAGAATGGTGGTTTATTTGTCTCTCTAGGTGAAAGATGTTGACTTTGTAGCTGCTGAGAAATCGACGAAAATCCGTGTCTCTAGGACTGGACGGACAGAGGATTATGCCGCAGACAAAAGTTTGAATTCACTTCACAATATGTGCATGAAGTTGATGTGACTTGACGTCTGTTGTAATACAGGAAGCCTTCAGGGGAGGATGGCTGAATTATCCTTAAATGTCAGACCACAGAGGCCACCACATATGCCTGGTAATAATACGACATTGTCAAATCTTATTTGGGTCACCCAACATAAGCAATGTCCAAGCCTATCACTATCAGCTGGAATTCAGTTGGAATTAAGCAGATATTCCTATGGAACATGGACTCCTTTGAAGGTCTATGCATACTAGATGCACATAAGATGTTAATGCTTAGAAATCGAATTGCCTATGTCCTTTGGCCTAAAGCATCAAAGCAAGAATGATCTGCTTCATTCCATGCTGCTACCTCACTTCATGCTATCTGTCATGACACGCATTAATGCTGACGGAACCTTTTATGAAGAATATTGACCAAGTGACCCATTGGTGAAAGGAATAAACACCTATGCAAATGATCTGAAGCTCAAGCAAGTATTCTTTCTTTGAAATTTGTCATAGTATTATGTATTTGTAATGTATTATGGTTGAGGAATAACTCATGTAACACAGAGTGTAGCTTTGCAAGAGAGGGTGGCTTTTAATTCAAACATATATGTAATGTATAGGTAATGTATAGGTGCAAAGTAATGGTCAGCTCCAGCTAGTAAACTGAGTAATCTTCTCTTCGACACAAGTATATCAAGGGCCCCTTTTTCCAGGGGTCTCTTTCCTATTGGTTCTCTGCGCATATCCATGGCAACTCTCTATTGGCTTGTGCCTTGGGGTGTACAAAGACCAAAACCCCTTTTGCACTAACAGCCACCCGTTTAGATGGTTTCCTGCTGTAAATGGTCATCTCGATCCCGCTCTTGGCATTTTTTCAACCATGGATTAGTGATCAGCGGCCAGTCTGTTTCACAAAACAGCAAAGTGGTGGACCCTGTACATAATTTTTGGAGATGTATTAAGGAATTATGTCGTATTTTCTAATGTAAAAATTGACCTTATTATTTCAAGTACAGCAGATGGGACAGCATTGGCTGTCTTTCCTGTTGTTATCCGGCGCCAGTCTCAAAACGGCCATATCTGTAACTTTCACATGATATTCGCTAGGCATAATCTAAACTTGTTAAGCAGTTAATGGGACACAAAAAAAAACAAAAAAAAAAAACTAATAAGGACATTATTAAGAACTATAGGCCTACTGGAAAAAGCAAATAAGAATGCACATGAAACTCTTTAATATATGGGCCACACGAGATCTCATGCAGGGGTTTATCCCAGAAGCATATTATTAGGGAAAGTATGCCATAGGTATTCAGAAAATGATGACAATGTTTATCACACTTCGGGTGATGTTTCTGTTGATTAGACATGCCATGGATTAGTGATTCCATGATTCCATGTAGTGTGGAATGCTATAATTAATATTACCTCACATCGCAGTAGTCATAATTTTCAACAATCCATGGGAGTCTTGTAATATTATGAAGCATACTTAGCCTAGAATATTTCCAGTGATATAACTCAAAAGCCATGTTTCTGATATTACGCATTAAGGTTTGATGCATAGCCGTCTCTGTGTTAGTTGAGACCAAGAATATTAAGTCTCTAAATATTCCTAGGTTGAGAGATGATATTCCGATTGAAAAGCTGGAGAAGAAAATAATCTTCAGTTACAAAGTAATATTTAATACTCTTGGTGGCTTTGGCGGTTTGGTCTTCACCAGGCTATTCATTTATGAAACATTCTGAGGTGGAAATTAAAGGCATGTGCGCTTGTCGATGTTGCATTACAGCAGAACTCATATATTTTGCAACAAACCCCAGGAGACGTCATGTGAATCTACGTCTCCCATTGGTTAAGGTAGTATCTCAGCCGGGAGTGCTGGATTCACCTGACATACTTTGGAGCTTTCTAAAGAAAAAATATACATCCTACTGACAGTCTACAATTAGTTTCATAAAATATGGTCGACTCTAGCTGTCTGTAGCGACCTGTATCTGGCTGTGGTCTAAACATGCTAAAGCCAGCTGCCTCTGTCCACTTCTATAGCTAAAAATCGGCTTACATCTATTACCAGATAAATATAAACCTCGGTAAACGTGTAAGAAATTAATGTAAAATATCATAAATATGTTCTTTTAGATCCGGTTTTGAGTAGCCAGCTATGATAGCTTTGTCTAGTTTGAATTTGACGGGCCGTTTACAATGAAAGTAACTGTACTGAATCTGCAATGCTCTCTCAAGAACACCCACCAACAGAAACTAGGAGATGAAGTGCAAAGAATGGTCGGTTATTTAGAGGCTCATCAGATATGACATGTGATTAGCCGGGATGCGGCGCAATTTGTACATCCAAGGATCCACATGGCAGTAATTTTACAGTCATTTTCCTCCAGTAATTACATAGGGTAGGCTACAGTACCATCCAGGTTGCTTTGAAAGGGTGAAACTGTCATTTCCATCGATGGGCTGCTCTCTGTAATGATGCCCTGGGTTCTGCACTAAAAATCTGTTTGCAGAAGATTTTAATCATCTTGACTGTGCCTTGCTAGAACAAATGAACCTCTATATTAATTTAATAACAAATTAGTCAGACTTATGATATATCCGACACTGACTAAAGCGGACTGAATGATAAATTTGTTCCATTTGGCCTGTCATTCATTTTAGACGCAGTCAAATTGTCCAAAGTTAGTGAAGTTATCTAAAAAGGTAGTCACTAAACTGCGTTTTGTGAAGACTGGTGAGTGGCTCTAATCTATTCATGGAAACAGGACATTTCAGTTTATCACTGTAATTACCTTACTCAGCTCTGGGGAAAACCTATTGTAGATATCCACTCCAATGATGACCCAGTGATAGACTGTAGAACTCAACCATTAATACTACCTTAAGGAATCACCAGAGTTCTTCCAACAGCGAATTGGTCCTAATTACGTTACTTGTTTTCACATTGTAATCATAGTCTTAAAAATGGTTATTAATAACGTCAAATGGGATACCAGTTTATCATTCACTAATTCAAAATAATTAAGGCCGATTAACTCAATAAAGACTGACTGATTCGATTGTCAAACATAGCAATGGCGGTCTCTAATTCCAAACATTGTAAAATTTTCGAAGGTTAGTGAAACATTCCAAAAAGTCAGAAATGTACAAAAAGTTGCTTTCGCTAACTACTGCCTCAAGAACTGTTATGACATTGCAGTTCCAAAAAAAAAACAAAAAACAATGGTATCCGCCCTAAGCTCCATGACAAAACAATAGTGAGGAAAAATAACTATGGAGTTATAACATCCATTGTCGTGTCCTGTAAATAAGAGGGATAGTAATGGGGGAAAAAAGACGGCAAATGATGGCACGAATCAGTCAGACCCTTTTTCATTCGTGATCATTATTCTTCCTCCCACGCAGCCCATGCTAGGTTGTCGTGTTAAAAGAGGAGCGGATAAGATGAGCCGAGAATGAATAAAGAACTTGACATGATTCGGAGGCCACTCAATTTGGGGAGATTTATGGGACATAAGAGTTTGGAAGACCCAGATGTGACACAGACACGATATAATAGGCCATAATTAACAATGAGACTGAGCAGGCCAATCTGCTTATGTCACATGCCTCTTGTTAACTAAATAAAAACACAAGCTGATAGTCGGTGATGGGTGGTGATGGGCAATGGTCATTATAATACTGATGACGTCACTGTTGCAGATGTCCTGCGAGGATGTTACCACGAAGAGTATAATGTGGACCCGAAGAAATTGGGATGTCACCTGCAGGCTGGCTCTACATACTGCTTTTGTAAAGGGGACAGATGCAACAATGGAGAAATCCCTGAAGCTCTAGTGAAGAAATAAACGCTCCCTATGCCCCACAAGTGACGTAGGACTCTAGGAGGCTAGACTCCTCAGTCGAAATGCCTCCTTGACCAGCTGTTGAAAGCCTCCTTGCCGTGCTTAAGGGTACTCCAATGGACAGTGATATTTTCTTCAATCAAATTAATTATATTCAAAAGTATTTTGTTGCCAGTTTAATGCCAGTCAAGCAGTGGTTTTTGTTGCCTCGGCATTCATACTACAGAGTGGATCTCTTCTATATTTATGTGTAATATACTTTGATTTTATATTTTTACATTTCACACTTTTGTACACGGTGGCATTTACTTTTTGAAGGAGTTGTGTTTGCGACTCCCACTGTATATACTGATAATATATTTGTACATTAAATAAATAAAAAAATTTCGTGAAAACATTTCGTGTCCTAGTAATTGATTCATGATGACATGGTTGCTAGAAATCGGATGAAATGTAAGCATTTATAGCAGGTGAGAGGCAGCTATAGTGTTACACTCAAATGTTAATATGAATTACTCGCATCAGTCACATATTGCGTCATACCTGGTGCATAATATGACCCATCCCATCCCTAATAATGAACACATGCAGTTTTTCCATAAATGTGAGAATAGCACATGTCTCAGGTGTTACCAGTGGCTGAAAATGGAAATGGTGAATAGGTCGCCTCGTTCTTGACTCAAGAGAGGACGAAAATAGTCACATTAGAAAGGTGGACAGTGGCTGGGTGTCTAGATAGGGATACCCTCATGGGAATCACGTAACAGCAGCAGCAGGACCACAGGTCGACCCTTTTATCATATAGATAGCAACAGAGGAGACAAACAAGATAGAAGTGTGACTGCATACATGTAGGTGGTCAGCATTGGAAAGGACCCTTGAGGAGAACGAAATATTCAACTGCACACTGAACAGCAGACAAAAAATAAAAAAGATGCAAAGCCTAAAGTATATGTGCATTTTGTCCAAAGAGGTATTGCAGGTTCATAAGAATATTGAAGTGTCAAAGGACCAAAACACAGAATTCCACATTAGTGAGAAATCTCCCTGTGTCCCTAGGGTTATATTTATCACATTAGGCTAAGTCCAATAGGGAACAACACGGACTGTGTGAAAGCCTTACAAAAGGGCACTGAAGCCAGAATAACGGAGAAGACATCTGCACACAGAAAAAAGAACATAGCTATCATGAAAAGAGTGGTACACCTTGTTGGTTTATCAAACTCCAATAATGCGCTATTACCCAAGGAAGGTAGTTTTAAACGTTTTAAACTGTTTCATTCAAAATTAGTTTTTAAGCTTGATGCACCTTGAAGGTCAGTCAGTCTTTGTTTGCCATCTTGATTAAAGTTTTTAAGCAACAAAAATAGATCTTCTGTCATAATTAATATGATTTAGAAGACAATAGCTCATTAGAAGATACAGAAGATTGTGGAAATCTGAGCAGGTTGGGCACCAAGAGCACCAACATGTTGAAAAACACTCTCAATGCATAAAAAACGAATTGTTGCTCATTTTCTGAAAGATTTGGTAAAAAGCATGCACTGTATGTGCATTTGTGGCTGTTAAATGTGTGGTTTCATTACACAGGGCAACACCCCCATTATGCTTGATACATGCCACAGTTCTTTATAAAGAAAATGTGCCTGCCCTGCACTGCTTAAAACTGACACACGCAGGTCATTGATTAGCAGTAATTGTTTATTCTCAATCACGTTTACGGTTGTGCCAAATGTACAGGACTTTGATGTTACACTGCAAAAAAATAAGAATTATTTCACGTGGTCTACATTAGTTGAAACATTTCCTAGAATGTGACCAACTGGGGCATCTTAAAAAGTGCTCTCACATGTTTGCATGTGAAGCTGCTGCCACGAATTGTTTTGCTTCTCCTTCATTTTTGAGTCTTTCATGTTATTTCTTGATTAATGGTGCGAGAAGTGGGTAACTTCGTGGTCTGTTGAACATACCCAAAGTGATAAATAAGACCTTAGAGATTAAAGATGGGGACACACTGGCGGTAACCTGTGCTTTTAAGTCGTTTGTTATTAGTTACACTGTGTGTCGTCACCTCACAGCCCAGCAACCTAATTATGTACATGTTTTGCTCGTTTACAGTAAATTAATCAATATTTCTTAAGTCTATAGGCTGGCTTATGGCATTAAAGGTCTAACAATGAAATTACAGTATAATTAGATGTTCATGTGCTGAGCAATTCTTTTTCTGACAAGCAGGCAATTTCTCTTGTATTTTTAAGAGAAGATTTCTTAAGTCTATACTTATCCTATCGGCTACATAGTTTTAACCAATCATTTTGTTTAACTAGGTAAGCTAGCAAAGAAATTCATAATTAGGTCACTGGGCCGTGAGGTGACGACACAGTGAACAATATTTTCCTTGAGATATTACATGTAGAGAGACCTCTCACACAGAAATATTTATCCGTTTTACATGTGGCGTTTATTTTGATGCTGATTGTATAACGTATCATTACCCGAATAAAGCACAACTACCAGTTGAGGAAAAAACCGGCCACACCCTTTCCGTTTCACACCTTTGAGGTTCCTCTGAATCAGGCAGTTTTTTCACGTCTTTTGACTAAATTTTAGTAGTACAGCTACTGCCATCTAGGGTTAGTTCGTGACACCAATGCCCCCTATATGGCAAGCTCACGAGATTGGTAACATACTCCTGGATTAAACACAGAACTGGCTGGACTTTTTGGTAATTTCCTTAAATTGGTTCCTGTCAATGCCAGCCAGTGCGGATACGCGCAAGCTTGCTGAGTTATCTCTTTCGCTCATGAAGTGGGTCTCTACCTAACATCAGTGCCCATCACGTCTCATTTATAGATAATGCCAGCTTTCTGTGACTTATTCGATCTTTACGCTTTCCAGAATATAACGTCGCATCCATGTTCCCACAAGACCACATCCCGGATACCATGTCACATCAGCCCAAGGCCACATCAGGCTAACATGAGCTGACCTGGTATGGTATCTTGGGTAGCGTTTCTTTTATTTCTTAGGAATCTTCATAGATAATTTTAAAATAGTCATCAAAATCATATGGCTCGTTTGTCATTCAAAATCCGATATGCGGGCCAAATTTCAAGATGAAGTAAGAGTAAATCAAACCTTTGAACCACAAAGAATAACCCATTGACTATTGCTCCCTACCTTACAACCAATTTCAAAGGAAAGGATCGACGCCACACCCAAATATATATAAACATGTATAACGTGCATCATTCCATGATTTTTATTAAGCTTCGTGTGCATGGCATCCGTAAAACATGTAACAACTGTTTCTGTGGAAACAAATACAGTTATGTCAATGCAAACTTGCAAAGTAATACTTCTAAGAAATCAAATTTCCAAGAATATTTAATGCACTTTATAACAATTATGATAGTGTTAGAAATGTTAGAAATCATCCTATTATACATATCTGATTCTCTGATAACAGTTGCAAGAATTATTAAAATGGTATTAAATAAAATTACACGAAACCAAGCTTTATTTCGAATGGGAACAAGACTGATTGCAGCGTCAGCATGCAGCTGTTGCAGCGTCGTGAACGTCCATGATTATTCGAAGTCATAACTTAGTCAATTTTGGTCCGATTTTCACAATTTAAATTTTATTATGCAGCTACATTAATTAACTTTTAGCATATTAGGTTTTTGTCAATCTTTCACATCAACTTTAGTAGCACGGCATTTTTACAGCCGTACGAGTTTCGTCCTTATTTGGAAATAGTAACGTCTTTAGTTTCCTTATTTGGGCATAAATGGACGTCACTCGGTGTGGTATGGAATGCAGATCACCTGGCCGGTATCATCCGCTATATTGAGTGATATTGCCACAATTGGGAAGTACAAAATGTTACCAGTATGTCAAGCCTCAACATCCGTATGACCCATTAAAAATCTCCTTGTACCAAATTAACTTTTTTTTTGTGCTGCCACGTGCCATGTATGGAGAAATGTGACAAACCGTTGGGTTTTCATTTGTTAACTATAAATATCATTATTATAAAATAAATGTATTGTGTGTTTTATCACCTGCATTGTGGTCACAATAACGGCACCTTTATATTAGCATTGCAGTCAAATTAAATTAAAATATAAAAAAAACATCAAAGAACCATTTGATCAAAATTGGCTGGCACATTAGTAAATTATTAAAAGGTGGGAAGTGTAAACATATTTATTCCCCAATTGCAGCCATATCACGTGAAATAAAGGATGATACGGGCCCGGTGATCTGCATTTCATACCACACAGAATGACCTTTATGTATGCCCTAATAAGGAAACACCAAAAAAGCGCGCCCTGCAGTTACACTTTGTCCATAGTTACGGCCAAAAAATGTAACGAATCGACATGCACAGGACGTTGCCCATGGCGTTGCCACGTCCAAATAAGAACTAAATGCGTTTGTAAGTCGGATTTTTATCAAACTCATATTCCGATAGAATGCGACCCCATACAGTAAAATTCTAATTAAAAAATCTGACTATTTAAAAATTACTGAGTTATTAATCATAAAATAAATCGCGAGTCGAAAACATTCATGACCCTGGCTAAATTGGACACAAATGACACAACTCTTCACTGACTCGCGGGGTACAATGTTCTTCCCCATTCTCCATATAGTGCACGCAGACATTTCACTGCGGATGGTTCAATGAAAATAGTCTTTCACATGCAAGCTAAATTGATCTGGCACTATATAGTTGAAGCTGTTCACTGAAAGCTACAACTAATAATCAATAATGTTTTACAATTTCGTTTATTCTAAGGCCCCTTTATGACTGGTATTTCATAATAATAATTTGAGAATACACTGCCCTCTGAAAATACCGCTTTTGACTGTGAGCATTATCAAGTTGTCCTATATTTTAAAAGGAGGTGTACAACTTTTTTTTGCAGCGAGAGACCTAAGTTAAAGTTAAACAAGTTACAGCTTATTTATTTCTGTCGTACAGTTAACACAAGGATTGAGTCAACTGTCCTGGCGCCATCTTGAGTATTCGATGAATGGTCACATCTTGTGGAAGGCGGTGGGGCCTTTGAGGTGCCTCTGCATAGACACTGACCTACATGGTACAGCAAATGCAACGTTAAGCGAGATAAGATTAATCATAAATTGTAATTTAATGAACTGATCTGCTAACCACAATATATCTTCATGCAATGTTCCATAAGACATCTCCTCAAAGCTGATTGATGACATTCAAAGGCCTTGGGAAATACATGCCAGGGTACTGAAGCAAAGTTCAAAGGCTTTGTGGAAGCCCAACAAATCTCATTATAAATATATTATCCCAGAATAATCAGGTTTTCAATTACGACAAAGAAATAAAACATTGATGCACAGGGTACTGAGGCTGCTATCCATGGATCTTCTGTGATGCATATGGGCTTATAATGCCCAGCAAAAAAGTGGTTACATTGACAAACAATCAAAGTTTTCAGTCTTTCAAAGAGCTTCTGCCACGTCACATTGGTTGTTATTGTTAGTAGGTTAAGCCAGTGAAAAACCATTGAATATCTCCAGCCAACCTTGACGATTTATAAAACATAGTAATCAGAATTTTAGGAGAATCCTTCTGTTGGTCAAAACTCTAGACTACTTGAGCAAATTGCATAGCTTTTGGATAGTTGTTTCACAAAACAAAGCAATGACCAATGCCACATGAGCATTTTATTTGGTTGTTTTCGTTGCTGGCCCAACCCACTGTGTAACCACTAATATGCTAGGCACTCCAATGTGGCTATTACGGGTTGCATTTGCAATTCATTATGCAGTCGGATCATACAGTTATAATGATGCCATTTCCCGGTGATTGATTTTCTGTCTGTCACCAGACTACAAAAAAGAACCTGTTGAAGATTCAGTTTTTTTTATTTTTTTGACATCCCAAATAATTCGTTACCCAGCGGATAAAATAATTATTTGTAGTGCATTGATCTATTTTGTATTGACAGAACATCTGTAGAGCTATGTAATCTGTACAAAATATAGCCCTATCTGAATAAAAACATAGATAAATAAATGCATTTGGGATCAGGTTATCCCTCTGGGCAACGAATCTGGTGTACAATTTGTACCTATATTGTAAATCAAGTAATAATATGCCACAACATACAAGAATTTGAGCTTCCATCAGTCTGTCTCAACCATAGACATACACACACGTTTCCATAGCGACAATACCTGTGCAGAATTATATTATAGTTACAGTGTTCATTATATTAAGAATATAAGATTGTTGTTACCGAGGCTAACAGAAGCTGACAGAACTAGGTCGCCTTCATGGAATTATCTAGATAACCTACAGTAGATCCCACATTAAGACCACCTCACTATAAGAAAAATCTCAAACTAGTCTTATCATTTATCAAATTGACCTCGCTATTAAGACCACCTCATCATTATTACCAGTGAATTTTGCACTGGGGGGGGGGGGGGTCTTAATGACTAGGTGTTACTGTGTGTCAGCATAACTGACTGTAATCCATTTACAACATAATGCTTGGGGGATAAACAACATAGCTGTGCTGCATTTACCAGGGACTACCACTGGTGCTCTTTTGTAATAGCATGGAGCATGCAGTTATGCCCAGAGGAGAAGGGCACAATTCATGTCAGGAACTATAATGCATTTGGCCACATAACTGAACATGTAACTATGAAACAAAACATATCGCTACATCCCAGATGGCATTCCAATATAGAAACGACGCTGGCCCGATTGGAATGCTATCTGGGTTTATATTATTCTTCACAAGAAAATCCGTTCAGTATGACCCAGATAGCATTCCAAATCGTTTCAATGTCGGCACGACGTCGGCGATGTTGATTCGATGTTGTACCAACGGCGACCGACATAGAAACGACCTTGCCCGATTTGGAATGGGTCTACCTGGTCCACTTCAAAGTGAATAACAGCCTGTAAAATATCCATAACCAACAACTTGTTTTCCTTTAACATATTTATGATCGAGAAAGACAGAACAGTGCATATTCTGTTGTATTATTTTATCGAGCTATTTCAACAATGACTTTGGTTTTAAAAGCACCAAATTTGAAACGTGATTATGAAAATGTGATGAACTATTACATTTAAGTGTGGGCTATCATCAGCAGAACTGGCCAGACGGAATGACTGCCTCTATCTCTTGAAAGTAAAAGCAAGCAGGTGAAATCCAGCAAGTTTAACAACAGTTTTTGTATGCTTCATTAATATTTCAGTTCTGTCTTTAATCAGGACTCCTAAGTCTCTGAAACTTAATCACAGCCATGGTTTTTAGGGATTAGATCATAGCAGTTGTTTTGGGGATTAGGGAAGTGAAGTTAATAACATAGTTAATCTTATTTGTCATTACCAAAAACAGCCAGGGTGTCCCATTAGCTGTCTGTGCTGAGAACATGCGGCTTATCCTACATGGTAACATGATAATAGGACATCTGTTCATACTAATGTGTCATTAAGGAGAGATTTGTTGTTAGATTTGTCAGACAGTGATGAATGGTGTGACATAAGTTATTAATCCTACAGCAGGCTGGTTTGCCAGCCAAACAGAGATTGGAAGTGCAACATATTTATTATCATCTTAATTCATACTCATATATAAGGATATAAGGTATACAATGAAGAAACAAATACAATCCAATGTACAAAATTATGATACTGGTACAGCCAATTTACAAAAAGAGCAAAATGGAAAACAACATTTTCATAATTTACAAGTTAATGGTAAATATAAAAATGAAGTGTCTCCATGGTTCAAAACAAAGAGATTAGTTTTAAATTATATGTTATAGAGCACATCAAAACATAATTGAATTCGTGCTGTGATTATTTCCATACCTATATCAACCTAAGGTCATCATAATGATTTGTGGGTGATTTTCCTTATCACTAAATGAATTATGTAGAGTAATGAGATTTCTTATAACTTGGCAAGTCTTGCTGGAAAGGAGTTATACTGCATGAACATATATATTCCCAAGTGTATCAACATGAGGAAGTTGGCTTTGTTGCTTCAATGAGACTAATAAAAAAACAATCAATAAAACCCATACAATGCCCTAGTATTACTTCTGCAGATCTCCAAAGACAGATATGTAGTTGATACGAATTGCACTCACTTGACTTCTTAATCGATCCAAAAAGTCTCAAGACAGGACCCATGAGACCAAAAAACAGTTGTAGAAGATGTAGAAGATGCAGAAGAGAGACCATGAGACTAGAAGATAAAGATGGCGACGCAAGGGAGTCAGAAAAATGGACCAAGATGATGATGATGATGATGATGATGATTTATTCAGGCACAATTTATAAAATGAAATTTATATATTAAAATGGGTATAAAAATTATTCCCTTTCGACAATCATATTGCTTTTGGAGATTCAAGTCAGATATTAATATACAAAATTAATGTTCTTTTATTTATATTTTTTTTTAGTGAGGAATTACTGAATGTTACAGTCAGTTGAATATGATTTTATTTTATTTCATTTTGTTTTTTGCACACATTTTAAAGTGATATGAAGTCTCATATCTAGGTCAACTGAAAGTTTCTTTTAATTTACCACTGAATGATAGTGGAGGATGTGTATTGTCAGAAACCACTTTGCTTTGTGCGCATCCATTTGTTAGTAATGAGTATTTCAGTCTTAAAATCGGTTGTAGTGATTTTGGTGTACACCGAAATAATTTGAAACTTGGCTTGGGTCACATGACCACAGCCAGGCAGAGTTAAATTCCAACCACCAGGAACCACGAGGGTTTTGTTTACTCTGGAAATTGTGTTTATACATTAATTGAAGCTATGAAAAGTGATTTTGAACAAGGTAAACTGTTTTCACAATTCATTTGAGTAAATATGATACACTGTGAATGGAGGACAAGCCCATCTAATTGTTTGTTAGTTTGACAGCTCTGACCACATGGGCCACATGAATAAATTATGATAATACCCCATAGCCAGTCACACAGTAACTCCTCCATAATGCCCAAATCTTGCCTAACGAATTTTGCCAGTGCTTTCATGCTGTGTACTGTCAAGATTATGACTTAAATGTTCAAAAAAGTACAAAAAAAGTAAGTTTAGTGGTAGATGTACCTATTTCTTTAGTTAAGGGCTGGATTTGCCTGGGAAGGTCTGAGACATCATATCACTTTAAAAGTAGAAAAGCTATCCAAATGGGCGAAAACCTTTTCTTTTATCGAATTTTCCAATTTTCCAATTTTTCATAAATTTTTGGTATTTGGTAGTGTATACTTTGTTTTGCTCATTTATGCTTTACTAAAGGTATTCTATAAATGTTTTGATTTCGAGTGTGATATATCAGTTGTGATCTACCTGCCTGCAAGATAGTCGATGGTGATGATCTACTTCTACAAGTACTTGAAGGAAAACGCAGTAAATGCAATTTCCTACTTTCAATCTGTTGATGGTTTTATGTTTCGTTTCAACATAAAATGGACAACGAAAATAAAAGTATAATACAGTTCTTGATTCTTAAAAAATATTTACCTTTTCTTTTTTCTTCCTTTTTTTTAATTAACAATTTCTCAGGTCGTTCAATACCTTGGCCGATTCAACCAATTTAAGACTTTGGTGGTGACATTTTATCTTTAAAATTGGTTGTAACAACCAATGTATTTTAGAGCATTGTTTTCATCTACAACCATTTGTTATCAGTTACAACACCGATGAACTTTCAACGTTCGAATGATCATGCATACACGATCCAATCTATCACTGTGCAAGTCAGATGACAACATTACATAAGCAGGACCATTGTGATGCGTTAATTATGCAGCAGATGTTGAACATTAGCCATGTCATTAGATGCTACTGTGATTAACAGCACTACAAGTAAATTTGAAAATAAAAAGAATAACTCACACACGAATGAAACATTCCAGACAACATGAACATTTTGCATTGATTACTTACTACACCGCTCTCCAAAATGTAAAAAAGTGGTGGGAAGTAGTTTTGTACTTTTGGAGGGCGACTTAAAGTAGTACTTAGGATTTAAATCACGTCGCTGCACAGATTGGACAGACATTTGCGCTTCTTTCTCAAAATAAAGTGTCCTATCTTCCAGTGATAACTTTGGCATTTTAATCATTACACCCATGTCAGAGAAACAATAAAATTACCATGGGAAAAATAGAAAAGTTTAAGTTAGGAGCTGATCATCTTGGTTAAGAAACCCTGGTTACTATAGGCTTTGTTGCTTCAACCCTGGTTAGCCGCTTAAAGTCCAGGATTCGAATCCCAGTGTGGGCACACTTCATGAGACATTAAACCTGATGGTGCTTTGAACTCGGTGTCCATGCTGGGACAAGTGAAAGACCCCACCCATGTGGTAAATGTGTAATATGGGCTGGACTCCAAGCCTTATCTTCTCGTCATTATGTCTGCCATTGGTAACTGGTCACACAAGCTGATTCAGCTTCTCAAGTAGCATGCTATTGTAGTGTTGGCTTTCGTCAGCTAATGTTGCACCAATATCGACCAGATGTTATCTGGGTCCACAGTCTTTAGACCAGTAGCATTGAGAAATACAATACATTGGAATTCTCATAAGTTAGAAATTTGCGATTTGATTATATAAATACCTATCGAACCCATGCTGGGACAAGTAAAACACCCCACCCATGGGGTAAATGTGTATTATGGGCTGGACTCCAAGCCTTATCTTCTCATCATTATGTCTGCCATGCTAAAACAAGGTTAACTTCAACACTAAGCACTGATACTGATTCATTTCTTGTTTTTCGGTGCACCCTTTTTCTCTGCCTTATTTCCTGCACCAACTCTGGTCTTTCCAGGACACCAAAGTAAAAAAGCCTCTTTGAGTCTTCCTGGTTTCGTCTTTATACTAAGAGTAAAATGGCGTCGAGTGCACAAAACCAGCAATTCGTATTCCTTGCTATTCCTTGACGTTTCTTGCTGAACGTGTTCCATTTAGTGCAGACTTGCATGTTTCCTGGTATTCCAACTGAGCCTGGGGTCAATACCAGATGTTATGTAAAATACTGTCTCCCTGATTGAGCTTGGAAATTGGATGACTGAGCAAATGCAGGATTCTCTTTAAAAGGCAAAGCTAGAAGATCATTCTTTAAATAATGCATTTGGTAATTAATTCAATACAAAATTCGTTAAATAAACGTTAAATTCGTTAAATGAAGTAAAAACATTTGGGCTGACTTACATCAAGATAAGATAAGATAATATTTATTTATTTGCCATGAATTCAAAATTCATAGAATTACAAGTTGCCTGATAGTGAACTACTAAAGAGATGTCTTAAACTTCAAAAAGAAGGTCTGGTACAAGGCCAGTATAGTTGGTTTGGTGTTGACATTATCTGCGAAAAGGCAAAAATCAATCTATACACCAAACAACAAGAAGGCATCACTGCAGAAATTAATAACACCACACAGCAACCAAAGCTTAGGACCTATAAACTTTTAAAAAATAACTGTAGGTTAGAACCCTATCTACTAATAAACCTAAATAGGAAGGCATATAATAAGATTGCTAGATTCAGAACCAGCTCACACAGTCTTCATATCGAAACGGGTAGACATGAAAAACCCGAAGTTCCTGCCGAGGACAGACTCTGCATAAAATGTAACGTAAATGAAGTAGAAGACGAAATACACTGCCTTTTAACGTGTCCCAACAATTCATTATTTAGACAGAATTATATGAAATAGCCAGGAAATATATTCATAATTTCGACACATTATATAACATAGGAAAGTTTACAGGGATAATGACTTTTAAGGAGCCTGTGCTGCTGAAAGCCCAAGGTAGATTTCTTTTAAACTCTGATGCCTAAGTTTGCAATCATCTCTCTCATAGGGTTGCACAGTCAAATCCTGAATCATAAACTCATTAAAAAAGTGACCTTAATAACAGTTCAAAACGAATCTTCCAGAACAACTGTATATAAACTGCTTGAAACTGCAGACATAATGTGTTAGGACATTATCCTGTTTTGTATAATGTATATACCTATGTGTTAATACTGTATGTGATGTGATATATCTACTTGGATCTACTTACATGTATAAAATGTGTATGTAAAACAACATGATATAGTACATAGAATTGCTGATATGATGTCAACTATCATCATTGATGTAAATAACTTTCACTTGGTGGCTGGAACCATTGCTAATCTTTTCTTTCCTTTTAATTAAATTTTCTTTTGAATTTGTATGTATTTATGTGTGCGTCAAATATGTCATGTTTGACATAATACGGTCAATAAAATTATATATATATATATATATATATATATATATATTTAATTAAATATGTATATATATAAGGAGATTTCTGGCACAAATAAGGACACAAGAGAAAAGAGCAAAGAGCAAAATATACTATAAAAGAAAGGCTTCTGAATAACCTTAATGTATTAATACTGTATTATTATAGATAGGAAATGTAGTTATCTAACAAAGCAATACTTTGAGCCTGCATTGCCGATGTTAATACTAATAAAGAATGAGTAACAATGAGTCAGGCATAGGTTTGGAAAATGTGCCATTTATTGGCTGTAATGCAAACACTTACACTCGATGACTCAAAGATGAGTTTCGACAAATACACATAAAACAGGCTCTAGTGGACGTCCATACCACTAAGAGCCTTTATCAGGTTAGAACATAATAACATCTTAATTTATGAAAATAAGAATACCAGGTAACTCAAACTGGCATGTTATCGAACCAACTGTCCTTACCAATAAATTAATATTAACAATATTAACAAGTTAAGGTAACTTAAATACAGGAACCCTTACGAGCTACAAAATGTATATCAAAGTACTTACATAGACAAACACTGAAATAAGGTATAAACAGTGTCAATAATACATGTGACATTGATCAAGTTCAAAGAAAATGAAGAACTACAGATGTGAATTTAAGAACAAGAAAGGGATGGTGGGAGGGGGAAATTAATGAAGCGAATGATGAAGGGAGTTGAGGGGTTGAATTTATAGTGAGTGATAAGGAGATTAAGAGAAGGGCTCCTATTGGCCCAGGCGAAGTCAGCTGTGCGCGGAAGCGGAAGTAGCATTATTATTAATTAACTAAATTTAATAATTAAATTACATTTAATACTAATAAAGAATGAGTAACAATGAGTCAGGCATAGGTTTGGAAAATGTGCCATTTATTGGCTGTAATGCAAACACTTACACTCGATGACTCAAAGATGAGTTTCGACAAATACACATAAAACAGGCTCTAGTGGACGTCCAAAAACATGCTTGACATTCCCAAGAGCCGGTTTGTGTGATTATATTTAAAGGATTCGCGTGCGCGTGCAGGGTGTGCTAGAGGATACGTGACCCGAAGCTAAGCGTTCACTGAGGGTCGCCTGCTGTAAGGCAGTAGGTCTTACATACACCTTGTATGCCTCCGACTTCCATCTGCCCATGCGTTTGATAACTGACTCTGGAAGTTGTAGTGCAGCAGCATCTGTGGCCACTCCAGAACGGAGTGAGTGCGGAGAGATCCGGTCCACCGGCATGCCTGCTTGAAGGAACAAAATCCTCATCCATTTGGACAGAGCCTTATGTGTTAAGGGGGTACCATCCTCGAATATGAACAATGGGTCCTGCAGAGGAGCTGTCCTAGCGGACAAGTACTTCCGCATGCTGCAAAAGGCGCAGACGTCGGCCCCAGAACAGCCGACTGTTACTGCAAAACCTTTAAGTGATGTTTTAGAGGATGGGACCCGGAGAATCATAAATGAAATATCGGATTTGTGAAATGACAGCGATGAGGGAGTAATAGGAGTTGAAACCGCTGGATTAAAACAATATTCTGCTGCTCTAAGGCAGGCAAAATATGCCAGACTCATGGCGGAAAAAAGCATGAGTGTGTCATAATTACATATAATATTAGCTTGCAGACGCGCAAGCATCAAGTATGACACTGGAGTGGCCTGAATCGGCTCTGGAGAAGCCCGTTCCACCGACTTCAGGGCCCACTTTACTCGGACAGTGTATATATCTGGAGGGGCTTCTCCCATAGAGATAAGCCAAGCTCTAACTCCTGATAGGTATACTCTAATCGTAGAGAGAGCAAGATGTGAGGAAGTTAGATATGCAATGAACCTAAGAGCAGCCAGCTCTGTGAGCTGGCATGGGTCAAGATCATATGTGGAGGTGAATCTCAGGTACCTGGTGACTGCTGCTGAGTAGGCTCGACGTGAGTTAAATGCGAGACCCGAGCCAACTAATCCCAGGACATGTCGATCTAGATCTGAAAAGAGATTTTAGACAATATGACTAAAATATGGAATACCCGAGGGCCAGACACGTGCCGGTACACAATGCCCCATACGGGCTGTGAACTCGTCTATTCGGCCTCTACTCAAGAGGTCAGCATTGACATTGTCCAGAGTGGATATGTACACAACAGCCACAGATATGCCATATTTTTCTACCGTTAGGCACCATTGTCTAACTAGCTCCATGATTGGATTAACTGAAGTATACAACTTGTTTAGAATGTAACATACTGAGGAGTTGTCAATATGGAAAATCACTTTGAGACCTGCTAAGTCCTGGGCCCATGTGATAAGAGCCTTAACAGCCGCATGCATTTCTCTCCAATTTATGGAGTTATGACCTAGATCTTTACTCTCACCTGAATACACAGTGGCAAACCACTGACTGCCGAATACAGCACCAAACCCATAGTTACTCGCGTCGGTATATATGTGGTGTACAATGCCTATGGACCAATCTGGTTTGAACATGTAGAGTCCGTTGTGTGTGCCTATGCACTGCTCCCACCATGCTATATCGGCGATAGCCTCTGCAGACAACCGGACTTTATGGTGCAGTTGCTTTGGCCTTTTGGATAGCCCTATCAAGCGACCCAAAAAGGCCCGACCTGTACGTACGACCCTGGCGGCAAAGGCTAGTTTGCCTACCAAGCTCTGGAGCTCCCTTTTAGTCCCAATACGTTTAGAGCGCCAGCTGGCGAGGATTGACTTGATCTCACAAGCACGCTCCTCGGAAATGCGCAGCTCAAAATTCTCAGCATCCACAATAATGCCCAAGAACTCGACCACAGTAGCAGGTTGCGTGACTTTGTCAGGCTGGACTGTGAAGCCAGCTGACTGGCACACCTTCAGCATGAGGTCCAGATTACTCTGACATTCAGATAAAGTGGGCGCCACCACCAGAAAGTCATCAACGTAGCGGACTGTGTCCTCACTTACTCCTTCGTACAGCAGGAAGGCTTTCAAAGCACCTGCAAATATGTCAAACAACGCTGGGGCGGAACGCAAACCAAAATTCAAAACCTTGGAAAAATAAAAGGCAGCTTGCTGTCCAGACTCAGACCACTCCAGACCCAAGAGATGCCAGTCGTCCGGATGTACGCCTACATGTTTATAAGCATCTTTAAGATCTAGCTTAGCTAGGAATGGAGACTCAAATTTTATACAGCATTCTACAGCATTATCTACAGTGGAGTACTGCAGAGAAAAATCATGAGGGTCAATAATGGCATTGACAGAATTGACCGGGGGAAAAGACAGGTCATGGATCAGCCTTATTTTTGTACTATTCCTCTTCAGGAATGCCCCCAATGGTGATACTACATAATGATTGTATGGGGGTTCCACAAAGGGACCGTGAAGTCTCCCCATTGCATGATCATAGTCAACGACCTCCGATACTGCCGAGCTAAAATGAATGGCTGAAGGCCAATTAGGCGAAATGATTATGTCTGTTGCTGCACTGCGTCCGATGTGCACCCCCTCACATAATTGTAAATAAACAGAGTCGGCTAGACATTTATCATAAACAAGTGGAAGCATTGTCTGCCAATAATTTCTGTTCAGAAATATCACTGAATTAGGACTTGGGTTTTGCACATTTGGCACATGATTTGTGCCCATCTTGTCCTCCACATCCAATACACACATGCTTTCTCCTGCAATTTGCCCCAGATTGACATTTATTGTCTTGGAACTTAAAGCAGGTCTCATTGGGCAACTGTGGCTGACCTTGACCTGTGCTGAACTTTTTGTTTCTGGACAGGTCATTGACCTGCCCAGGGCCACGAAAGGGACAATCTGTTACTGAATGGTCCATCGATGCGCATTTAGAGCATTTGTTCACATTTCGCAATGCAGCGGAATCAAACGTGATCACATATAGTTCTTGATTTAATCTTGAAAATAGAAAGGATCTACGCATCCCGAGCGCTTGGCGATGGCGAGTATCATATGTGAATACAAATGGAAGTTTAAACTTATGAAACATGGTTAATATAAAAGACCTGTAGTTAACCATCTCCTGAAAAACATTAAATCCTAGTTCACTACACAAGATTAATTCATAAGTGCCCCAAGCTTCTAGCCATTTAAATGAGCTTGCAATAGATTTCTTGCTTCTCTGGTACTTAAAGTTAACTATACCATCAGTATTTACAAAACTCTTAAATTCATCGCAATCGGCGATAGCACTGCTTAAAAGATCAACAAGATCAATAAACTCACCCCCTAAGGCAGCCTCCCTAGTACGACCAGCCACATGCTCGGTCCCAGGTACAATATTTTTATCCATTGGTGGACTGTGGTCACCGGGCCAAGCCCAGCTGTGGTGCTCACGACTGAGCGAGTTCATATTCACATTTGGGGGCTGGGGTTGATTGAGTTCATGGGGCCACGACATACTCCATGGTCGGGTTTTTTGCGGGCTATATCCGGCTATGACGTCCCGTAGGGTGCCGTTCGTGCCCGGCTGATCACGTGTAGCGTGTCTTTCTGTTGGCCGATCGCGATCCATGGTTGAGTGCTGGCGGCCGCTCAGCTGAGTTTGTCCCCAGCTATCACGTTCACGATTGTAGTGCGGTTTCTGGGTGAAGTCGGGGTCTGGCAGCCATCTTTGTTCGTCCTGTACGTCATATGTATCCTCACGATTCCTGGTGGTTGATCTGCTGGGGGGTTCCCTATCTATCCCAAACCTGACTTCCTTCTCGCTCCGGTCTAGATTAGCCTTTCTTCCAGATAGGATGTCCGACAGCGGGCGGGTGGCCCGTATCCTTTCGCTGACATAATTGCTGGCTCTCCACTGGCTTTCGCAATATTTCGACCACTCTCTCTCTTTCCACTCTCTCTCACTTATCTCTCTCTCCTTAGTTTCTCTCTCTCTTTCTTTATTCCTTCTTTCTCTCTCTCCCACCTCCATCTCTCTCATATCTCTTTCTCTCACATCTCTTTCTCTCACATCCCTTTCTCTCACATCCCTTCCTCTCACATCTCTATCTCTCACATCTCTATCTCTCAGATCTCTTTCTCTCACATGTCTATCTCTCAAATCTCTTTCTCTTATATCTCTTTCTCTCAAAATTCTGTCTCTCAGATCTCTCTCTCTCAGGTCTTTCTCTCTCAGATCTCTTTCTCTAGAAACTCTTTCTCTTAGCTCACTTTCTAACAACTCTCTCTTACTTTCGTACCTTGAGCCTAGCGATCTCGAGGCAGGGGTTCCCCCCCGCTCACCGCTGCCTAATTAATGAAGCGAATGATGAAGGGAGTTGAGGGGTTGAATTTATAGTGAGTGATAAGGAGATTAAGAGAAGGGCTCCTATTGGCCCAGGCGAAGTCAGCTGTGCGCGGAAGCGGAAGTAGCATTATTATTAATTAACTAAATTTAATAATTAAATTACATTTATTTTGGGCATGAGGTGGGTAGATGGATTACGTCCTTTATTTCTGCACCTGATGGGCTAATTAGTACAGGCAAGGACCTTGGCAATGAGATGATGGATGAAACAGCCATCCAACTAAGGCTCGACCCATGATGATTGATGCGCGAATCTTGTGTTAGGATTAACTGGGCAACTCACAGACACTTCCTACAAGATGTATGGATAACTGGGATACTTGTAGGCTCAAATTGTTCTTGACATTAAAGGATCTACCCTATGACTGAAACATAAGTCATTCTCATGTCTTGTCCGCCTTCAGAGCTGCAGCCATTTTTAAAAGAAATGTTGAAATATCTCAATGCATGCATGCGTTCAACTGGCTAAGTCTAAGCTAAAATAGAAATCTATAAAATTCAAATAATGTAAAGTGACATTTACAACCCGCCTTCATGACAGTTTTTGTCCCCAGAGCCAATAAGGTTAAATTGTGGCTGTGTACAGCTCACATACCACGCATAAAGACGTTCTATATAGCAGAGTTCTTACTTTCAACTGTATCTGCACATTTGGGACATATTTGCTGGCGGGGTGCACAATATGAATTTTGGCTTGGAGGCCTGAGATAATGTTGGGTTGCTGTGGTGTAATAAAAAGTCCAAAGTCGTGAATGTGGCCCAGAGGTCCTTGTAAGCTGGGCATAAAGGTACTGATGAGCACTAGAGGGCTATTCCCTGGAAGTAGAATATGAGGTCTTTGACAGCCCTCTTCCCAGTTATGGACAATATGTCATCCAGGAGTCATCTTTTATGGCAGCCATAATCACCTCAACGTTGTTTCTGCACAATTTGCTCGCGCAACATATGTCACTGAAAACAAAAACCAGCTATGTCTTGTCTTGCCATGACATCTCTCGTGACTTCACATCACACGAATTTATATTAGATCCTCCTACGTCTGCTTTTGATAACATAAAAGGAGTTGATAGAAATTCTTAGCAACAATTTGAACTGTGTAAACTATGTGTATAGCTATGTGTTTAGTAAGGAGTCAGCGCCATATGTGGCTGGTGGGAAGGAGGAGGGTGGTACAGAAAGTGAATCAAGATCTGATGACAACAGGTCAATAGCTGTGACCTTTAATTGAGCATCTGTTAATGGGTGGACTCCAATTGGCCAGGCTGTTACCTGAATGTCTAATTCTGGAGACAGTGAAGGACATCTGTAGCAGTGGTATAAAGAGGTGGAAAGAGATGGTCACTGATCATTCCTGTCCAGTCTCATCATGAGGTTAAGTCTATTGATCATTGCATTGGCTATCTACGTCGTGGTGCCCAGCCAGGCCCAGGATGACGAACAAAGAGACGAACAAGGAGACGAACAAGGAGATGAACTAGGAGACTACCAACTAGATGACAGGCCCAGGAGTTACATACACAAGAAGCAAACAGGTAGGACTCGCATTCTGTAGCAATCACATGGTCACTAAATTGATTGCATTGTTTAGCTGGCCACTGGAGTGACAGTCTGTATGACCAGTTACCAAGGGCAGATGATTGGAAAATGTGATAAACCTTGGACTCAATCCCACACCAATTATTGAGTAAACGTTTCTGGTCTGAAGCCCATTCTGGATGTGCGTGTAGCTGCCCATGACATAAGTACACATATCATACACACCATCCGTTCCTCATCCATAGTATTCTCTCTACTTTAACTGAGTAAATGGCTGTGTCTTGTCATGATTAGGGCTAAGTTGAACCATACTTATTAAATGCCAAGACTCGTTCCCTTCACATTTGTTTAAGTTCAGTTGTAAAACTTTAATAAAGTTTTCATCAAAATCTGCCTGACAACATGATCTTGATTCATTAATGCGCGAATACAACATCCATAAAATGAATACAGTAAAGAGTAGCGTTGATCTGAATAATTCATGATGCAGTCTGCCTTGGCTATGTCGACTCAATTGACTTTGATCTCTAGCAGTTTGTGTCAGAATGTGAAGACACGTGATCCCTGGTGGGGTGACACCCTGCCCTAGTGCACTGTAAGTGAAACCGAAAATTTCCCCAGAGTAAGATAGCAGAACCCATGTTGCCTGGCCAACATCCCATGGCAATGCAATAGTTGTGGTGAAAATGGATGACCTTGAGGAGCCAGTGGTCAAGAACAAAACCATCTCACCCTGAGGGTAATTCGTCATATGACCAGGTCGAATATTGACAACTTTGAACAGGAACCTCCACAAATACACGATGTGGTTATGAATCATCACAATGGAAGACTTCTAGGGTGATTTCCATTATTCAAGTAATATAGTGGGGGAAACCGTTTGTACATACCTGCTACGTGAGCACGATTTTGGTGTACATGTACACTGTATCAAACATTTTCCCCTAATTTAAGTTGTCTGTCTGTGTATTGACATTTTCCCAGTGAATCTGATCAGGTCAAAGGAAACTTTGCCAATTACACTGTTCAGTTCTCCAACTTTTTTCCTCTATATATATATAACAAATGTTTGAAAACTGTATAAGCTTCATTTTTATATCCTTTGTTTCACCAACCTAGTGTGTGTGTGTTTTCTATATGTGATAAATAGATTCCACTATTGTTTTTATTGGCACAAGTTGTAACGATATATCTTTCTAATGAGGTTGAGATACATTTTCCCTCTCGGTGTTTGACAGTTTTCGAAATTTCTTTTTATGTTGTACAGAACTCCTTTAAAGTACGTTTTTGTAAAATGTCTTATCGATATTTGTATTCCTTACCCTAATTGCATTTCATATTATGTATATTATATACTAATGGACTGGTATATTTGCTTAGACTATTCATCACACCTTTTTTCACATTTTTGTGTCCACAGTGAAGTGCTACCAGTGTGCCTACTCCCCACCTAGGATGCTGGAGCAACATGTCAAAGTGCCTGTCAGGGACTCTTATGGTAAAATCGTCTACAAGACTAGACTGGTCAAGAAGAAGCAGCTGGGAGGCTGGGACAAGTGTGAAGGACCATTCAATGATAAACAAGCAATGGCTTTCGGAGTGGATGTGTGGGAGTGCGACTCTTCCTGTTATACAAGAACTGACAGCAATGGAAGTAAGTAATAACCACGACCAAATAAACATAGTATACCATATATAGTTGTGCTATAACCAGGTCTGCATATAGTGATGAAGACTTATGATACCCTAGTGCCAGAAGTAGTTACACTGAGCCTTTATTTTAAATAGATAATATAGTTATGCCACTGTAACTAGTATAGAACATATTCATCTCAGAATAGTCCATAATGCAGTATGTGAATTACATAAAGGAAAAAAACCTCGTTTTAACCTAGCTGATTGGAAGAGTCCAAAGGCCCCTATAGTATTTTTTAACAAACAAGATGGTCAGCTTCATCTGAACGTCAGCCACCTCTGGTCAGTGTTTAATAAGATTATTTCTATTCATTCTAAGTTAGTCATCATGACTAAAGCCATGACACTGATATTAAAGTTGGATGTATAGCTATTGAGTAAAATGTGAGCTAAATTTAATAAAATTCTAGTCAAATTAAAAATAAAGTAGTATCCTTCGTAGTGAAGATATGGATCGGACTTATCCGTAGAAGAGGACGACTGGCACCTCACTAAACAGACTGACAGATATTTTACCCTCAGGGCGTATTCAGGTGTGATTCTGATGAGGCCCATCAGTCACATCATTTAGCACTTTGCCCCAGGCTGGCAGATCCCACTTTGTATGATGTATTGCCTCATTTGAACAACACTAGCCAGACAGTTGATTCTGCAGTTGGGTACAATTCGGGTTATTATTTACTAATTGTGCAAAATTGTTATGGTATCTGAACCACTTATTTATATACATAATCAATAGTCTCTCGTTATGATCATAATCACATCAAACTAAGTTTGGGAAAATTCATTATGCGTAAAACAGTGAATAGTACCTGTAGCAAAATAAATGTTCCAAGCTACCTGGAGGGTATCCCCTAAAATAAGGCTAATGGGAAGTTATTAGTACATTTGGTGATTAATTACAATTGGGCCAATAAGTACAACCCTCACAAAAATCCTGGAGTCAGAACACCTTATCAGGTGCACAGAACAAATTGAATGCCATTATCTTAAAGTACACTGTACTCTGATAGCATGCATTTCAACGGCCCTGCATTTCAGGAAGGCCTGGTTTTAACCAACGGAAGTAGAATAAAGGAATTCTTATAATTAATTCCGCATCCGGACCACACAAACAAGCCTCTGATTGTATCGCTGAATCAATTTCAATTAAAGGTTAACCAGTTCCATGCGCTCGATAACTGAGGTCCTTACTGTAGCCTGAGGCCTTGGTGTGGCAGGTAGGCGGTACTCACGGCATGACCCCAGCTGATGATAATTTATCAGTGAAATTAAGTGGAAACATGTTTGGGCAAGTACTTATGGTAGGACGGTCATACCATCAATCATTAAGTGAACAGTTAGGAGACAGGACTTTGTCAACAGGCTTCTTCACACCAGCTGCCGCATATTAGCTCATTAAACAGACACAAGTGGCCCAAATGAACCTTTATAGATCTCAAAGATGAATGGCTTTGGAAAGACAATGACATATTTTATGTTCACAACATACGAGTTCAATAAAACTGATCTTGTTGCAAGAAACAGCGTTCATGTGAAGTTTGGAAACTTTTTATTGTGTCATGAACATTAATTTTCAATAGGAAAGATTAGAAAACCGACATTTTGTCCTACATAATTCTTTTTGTAGATGCATTTTAAGTGCAACAGTGTGGCTTACTGCATAATGAAGTCTACAAAGCCTGCATATAAAAGTCTTCTACGCGGTAGTTTGGTGTGCATTTTAAGGTCATGTGCCAGAAAGTAGACTTGTCTGATCTGGGTCCATTACTACATTTTTTTCACTGAAGAACCAATGTATTATTTATTATAAGATTCAATTTTTTGTAATTACTTTATGAATATGACCTGTTTTAGTAGCCTAACTACCGAGTTGACTTTCAGGCAAATACACTTTGTATCATCAGGCAATTAACTGCATGCGTCACAGTCGAGTGTTTACATTCTGCAATGGATTGTTTGTTTACAATGCCAAGTGTTCTCAGTGATTCCCAGTGCATGGTCAGATCAAAGTGGTCAAGACAAAGTGACCACAGGTGTGCATTTTTCTCATGTGTCTTTTTTGTTGTCTTCTTCAGACGTGTTCCGTGGCTGCCACAGAGGTGAATTTGGCGTGGACCCCAAACGGGCTGGTTGCCACATCCAAGCCGGCAGCTACTACTGCTTCTGTGAAGGGGACAGGTGCAACAATGCTGAAGCCAAGTCCTTCCCTACCTCCAAAGACAGCACTGGAGACTACGTGGAGAAACTTCACAAGTTCTGACCTCACCGTAGAGATACTCCCTCCACCACATAACCAAAGAAACTCTTTGATGCCACAAATTCATGACATTCCTTAAATTCCTGCAACTTCTGCTGCCAAACCTTTGTCAAGAAGGACAAACAGCTTTCTGACAAGCTTGCATATTCACCAAGCTAGTATTTCCATAAGACCAGTATTACACCTTGTATGTATGTGTGTATACGTGTATGATTGTATTTTGTATAACATTTCTAATCGTTTAATAAAAAGGCGTTGATTCGCTCGTTTGGTTATAAATTTTCTGCGTTTGTATTGTGAACAAAAAACGATAAAAAATGTATGCCATCCTTCTATATGATATAAAATAGTTCAAAGTATAAATAATGCAAGTTCTGTTTCATCATCACTTTCATGGAAGCTCACAGAGCTTTCTTGTCAGACACGCAAATGAAGTGTCATTTAAAAAACTTGCATCCAATTTGCAAGTTAGATCTCATATTCAAGACAACATCATTTCCAAGAATCGACTTCCCCTAGCTTTGGGGACCTCTGTGAACTGCAATGAACCAATGTGACAAGTCAAAGGTAGTATGCAATGAACCAACAAAAACCTACAGTGTATATTCCATAAACAGTCTGGCGACTTCACAAGCAAAAAAAAAAAAGAAATAAAATAAGAAAAATATCCTACTTCATTTTCTGACACAACGATCCATATTGGCTCACAGCATCATTACGAAGGCACGACAGAACCCATAAATACGAAATTTTCTTTTCTGGCTGTGTGGATATTACCTGAATAAATGCTCAATATTTCTCACTCTCAGGTGATATAAAGATGGATAACACTGGCTAAGCCTAAATAATTTCCGTATGAAAGCCACGACATATCTATTGACCCCTAACCCTGAGACTGATAAAACCTGCCATAATAGAGGCTCCGAGTTTCTTTTTAGCCACTAAAAGAGCCTCTATTTTACAATGTGTAGATCTCATACCTCAGGCCATTTTCGCTTAATACTGGCTCAATCCCTCCATCCATCAAGTCAATAAATCAATTGCAATACAAAACCTACACGAAAGTTCAATAATCTGATTAACGAGTACTGCCAGGTATTTCTCTTTGTACTTTACTTAGTAAACCTAATATGCTGCATGCCTTGTTGGCGAAAGACTGATAAAATAATGGCGTTCAAAGCAGCCAGGAAGAAAAAGAAATACAAAGTTTTAAATCTACTATATAAGAAAGAGTTTTTTTTGTTTTTTTGTGTCAGAATGTTTCCATGCAAAATACATCAGAGTTAGCCTGAACTTACTTGCACGTCAGGTTTTTATCCATGCAAAGGCAGACAGAATACATTGTTACTCGTTACTTAGAGAAGCAAGAATTTTTTATCCTAGGAAAGACTTTAGAGAATGTTTATTTGCATCCCTAACATACTTTCAAAGCAAAATTACAAAGCTGAAACAATCCAGCAAGCTTCTGAAGCTTTTAAAATCCTCTTTATTGAAGATTATTTTAGGATTTAAATATATTATGGATTTGCCTGTTCGGATATTCTAGTATTTTCATTAAATGAAGTTTGTTTTTACCAGTCTCTAAAGCTCTCAAAATCTGCTGGGTCGATTTTATAAAATTTGGGATAACCCGTTGCAATACAGCAGAACACAGGCATTATCATCCCAGTAATAATTTCCGAAGAATTCCAATTGTCAGAACATGACACCACTTCAGGTCTTGTCTGCTTTATCCCATTTTAATCCCTACTTCGCTGTCACAGATTCCAAGATTTATGAGAAACTTGGTAAACAATTCAAAGAGTAAAAAAAAATTAAAACGAATCTCAAAGGAATAACTATATACAATTAAACAGATAACAACTATATGCAATGAAACAACATTACAGAGCACATGATCGGTCAAACTATGTCTTGAGATGCATGATGTCAGCTGTCAACTGAGAGCAAAGAATTTCTTAATTATTACAAGCCCAATATTGAGACAAACAACAATGATTTGGTACAAATATTTATCTTGCAATTGTGTAGTGGTTCTAACAGTGTCGGTAGCAATAGTAATATAGCAATATAGTGATATAGTAATATAGAGTAAAATAGTAGTTTTAGTCGTGCTGGTGGCATAAGTAGTAAAAATATTTATTCTCATATCAGTGGCCAACAATTACAAATATACAGAATACTGAAGATCATTTATATACCAACACCTGAATGAATTTGACAAGTGATAGTTATTGCCCCGCGGGAGGCTGATTCAGGATTTATCACAAGAGAGCGCATGAGAGTGTGTTAAGCCTGAATCAGCCTCCCAAGGGCAATAACTCACTCATGCAATGAGAGTACACAACTTAAAACTAATTTTAAACAGAAACTTAATCCCTCTTAAGGGGAGTTCACACTGTCATGTATGAGACCTACGTATGACCTCAGATGGCAAAAATGGGCTATATGTGGTCAATAGTGGCTCTGTTAATCACGTATAAATTATTTCGACGAGTGTACTTGAGGTAGTCTTATCACTCGTCTGACATCCGTCAAACGCTCGCCGGATGTCCGCCAAATGCTCGCTGAATGTCCATCGCCAGGCATCCGAAAGGCATCTGAGAGGCATCCGGTAGGCACTCGTAGGCACTTGTAGATCGCTCGTATATCGTTCGTTTATCGCTCGTATATCGCTCGTAGATCACTCATAGATCGCTCATAGATCTCCCGTGCAAAGGATCAAGGATGGGCAAGGATGAACAAGGATGGGCACAGAAGACAACGGGCGGACGACGGACATCGGCTGAGCTGATGCCGGACATCCGCCGAGCATTTTACAAGCGTTCTACGAGTGGACACGAGCGGATGGCGAGTACATACGGATGGACAGTGGCTATGTATGGCCAAGGATGGCATAGAAAGTATGTAGAACGTACATGTATAGGTCTTGTCCGTGACAATGTGAACATCCCTATAGAAATAATTGTTGTTAGTTGTTTGTCATCAGGTGGTTGATTTTAAACAGAATAGATGTTGTCTGCAATGAGTGTATCAGAAGCGATAGTACCCCACTGCACATCGGTCTGATTTTCATGATATTATTAAATGGTCAAGTATAGAGATCAATTTTTTTTCAAAATCATAGAAATAAAAATCCAACTATAGTTATCAAATTCTTGCTGTTATGAAAATTTGAACTGATATAAAACCTGCCCATTTAATGCAATTTGAGTGGTCTTATTGATGGAATTAATTTCGTTAAATAAAATTAGTTAATTTAAATACAATGGTCAAGTTTTTTTGCACATTTAGTGGCTAAATAATGAGGTGCTTTTAATAGTGAAGCAGTCTTCATGAGGCGGTCTGAATAGTAATGTGGTTTTACCAGGTGGTCTTCATAATGAAGTGGTTTAAAAAATGAGGTGGTCTTAATCGTCAGGTGGGCTTAATCATGAGCTGGTCTTAATGACGGGTTGTCTTTATTGTGACATTGTCTTATATTGTGTTGTTCTTATATTGTTATCTAAATAGTGAGGTGGTCTTGATTGTGACGTGGTCTTGGATTAAGGTATTCTTGATATTGATGTGGTTTTATGATTGAAGTGGTCGTAATAGTGAGTGGTCTAAATAGTGAGTTGGTCTTATATTGAGGTGTTTGTAAAGTTCTTATATTGAGGTTGTCTTAATTGTGAAGTGGTCTTATAACGAGTTGTTCTTATGGTAGTGATGTGGTTTTGATAAAGAAGTGGTCTTAATAGTGAGGTGTCACACTAGTGAAGTTGTCTAAATAGTGAGGTGGTCTTATATTGAGGTGTTCTTATAGGAGTGATGTTGTTTCATAACATAATTGTCACTCCCTGGTGATCACTGAAGCAGAAAAATGTTTCAGCCTGCTTGAGCTGATAACAGATATTGTCACCAGAAAATACTGCCTTCTGATTGGCTGAGGAGGGTCTGGAATGGCATAAGAATGAAAACAAGTTTACTCATTGATATGAACTTGAGCTAATCTCCAAAATGACTGCTTATCACACTTGCAAAGCTGCATTTCCCATTTGAGTCATATGACGTAATCAGATGACTGGCACAGATTTGCTGCATCCAATTAGTTGTGGGGATATGGATTATTTTCAGAGTGTCAAGGTAAATTGAGTTAAGTGGTGTTGAATGGTGATGTCGGTGCCTATAAATCCTGAAATGTTGAGATCTGGTTGACAGCTTGAAGCCAAATAACAGTCACTAGTAACTGCTGTTAACTCAATAACATGTAAATGTAAATGTAGGAGTTTATATACCGCTTTCAATAGAATTTTCAATTACACCCTTGGTAGGCCAATCCAGAGTCTTTCTCAAACATGACTGTTACGTGCTCACCAAAATATCGTTTTCAGCAATGTTGACAGAGAGTGAAAGAATTATTAATTATTTTATAAATCTTATGTTATTAGTTAGGAAGAACATATCAGGAGCTGAGGTTAGTGGAAGCTATCGACGATATGTTATAAGTGATGTATCAAATAACTGGTAGTCTCAACTCTTCTCATAAAATCACAAAAATGTATTCGGGATTAAGCTTTTAAAATTAATTTCCCAAAATTAAGTAGTCTTTGCCTTAACATAAGCATGCTCCATTATGGTCTAGGACTGCAGTGTTTAGTACGTTTTTGGTTTGTATCAGCATAATTACTCATTCTAATCTCGAACACCATTAAAAGAAGCTTGGTCCAGATACGATGATCATTAAATATGGGAATTGACATGAAATGATTAGATAATATTGGAATTTCGATTGAAAAGTATGGTAAAACAGGAACATGCAAAAAGGTAGGGAGATTATGAAGTGTTATACGGTCCTATATATTGTATATACGAATATTTCAGGTGTATTCTTGTAGTTGGTGCCAAAATGAGAATCCCAGTGGCCTCACATAAACCATGCTATTGAATGTCACCCTGGAGTATGGAGAGCTAGCTATCCAAGTGCACATACCATGGAGTGACTCCATACACAGACCACTCAGGCGCACCCCAGGCCAAAATGGCCTGATTAGTGGTGAGTTCAAAATGGCATATACATACATGGACATATTGGACTGGACTAATGTGGCAGTAATTGACAGGTTGTCTCATTAGATAAGAGCCCTAAGGCAAAGTTAGTATAGTAAGACAAAATTTCCAAAACGAAGATTAACTGCAAGATCTGAATTTTATTTCATAAATAATACACCAAGTCTAAAACAATTCATCAAGGAAGAAGGTGGAAGTGTCATATATGTCACATATTTGAACGTATTTTGGGTATTGAAATAAGGCATTCGGGGAAGTTAGGGCATGAGAAGATGGGCGAATGGTTACTACAAGCCAAAGCCACTCCTCAAAAAGCATGTAATGCCAAGTTCACACAAGATGAAAAGGCAAAGAAATTCTTACTTGGAACTGAAAATACCAGTATAGCTGAAGTCACTCGAAGCAAAATATGGGGAGTAGGACTCGCGTTAAATGACTCGGACCTGCCCAATAAATCTAAGTGGAAAGGTCAAAACGTCATGGGCACTATACTGACAGACATCCGAAGTAAACTGCAGTAAGAACATTTTTATCTTGAAAGGAAAATTACTTTTTTTGATCTTCTAATTGCAAATTGCCTTTCTCTTTTTTTCCTTTTTGGACTGCTTTGAAGCTTAATACTTTCTCAAATGTCTGTATGCTCATATTCATATGTACACATAAATGATGTATGCTTCACATACTATTTTGACTTTGCCTTTAATGTAGTATGTAACATACGTATACTTAGCTTTTTTTTTTCTTTTTTTTTTGCCATTATTGTATTAGATATTAATTTTGAATTAGCAACAGTATGTTGTCTATTTTTTCCGAGTGCTTCTGTTTCTATAAGTGCATTATTGTGTAATGATAAATACTGACTATAATAAGTCAAACTATTTCTCTTATCTTTCATAAAATTATTGAAATGCTTCATAATATCACTATTTTTATATGTATATTATTGTATATCTGCCTCCCTATGTGCTGAATGCATTCTGTTCTGTGTTTTTGTTTTACTCTTAGTTCATTGACCTCTGCCACACAAATACCACAGTCTAATGTTGTTAACAGTGTTTTTTTTATAACTGTAGATTGAAACTTAGAGATTGCATGTTATTGATACTATTTGCCAAAGATTATGTCACTATTCAATACAAATATTGTTTTTTTGTAAGTATTCGGAGTTGTAGCTTCTTGCTAAATTGTTACTTTAAAATGAAACCTTTAATATACCAAAATTTAATTTATTACTGTCATGGTTGAAATAGAACCAAATGGTTTACTTGATAATATTAGTTCTTTAATTGATAATTTAGATTGCAGTGGACTGGACCCACAGGAGGATACTGATTATATCAACCATCACCTTGCTTTGATAAGACAGGTTTCTGTGAAATTCTTAGCAATAAAATAAATGATTTTACTATATTAAGTTTAAATTGCCAATCTCTCTCTGCTAAATTTGATCAACTGAAAATTTATATTGACTATTATATATATATATATATTATATTTATTTCATACCTAACACAGGTACAGAAGTAGGTGCAGAAAGCAAATTAAATTTGAAAATTTAAATCATGAGATCTATTAAAATGTGTAAATGTTCATGTTTTAATTAACACAATGTCCCAAATTATTACTTCAATTTCCTGCCTGTGCAGGTCACATTCCATGAGTTTGTCTCTTATTTGAGTAAGTTCCCTCAGAACTGATGCTAAACATGCAATGTTCCTGTCAGATTTGCACTGTTCTTACAGATGCGAGTTACGTGACATATATATATATAGATTTTATTGACATGTAAAATATCATAAGTGATACATATGTCATTCAGTTAAAAGATAACATGAAAGAGACATTAATGTAAATACAGAAAGCAATAAAATTTCAATAATCAAGGTTCCAGCCACCAAGTTAACTATTAATACGTGTTTAAAATCCACATACACAATAGAAAAAATACAAGCCGCTAATAAAAACATTTCACTCTTAAAGTCCAAAACATGACAAGCACATCATAACTAATAAACTAATAAACTAAATTAATAACTGTGTGGATACAGGAGATGGTTTTCTCTACACATCGGCTTGAAGGAGAAACTTTCCTAAACTATTTAATAACTCAGGTTCCTTGTTTGTCATTATTGCTGTAAACTTAGTTATATCATCTAGAGACAAGAAGTTGTTAATAAATTTATTTGCATTCAAAAAAAGGTTAACACGGTGTTGCTCATTACCAGGACATAGCAGCGCCTTCACATTTACGTGATTAAGACTGTCCAATTCAAAGTTTGAAAGTCGAGCTAAGTCTTGGCAAAGGTGCACTTAGTCTGCAGCATACAGTCCGCACTTGTTTTGCAGAGCCATAAGCGCAAATTTGGCAAATCTTGCCATGAAAGGTTCCTTAGTATGTCACAGTGAGTGTGGTAAGGCAACCTCCATGCAACTTGAACACGCTCGGTCTGCTTAAAAGTAATGAGGTTACTTCCATAAAATTACGAACAGTAAGTTCCCATTAGTTAGCTTGGATTAGTGTAGGTATTCGACCAAATTTGCTCCGGAAAAGATTGTATTGTTTGTAAAAAGAAGCAACAATCCTCTCTGTGTCTCCTTTGGATGAATCATTATAATAAATGATATGTCCAAGGTGTACGACGCTGTGCTGCTCAGCAATAAGGGCACCATTGAAAATAATTGTAACATTTCCTTTATGTGATTTCTTTCTGAAGACAATAAATTGTGTCTTAGAAGCATTAAATAATAGTCCATAGTCCTGTGCAAATATTTCGCATATTTTGAGCATATGCTTGAGACCAGTGACAGAGGGGGACATGAGAACCATGTCAGCTGCATAGCACAATGCGCCTGTAAAATAAGGGCCCATGTAACATCCATATGTGCTTTTACGAAATCTTTGTATGAGTTCATCAACGTAGATGCAGAAGAGGAGAGGGGACAGCACGCCCCCCTGCTTAACTCCACAGGTCACATTAAAATAAGGTGAAAAGTGTCAAGTGGGTAAGAGTATTCCAAAAAGTTTACCGTGGCTAACTCTATCAAATGCCTTCGACATATCAAGCAGAACAGTGTATAACAATTCCCATTTCAGACTTAGTGCCATTTGCTTGCAGGAGACATGGCTCACAGCAGACAGCAACATCTCTCTTCTTCAAATAGATGGATACAACCTTATCTCCTCAGGTAAATCATGCAGTGCACATGGTGGGGTTGCTACTTACCTTCATGAAAGCTTTAAATATACCAATTTAGAAAATATTTGCATTTCTAATGTATGTGATATTCAATTTATTGAGGCAATTATAGACAGTAACATAAATTGTAATAATAAACTAGTTATAGGAAATATCTATAGACCTCCTCGTCAAATAGTAGAAAATGTAAATAATTTTGTCAATGACATGAATATTGTATTTAATAACTTTAGGAATAAAAAGAATGTAATTTTAAGTGGGGACTTTAAAATAGATTTATTAAAATTTAGACAAATAAATTATGTAAATGACTTCCTAGAAACTTTTATCTCAAACGGGTACATACCAAAAATAACTTATCCAACTAGGCTTACACAAAAACAATGCACTCTAATTGATAACTTTTACTAAAGATATGTGATGCATTCTCGAGATCTACTGCTGGCATAATTGTGAATCAAATATCAGACCATTTGCTCTATTTCATAACTTTTTATTACCCCGATAAAGCTAGCAAAAACAGAGACAAATATATTAAGAAAACTACCTCTAGTTCTACAGCTGTTTTAATTTTCAAAAATGACTTCAAAAGCCCTCATATTACTGAAAAACTCAATAACATAATTGGTCAAAATGCTAACATCAGTCGAAATTTGACAAAATTTTGCAGGAATTGATCAGCAAAAATTTTCCTTCCAAATATGTAAAATTTAAACACAAAAAATGCAAATGGATGAGTAATAGAATTTTACGCTCAATAAAAATTAAAGATAAACAATATATTTTACTTAAATCCACACCTATAAATGATCATAATTATGCAGGCAGGAAATAAATTTTCAAATATATATATATATAGATTTTATTGACATGTAAAATATCATAAGTGATACATATGTCATTCAGTTAAAAGATAACATGAAAGAGACATTAATGTAAATACAGAAAGCAAAAAATTTCAATAATCAAGGTTCCAGCCACCAAGTTAACTTATAATACGTGTTTAAAATCCACATACACGATAGAAAAAAAATACAAGCCGCTAATAAAAACATTTCACTCTTAAAGTCCAAAACATGACAAGCACATCATAACTAATAAACTAATAAACTAAATTAATAACTGTGTGGATACAGGAGATGGTTTTCTCTACACATCGGCTTGAAGGAGAAACTTTCCTAAACTATTTAATAACTCAGGTTCCTTGTTTGTCATTATTGCTGTAAACTTAGTTATATCATCTAGAGACAAGAAGTTGTTAATAAATTTAGTTGCATTCAAAAAAAGGTTAACACGGTGTTGCTCATTACCAGGACAGACAATCAAACAGTGAATTTCGTCTTCTACAAAGTTTAACGTACACTTTTCACATATTCTATTTGGAGCAGGAATTATTGGTTTATGTTGTTGACCTGTTTCAATCTTCAGGCTATGTGAACTTGTCCTAAATCTAGCTATTTTAGTTAACACTTTGCAAATTTGTTGCAATTCAAGATAAGGTTCTATTCTACAATCAGTTTTAAATAGTTTATATGTCCTAAGTTTTGGTTGTTGTGAACTGTCATTTATTGCATTTATAAGTCGCTCATGTTCGGCTTCATAGAGTCTTAGTTTCACTGTGTTAGAGATATTATCAATGTCAAAGTTTCTGAGGTTACTAATATCATATTCAATGTTGCAGTTATTTAATACATGACACACTTTACTGAACCAGTTATTTCCATTTACTGCATTCACATAAATTTCCTTCTGAAAATTTAAACATTTCTTAAGTAAACTGTCATCAGGTGCTCTTTCCAATCTTATCCAGTAATTCACCATTCTAATTTTCTGTCTGACATGCAATGGGAATCTACCTGTTTCACCATAGACTGCTAAAGATGGTGTTTGTTTTCTAACTCCTAATATGTTTTTAAGATATGCAAGTTGCAAATTTTCTAATTCAGGCATAGATTTTTCACTTGTCCATATTTCACTATTGTACTCCAGGATAGGTAAAATATAGGTATCAAACATTCGAAGAGATAGCAAGGGATCGATTTTTCCTAATGCTTGTTTTGAATCACCTTGCAGTGCAAAGAGCGCTTTATGAGCTTGTGTTGAGAGGTATTCCGTCATCTTGCTATGTATTCTACGCTTATTAGTAAGCATATGGCCAAGATATTTGAAGCTGTCAACATTTACTAGTTTTTCCCCATTACAGAAGAAGGTGCTTATTGCTTTGTTACCAATCTGCATCACTTTGGTTTTACTAACATTTACAATAAGGTGCCATTTTTTACAGTAATTATGAAGTGAATTTATACTATTTTGCATGCAATTAGGAGAATCAGCTACAAGTGCGATGTCATCGGCATACAATATATGTGTAAGAGTAAAATCACCTAATGTTATTCCATCTGATTTTTCAAGATGATCGGGTAGTTCTGACATAAATTCATTGAATAATTTTGGGCTGAGGATTCCAACTTGTAATACCCCACATTTGCTGTCAATAGAACCACCGGTATTACCGCCTTGATTTACTCTTGCTTTTGCCTTATCATACATACTAATGATAACCTTGAGCATTTTGTCACCAATATTCTGCTGCATCAATTTGTAGTACAAAGCATTTCTATTAATGTAATCGAATGCTTTAGTAAAATCAACAAAGCACAAGTATACAGGTTTTCGCATTGCTTGTTGGTAACTTATAACTGTGTCAAGAACAAAGACACAGTCAGTAGTGCTTGACCCAGGGGTGAACCAAACTGACAAGGATCATCAAGATTTAGAGCCTCATTTTTAAAGTATAATCTGCTATTTAGGATTGAGTCAAAAATCTTACCCATTACTACATTTACAGTTATTTTTCTATAGTTATCAGGATCTGTGCGGTTACCTTTTTTATGTAAAGCATTAATAAGCCCTTCTGACCACTGAGATGGGTATTCACCTTTATCAAAAATGTGTTTGAATACAGCACAAAATGGTGTTATAAGATTTTCACCAGCATATTTATAGAATTCTGCGGGTATCCCATCAATGCCAGCCGCTTTATTATTTTTGAGTCTCCTGAAATGCAGGGCGACCTCTTCTTCAGTTATTACATTATCACAAATATGAGTAGATAGTTCACTACTGCAGCTATAACCGGAATTTTGCACAGCATTAACTATGTGTGCCATATTTTCAGTGTCAAAATAGTCACGCTCTGGTGGAAGCGATTGTTGTTTAAAGTAGTTATGAAAGGTATCTAAGTCTGGGCAGTTAACTTGGATTTTTCCAACAGATTTTAATTTATTCCAATACTTCCAGCAATCTGCTTGATTTTTACCCATGAGAGTTTGCATTTCCTTTCTATTATTTCCTTGAAATTTTCTTTTTTTCTTTTGAGTTACTCGTTTGTAATATCTGTGCATAATACCATATTGCATTTTATTTTGATCCAGGGCTAAATCATTCTGTTTAGCAAAGTCATTCAAAGATTTTCTGAGATTTTTACACTCACTATCAAACCATTTATTAGTAGGAAAAGTGCTTTTTGCAGATTTAGATTTCTTTTTCTCAAACGTTGGCCGTATTCTATCAGTTAAGTATTGGTATACAGTATCTATGACCACATCTGTATCATAGTCTGACTCAATATCACAGCATAGCTTATACAGTGTGTTCTTGGCATTTTCATTGTCAAAATTAGAGAGGTATTCTTCAGTTTTACTCTTGTCAAATACATACTTGAATGTTCTGGTCTGCCGATTATTTTTAGTCTGTTTATTTATTTCTGGTACTTTGGGAAAGTTAAAAGAAAAGCTAAGTGGAGTATGGTCAGACTCAGTAAGCTTATCATTTATAACAAACTCATGAAGGCAATTATACGCTGGTTCACTACAAAGCAAATAGTCAACAACACTTTGTCCCATAGGAGTATGACAGGTAAATCGATCGGTTATACTTTCATCAAAGAATCCATTCATTATTCTAATACTGCTTGCCCTACATAAGTTAATGAGATCCTTTCCAAAGGCGTTTACCTTCTTATCTCTACACAGTCTTCGCTTAAGGGACCATTTGTGTTGCATTGTAGTTGCAACACGAGATACAGTGCCTAAGTCAGAGATGAGAGAAGAATTTTTTCCATTTACAGGTTCTTCAAAATCATTCATATCACCTGTCCGGCTATTGAAATCACCACAAATAGAAACAAAGGGTGTTCTATCTAGAAAACATGCAAGATCCTCCCTCAATTCATTTAGCACATCCTATCCATATCTACTATTCAAATAGATCATGCTACCCTCAGGGGGAATATAGGCACCACCAATAATAATTTCATGAGTTGATCCCCTAATTTTCAGCCATATAGCATGTTCACTTCCTTTTTCGATAGCTACAGCTTTTGACTCAAAAATATCTGACTTAATCAATACGGCTATGCCGCCAGATGGCCTCCTAGCTCTAGGGTGTCTGTACTTTCTTTCATAATGGAAGTAGTGGTACCCTTCCATTTGTGGGTCAAAGGTATCTGATTTCATGGTTTCATACAGGAAGATGACATCATAACAGGTAAACATATTTCTAATCTCCTCTAACTCTAATTTTTGACCAATGCCCTGAATGTTCCATGAAATTATTTTGAGAAAATTATCATTTGAGCCTTTGTTTTTACTTGTGTTATTGTTCCAAAATCTAGATTTTTCATTGAACATTTGAGTCATATCATGAATTAAGTTTATGTCTGAGTGTGTAATTGTATCTACAACAATCTTAGTATTAATGTCAGAACCATCCCCCACATCCACACAGTCATCAACGAAAAGATCTATCACAGGTTCAACATTACTAAAATCAGATGGCATAAAAATATTACAGTCATACATTGCCATTGAGTTTGAAATAGTCATATTTACAGGAGGCAATTGCAGCTGGAACCTATTTACGTAAAAACCTTCTTGACAGCACAAGACACATTAAAGCAGAGTCTCTCTCTGGCTGTGCGACTGAGGTGGATATAGTAAAATACTGAAAAGTACAATAAGGAAAGCCAAAAGTAACTATTATCAGTCAATTTCAGTTATTTAAAAATAACATGAGGAAAACCTGGACTACTATTAATGGACTGTTTAATTAAACCAAAAAGAAAACAGAATTTCCAGAAAAATTTCTCATAGGTGATGAACTCATTTCAGACAAATCGTTAATTGTTAACAAGTTTAACCAATACTTTGTTGAAATTGGTGCCACATTAGCAGATAAAAGAGTCATGCCATCTAATAAGTTGTATAAAGATTACTTAACAAATACTTTTTCTCAAATTTTTAATTTTGAATCTATTGATGAAAATACCGTAACAAAGGTAAATGAATCTCTTAAACCTAAAAGTAGTATTGGTCATGATAAATTATATATGGATTCAGAAACTCTCACTCAACAGAATTAGCAGCACTAGAGATGGTCAATATAGAATAATTATCGACATGGACAATAACAAACTATCTATTAATATTTATTTAGACCTCTCAAAGGCCTTTGATACCCTGGACCATAACATATTATTACATAAATTATCATACTCTATGGAATAAGAAATAAATCATATGATCTTTTAAAAAGTTATCTTTGTAATCGCAAGCAATATGTAGAATTTAATGACAATATGTCAAAATCTTACATGTGGTATTCCACAAGGCTCTATATTAGGTCCTCTTCTTTTAATCATCTATGTAAATTACATTGTTTCAGCTACTAATAGATTTTACCCTATTATCTATGCTGATGATACTACTCTGTCAGCTACATTAAATACTTTTGGAAATGAAAATGAAATTAATGAAAATATAAATTATGAATTAAACTGTATATGGAATTGGTTAAAATTAAACAAGCTCTCTCTGAATTTAACTAAGACAAAAGCCATGATCTTTCATACGGTCCAGCGAAATTTCACTTTGCCAAATCTTAGGATCGATAACACAAACATAGAATTTGTTGATAAGATAAACATTTAAAATTGAAACATCACATTGACATAGTAGCCAAAAAGATATCCAAAACTGTCGGAGTAATGACTAAATTAAAAAACTTTTTACCTTCAAACACTCTACTTACAATCTATAATTCACTATTTCAAGCATATATAAATTATGGCATCATCATATGGGGTTGGAAATCCAATAAACTGTTTAAAATACAAAAACAACTATAAGGATTATAGCTAAAGCTAAATATAATCAACATACAAACCCACTCTTTAGACAATTCAATGTTCTAAAAATGCATGACCTATGTGCGCTGCATGATTTAAAATTCTGTTTCAAATTAAAGAATTACTTGCTTCCTCAATATTTCTTATTTGAATCATTTTTATCTCAAAATTATTGTCATCCTTACCTCACCTGTCAATCAAGTGATCTTCGTTTGCCTGCTGTGAGACATGACTTCGCAAGAAATAGCTATACAACAATATGGATATAAATTTCAAAGAAAAAATATTAACACATAGTTTAGATTGCTTCAAAACCTATATTAAAAGAAAATGTATTCCAAATTGTTATTAATGTGGCTGTAAGTCTCCTCCTGTGATCCAGACACTGCACAACTGATACTCAACTCCAACATGTAATTATCATCATTTAAAATTGTATTTATCTATAATTATTTTTTTTATGGTTATTTATATATTAGCTGTATAACAAGAGCATGCCTTCCTATCGATAATTTATTAATATTTCAAAGCTTTAAAATTTGAACTAATGAATTAGTAGTAACTATATGTATAACTTTTTCTTCTTTTTTTACACAAGGTGGCTCCCTCGACAGCGGCAAACTTATTGCCTCAGAGGGAGTCTCCTTGCTCCACTCTTAAGAAAAAATTATAAGTTTTTATAATATGTAATTACTGTTATATGTTATTTAAGGAGCCAATAAAAACTGTGTCATTGTCAAAAAAAAAAGAAGAGCCATTGGAAAATAAAGTTTCGTCACAAACACTAAAACTAACTTCAAGAGAATGCTCTGATATTTGTTTTCTATATCTGTTGGAAAGCATGTGACCATCATGCCTGACTCCACTTGGATACCATGCAAGTAAAGAACAAGCTGGCTATATCACAACAAATAGCCGTAAAACATGTTTATAAATAACTATTATAATCGAGCGTGTACTTTGCTTTGGTAAACTGAGCATGTTATCCCCATTGACCCCAGCCAACACATGAGAATTACTCACGTAAATAGAGTTAAACCTCGAGGTCCAGGGATTCTCCTTTTTGCAGGCATGCCACTTCCGGCGTATTCAAAACGTAGGCAAGTCATGTGGTCGCTGATCGCCAATGAGGAACGACCATCGCTAATCCAGGCTGACTGTCCTACATAAACTCAATTCCTTGCCCTCTAAAAAGCATTCACCTTTTCTCTTCGCCCCACCCGCCATCCCTTTTTCTTAATTTTTCTCTATTTTTTGTTAATTCTCTCTGCTTTTCATACTCATCTCCTATCTTATCTCACTGTCTCAACAGGTACTTAAATAATTTTGCCTCAAAAATATGCATGACACTCTGTACACGTGTGGGTGTCCACAAAGCAACATGGTATCAAGTTATTTAATTACATGTATGTTTCGTCTATCTGTGTGTCTATGTCTTGTCTTTATGTGTATGCTCAATAAAGCAATTGTATCCAACTGAGCATGTTATCCCCATTGACCAGCCAACACATGTCCATAAACACGTCCACTTCCATTTATTAAACCAAAGGTACACCCAATAAGTCGTCTTGCAGCACATTTTAAAGTTAGTACATCAGCAAAGTACTAGAAATTGAACAAGAATCCTCTTACTTGGCTCTTAGCAAAATCTTCGACCCCTAAGGCTGCGTTCAATCTAAACTTGGAAGTGACAGTTTCGCGTGAGTAAGTGTTTTCAATGGGAAATCGAAGACTCGCCCCAGAAGCACAGTACAGTACTTCATCTGCTGTACCCATAAAGAACATCCAACTATAGCTATCCAGAGCAAGAAATAATTAGTTAAAGCTACAGAAGGACCAGTTCAATTGAAATCCAATATCAGCAGAGTACCATTACTTAAAAAAAAAAGTAATCTAAATTTTACTTGCTTTATTTTCTATGCATGCCCATGTGAAAATGTAGCCTAAGAATTTACAAGAATCTAACCTTTTTTTTTTTAAAGGCAACCAATGTAGCAGCATCTATTCTGCAGCTAAATTGTAGCAACCAATCAAAACATTTATAGAAAATCAAATGACAGGACCAATAAATACTGATATTGGTAGGTTATATTGGTCAGCTCTACTGAAGCCAATAAACATGCACATTGAATACCACGTGATAGGATCTACAAATAACTTAGGTTTTAACAAATATAGGATGGAAAGCTGATAAATATGCAGTTGTAATGGCCTCAGCTATAGTAAAGCTGCATACAATGGATTGGTCTCCTTACCATCCACTATTCATATGATATAATCTGGATCAAACCTAATAGATATATATGTATGCTAGGATCCACAAAAAAATGTCAACTTTTTTGGCAAAGTATACCATAAACGGCATGGAGCGCAAAATTAACAGAAATGTTCACAACAAGTCAGAGCCCAACTTTCTTACTGATACAAAAACATTTATGGGAACCAATTAACCAAAATTTTGCTATATTGTCCATTGTATAATTTCTGCTGCTTCTTGGCATATAAAAACAGGGACATTTTTTGGGTCCTTACTGACACTGCTGACGTCAAAATGCTTAACTTTTTGTCACCTTCCTGACGTCAGGATGCTTATAAATATCATCCCTACTGACAGTCAGGAGGACACCATTGTTGACAACTTACTGACAAGTCACAGACTGAGCAGCAGTTTCACAAATGTCAGTAGGGTCCAATATAGGCTTTCTTAATGACATCAGGATGCCTGTGAAATTCATTCTTACTGACAGTCAGGAGAAACTGTGTTCTTAGGATTTACTGAAATACCATAGATGAGTTTCAGTGTCAGCATTGTTTTATTTTTGCCGTCTTACTGACATCTGGATGTGCATGAAATGACATGCAAACTGATACGAGATATTTGACAAATGTCAGTAGTGTGCAATTTTGCCTTTTTCCTAACGTCAGGATACCCGTAAATATAACCAATAATATCATTGAACACTTTGCAGCATTGAATCACCAATAAACGACAAAAAGGAACATCTTGAAATATGTTTATTTGTCACAGTTTTCTGACATGCAATAGATTTATTTGCACACATTAATGTTGCCTACTGCATCAGTAGTACTGACATACAATGCCGTGCATAAGCGAGTGAACCCCACTGCAAACCATCTATCTTTGTAGTTTATTTGTATTAACGGCTCTTCAAAATTAAAACAGCATCATGAAATTAAGCTACACTAACTAATCTGGTCTCCTCAAATCATGATAAACAATCACTTTCTAGATTATTAGTCTTTTTGGGAGTTTCACTTAAGCTGGCATTTTACTATGCTGTTGGGTATCACATTCATTGAAAAGGTATTCAAAATGATAATTTATTCATAGATAGCTTATATAGAATAATAAATTTTATATATATCATTTTATGCATTTTATTAATGATATAACAACTAACCTATGTGTCATGAATTCATAATACAATTTTATGACTGATAACCAATGCAATAAAGTATACATATGGCACAATTACTATGTATGAGACATATATATTGTGTATGAATTTTATTTGAGGTGTCAATTAGTTCTCAGCATTATACTTTGATTTCAAAAGATTAATGCACACAATAAATCAAGTGCAGGGGCATAGCTAGAAATGATCAGAAGGGGGGGGGTCACACTCAATATGTCTTGTTCTGTGAATTTCAAAGCATTAATCTTTCTAGGACAGGACGTTATGTAATACACCTAACACACAGATGGTCTAAGCAAATGATACAAGGAAGTATTATCTAATAAACATAGTGCATGAAATAATAAATGCAGATTTTGTGAATTCTGATAAGTTAAAAGAAATTAAATGAACAAAATTAAAAAAGTTATAATATATGTGAAGTTTTTAATTTTAAATAAATTCTATCTTTGTTTATGATTCTTGACTGAACACCTAATGATATATATATATATATAAATATAATGTATTTTAGAATAATGACTCTCTAAATATATATATATTTGATGAAACAAATTGTGCATTTTAACATACATATCCTAAATTTTAAATTCTATTGTAAATTATAATTGCATTGAAGTTAATTTGACCCACTGCACATTGATTGTAAAAAAAGCAATACAATTAAAGCATAAGAATACAAACAAGCCTGTAGGCTTATGGAGACATATCCATTCAGACAGTCAGTAGTGATATCAAAGGGGAATACTCCAGACATTAGCACTGAGTTATGCATTGCATATATTGTCTGTAAAGCAGCATCTGGACCAATGTCCAGGCGGTCAGTACCTCTTCAAAAATATGGTCTAACAGACATCAGTATTCCAGTAAATACCAAGCCTTAGCCATTTCTTTAGTATTGTCAGAATTGTCAGGATGATTGCCTGAACCATAGCATACTGATGTCAGGAAGTAACATATATAAAGGTCATCCTGACGGTCAGTAATGCTTGCAAAAGGCTTGTATTCTGACATAAATTAACTGGGAATCGGTGTCAGGAAAACTGCACTTAATAGTCTATTCTGACAGTCAGCAATGTTCATAAATTAATGTTCTGCTGACGTCAGAATGATGAATAAAACTGCCCATACCTGACGTCAGTAGTGTCAGTAGCACCCTGTTTTCTGTCCCTGTTTTTAGCTGCTTCTTGGTGGCCATAACTATAATGATGAAAAAATGGCAAAACATTATCAGTGCAAAGATAGGAAGTTAATTTATACACAGGGGAGTTTTTTATGGGTTAGAAAGTTGGGATTGGACTTTTTGGGAACATTTACATATATTTTGTGCTTGACATATATGTAAAAATATGACAAAAAATCAAGTGGACATTTTTATTTAGGATTATACTACAGTAAGCTTTGAGCATTGACTTTCACCCTTTCAGGTTTATGCACAGTAAATGTCATATCAAACCCCCTTTTTGCTCACTTAGTTTGGCATAACGATAATACATTTACTTCTCTGTAACAACAACGTGATGCTGGTGATTTCGCCATGCACTATGCTTGAGCTGTTGCGGCATGCAATCTTACGAAAAAATGTTATATTCTATTCAACATCAGCTTTTCTAGATTTCTTTACCACCGATTGTAGCGTACTTGTGATCTGTTTGGATTCAATTATTCTTCATTAAGTTGAGATTAGACAAATTAATTAACACAACGTGTCTGATACAGGAAGACTTCCTTACCAAAACAAAACAGTTATTGAGATAAAGGAAGTCTGGGGACACATTTGTTTTGCAAAAGGAACAGGGATGATTAATACCCATGTACTTGTCAGTACTTGTCAGGACTTGTCAGTTACTGTCAGTAGTTGTCAGTTTTTGTCAGTACTTGTCTGTTTCCTGTGACTGTATATGGAACTGTCCCACTGTGTATTGAATTGGCCCACTGTGGGAAAATGACTCCCATGCTGATTAACGACCTCCAGTTTATTGCTTTCCAAAATGCAACGGATGAAAAACATTCATGTTTATGGTTAATAACGTCCCAATGTTCAATATGAAAAGGAATTGTACTCAGATTAAATGTAATATAATGGTGCATTTGATTTGAGAAAATGTCCTCGTTATGTCATTGGTTAGATGTTGGTCATTTTGGCCCAATTCGACAGACACGGGACATGCAATATGGTGGGCATATATAAGGCTATCTCCACTGATCACAGGACAACGAAACAACTGACCGAATGATACTGAAAGCAGCTTACAAAATATTTAAAGGAGGCTTGGACGACATTGGAATTATGCAATTCTGGTTACAGCACAGTCTCTTGGTGATTGTTGTCACTCTGCTCTCCCTGCATAGTACCTTATGTATGATCGTTGAGCATAACCATTCGGATGATAGAAGACCATCGGGATACGATTACATCAAGAACATCAAAGCTGCCATTGAGTTCGACTTGAGAGACAAGAGAGTGGGTGAGTACATCTCTGCTTTGTTGTGCACAACTATGTGTGTGTCATGCTACTGTTCTCTGTAAATATCTAGATCATAGAGTTAATGCATACTTATACAATGCCATCTGTCAATCGGATGAGGACACTTGTGGCTTTTACAAGTACCTGCCATGTTTCCAATCACTCTTGTTGCCTCAAAAAGTCTGAGGGCACCCTTAGGTAGTCAGTTTGCAATCTGAATACTTGTTAGGAGTTGAGTAACCTTCCATCCTTTAGACAACCATTTGTTTGGAGTGTACTCACTTCTGTGGAGATGCTGTGTATAAGGTAACACCCTTTAAGAGGGTTTTACTGCCACTTTAAAAAGACATGGACGTGTAGGTAGTACTACGTTGGCTGTGGACATAACGAGTCTGACAGAACAACCCCAACTGCACTGAAAGGAATAAGAGTCTTCATGAACATTGACAGAATCAAAATCATGCAGTATAACCAATCGTAATTGCAGAATTCACAATCACCAACGCTGTTTTCTCTATATATGAATTTATTGTACACAGAACTACTTTTGGCTTCTTGCCCACACACCTTCAAAGTCAAAGAGCTGATGTGGTGAACAAAAAGAGGCATTACTCTTGAAGGATATGTGATGTATCGCTTGTTCGTGTTGGGAATTTGAAACGAATATAAAAAAGGAAATGTTTTACAGAAGTAAGGAATACAGCATTATAGTCACGTCCTTCATCCTATTATAGTAATGAGTATGAAATGACGAAGACTAAATTGACTTGATGCCCCAATGAGTTTTATTTACTCATGAAATAATGGTAAATCTACAATAAAAGCAAATTTAGCACAATATAAGTACATGCATAAAGTAAGCAAATATTCATGTATACAAATTTACAATAAATAGCAAATAAATATTTCAATTCACAATTTCATCCATTTATCAGAAATAATAACTCACAATATTACTCACAGGAAAGTATGGGGTGTTCTGACATAATCATCAACATTTGGGGTGACATGAATTGATCAACAATTAAAACCCTGCAATAAACAGAAATAATATTTTGATAATCTAAATGACTGAGCTTTTAGGAAAATAACAATGAGTTCTTTCTTTCTCTTGCAGTGAAGTGCTACCAATGCGTCTACTCACCTCCTCGCTATGAGACTAAGATGGTGGCCAGGAGAAGAAGGGATGGACACACAGATTTGGTCAATGTGACCAAAGAAATCCAAGGAGGCTGGGCACCATGTAAAGGCCCATTCTCAATAAGAGAAGCAAGGCAACATGGCATTGATGCTGGTCACTGTCTCAGCAACTGTTATACTCGCCTGGACCATCTTGGAAGTGAGTTAACTGAGTAACAGTAGTAGTAGTAACAGTAGTAGTAGTAACAGTAGTAGTAGTAGTAGTAACAGTAGTAACAGTAGTAGTAGTAGTAGTAGTAGTAGTAGTAGTAGTAGTAGTAGTAGTAGTTGGCTAAATATTTTAAATGATTGGTACATGTTTGTTTGAGATTTAATAATAGATTTTGGACTCGATCTCAAAACCGCCTAAACACTGGGTGGTTTGTATTGTGGGGTTCTCTATCTTTAACGTTCAAATTCCCCAGAGGAACCATAGCTTGACAAGCAAAACGGACTGATAACATACTGGAGCCATCTCATGCTTAATTGAAAATACCATAAGCATAACACGATTGTGTGGCTTGTCATTGAACAAGAATAGCCTTATGTCACTTCAGTTTGAAAGAGTATAACTCTGCGGATGGTATTGTTTCAGACATGTTGCGTGGCTGCTACCGAGGGGAATATGGCGTCAACCCGAACAAGACAGGTTGTCATCAACAAGCTGGCCACATTTATTGTTTCTGTGAAGGAGATAGATGCAACAATCATCTACCTTCATCATTGCCAGAGACAACACAGAAACCGCAAGAGGTCAGGAGAGTGCAGAAAGTTTATGACGAACCATACGAGAGAGGGCGCAGCTATCACAGGTCCCAATACTCACAGCCAGACAGACAGAATGTCTACAGTCTCCGTTACAGGGACAGACCTGCAGGTGGAAGGGAAGGTAGAGAATATTCAGAAGTTAGCAAGAAAAATAACAACCAAGACAGCAAGCAAAATAACAACCAAGACAGATACCAACCCACTAAGCCAAAAACTAGAGAATACCGTGACAAAAACTCTTACATGTTGATCAATTCAGCATATGAGAAAGAAGTGAAGGAAGATGAAAAGCCTGCCACCAGGTATCGCAGTGTTGCAGAATTCGGCAGAGAAGCTCCCTCTCGTGAGAAAAAGGAGAAATATGACAATTACAAAGATGAAGAACAAGACAGACACAGTAAGAAATCTATGAAATCGTCACCTCATAATAAGGTGACTCATGCAAATGAATTAACCAATGAAAGAGATGGTAATGAAATTGAAAGAGCAGACAGTCCGTCATCTCGAAGGTCATTAAAGTCACCTGCCAGACCACAGAGTGCATCAAGTGCAGATTGGAATCGTTACAGACCAGTATATCACAGCTATACATCTGACTTAGCAGATAAGTACAGAAAAGGAGAAGGGACTAAACGTAAAGAGGCAATTAACCAGGGAGTTTTTTCAAGCACGGATGACAGGTCAAGTCGTAAAAAGAGCGAGACCGAAAAGCCCTCGAGCCATCCTTCAGACTCATGGAGTGACAGAGGTCGCGAACAGAAGGTCCAGCCAACTACACAAGATCCTCTGACATCTCGCAAAGTCTCGTCTAACACCGACGTGGGGTCATGGGATTTCGCTGATGAGTTCATGACCCAGCCGGAAGAAGATGAAGTAGAAGGTCAGGGTACAAAATGGCCGACCTACCAAAAATCAGCTGCAGACGATAAAAAAGATGGCGACAAAGTGAAAGCTGACAATTCTCAATCTTGGTACATAAAAGATTCAGATAATCCAAGCAGAGAAATTGTTAGCAGTTCACAAGCTGAGAAGAGGAGAGAAAAACAAGGACTGTACGACTACAGGTGGTACTTTTAATTAAGAATCTTATTGACTTCCCAGTGACACTGTGATCCTTCTTTGTCTTGATATGCGACGTATGACGCGGGTTACTGTTGTGGCTCTGCTGATGCAAGTCTTGCAATGACACTAATTGTGGAAATTATACTTAGAATATTAGGAGGCATCAACCCGATCATTGGTCTTGCCAGGCTAATGATAGTCTCACATTATACCCAAGCATATTCGGTTGCTCTTTACAGTATTTCGTTGTGAATAATCTATCTGTTGTTTTTATGCTCAGAAATAATCCGCAAGTCCACAGCCATAACTATGTACAGTATATATAAAGATATATATATTTGCCAAGAAATAGCGCACATAAATGTGATTTTTATACTTTTGTATTGATGGTTTATATGAACAAATAAAAACATAAAATCTGACACCATGTTTGTCTTGTCTCACTGAAGTTTATGCGACCAGCTGTCAGAGGCAGACGTAATGATGAGACATAACGGTGATACCCAATCCATGTTACACATGGGTGGGGTATTTTATAGTGAACATATTCCAGCAGAGATGAGAATGCTCCGGCCAAGGAATTGAACCTGGAGGCTGCATGTTGCAATTATAATTTAGTCTTTTGGTATAAAATCTGCGATGACACACAATCTTAATTAAGTATCTTACTGTACTTTTTCACATATATTACGTTCGTTCTCTCAAAATTGTCTATTTTTTTGGAATATAATGTTATGCAAGTAGGCGGTCTACTGTTTAAAAAAAACCAATAACTTGGAAAAGTAATGTTCAACAAATAACTATCCGTTTTACAATGGTAAAATTCCAGAGCAAATACGAATCCTGGCGACTGTCCATCATGCTTTTATCTATAGTAATAAAAGTCTACTGATATAAGGCAATAAGTAAAAAAAATTAGCAGCAGACAGATGTCATTGTACATGATATTGGGACCATGGAGCCATCAGAAGGCTCCATTCCTTTCATTTCACCCTGGACCATTCAACACTAACTTAACTGCTTAGTGCAGGATTCTTCTGATGGCTGATTGTATTTACAATATAAACAAATGTATAAAAGTACATAAATATAAAAGATGTAACACCTCGTTACTGGTGGGCAGAACATGATTGAATGTAATAGGACATAAATGTACATATATATATATATAAGAAGTTATAATGTAACACTAAATATGACCACATAGTTGAACAACAAAGGAAGTCAATTATACATCTAATGCTAGTAATAATGCTGTAAGATATAAGTAATGACACAATGTGCTTATATAACATGATTAATATGGGTGCCAATAAAAAAAGCAATGTTTATATTTGTAAATATAACTGAGACATAGCAAGTTAAGTGTGAGTTTTACTTAGTAAGAGCTTAATTGTAATGCTGGAAACATAACTTTGCGTTAATATCAGCAATACATGAAAAGATGAACAAATATATGCAATCATTACATGTAATACTATTAATACCATGATAACAAAAAGTAATGATATGATGTGCATAAAATGGTGTGGAATTCGTAATGCTAGTCAGAGGCTTGACAAATCATCTCGTTATGCAATAAAGCTCCACTATGACCAGTTCAAATATGACAAAAAATTTAATTTATGCATTTTCAAAGTGGTAATGAAGGACTTTATCAAATTAGCTAAAATATGGTGACTGTAGTCTAGTCTACAGCTAGATCGATCTATCAGTAATGCCAATTTTCGGACACAATCACTCGTCATAATTGTAGGCAATACATTTCTCTATTTCTGTGTGTGATTGCTGGTCACTGAGCTGGCTTAATAAGGAAACAGAACGTACATAACAATTTTTGAAATCACACTAAAAAAAGTTGTGATAGTCAAGCCGTCCTCAAAAATATCAACAGAACAGTGAATCGACGGGAATGACGTCACAGGCCATTCCTCAAGAATTAACAACATTTTGCGTCACAGAACTACAATCTGACTATCCTAATGTTTAACACATCAATCATAGCATCAACGCAATCTTCATAACTTGAAAAATACTATATTTATCGTTTTTAAAGTTGTGAATCAGTAGCATTTTTTTTATTTATTTGCTCATGATGTAGCGTTGTGGTTGAACGTGCTTTATCGTCAGAGATTATTTAAGTTTGAAACACATTTTATGTATTAAAATGCGTAAGATATAAAAATCTTAAACTTTCTTAAGTTATAAAATCGAATTTGATGCAACACACATACAGTAAAGCTTTTGTAAAAAAGCAATAGAGATTATCTATTCTCAGAGGGCGCAGCAGTGAAATGACAGGTGCGCCACCACGCATACAATAAATATCCTGAAATATAAGATTTTTAGCTCTGAAGTAAAGTAGCACTAACATAGTGGATTTATTTTTTTTGTAACAATTCTAGATAAAAAAAAAAGAAAAAACAATGTCCGTTTCTTAGATAAACAACAACCTTCAAATTAGTTTTTTTCTTAGACTGATTGTGTGTGGACAATCACGGCTTTTGCAAGGCCTGAATAATCAAACTTTTCTCGGCTTCTACTGGTCAGACCTTCACCAAATTTGGTTTTTAAGTTACGCTTTTGTATCGCGGGTCTCATTTATAGCTGTATTTGCCAAACTGTATGAAAGCGCAAGTTCAAACCGTTTTGGCAGGATTTCCCTATGTTGTGAAACCGCACTAATCAGGATAGTAGGAAAAATATCTTGTCTTTACAAATTATTAACAGTCATATAATATTATGTGACTGTCACTTTGATGAAAGAAAAAAAAATTCACTGAGCTGGATTCAAACCACTGTCAGTACACAGTCACCACACTCAGCATTGCAAGCGCTCTATTCACTGTGCCACCAAATCTGGTAGTGATTTCAAGTTTTTTTTTTAAGTGTAGGCTCTGTGTTCTATAAATAGCTCACCTGAGCAGTGAACGAGCGATGTGTTAACATTGTTTTACTACAGTGACACTCCATAGTTACAAGTTCAATTATGCCTAAATCTTTAATTTATAAACTTTGGAAGTTGTAACCAAGGATTTTAACCCAAAATTAAGGTGAATACTGCCTGGGTCAGTTGTGCATGAGCATTTCTGGGTCGAATACTTTAAAATAAGTGAAGAGGCCCCCGACGGGTTCTTCATAATTGAACAACCAATCAAATCAAAGAGTTGGCAAGACTACCCCGCCTGGGTCCTTGACCTAATTACTTTCACCCTCAAACATAGTGTTCGTAATATATATCTGGCATTGAAAACAAACCATATCAGTTATAGATATATTGTGTCATAGGTCTAGACGCCAGATATAAAAAATATCATTCACATCTCTCACATTACATCATGCCTTGCCAAACAGAAAGCAGAGAAACAAGATAAATGGAAGCGTGTTACAGCCAAAAAGAACAGTACAATGGACAACTTACTTTGAGGAGATTTCAAATATCAAAGCCATATTTTCTTGTCTTGTTGTGCAGTGTGTGGTGTCCGAGTCAATTTGCATATATTCACCAAAGTAAGTTTATCTTGTGAAGTGACGCTGTTACAGGAGTGTCCCCTTAACAAGGTAGGGGGTGTAGAGATCAAGGATACACTCTGCAGACCACACCAGGCACAAATCAACAAGAAAAATAATGACAAAGAACATGAGAGATTCTTAGCTACTTCCGATGTTTATGCAAGCAGTTTCTCAGTGGCTAGATATCTGTAATGTGCATGCATGTAAAGTAACTGTTAAATTTAAAATTATTAGTCACATTAGTCTTTGTAAGACTTTATTTATGGTCATTTCAAATCAAGGTGTCACATTCAATGTATAATACAAGATATTTCACCCAACAATGTCTTAGCTGCATACGTACAAACAACCATATAGGCGGACAATTAAATGTTTGGCAGAAATGATGCATTGTGAGTAGGCAACAATGGCAACATAATGGAACTGGTGGCACAAGTCTCGACATTACTATAGACAATCATGGGAATACGCCAATACTATAGTAGGGCAGTAGTACAATGGAAACATATTTAATTGGGTAGAGCAACAACACGTACATAACAATTAACTTCCAAAAGTTTTCTTTTTTTCTATATTTTCTTGCACACACAAATGTACACAGAAAGCTAATAACCGTAAGTGTCTAGTCTGCTGAAGTTTCATCATGCTTTAAATATTAATCTACTTTTAATTGGACTAGCAAACTGGCAGCTTGCATTACTTAGGGATTCTTTTGATCCATACATTATTGAGTATATCTTTCACAATTGTAATATTGCTTTGGTGCTATTTTAACTAAAATATTATACCTTTTTGGTTTATTTATTTACAATTTTGTACAATGTACTTTTCGTAAAAAATAAAGATTATTATAATGGAACTGCAAAATGAATTTGTAGTAAACAAGCCCTAACGGTGAGTACTGGGCAGTGGTCAGATATTAAAAAAATGTTTATCAGCTTTTATTATGAATGCTATAATAAAGACAAGGTCGTTTAGGAATCCATTGAATCTATAGAGCTTTTATTTATTTATTATTTGTTGAGAAAGCATCATGAGGCAAAATACACGTCTCGTGTTGTTAGACTGAGCACACCTAATGCATAGCTAACAAAACATCTTCAGACTTGCATCAGTACAGTATTCAAGTATGTATTCATATATTTATGATGTAAACATTTCGGTTTCTATAGGTTACCCAATATAAATAATACAGGTGCGTTTTGACTTAGAACAGTGGCTTTGCATTGAAGCAGTTCTGTTGGTGTTCACAACAATGTGCATTTTGAAAATTACTATTCGTCAAAGGTGGTCAAACATTTTGAATACTTTGAATTTATGAGCATATCTTTTGCTTATTAAATAGGAAAAGCAGCAACGTTGAATCAAGTCGGCATGTTGCAATTACAAGGACGACATTTAATTTACCATGAACTATGAAGTTTTGAAATTATTTGATATCAGTCCTTGTAGCTCTTAGCAATTTAAAAGCTGATTTGACTGGATACTAACATATATCATATTTATTCGTACAAATAACTATGTACATTTAGATTAGACTTGTGAATTATTAATTAAAAAAAATTATGTAAATACAGCTATGTTAATTGATGCAAATGTCTTCATGATGGACTAAAACAAAACTGAAAGAATGCATTAATTCACAGTTGTTTACAGTTCTACACCCTAACCACTACACCAACCACTCACATGGCATAATGAATAAGCTGGTATAGTGAAACCAATTGTTATCAAATCATACAACATTACCATGTAATTTAGGTATATTTGCGGATCTGTGTGGTGGAGTTCTCTGTGAGTCTTGCTGTGTGCTATTTCAATCATTAAATGATAGCAGTCATTGATAGAAGTGGTGTAAAATTAAACAAAAGACCAACATATGTTTTGGCAAGAGGTATTACGTTATTATTAGATATTAAAAATTAATGTGCAATTGTTTCCACCTAAGAATAAAAATTAAGTCAAGAACGGGCTTGAACCCAGGTCCCAGAACAACAGCTTTACATGGCCTACACTCAGCACTTTACTCCAGCAAGAACAATTGGCTTTGCTATGAGTGCGGGGGCTGACCAGGTGAATATAGGCCCAGGCTCAACACATGAAGGCACCACATGAATTTGGTATCATTTGAAAGAGCACATATTTTAGTTTCACGAAACATGGTTTTAAGTTCCATCCGGTCCACAGTTTTGCAATACGGGGGTAAAAGGTCAACGACCTCTGTAATCTACAATGATGTTTATTAAGACAAGCATTTTTCAACATTGGTAACGATATTTCAAAATTATTATACATACAAATGTCAAACTTACCACAAATAGAATATATTCAATTATCTTTGGGATCATTCTCTTAGAATGCCCATTGACTTCGTTTTGGGGTCAACTGAGGTCAATAAAGGTCAGTGATTATGAATATTAATGAGTCCTTACAACTTACAAAAATGTTTGTCACTTTAAAATTAAATTAAATATCAAGGTATTTGTATATTTAATACACAGTCACATATCATGAACATGCATCAATCAACGCAGAGTGCAGTCAATTAACTACCAGGAGATCTTTTGTACTTTGTATTCTTTAGTGATGGTGTTTGAAAAAAGTTCACAGATGTCATACCTCTAAAAGTTTCTGTTCCATTTCACATTGTCACATTACACATCTGCGTAATTGATTGTGGAAATTATAAAACGTTTCATGGCAATCTGCCATTCATACTGGAACTTGTATACCATATTAACTGTCAACATGTCTGGTCAACTAGTAACTACTGGGTTGTAGGTTCAATGCCTGTGCTGATTGCCAAATGTTGCTGTTTTTCATATTATTACAACTTTGATACTAGTTTTTAGCTCTGTCTTATAATGTCATAAGGGATGTTTTAAACAAAAATATTATTCAGAAATAGAATCTAGTATTTACCAACCAACTGAGCTAACCTGTACTAGGCTCATCTGTTGCTCTTCGATACTAGCCCTTAGTATATTGTACTGAACAATTCAATGATAGCTTGCATATTTTAAGTTATTTCAACTCAAGACTCATGACAGTTTATTCGTCTGTTATGTGACGTATATACATATAAAAATAACCCATATAAATATAAATAACCCATTAATAAATACATGATCACAACAGACCAGGAGGATAGCCCTCAGACTCTACCTGGGTTAGCGAGCCATCCCCCTGTGATTCAGAATAAGCAGTGATTGTCCATACTGTTATGTTTAAATTATTTTACTTTAATATTATATACTATTGTTAGAATAATTCTAGGTTATCTTACGAATACACAATGTAATTAGATTCAAGAGCTAGTTTCAATTCCACATATGTAGCTCATATATTATGAATAGGACAGGGCTTACCATCTGCCTATATTATCTAATACTCACAATAGTCCATTCTCCATGTACAATAAGATTGGATAGCTAACAGCTGGATAACCAGCATCTGTATTGATCTATTGATCCCTTGGATCCCAGCACTAGTGCTGTGGCCACCTAGTGGCCAACTCTGGCCTACCTCTTATGTAAGAGTAGGGCAATGATATAAAACAGGGGAGAATACCACTGAACTTCATCTTTCATTCTGAACTTCATCCTTCATCATTACTTTATGTTTCACATATACAAAGCCTCTCAACTCTACACTAGACTTTGTCTTCCATATTATAAAACAATGAAATCATGCCAACGGAAGCATTTGGATGAGGTTCACAAGCTATTGTACTGTAACTTTTTCATTCTGTTTCATCCAGTAATTAGAGAATTCCTGAGTGCAACCACTGCGTAACTCAATAACTGTCCTTTGTTGATTTGACTTAAGTTGGCTGTTCATATAGCCAGACCGTGCCTTTTGATGAATTTATAACGCTGTGATAAGCCCCTTCCAATGAGTACACGTTGAATTAGGTTAATATTTTGATGATGTCTTATTTGATGAACTTTGCTTCGACATTAGTACGAACCTAGTTCGTCATTTGACGAACTCCAACATGTTGGTCATATGATTAGTGATGGTAATCATTAGACAAACTGCTAATTAGTTATTTGATCAGCCCCATACATCAGTTGATTAAATAGATTCATCATTTCACAAACTTCATCAATAAGTACCCAACAAATATATTTCAGTTGCCATATTTATTTCATGAACGGCATCTTAAAAAATATATAAGAGTATATATGCACATTTTATTTAGTGCAACTTCCTATAAGAGACAACGGACAGACCACCCCTTCTGTAAATTGAAAGTGGCCTCATCAGGCCTCGTCTAATAAAATGTGTATTTTAAAGCAAATATGTAAATTATATTTATATTTATAAAAAGCATTAGCCCCTGGCTGCTTGAGGGGGTGTCTTAATTAAAGTGTTGGTGGCCTCTTAAAGGGAGTTGCACTGTATTTTGGTTAAATTACTTATTTTAGAAGACATCATTAATACTTCAAAAGTCACTGCAATGTTTACATTGGAATATGTATGTGTGCACAAGATAATAATTTTTTCTCATCTCTAATATTTGTAAACCTGTTACTTACTGGTTGGCATAAATAATTCAATTATGTTGTTAATTGTTTTACTTTTTCACATAATTTATCATTCAGGGAATGTTAATATATGAAATTATTCACACACCATAGTTATACACAGTCACATTTTAAGAAAATAATATATTATAACTAATATATTATTACTAAGGCATTGTTAAAGGCAATAACGAGGCTACACCATTGAACCAAAAGTAACAAATAATCTGAAAGCTATGAAAATTCCAACTTTGGTCAAGACCAGAAACAAACACATGGAAAAAGAAAATTTCAGAACAATCAAACTACATCATTTCACAATTTCATTATTTCAGGCCGCACTTAGTTTTGCATTCACTTTTCTCATTTTCTTAGTAATATCATTGTTACTTATCTTCAGCCAATAATTTTTCATGAAGGTAATGTCTTTCTGACAGTTTCTGGATACTTCACATTGAATATGCAGACCGCATAAAAATGAAGCTCCAGAGCACGTAGAAACTCCACAGTCAGAAGGTTGGCAGATAGTATATACATGGAGTCAGGCTCCTGAAGAAAAGATATGAAACATTTTCCAATTTCTATAGGTGTTAAATAATAGACTTTTACAAACATAACAAGATAATTTTGTATGATATATTTACCTTTGTGGATTTGATGAGAGAATCCTCACTTTAATTGAAGATGGACATCAGGGAAAATAATGAACTGTACCCCATCAAAGTAGCTTTTTCCTGGGTTGCTGTCGTTTCTGCTTGTTGCAGACACAGGGGGAATTCTCCTGTCCAGGCAGGCCCCATACATTAAAATTCTTGACAGATCTAAAATAAAACAAAATTTAGAAAATAAATAAATTAATTATTTCAAGTTGGCAAAAAGAGCCCTTAATCATGGTTGAAAATATGAAATACAACAATTTCATTACCTTTATATGCTGCTAAATACTATTGTGGTCCTCAGAGGAAGGTCTCTGCATGGGGCAGTAATTGTCAAAACCATACATCTGATGATCGCATGCCTGTCAAATCTTGGTGCTTATTCCTCATCACATGGGACCTTCACCGAACGTTGAGTTGTACTAATTGCTTTCGAATATAATAACTTTTATAAAAAGAAGTTTATATGCATATAATATATTGAATAAAAATCAATAACTTCTTATACCAAATAAAAAGTACTTTTACTGTTTCTCAAAAAATTATCTTATAAGTTGAAACTAAACTTACAGCTCTGTAAGCATTTTTCGACGAATAAGGTTCGTCAAATGATCAACTCATCGTTTGACGAACCCTAATTTGTCAAATTTATTTTCAGTGTACAAGATTTCAGTCAGTAACAGATTTGACTTAAAATGCAGAACTCAGGACTCACATAAGACTTCAATTCTACACACATCAACTTTTTTGTCGTAAAAAATGCGAGAAATAAAGAAAAAGAAAAAGAGAAAGAAAAAAGGACAGGAAATAAACAGAGATCTCTGTATTGTCAAACTTCGTCTCTAGTTGGCTTTTGTTCTTTTAAAATAAATTTTTTGTAACACTTGTAACACCATTTTGACTGTTCATACCATTTTGCACTAGTCTCGTATCATAATGTCTCAATGTCAATGGTTTGAATCTTATTCAGCTTATATGACCACCTGCCAGTGGCAGACGTATTGATGAGATGATAAGGCTTGGCTACCACACCATATTACCCATTTATTCCCATGGATGGAGTTTTTTATTTGCCTCAGCACAGACACCGAATACAAGGCACCAACAGGGCACCACCACTGTCAACCAATGTAACGCCTGGTGTTACTGCCATCCAGCTGAGGCAAGTGTAGTGAAAGATCGATGCCTTATGACCAGGGGCATCGATTCAGGAGGGGATGTGGGGGATATATACCCCCCACTTTCTGAGAAGGGGGGGATGGTCAATGCAATCATCCCCCCCCCCCCTGAAATTCACAAATGAAAATTACCCTTTTTCACATACTTTTGTTTTGGAACATTTGTGCTTTGTTAAACAGCTTCGCACTTGATATCGCATATTAGTACAAGTTTATAAGTTTGGTATGAATGACCCGCCATAAATTTACCTCTTGGCCAGTGTCTGTGCATTAACTGCTGATACTTGTACGAGCATTTTGACAAAGTATCCCCCCCAACCGTCAAGAGAAATCGACACCCCTGCTTATGACTGGGCCACCCACCCTGCTGCGTGTTATAACAGATCTATTCTATGATAGTAGACGAGGAAGTTTATTGTTATCAGGGATGGAATTAGAGCGGTGTGCACCCCCCCCCCCTTTAATCAGAGTTAATGCAGGTACCTCACATTATGCCAGCTCTATCCCCCCCCCAAAAAAAAAGCTATGAGCTTTACTTAGGAATGTAGGATTTTGCCCCCCCTAGATCCGCCCCCTGGTTATCACTAATTAATCTAGCTACAAGTCCCCTGTCCACAGGACAGGGTTACAAAGGCATACATGCTAAAATCTGGAATTTCGACCTTGTGCGGGAACTTGCCTTTTAATAAACGTTTGCCACACGAAATAAACCTACTCTAGGTTTAGACATACCTCTTTTCTATTGTCCCGCACTCAGATATTGTAGGTTGCTTCCAATTTTAATCAATTTCTATGCCATTTTCGAATTCAAATTTCATTGATAATGCATGACAGCCATTGACGCCTAGTTCCACCAAAGCTCGCTAGAGGGCTACGACGACGCCACGGCGCTAACATTGGCTGGGACCTATCCCGAATGGCTGATTGGCTAGGCAATGAATTTTCTGGCTGTGCTATTTTTAGACTAGGGATCACGTTCCGGTCCATGTATTTTCAATGTTAAAGGCAGAGATGCGCCCCCCTAACGGGAGGAATCCCTCCCGGTTAATGGCAGCCCCTACCTGCGTACTGTGTCAGCTAGTCGCAGCGGCCAGCGAAGGCGCTAACACAGATTATACAGATGCAATGGTGCAGATAAATATCTAATACTTTAGCTTCATTTGGACTGTAGAACATTGGAATCCTGGAAATATATTAACTTATTTTAATTGTCAAATTGAGAAAAATCTGGCCTTGACACAGCTATTTTCATATTAATTTTATTATCCACTGGGGGCTTTAACAATGGGAGTGGCACTTCTTAGTATTTTCTTTGCCAGTGGTGCCACAGTCATGTGTGGCAATGGCGAAAGCATGAACGAGCAAATGTAAATTTGAAAATGCGCCTTAAAATTATATGTGTTCAATGACTTTCTCATGAATATTTGAGTGCGATCCAAGAGTAAACAGAGTAGAAACAAGGTATGCTGCGGTATTTATTGAGAAAACTGTCACATAAATGTCAAATTCCAGTCGCTCCGACCCTACATCACAATAGTTGTGGCTAAATTAATCAGTTGTTTTATTTTGTCTACCTGAAAATGACCTGAATTGTGATAAGAATAATTCTTGCATTACTTAGTAAGACTGGTTGTCATAAATAAAAATAAAAAGAAAGAAACCCAGCAAATTTGAACTCAAGTGTTGACGTTGACCATTAGCGTGCAAGTACGTTTCATGACTGTGAAATAAGGTACTTTGAGTGTATGGATATCTGGTCTGGGGTTTCTCAGATAAAGCTTTGAAAGGGACGTTTGTGGTTGAATTGCATAGAACCATTAATATCACCTGCACGTAACCATACCAGCTTATACGGAAAAAAGAGTCCTATTCACAAATATGTAAAAAGTATTAGTGTTGTAGATTATCATAACATCAGGAGATGAAAAACTATTTGTAAAGAAATACTTGCACCTGATGGTCAGGCAAGCTGTGCGGTAATTTTCAACATAAATTAAAATATATAATAAATCGGATAGCATGGTAAGTAACTCAGCAATGAGATACAAACAATATCTGTGCTCCTAAGGCACATGAAGTGACATGAGCAAGTGCGGAAAGTCTGGAAACATGCAGGTGAAACTGCAAATTATAACCAATTACCAAAAGGAATGGAGATGTAATTAGGTTTTAAAAATTGTGTATGCCTATTAGACCTACAGCTTTGTGACTGTGGAGGGCGCATCTTGTATTTTCCCCCGGAGCAATCTGGAATTAACTTGACACCTAAATATCAATTGATAGATCATGCAGTAGGCGGATATAGGAAGTTATTAGCTATGATATGAACATCAATCAAGTTTGACGTGTTACCAGTATTGTTCAATGACAATCCTGGGTACTGTTAATAGCAATCTTTCTGCCATAACAAAGAGACCTGCCTCCAGCGAGGAGGCAAAGAGGACAGGATTCTGGTATGATCCAATTAATCATATTAGAGAATTCAATGGGATCTACCACAATAAGAAGGCTTGGTGCAAATTGAGGTGAATGAAACAATAGACTAATAGGCCCACATTATGCCATAAGTCAAGATTTTGCCTTATTGTGATATTTTGGTGCTAATTATACATATTATACACGTTTCTTCTACTCAGATATAAACTGAGTAGTTCATAGATAGTTGTAGTTCTAGTAATGATATGGGCCTGCCTTTTTCATGTCCGAAATAAAGTCTTTGAATTGAATTGACTATCAAATAATGAGAGATTTCAGTGTTAAGGTCTCCCAGTCAACTTATTTCGCTCAATCAAGATTTCTAATTCTGTAATATATTTTTTATCTCATCTCAACTCATCTTATCTCACTTCTCATGCTCCATATCTTGTCTTATCTTATCTTATCTCATCTTATCGTCTTTTTCTTCTTCTAATCATGACAATCCGCTGTTCATAATCACAAACCATACCATGTCATGATATATCTTGTCTTGTTCTTGATCTGAGTGGTCTAAGGAGATCAGACTGAACAGACTTTTCCAGCTTCGACCCTGAGGAGCGCCTCATCTCCTCATCATCCTTTCATGTCACAATGAACATGTCAAAGCTCACCACATGCTAATTAAACTACATGCTACGCGCCGGGCCTACTGGCCACCAAAGTATTGTCTTACACTGCCACACTAAACACATAGTTTCCTGTAAGTGATAAAACGTTCATGGCCATAAGGTAAAATAAATAATTAAGTAACCATAGCACACTGGCCATGCACGCAAAAAACCAATCTAAAAAAGTCATCTCTGAAAGTGTCACTCAAAGGTCAATTTATATTGAAGATGTTTAAAATTAATTAATTGCTATTACTTAACTAACGATGTCGAATCACTTGTATTTCGAAATCCCAGAATATTTTTATGTTTAAATATAGGTCGCTAATTTATGTCATATCATCGTATGATCGTTATTAATGATCTGTAATATTTTACAAATTGATTATATAATAGTTCACATCCTATCCCCAGTGAGACAGCGATTTGAGAACTGAAGTTCAATGATTTTACACCACAGTTTTTCTATATAAATCGGCTTCTTTGCAAGGTCAGGCACATTAACAAGTCAAGGACGACATGTAATACCAATGTTTTAATGCCCAGTAATAGAATCTTAAAGAGAGAGTGTTTGTTTTTAGCCTATGTGCGTGGGCAAACGAGTCTAAAAAAACTGCAAAAAAACTATCTAATCTAATTAATAAGCAGTTTCATGAGGGTTGCAAGGGCAGTCTGGAATTCCGACCATCCCAATTCGCTTGGAGCTGGTGGCCTGGACTTGGATGACGTCACTGGCCGCACTTATAAACGAGAAGGAGCAGGGAGAGGAGAGTCATTCCCATCACACCATGCAGATCGCCATACTCTTGTCTCTAGCCAGTCTCGTAGCTGGAGGCTACTACAAGCCAGCAGCTCCTAAAACTAGTAAGTGAAATATTCTTCAATTTTCAGAGCACACAGGGAAATTGCATGTCGTTGAAATGGAACTGGATTATTTGTAGCTTATAACACGTGCAATTAGGATGCAATCATCTGCATACCCTAGCATCACGCCTGATCCAAAGATTTATATCATTATCTGTCAACGTATTATTGCTTTTAAAAATAAGAATTAAATGGGAATGTTAGCTTTATCATATCTAATGTCATCTCTGATCACTAATCATATCAAATTGAAGCCTTTATGCTTCACAATTGTCTTGAAACAATGTCAACATTAACATGAGAGAGTGTGCTCATCTACATACCTCATACATCCACGATCAATCCATTGTCTTCCAGCCAAATGCTACCAGTGCAGCTATTCCCCGGACAGAACCAGAGTATCAGTGGTCAAGGTACCCAGGGTTGCCTACAGCGTAGCCAGGACTCCAGTGGTGGTCAAGGAGCAGAGGACAAGAGTAGTGGTTGAGCAGCAACCTATTCAGGTCACCCGAATTGTCAAGATCTTTGTAGATGTGAGTATCCAAGTGTTATATATATTTATTCAGTCATTCAGTGTTATAGCACCACATTGGTGAAGTAATCTACCGAATTCAGTTCAACTGCTATCAGACTGTTTCAATTCCAAATCAAAGCTTACCACTTTCAATCAAAGCAATTCGGTTCGTTCACCTATAATTCTGTATCATGCACTTTACTCATAGACAGAGCTATATAAGTTTTATTGGCATTGTGACACTATAGCATCTTAGAGGGTTGCACTTTCCATATCTATCTATCTAAGAAATATAAATCTATCTATGATATTAGACGGTAATGCACACGTGGGCCTTCTGATGAATTTGGCCAAAATCTGTCTGTCAAAGTTTAGCATAATTTACAATTTACGAGTTAAATTTTGCAAGGCTACATGACGTATTGTCAGAACGTCGATAAGAAATTACCTGACGGAAATATGCTAGAAGTACTATTAGAATACCATCATACAGGTACTTGATTATGCAATCTTGACTGAGATTGGGTAAATATTATAATTGTATATGACTAAATTTGAAAACAAAAAAAGTATATTTTACTTCTGATATTTATGTTATGCTTTGTCCAGAAGAATATGTGACCAGGTAAAACCATACCTGGATAAAAAGGGATAAGACTATTCTAAATACCTGTAGACAGAAATATTAGTTGGGTGGCTAATTGTTAAGTCTTGCTTGCATAGAAGCCCAGACATATAATTTGCATAAAGTTGGACTGGATACATATCTCTAGAGTGTCCCGACCGTCCGTATTTATTTAAGTCTGGTTTTGATTTAATTACTGGGACCTTGTCCATTCTTCTGATTGTGCCTCGGGGCATATTTGTAATAGGATTGTCCATGGCAATAGTTACATGGGAGCAAGGGATTAATAGATTCTAATCTTGCATAGCTCTTGTCGCCTGTGGTTAATGAGGCCGAAGTGCTGCAATTATCTCATGGGTCCTGATGGGGAGTGATGAGAGTGAAGTTACGACCTGCCACTGCCCTTTGATTTATGACTCAAGGTCAGAGGGGACAACTTCAGGAAATGCCAGTGCTGCGAGTGATCTAACATCACATACCATTCTCAGACACAGCGTGACATTACTACTTGATCAAACACCTGATAAAAAGTGTCTAGTTTATGGTCATCACTCATTACTCCAACTTTTTTTTTTCAATTCATTATTTTTCATCTATGTCTATTCTGATCCACACGTGATAGAGCAATTACACTCAAATACCATAAAGGAAGGATGTATAAAAGTTTATATACATATGACCACGAAGTGTACATAGCCGATTGTGCCACGTGCGTTTTTTTGCCTCATTATAATTAGCTAAAAACCATGGGTTTTTCATCCATTTATCCTTCTCATGGAAAACGCACGTGGCAAATTTGGCCATGTAGATTCGAAAAGAATAATACACCGTAAAAAAGGATTTGAAAAGACCATTTGTTTGTGAACAGTATTGTATATATGGATTCCACCCCAAAGATAATTATTCTCCAGCAGACAGCTGCAGCCACCTATTCCTGGCTGTAACTATAACTGGCTGTAACTATAACTGACTAAAGCCAGCTGCTTCTGTCTACTTCTGTTTATTATTCGGCTTACACCTACCACCACTAAAAAAAATCTACCTTGGTAAATGTAAGAAATTTATCTAATATATCAAAGATCTGTACTTTGAGTAGCCAGCTATAGCCAGACAGTTCCGTTTAGTGGCAGCACGCATCGTATAGCAGAAGTTGTCTAGCTTTGTCTGGGTTCAATTTGACGGGCCTTTTTAATGAAACTAACTATAACTTTCGAGTGCAAGCTTTACTTTAAATTACTTAATAAGAGCATTAAACAAATCGAACATTCATACAAATGAATTAACATGTTTAATGGATTATAAGTTAGTTAGTTAGTTAAAATTTATGTTGCTTATATCCCTCCGCCTTCTACATCGGGATATATCCAACAAAAATGATGTTAGTTAACTCACTCCTACTCGAGATATTACTACTATCAATTATTAAAGAAAGCTGTTTCTAAGGCTTGACCACATAATGTTAAGTACAGCTACATCCCTGAAAGTAAGACTGCGCCGACAGACAGACTGGTATTAGACAGCAAACTTGTAACAGGACACCGAACTATTTATTGATTGCGTCATTAAAAATCACCATGCAATTCGTCAATTTCCAAGACGCCATGCATCTTGGGTGTCACCCAGATGAAAGAGCACGAATTTGAATCCCATAGCCTACTGAGTTCTTCAGCCAAACTCTCAGTCAGTCTTACTAAGATTACAACTTAGCAGTGTCTTGGAGGCCTACTCGGCTGTGGAAAGTAAAAGACCCCACCCATGGTAACTACATGATGTGGACTTCAGGTTCTATAATCGACAAACCTTTCTCCGTTTTATAACCGGTAATTTGACCTGGATTCAGTGCAGTCCCTTTGAGGCAATACAATGCGTTGAATACACACGTAAAAACACAATATAAAGTACAAAAGACATAGTTGATCAATAATGAAATACTCAGTGAAACCAGAGGCTTATGTCATCATCCAGATGTCCCGAGGGTTGGATTTTATGAACTACAAACACAAGTTATCAATATTTCTTTTTTCACCGTTTGTGTAAGTGACTGTGTCTGCCAGATGCAACTGAACACACTGACAGATTGGCGTTTGACTAAAAGACTGCTGCAACAGCAGACAGACCAACTAGCGGATGTAAATTTTTATTAAAACAGTACGATTTTGAAAACATCAATAGGTTTGTTTTTGTCATCAGCATGAAGGAACATCATTACTTGCTGAGTAACTAGAAATGGGGTATTAGAACTTCATTGGCAAAAGGGTGTTGTCCAGATTACGACACAGGGTATTTTGGGGATTACAGATTACGAAGTTTATGCACTAATCACACTAATCAAGACCATCGCCTTATTCTACAGGTCAGCTCAGTGGAGTACGATGTGGTCAAGGTGCCCCACCAAGTGTCCAGACAGGTCAGGACCCCCAGGGTGGTGGAGGATGTTATCAAACGACCAATGGTGGAGAAGTTCCCAGTCACAGTAACCAGGATGGAGGAGATGTTTGTCACTAGGACCAAGAAGGAGAAGGTCCCTGTCTACAATGAGTCAGTATATTTTCTACACTTCGTTTGATGTGCACATGTAATGGCCCCATTGTAGGCCTACACATGTAGTTTTTTAAATCTGTTACGGGAGACCAATTTTATATGTTTGGGATGACTGCTTCCCCCCCCCTAGTTATCAAGCCTAATGTAGTTCTGTATAGTATTTACTGGACTGAACAGTCAGTATTTTAGTCATAATCTTGTCGAGTGACCTTTTTTTGTGTGCTAAGAATCCAATTTAATCTAAATACTCATTTGGTAAAGCAGACTATCGTCTTCGTCAATAACCCCTAGACACCTTCAATAATTAAAAAATATTAGCTGCTTTGACTGCATTCAAGTTCAGTTATCTGTAATACGTTGTTAATAAAACGTCTGGGCTTGTCACTTATAATGCACTGAACACACCATAATAATCCCTGCATGGTTATACATATGCAAGTGCAGCATAAAAATACACCAACACATAGATTACATAGGTTGTTCAAGACATATACTTTAACATGGCTTAAGATAGACCGTTTCATTATTACAGATATGGCTATGGACCTCGTTATGAAATGAAAACGGTCACCTTCCAAGACGTTGAACAGAGGGTTGTCAAAGATACCGTTTACGAAACAAGAATGACATTCACGACTGTGGTAAAAACAAGAATGGTCTTCGATACCCATACAGAGACATCCACAGCCTTCACCACACAACAGGTTTCCAGGGCAACGGTAAGAGATAACCTTTCATTAAGAAAATCACCTCTAGTGTACCTCACTCATTGGTGTCTTAAAAGAAAACATTGGTAATATATATGTATATGTATATGTATTATATAAACCCATTGTCAACACTGTTACATTGTAATTGTATATACTACAAAATAACTTGGATGAATAAACAATCATACACGGGTCTTTGCAGGAGATCTATGCCATGTAAATTACCACTCTGATTGCAATCTTATAAATCTCTGACTACTCTTTTTACTTTGATTGCAGTTCAGCAAGGTTCCCAGAACTAAGATGGTTTCTGATCAGAGCGTCGTCTCAGTCAGCAGAATTGAGACAGATGTGATGACCAGGCAAGACTTCGTGACCCACCAGCAATCCCATCAGGTGTTTGAGACCAAACAGGTCCAGAAGAAAGTTTCTGGTGGTTGGGACAAGTGCATGGGACCCTTCGATAACAACCAGGCCGAATTTTATGGGGTAGATGTGTGGAAGTGCCATGACAACTGTTATACTCGCGTAGAGGACAATGGAAGTAAGTGATGAAACCTGATTTGTCAATGTCTCAATGCTACTGGGTCTGAAGCTTAGTCAGCTTATATGACCAGCTGCCAGAGGCAGACGTAATGATGAGATAAGGCGATTTCGTTAAGCCAAATAGTAGACATTGTTTGCACAAAGAATATATATGAAATTGTCAATAGCCTATCTAATATACAATTAATAATCATACTTAATATGTATCATTGGCTTATTCATTGCAAATGCAATCCTATCTAAATTTAGGGCCATTTATGGTTCACTAAGTTATGCAAGTGACACGTTGACTTCTGAAGATAATTAAATATAAGGACTCATATTTTAAGGTCTGTTGGTTTAGGTACTGTCGCTGACCAGGGTTCGAATCCTGGCTAAGCACTTATCTTGTGTCATATTACATACAGAATAACATTACATACAGAATATCTTTACATATTGGTTAATCTTATCTTATTTTGTCTGAATTAGAAGTGCATTTTACTCAATCTATGCTAAGTAAAAAAAACCAAAAAAAAAACATTCAATGTCAACATAACCCATTAAGTAAATGTATGACAAGCCATGAAAAATTTCCCCACATCTCAGATTTTTACTGTCAGCTATGGCGAACTGCACTTCCTCGTGCTTCATAGGCCTACACATTCGACATTCTTTGGTTTGCATCCAACAGACTCTCCAGAATAATTACTTGCAGTCTGTTGTTCTATCCTGTCTCTGTCTCTGTCACACTACTTTCCTATAACTAGTCGTGTAATTATGTCGTCATTATATGTCACTTGTGTCTCTTACGAAATGAATCAATTTCAGTCGATCCTTCAACACACAGTGATATTCCGAAATTTGCTGAAACTCTCAATGCAATTACATGGTGATAATTGGTTCCTTTGCAGATATCTTCAGAGGATGTTACAAAGGTGAATACAATGTGGATCCCCGGATGATGGGATGTAACAGACAAGCTGGCGCCACCTACTGTTTCTGTGAAGGAGACAAATGTAACAATGGAGGTGTTGAAGCAGCTCCTGCTGCTGCTGCATCCGGATCAGCATCATCATCATCTGATGGTTATTACGTCAAGTAATAAGTGAAATGCTGTGGTTTTGTGTTTGTTTTCTGTTGTTGACAATGTGCTTGTCATGTCTTTAAGTTATTTATTGAATTGATGTTTTTACTATTATTTATGAAATGTGGGAAAATAAAAAAAAGTGTGAAATTCAACAATTGTCAGGTTATGATATCAGAATTTATCAATTTCCCTAGAATATGATAATCTACAGGTATAATAATTTCCAATGGACCTTGCTGAACTGCTTGTATCACCTATGATTCCATTGTGAAATTATGAGCTGGCTTGCACCCTACGCCTCTAACATTAATGGTCTTTTTTGCACAATAGATATCCGCCATACAATGCCATTGTCCATTCATTATTTTTTTTATTACCTGCATCATGTGAGATGATACAGGCATAAATGAGCTCTGGCGCGACAAATTCAGGAACATTATATGCTTGAAAATGACTTCATTTGTATCATATTCTTGTTCAGCTTCAGTCAGTGGCAGGACATAAAAAATAAACTAAAATTAAATTTTTTAACCGAAGAATTCGTATAAATATATATATTTATATATATTCTTAACTGCACACTCATACGATCATTTAGAAAGGCAAAAACGAAAACAAAATGACATTTGTTGGGAATATGTCCAGAAATTAAAATATACATTTTTTGATTTTTGCTGTGAGCACTCCTCATTTATTTTATATAGCATGTCATATATTATAATAATGAATATCAGAATGCTAAATATGTTACTGTACTTTGCAATGTACGACATTGTATGTGATAGTGCACTCTAAAAACAAGTGTCTGTTAAAAACACGTTGCTGTGTTGTTTAATGAACATGAATGTGTTGATACCCACTTAATAAGTGTTTTCGAAATATACATTTAAGTGTTGCATCAAAAACATGTTGACGTGTTTATAGAACTTTGTAATTAAGCCAATTAACCCCTTCATTTCTATAAAGCATAAAAATATTAAATATCATAATTCCATTGATATAGGAGTTCTAAATGGCATGATGGTTTATTTTCCAGTGATACATTATATAAATATGCTTATGATATTTTGCATTGTGATGGAATATCTAAGTCTAATAAACACCAGTGTTTTTGATTTTCTAAAATATAAACATCTATGAGAATCACTTAAGAGTTTTTACTGCCAGACTACTGATTTAAGAAGCCGACGAACCTTGAAGTTCAGTGAGTGTCTGACTTAATGAACTGTTGTGCAATGGTACTTAAATGGGTTAATCTTATCCTTAAAAGACAGCCTTGGAGTCAGCAAGGAACAGGTAAGAAAACTTAAAACATATTGCAGTAGTGACATTTAATAGAGAATCAGCAGAGTAGAATAAATGCCAATATATATCAATATATAGGCCTACAGCAGTAAATTATGTAATATATTATATGTATGTTTGCATAGTAATGGGATGTAATGCAAAATGTATTTTTATTGTCTTTATAAGCAGAAATAATGATGATACCAAGCCTCAAATTTACAGCAGCAAACCCTCGCCAAATTACTGTAGATTAATGCTAAAACAAAAGCTGCACAGCAGCAAACCCTCAGCAAAATGTTGCATGTCGCATATCTATAAAGCACAACGATTTTCAATTGGCAAACATCTCCACCATAGTATGTATATTTTAAGAGAACTGGGAATAATTTATTGTAAAATACATATAGAAATATGTCTTTGGGAGTGGTACTGTAAGGCAGAAATACTGCCGCTATCAAGGGCCTCACCCTAGTTACAAAATATACAGTTATTACTATTTAAAAATCAGACCTTGGTAATTACACTTGACTTTTCTTGTTTGTTTTTATTGCAGTTATTTGTAGTTCATCACAGACCATTTACTACTGCTTGCATCACAGCACCTCTCATTTCATAGATAGACAACTGGTAATTATTTTTGTTCTCATTTACCATGGCCACCGGTAATGCCATTGCCTGCTCTATGTATCTTATCAAACTGATTCATACAAAGAGTATCTTGTTCATGTTGGACAAGTGCATATGAACGATCCTAGATTTAAAGTGTATTGTGACATTGGCAACTGCGCTTTCAGTACAAAAAGCTGGCCTATTTAAAAAATCATTTTTCACGTTATCATCGTAATTCCCATGCTACACAAGCCTGTGGTGATGTTAATGACTTGGACAATGAAGCTGCAAATGTTGAAGCCTCAGCAACAAATGATCCCCAACTAACAAGTGAGATGCTACATGCATCATACATGTTGTCATTGGAAACTAGTTTAAGACTAAGTGCATTGATGTTGTTTGTGATAATACTGACTACCTGATAGTTAATCATTTAAAACAACAAAAAATACACCTAAAAATTTGCTTCTAGAACAGGGTGTTGATGCAACAATTGTTTATGGACTAGACTATGAATCAGGTGTCCCCAGCATGAAAACTAAGTGGTTTTAGGGAAGAGAAATAAAGAAGTGAGGGGGAGAGTTGTGACTGATGTAGGATTTTATGTCCCTATGAAAAAACAATTGAGGCACTTCTTGCATCACCTGAGATGATCAATTATGTTTTATTTTCATTGAGTCATTCTAAATAGTGTTCCACTTGTTCTGAACGATAAAAATAGATGTTCAGTTGTTCCATCTCATTTGCATGTGGATCACATTGACATTCCTGAGGCAGAATTGCACAAGGTGTTCCAAGTTACCGATACAGACCCACCTTCTCTCAGATTTCTCAAAATTGGAGATTACATCTAAGCAACATACATTGTAGCAGTGGGTTTGCTGAGGTTTGCTGCTTTGCAGCCTATATTTTATCACTGAAACGATTAGGGTGACTATAATTATGTAGTCTATAATGATATATTAATTCTTATGTTATTGATGTTTTGTAAGAAATGATTGCTTCAACTTAAATATACAATTATATAGTTTTTGGATAAACTCTTAGGTATAGGTATCATTAAATTAATAACTTGAAAGTTTAGAAGATATCATGTAAATGTTGTGTTTTCATTAAGTATTGAAGAACTTTACTGAATTCAGTTTAACAGACTGAGTCTCTTATGTGTTTTAAAAAGAATTTCATCTGAAAGAGAATAATGTCGCAATGGATTATCCTATATTTTGTAATATTCCTTGTAATGTGACTGTCCATGTTGATTGTTTCATTTTTATCCATTACCAATAGTGTTTAATCATAAACACCAATAGTGTTTAATCATAAACACTTCTTGATTAACACTGTTGAGTGAATTAACACCTTCCTTGCAGTCATCTGTATAAAACACCTATTATGTTTATAATAAAACTTGTAGATGAAAAACATGTTGCTGTTAATAAAGTGTAACAAGCTCATTATAGTGTTTTCGTATTTATTTTTGATAAACGCTTCAACAAGTTTATCTTAATGGATTTAAACACTTCAACATGTTTAAAAAGTGTAACCAAAAAGTGTTTAAAAAGGCGTTGATTCTAAAATACTTGTTTTTAGAGTGTTAGCAAGTCATTATAACATGGCAATGGTCACAAAAGTGACAGAGTGATGTCATTAACGAGGCAGCAAGTTGTTACATCCGACAAGTGATCAGAGCTTTGTGGGAGTGCGGATGCAGTGCCTTAGGTCACATGGTTGCATGGAAAACGCTATCACAAACTACATTCTCAGGCTTGTCAGCCATGAAACTATCATTAGACCATTCCCAAAGCCAGACTGGTCGTGTCATGATGCTTAGCAAAGTTTTTCTCTACGACCATATCACTATTTATGGAGGACTTTTATAGATTCTGTTTTTCCGTCATCATACATCAGATTTCATGTAGACTTGGAAACTGAACTCCAGAGGACGTCATGCAAAGTCAGGACTATTAATGCAATGGCTGGGGACAGATATGACATCCAATGGAGTTAAGTTTCCAAGTCAATGAACCAGCTGTAAAATTCGATGTTGGCAGCTTTATTGGTGCAGAGAGATGGTTTTATTGGTTAGAACGAAGGGGTTACTTTGCCCATTTAGTGCTGCTTATGAAATAAATATAACAAAACGAAAAAAAATTATATGAACATTTCTTTTGAGATAAGATAAAATTGTATTTAACGTCCGTGGTGATACAATAAAACAAACAACATAAGCTGTGACCCAATCAATCAATAAATCTATCAATAGCAGACACACCACATGCTTGACAACTTTATGATGGAGACTCAACCAAGTTTTTAAAATTCATAGCATCAGAATCTGAAGATGACGGATAAAAATCAGCACCAACCCGATACTTAAGCTCACATAATTCTGTCTTTGTCAATAAAAAAAAATCTTCTATTATTTTATGTGATTGGCAGATGTGCTGTGTATTCTTGGGCACATTGTGCTTTCATGAGGAGAACTATCGCTAACATTCGTAACCTTCGCACTATACCTGGTTCTAGATATTCACAATGATTTTCCATGCAGGTTTACCTGTAGGCCTATATTCTTCTTCTTTTTTTGTTTTGTTTGATTAGGCATGTTGGGATACGTCCAGGCGGCCATTTTGAAATAAGGAACTGTGGGTAAATTAGGGATTTATATTTTTTGCCTGGCATTGTAGCACACCCCACCAAAAGTGTTGCTGTTGTTTGAAATATAATTTATTAATTGAAAAGAAAATAACAATTGCACTGCTAACTATTTTAAGAGTCCGCTTAACCACGCCCCAAGCGTCTGAGGATCCTCTCAGTTGACTATGGCACATGGCCATAGGCTTGGCTGGGACCTGCCTAAGCGTGAACACGATAGGCAAGTAGCCTCTACCTATCCCGGATGGCTGATTGGCTATTGGCTAGGCACTGAATTTTCTGATTGGCTGTGCTATTTTTAGACTGGGGATCACATTCCGGTCCACGTATTTTCAATGTTAAAGGCAGAGATGCGCACGCACGCTACCGGGAGTAATCTCTCCCGGCTAATGGCAGCCCCCACCTGCATACTGCGTCAGCTAGTCGCAGCGGGCCAGCGAAGGCCATAGGCCTACATACATTGAGTTAATTAAGCTGCAGTCGTATGGAATAAATATATAATAGCCTCAATAGCAATCAGGATTGATCCCTTATCGAATTGCTCAGAATTAAATATTATTATTAGTTAGACTAATAAATGTAATTAATCAAATAAATTAAATAACCCTACCTTCCGGTCATTGATGCGCACTAGCGCCGTAGCTTAGCCAATCGTACCACTGGCCACTCAGGTGCTTAATCCTGTCCGCCCCCCTTCCCTTATAAGCTGAGGATGCGCCGCTTACTTTTATTCATTTCAACTATTCTGTTTGCTACACATCACTTCACCTGATCGTTTCGCTTCATTGTCCATTGCACAGTGCACCGGCACGTGAGGCTTTGTTTGCCTAAGCCTGTTGCTGTCTTCAACTGCCTGAGCCCTGCTGAGCTGGCCTAAAGCTGTGAACTACACGTCACACTTCTGCAATAACATCCTGCTATGCGATATCCTGCTCTGTGACAACATCTCTTCTGTGCATCAGTGACCAGTGTCAGTCTTTAGACTAGTTGGTAAGGGCTGCTTAAACGATTTAAGCATTCTTTTGCACGTTATGTAACAAGAATATGACCAAGAGCAGAGCCAGAAGGAGATGCAGAGCTTGTGATTGTCCGGCAAAAGGTCACCAGGGTCCGGTCGGGTTGGAAATTATTTCATTCTGTAGAGTCCGCAAGCGCTGCCAGCGCTAGTACCAAAATGTAGCAAGCGTAATAGCACTGAAGCAAGTGCGAATATAAGTGAGCCAGAGAGTAACGAATACCTGGCGGTTTCTGACAGGCCAGAGTCCTTTAACTAGCACGATCGAGAATCACCAGTAAGGCTCCCCGGCCAAGTCTCGTCAGATTCCGCCCCAGGCAGCCAGGCAGGTTCGGCCAGTCTCAGTAGGCTGCCAAGCTCGTGTGAAGATGCCGGTGCTAGACAGTACTTGGCTAGTGACAGTAGCCAATTTAGGTGTGACCAAGATTATAGAGATGAAGCGCCCATGTATGGGTTTAGTGGCGAAAATGGTAGCAGATATAGCTTGAGGGGAGAGAGGCTAGGTTGGCAGGAGAACCAGAGCGAGTTTGAAGTAGTTGATAGCTACGACGCTGACCTGAGAGTAGGCTTGAGTCTGATAGGTTTAAGACTGGCTGGCAGAGCTTGATGGGTGCACGATTAGGGGAATGGTGACCATAGTTTAAACCTGCGCTGCGTGGGTCAGGTGAGAAGCCCAGGCAGCTGTATCGCCATCGATACGAGGTAGATGAAGGCAGGCAGTAGGTTGAGGCAGTGAGGTCTGGTGCCAAATCTGTGCAGTTTGTCGATGACGTCGCTTGTGCACCCCCGAAGGAGCAGCCCCCCCCAAGAGAAGTCCAGTCGGAGCCAGGGCACTAAATTCGAGCCAGAGTTTGCCAAATCGTTTGAGAGGGGGCTTAGACTTGATAAGAGCCCTGCAGCACAGGTGCGGCCGCAGATCTATCTAGCAGTTTAGAGGGACGTCCGTATTCAAGAGGTGTCCCAAGGGAGTGCAGGAGCCAACTACGGCTGTGACCCGTACTCTGCGCCCTGGGCCCGAGAGGCGGCAGAAACGCTCCACCCGCAGTTTTTGCTGGAAAGAATATGGCAATGCTGGTGCCAGTTGTCATGATTATTTTACGAACAATTTCCCACCAGGCATGGAGCATGTGCCGGGCAAAATCAAGGAGGCAGCGTTCAGTGGTGAGTTTGTTGATTTAGCTGACCTTGTGAATACTAATGTGTTTGAAAATGAGGACTTTAAGAGTTATGTTGATGACAAAGGTGGTATTAATTTTAAGTACCAACGTAACAGAAAGGCTATAGCAAATTCCTTTAAATGGCTTGAGGCTTGAGGCACTTACGAGGTATTGCTTTCATACTTCATCTCATTGCCATGGTCTCTGCCTGTCCTAATAGGCCCAACTGGTGCAGAAATACAGGACATAAAGCCCTAATCACAAACAAACAAACAAAACGAGGTATTGCTCTGTAGCCGTTATGGATTTAATGTATTTAAAGAAATGGCATCTTATCGCGCATTGATTATTACCATGTCAAAAAATTTAAGTTGCCATTCGTTATGACGTATGATACATGCCATTGGCAGATTCTCAGTAACCGGAGGTCATTTGGGTTTGCCAAATTAAATCAAGAGCTTTATGTAGTAACCTTTGATGCCGCAGCTCTTAGGAGTGTCAGTAGGTGCACCCGCTGTGCATCCAGTGACCACAGTGGTTTAGATTGCCCCTTTCGAGGGGGGACAGTCAGCCACAGTGTTCCGCGGGCAGGTGAAACATGTGGTCTGTTCCAATACGGCCGATGCAGAGCAGGAGCCAGTTGAAAAAGAGTTCACATATGTATTAGCTGCGGGGGGTTAGATGGGTTTATTGTCTGTGTCAATGCTCCAGAGTCAGGCCGAGTACCAGTAGCATACCTCAATATTGAATATTGGTGTTTGATGCTCCCGTTGGTGTATATCCCAGCCCGGGCAGAAAGGTTGGTGGTTCAGCTGTCCGAAGGCGTCCGGATAGGCCGGCCGCCAGCCACAGCAACAGTTATTTCACCAAACTAGCCGTCAGCATATGAATTTTCTGAGCAGGTTTCAAATGTTATCGACGCTGATCTTGCAGCAGGTAGGCTCTATGGTCCTTTTGCCGATCCACCTTATGGTCATTGTGTTGTCTCACCGCTTGGGGTGTTTATGAAGCGGGACGGATCCAAGATCAGGTTGGTCCATGACCTCTCATATCTGCCCCTGTATTCTGTTAACTTGGACATTTACCCCAAGGAGTTTTCCCTGCACTACGCCTCAGTAGATGATGCAGTTTATTTCTGTGCTAAGTTTGCTTGCCCATATTTGGCCAAGCTGGATTTGTGTGATGCTTACAAACACGTGGGCGTGAATCCTGCTGACTGGCATCTATTGGGTCTGCATTGGGATTCAGCCGACAAGTCCTGCTTTTATTTTTCCAAGGTCCTGAACTTTGGCTTAAGGTCTGCGCCTGTTCTCTTTGATATCTTTGCTGCAGCTCTCCTTGAGTTCATGCAGCTAGAGGGAGCATACGTGGAAGTGGTCCGATATGTTGGTGATTTCCTCGTGGTCACACCTTCGCACGACTTGTGCCAGGCTAATTTAGACATCATGCTTAGCCCTTGTGTGTCTGCAGGTTTCGCGGTACAAGCGAGCAAGGTCACTGGTCCGGCTGTAGGCGTAGAATTCCTAGGTATCATCATTGACGCCGGGAAGAGCGAGCTTCGCATCTCTCGTGACAGAGTAGTCGAAATTAAAGGAATTCTCGCAAGTTGGTACCAAAAGAGAACTCCAGCGTCTAATAGGTAAGCTTGCTTTTGCCGCGCGTGTGGTTCACACAGGCCGGGCGTTCCTGGGCAGGTTAATTGGCTTAGCCAAAAGGCCTAAGTATCCGCATCATAAAGTAAGACTCTCCAGGGAGGCTATGTCGGATATCGAATGGTGGGATAAATGTATCGACTCCCACAACGGATCATTTTATGTATGAGGATGATTGGTCAGTTGGCATAGTGCATCACGTTTACACCGATGCCAGTAATTATGGTTACGGCGCGGTGTTTGCGGATAAGTGGTTTGCAATCGCGTATGCAGGTGGGAGCCAAAATCTTGTCTCTTACTCTATCAACTGGAGAGAGATGCAGGAGCCAAAGCTATTTCTACTTGGGCAAGTGACCTCAGAGGTTCTAGAGTCATACTTCACATAGACAATTCTGCGGTATGCGGGACACTCAATAAGTATTACAAACCGGCGGCTGATATTATGGAGTTTGTCCGGTTTTGGTGTCTTGCAGTCGAGAAGTATAGTATATCAGCTGCAGTCGTTTATATAGCCACAGATGATAATGTGCAGGCTGACATGCTGAGCAAAGGCCGGCTAGCGGATTTTGAAGCTGGCCTAGCCGGTCGTCGTTCCGTTCGTGTGTGGCCCTCTAGTGTTAATTACTTTGGTGTCAACGTTTGACCTCTTACGTCTTTCAGATCAGGACGTTAGGGTTGCTTCTCTGGTCTACTCCAGGCTTGCAGTCAACTCTCGAAAATCGTACTCTGTTGCCCTTAAGAGGTACATCGAATTCTGTAGCTTGATTGTCTTTGTCCCCTCAATTTTGACGAACTCACTGTCTTAAGATTTTTAACTCATCTTTCCGCACATTCCCTTGCACTTAGCACGATCAGAGTTTACATATCTGGGGTGAGAGCCTGGCTCATATCGATGGGAGCTCCTCCACCGGATATATATTCACCATGCGTCAAGTGGGCTCTCAAAGCCATAGAGCGCCAGGGGGCGGCCTCGTCGCAGGCCGCGCCTGTATCATATAGCATGTTAGTCAAGGTTCTCGCCATGTTACCTAACTCACCTGATATCCTCATGTTTTTTAGTGCCATTACCCTCGCTTATTTTGCTTGTCTCAGGTCCACTGAGTACTGTGTATCTAGTACCGGTGTATCGCCTCTTTTGGGCAATTCGCTGGTTTTCCATCACGATTTAATTCCATTTATTACTATAACTGTTGCTGCATCTAAAACCTCTTCCAAGGGTTTCTCAGCAGTAGTTGGATGTTCAGGTACCCTTGTTTGTGCCGCTTGCTCCCTAAGAGCGTACTTAGCAGTCAGAAATGGGTCGCCAACCCAGCCTCTTTTTCTTTTTCATGGGGGTGCCCCCCTATCTCATGTCTCCCTCTCTAGAGCCATGAAGTTTGGATGTTTTCGTTGGCAGGTTTTGATGCTACAGCTTTTACGCCACATTCCCTCAGAACAGGGGTGGCCACAGACGCAGCAGTGCTTCAGCTGCCAGAGGAGGTCACTTAACAGTTGGGCAGGTGGCGTTCGGACGCCAATAAGGTTTACATTAGGCCATCAGACAGTCAATCAGCCATGCTGGCAGTTAAACTGGCCTCAGGCAAACAAAGTCTCACTGCACTGCAATAAGCACCTTCATCTACGAATGCTTGAGCCTTTGTTCAGCTTTCTTTTACTATAGCAACGATACCCTTGGGATTGCAGGTTCTGGGTGTCCATGAGGGCATCACTTTCATGCAGTTGTCAGTGTGCAATTTATGTTTCACCAATAAATGACAGGTTTCTGTCCACATCTATACAAAGCTCCTCCTTGTCTTTATTGAGTTTAATATTATTTATTATTTAGACTAATAAATGTAATTATATTTAATCAAATAAATTAAATAACCCTACCTTCCGGTCATTGATGCGCACTAGCGCCGTAGCTGGCCACTCAGGCGCGTAATCCTGTCCGCCGCCCCCTCCCCTTATAAGCTGGGGATACGCCGCTTACATTCATTCGTTTCAACTATTCTCCCACCCTCCCGCTCCTATAGGGGGGGGGGGGGTATTCTTAAACGTAGAGCCTTTCTGTATCGCGTTAGTTGCTTACGCTTACGCATGTTTACCATGGTTTGTCTGAGCCATTAATCTAAGATATTAGAGGGGAACTAACCCCTTGAGCACTTTACCTCTCAGATATTAGCTTGGGTCCATAGAAACACACCCACGCTATGCATAATATGTATATATGCACTGGTAATGAAATATCCTGCATTTATTAGCTCCGTTTTGTGAACTACGGAGGCCACCATTTTTTACTTTCCCGGTGTTTTGCACTGACCGGAAATACGTCACTGTTGTACTATAGATCTCAGCCAAATATTCTGGAGGCTCGGCATTGCAATTCAACTGGTGAGAACAACTGTCAACAACAGTTTTAGATACAGTTAATTGCACTTTCAGAGCAGTTCTTACTGATTGTCAAGTAATTGCCATTGAACTATTTGAGACAATACAATTAGAGAGAGAGAGAGAGAATTTATTTGACTATATTAAATAAAACAAAAGCAGCAAATTACAAGGAACAACAATAAGCAGTAAATAAATAAAATAAAATTAAAAAGTCAAAATGCATATAATGTCTTTACCTTTGGTCATCCACTAAGTTCTTACGCTGACGTGGATGCCCCCTTAAACTCATATTTAAAAAAATTATGATATTATTTAATAAAAAAAAAATAATAATAAATAAATAAATAATTAAAAAATACATTTATTGTGATTGTGACATGAAATATATTTCGTGTATGAATGTACTGGGTGGTACTGGATGGTCTCACAGATTTCAAAGCAGCAAGCAGAATTGACAATATAAAATTATCAGAGAAACAGCTATCAATTATCCTGCTATGTAATACAACTACTGAATGTTTGGATACCTAATAAATGTATTTTTAGTGCAGTTTACATTGTATTAGATTTCAGCATTGTATGCATACAAGAAAAATGTATTATGTTGCCAAATAAATCGATCTATCATTCGTGCACTGTTTATTAGTGAAGCTTTAAAGAAAATGTTTATTTGACAAAGTTTTGTTGAAAATGAGTTTTTGATATTATATTTTATTTTAAACTGGTAGGCCTATATTTAATGTATCTAACAATGCAACCGACATACAATTGAAATAATCACAATTTGGTAATTAATATATATTAATCTTGGTAAAGGAGATGATGCCCTTAAAACATCCCCACTAACACTATATATACACTAAATATAGATACTATAAAATATATTTATACTATAAATAATACTGCACACTGCCCCTAAATATTATGTAACATATTTTATTTACAAAGCAAAGCAGTATTCCAATTCTGTTCTCTTGCAAAAATATGGTCAGAAATTTAGTGATACATAATATTATTCGCCCATGCCTATATACCTATTCTTAGATACAAATTGCTCATTGCAATCAATGCAATAATTATGCTGTATTCCCAAAAAATTGCAATTAACACCCTTTATGTTGTTGTGCTATCTGTTCTTATAATTGCAATGAACAATGTAACGAATTGTAATCAACAGGATTATGAATTGATTCGTATGGCTGAATGCATTTATGGCACTTTTAATTGGCTTGAAATCATATCAAACCAGAGTTTAAGACATTTCCTTTCACTGCAATATATTATTTAACATCTAATTGAACTTTTGAAATTAACATACAAACTTCCATTAGTTCCCCTTTAACATCTCATGTTGGATGCCTTCATTGCAAGCATGTTTGCATTTTTTTTTGCTTGATTTATACTGTGCATAAGGAATGCTGTTTGTTTATCATTAACGTTAATAATGTTATGTTAGACATGATCTTCTAATCATTAAGATAATAATATAATGCATGTTATTGAGTGATGTAATTGTCTCATGTTGAGTGGGTGTCCATGAGGGCATCACTTTCATGCAGTTGTCAGTGTGCAATTTATGTTTCGCCAAATAAATGGCAGGTTTCAGTCCACATCTATACAAAGCTCCTCGTTGTCTTTATTGAGTTAAATGTCATTTATTTCAATTGTGTGTCCCTGTAATTCTCTGTCAACCATTGGAGTTATTAAAATTAGGCCCTAACTGTTCAGTATGTCAATCAGTTTTGCCCACAAAACATGCAATTCAATTTTTAATTACAGAAAATCCATTGCCGGCTATTACTACATTTTTGGTTTATTAAATTAGCTTGCTGCTACATGTTTCCGCCATTTCAGCAAAATATATTTCAATTTTGCACCTGCTGTTGATGCATTTTTTGTAAGTAGTACTATCATTCCCACTGTTTTCATTTACAAACAAATCCTCCGCTTTAGGGGAATTACTTGTTTCCGTACGGGAAATGAAAGTCAGTGATATCTGCTACCAGATAACTGGGACACTGCATCGTAACTGGTCATAATTTGAGGTTATGACGGCTTTGATATTTAAGTATTGAAATCAAAAGAACGCCAACAATGCAAAACACACTATCAATTGCTACCGACCACTTCAAATATACTTGGAATTTTCTTCTTTTTTTTTGTTATCAATCCGCTGACCAAATACTCCGAAATATTGATCCAATTCTGTAGCCGCTCTGTCAGTTTTTAATGGCTGGTTTTCTGGACAATTGCGGCTGGCACACCTGTGCCAAAGGAACGCCCGACTAGTGGGCAGTTTGTATACAACATCAATCTCAGATGGTTGACCAGCTGAATTTTTTTGTTATGCTGACGCCAGGAAATACAGAACAAGCATCGATCCAGAAACTTAATTTCCTTCTGACAACCAAAAGGCAGCTAGTGCTAATAGGATAGGTATCTGAATTTAAGATAATTGTCTTTGTGTAATATTAACAAATTGAAGTGTTTCACAAAATCCAACAAAGCCATATAAACTGAGCAGTGAGCCACTCAACCCGATAACCAGTTCAACATCAAGCCTTGCACGCGCACACGTGTGTTTGAATATTCTATAAAATGCACTGTCACTCTAGGTAAACTATTTTGCAACTATACTTAGGTAAAATCTAGGACAAGTGTGGTGGAAGTTTATCTGCCAACCCAAAACACCGAATGGTAAAAAATACTAACATGTTCTTTGTATGAAATTTTAATGATTGCAAAAACCAACAGTGCTCAGTATGCGCCAGTTCACAGACAGACCAAACAAGCCAAAGAGAGGCTTGGCCAGGAGCTGTCATTGGTGGCAGATGAACGACAGCCAGGCACACCTTACTCGATGGAATATAGAGCCAAGACGCTGGCAATGATGCTATATAAGACGAAAGATGGAGGATAAAATCTTATTAAAGAAGAGAAAGGAGGAAAGAGAGAACAGCAAACATGACTAGGCAAGATAACCAAATCCACACCACATGGTTGCCAGCCATGGAGAACTGGAGTGAAGTTCTGTCAACAGAAACAACTGATGCTGTCACAACCAGAGCTCCTTTAACAGTTTCCAACATCATTTTATGCTCCATTCTATTCGTTGTGGTCATCTTAACAATTGTTGGCAATGTCGTGGTCATCCTTGCATTTGCCATAGACAAGAAGTTGACCTCCAACAACATCTTCAATTACTACATCATCAACCTGGCAGTGACAGACCTGCTTGTAGGGGCAAGTGCAATGTCATTTTACACCTTTGATGTCTTGCTTGGTTATTGGCCTTTTGGAGAATTCATGTGTGGGATTTGGATCTTCTTTGATTACGGTAAGAGCAAACTTATTCCGCATTCATTTGTTCATGCAGGGTTATTCATGAGTGGCCCTTGTGTTCTGACATAACAATACGTTTCTCAGCAATAATTTTCTTAACTAATCCCTGTCCACAAAATACCATATTTTATCCAACTAGTTTATTTTGTCAATGTAAAATATGTTTTTCTTTCTATGCGTTCATGAATTTTTAACTGGGTCATTCAACAGAAAAGGTGCACTTTTGGCATTTTAAGTGCAAAAAAAGAAATTTTCAATCTTTCAAAAGTCCATTAAAATTACAAATGTTCACACATTTCAGTATTGTATCATGACAACAAAACATTTTTCATATTTTACCTTTGAATATATTTAAATTGGTGGTCATGTGATCTGTTATGTCAGCCATTATTGAAACAGGAAGGACAATAACAGGATGGACATTTAAGCAAACTTTATGCAATATCTGAAAGGGAAAAAGTTTCCATTCCATTTTGTAATAATGGAATACTTTCAGAATTGCTTTTAATCTATTTTCTGTGATAGATAGCTTCCTCATGAACTTGGTAACAGGGGTGACGAGCATAAAAGTCACCCCCTGCCAATACAAAGACTTTTTTTTTAATTATTGAAAAATATTATTCGATATGTGTAAGATAAATGGACGTCCTGAAGTCCCCCATACCAGTGCTTTCATCTCTTGAAAAGTGCACAAACCTAAAAAATTTTGTTTTTCATACAGCGGGATTTTAATTCCCATGGTAACAGGAGGGACATTAATTCCGTGAACAAACTTAAACAAATGGATAATATTACTTTAACTGCAAATATTTCATAATTTTCTTCAATAGTTGAAAATTCAACTTCTCCTGATTATATTTATTTGAATATTATAAATGATTTCTAACTTACATTTCACTAAGTAGGGTAAATAGATATATTAAATGAGGTGTGGGACATGCCATTTTTGCCGACTTTTACAGCAAAAAGAGGCAAACTATCAGGTATGACAGATCACAAAGTTGCGGGACCGAACTGCAATAGCAATTTGACTGTTTTTACATTGACTGACCCCCAGTAGCTTTTTAATTAACTTTACCTAACAGGTTAGTCAGCATTAGTCATGTTATCTAGCATGTATTTGACTATGAAACTATAGTCGTGCTAGACATAATGAAATATCTCAAAATCTAATTAAAATGTGAAAAAAGTTACCTATTTTGACTTCCATTGTACTATTACTTTTTGACTCAGACATTTTTGTTAAATTCAGATTGATCAACCAAGCTTTGCATCAAACTCTATTCCTTTCAATGTAACTTACCCCCGCAACTTCGTTCACTTCACAATTAAGACCAATAAATTCGGCACAAATGATTTTTATGGTGAGATTATATATAAGCCAAAGAAAGTAGAGTATTAGGAATTCAGAAACACATATTACTTGAGTAAAAGAAATACTGCTCAATGTAATCATTTTTGCAGAAAATTAAGTCAATCAAAGCTAAATTATCAAGACATCAACAAGAAATAATTTCCCTTGACCTTGCTCTTTGTTTCGTAATATCTTCAAGTGACTGACACAGGAAGCGCCTTCGATTTGAGGCAAGTAAACTTCACAACAATTCACCTGTTGACGAAAAGCTATTGCGGGCGTATTGACTTGACACAACAGCGTATTCCAGCCTCTCGGAATATTCCCAGTAAACTGATTAGGTTTCATGGCAAAGTTTCCTGCACAACTTGTGTGTATTTAAAATGTTGACAAAGCCACAATAGCCTTACTTTACTCGATTTTAGGAGTTTTTTGTTGTTTTCATTCCTGTCGTCTGTATATAATTAGAAGCATTCATTCTTACATTCATGCCCACCCATTTAAGCTGGATTATCAAACGATTTTTTAACCAACAAAATAATTATCCAAATGAAAGAGAATGCTTATCCAAATATATCTGAAGTCACGAGACATGAGACAGAAGTAGAGATCAAATCGATCAGACCAAATTATGTAATTTCATTTGCTGACAAGGAAAAAATGCGTTTTCATTTCACTGACAAAAAATAAATAAAATATTTAGGTAAAACAACAGATTGTTACAAGATTACAAACGACGTCAAACGTGTGCCCCAAGTATTAATCAAAACAGCATTAAGATCGTGAAACTTGAAGAAGTGCACTTCCACCTGTTTCTGCAAATAATTTCCGGTGAAGGGAACTAATTTGCTCACGTTCTCTGTACATCCATACCAACCTGCATCATGTTGTCGCTAACCTTGCTGGTAAGAAGACATCGAAAATACTGAATCTTATAAAATCTCGGTCAAAAATCTTTTTTTGTTTTCAAAAACATGACTGAAAGAGGTTCATGATTAAGGCTCCTACGGGGGGGGGGGGGGGGGGGTGGCCCAAATGCCCTCCCCCCCTGGATCCGCCAGTGTCAATATCATATGACTTTTTCCAGTAACGTTTATCGGGGGGGGGGGGGGGGACAGTCCCAACAACTTATTTTACACTTTCAATTAAGAACTCGTAGGCCTGACAAAAAAAAAAATATTTCGCAATGAACCATCAAAGAAAGAAAAAAACCATATGCTTTGACTAACCATAATAAGCGATCCCAAAGCAAAGTCTTATATTCCAATCATGACAGACAATCACTGAACTGTATTCACTGTTCACATTAGGTCCATTTAGTCCTTTCTTTAGGATTTCTTTTTTCCCCTCCTATTAAATCTATTAGTTCACTTTTAAACCTGCACTCAGCTTATTTGGTTAAATAAAGAAAAGAACTCCGAATAATTGATCAGTCACGCTCCAGCGCAGCCAGACACAACACGATTACGCAACTGTCTGAAATTCTCGAACTTGTACAATAGGAGCAAGTGCCGTCTAATGTGTAGATATATTCTATGGTGCTTGTCTAATTTGTAACAATCGAATAGTTAGCTGATGTTGATTTTTCAATGCGCTGTTGTTTTAATTTACTGATTGTTGTAAAAAAAAAAAAAACATAATTTAGGATCATCTCGCCACTAAGAGAACCTGACAATCAGTTGTTGGGCCGACGTGAACAATTTATAAATGGAGTTATTATCCTGTTCTATCTATCTATCTATCTATCTATCTATCTATCTATCGGTCTATCTGTCTATCTCTATCTATCTATATCTATCTATCTATCTATCTATCTATCTATCCCTCTGATTCTATTTATTTAAGTAATGCTTTTTCTTTTTTTTTTCAGGCATGACATTTGCTTCTGTGTTTACCCTTCTGGCCATTTCGGTTGACCGACTGTGGTCTGTCACATGGTCAATCCATTACCGTAACCATAACAACAAGAGGAAGGTGACTTTGGCCATAGCTGCTGTTTGGTACGTACACATAAAGTTTTTGTCATTCCTGTCTGTGAACTGCCAACTTTGGAGGCAATGTAAAATATCGATTTAGACGATGTATCGTCAGCAGTTTTGGAAATTCTGATTGGGGGGGGGGGGGTGTTTCAAGTTTAATCTAATATTGGGAGATCAGAATAATTAAATTTGCTGAGGATGAAGAATATCAAATTGCATATCAACCTCCAGATTTATTTGAAAATTGCACAAGCTCTTCTGATATGGCCATGACACTGACAGCTGTGACATTTCGGTCTTGGAAAAGCAGCATGCGGTCATCATTAATTTAACCGCATCTAGTCTTACATGGGTGTGGGGGCAAATCCTTGATCCTGTTTACATTTCTGTATCAGTGTATCTAAATATAGGCTTGATGAGGTCATTCAAAGTGACCTACAACTCTGCAAAGTGGTATCTAAATTTATATAGGCTTGATGAGGTCATTTAAAGTGACCTACAAGTCTGCAAAGAGATCGCAGTTTGCGTAGGAGAGGCGCTGCTTCATCAGAGTTCAGACTGCTTTAATTAATTGCCCTTTTCTGCCTATATAGACTTACCTAAAGGCCTATGTACATATTGTAAAGAATCCAGTGAAACTTTTGAAGTTAAAATCTGATGAAACTTAGGGCTAAAGTTACCAAGCAATAATGGATGTTGAGGAATATCTTCATTGCCCCCATCCAAGGTCGTTTTCTATACTGAATACGGAATATTTATCATGGCTTTTCGCTCCCTTTATAGACTGCGTGCATTATGATTTTATTGCAATTGTATTGTAGTTATATTATCATTCTATCTAAATGACTACTGGCCCATTACAGGTTGGCAGTGTTGCTGGTCTGGCTGGCTCCATGCATCGTAGACAGAGTGAAATACAGCCAGCCTGGCATTTGCATTTGGGAACCTTCCAACAACAAAGAATTTGTGGTTTTCATCGCTATTATTGGTCACCACGGGCCTTGCATCATTATCATTGCCTGTTACTTCAAAGTTGCTCAAGTCATGATGCGTCGGGCGCGAATCCAACCCGGCATGGCGGCGGGAAATGCTTCCGGGGGCGGCGCCACAACAGTTTCGACAGTTAATGAATCAGTGGTCGCAGCAGACGACAATACAGTCAACGCCAGCAACCAAGCCAGTGCTGAAACAACCGAAGGTCGAGCAAAGTCAAAGAAATCGAAAGCTGAGAGTCGTGCAGAACGAGAAAGGAAGACTTTTGTGACCTTGACCTACATTCTGGTGACCTACATGGTCTGCTGGGTACCCTTTCACATAGTTTTCGACTGCAGTGCCGTAGACCCAGGTCTTGTGCCCAACTCCATCTACATCGCCACTTTCTGGCTGACTTATGTGAACTCCACGCTCAATCCGATTGTCTACGCTTTCAGCAATCGTGAGTTCAAAGAAGCCTTCAAGAGGGTGCTGCGATGCTCATGCAACTGAGCTACAACTTATCAATCACGTAGGCTGCATGCATGCTTTATCTTGCCAAAATAAAACTATGTAGTCGTGACAAACTCTTCTCAATAAAATATCAATAATTTCAGACCTTTACGATTTGTTTTGAAAATAAAGTAGCATAGGCTAAATAGACAATTAAAAATTGTCGATCAAGCACACAGGGATTGTTCAATACTGTAACACCATATTTATAATAACATACCTACATGTATGCCTAAAATTCTACAAGAAACTTAGGAGTTTCATATTGGTATAGGCCTAAATGCTGGGCTTAATGTTACTTCATGTTGAGTTAGGGCTGGATCAGTCAACACTTCATGAAAATGTTTAAGGAACAATGTATATAATGTTAAAAACTCATAAGCTAGGTAAGAATTGTACACCATTGCTCAGTAAAGTGTTCAGGCCACTGCTCCAAACATGGTCAGGGGTCCTAATATGGTCAGTTACAATTAATGCTCACTCATTTCATCTGTTGAGAATTTTTTTTCAATCTGCAAGGTCATTCAAGGACAAATGGTTCCAATTTGTATGCAAAAAAAGCCAATAAATTGAGAGTGCATGAAAACATGTTGGTCATAACGACTCATAAGAAACATCAACTTTTTGATATGCACTAAAAGTCTGAAGAGGTAAGTTTAGGAAAATTGCCTTAATTCATTTTAAGAATTTAATTCATCTATTTAACAGCAGCGGCTGTTTTACCAGTAATTTGTTACAACAAAAAGCATGCATAAAAACCAAGGTGGCCACAATTGGACACTGGTGTCCTAATATCGTCCATATAAGGTTCCTTCTTTTGACAGGCTGTATTTTCTCATGTTTAACAAATATTTAGTTATTTTCGATCATTTTGTAAAGTTAACTAATTATGCTTACCAATAGAGTTATCAGGAATCAGTAATATGTGCAACAAGACTTTTATTGATAGCTCTATTAAACAAAAACCTGACCATAATAGGGCACCATAATTATGATGTTTAGTTGTCAAAGTAGCTGACGACAGTCATGTATGTAAATAGAGACTTAATATATAAAGCGGATATTGTTTTTGCACCATGTAATTTAGGCCTATTGGTTAATAACTGTCACAGACGCATAAAGTTATATTAACTTTGAAGTCGCACTATTTGTCCATGAAAATTATAAACACTGCACTCAGTACACTGATCAGTGTGCTTCACTTCTGATGGTTGTGTAAGATTGCTGTTTTGGTGTAATTGTAGGCCTACAGTGTGATAAACATATCATTATATTAAAGAGTGCAATACTTGGGTAGAATGTAATTGTACGATGGTGTAATAAAGTTACTCAGATGAAATAAATTACTTCCAAACGTTAAATTCATTTATATTCATCCAGAATACCAAAAGGAGCTAAAAGGCAGTAGGCCTACCACGCACAGTTAGGTTATTATAACAATAAGCCTTACAAGCAAAGCTCTCATTAGAAAAGAGACCTGTACCATACTTGTGTGATAGCATATTATAATAGTCAATTATAGATAATGTAGAAAAAAACTCTTCTCTTAAGATGATATAAATGATATATCTTATAAATGATATATATATATATATATATATATATATATATATATATATACAAAACAAAAAATTCCCCAGGGTTGGTGGCGTACCCTAGTTCCCCCAGCCATTCATGGCAGACCAATGCTTAGACCACTCAGCCACTGTTACAGGCCCAATGTTTCTGAAAATGTTCTGAGTATATGTAGGTCATGTGCTGCATCAAGTGGAAGAACCATGTTTTACAGTAAAATTCCATTGTTTCCAGTTTAGTTATGTATTATATGCATTTATGCATTTTGAATGTGATGATCAAGTACTTTTTGTCAAAATTAGCTGACAGCACACTCCCCCAAACAGAGCTTGTATTCCTTATAAGGTCAATCCCAATATGGGCATGCACAAAAAGTGATGACAAAACTTCACCAGGCATGTCTTCAAAATTAAAAAACAGATATATCACAGCTTAAGAGTACTTCTAAAATCTAAGTATGAGGTATTTTATAGATTGAAATCTGGTACAAAAAGCTGCTCAAGTCTGCCCTATTCAGAATGACCCTGGGTCACATATCAATGTTTCAGTTTAAAATCACCTTAAAATCACCTACTACATCTACACTGTGTGCTGTCACCTCAAAGCCAAGGGACCTAATTATGGACAAGTTTTGCTTGTTTACCAACATAAACTAAATTAATCAATTTCTCATGTGTAATCTATAGGTTGGCGTATGGTATTAAAGGTCTAAAAATTAAATTACAGAATAATTATGTTCTCTGATGTAGGCACTGATGGTTGGTCTAGATGTTCAAGTGCTGAGTTTACGCAATTATTGTAAAATGCTAATCTGACAAGCAGAAAAATTGCCTAAACTAAACAAAATATGAATCAACTTCTCTTGTATTTTTTAGAGAAAAGTTCTTAAGCCAATACACTATATTGTGTTACCAATTATTTTGTTTCGAGTGCTAGCTAAACTAGCAAAAAAATGTCCATAATAGGTCACTTTGCTTTAAGGTGACAGCGCAGTGCTTATAACATGTTTTCTGTCGTAGGTATGCGCATATAGCAACAAATTATTCCGTTCTATTCTATTCTATTCTATTCTATTCTATTCTATAGGAAACTTTGCAACCTCAACTTTCAACTGGTTATTTTTTCAATGTTCACTCCTTGTGTATTTAGCGGTTATACACAGGTGAGGCATGGCACAAGGGGGTATAAAATAAATTCATATATTATTAATTACTATTCATGAAATTAAACCTGCCCTTTATTAACTCCAAGCATGACTAAATATAGAGTAAAACTGAGCATTAATAATTCTAAGACTTTATTTATTAATTATATTTTTCATCTTTAAATGTTGCTCTGGAGAACTAATTCTCCTTTTTGGTCCCTTTTGGCTACGGCCCTGCAAGTTTGTAACCGTGACCCCAGTCCCTCTGATCACACTCATGTTACCTGCACAATGGGAACACAATATGCTTAAAATAATAAGGGCGCTCTTGTGTTCAGTATTGGATTGCAGACCTTGCTCTGATCTTCAAAGTACTCATTTGTAACTCTGGAACATTTCCAGATCACCCTCTAATATAAAAGAGGCACTTGATCAATTAACAAGTCTTGATGACTTCCTTGACCATATCAGAAGCAAACATTACCCGGTAAAAACAGCCAGTGTGAACAGTCTCTAATTCCAAAGATGGTAAACAGGCCTGTGTGAACAGTCTCAAATTCCAAGGATGGTAACATGAAGGTGCAACCATGGATTTACTAGACAACTGAACCAGCAGCAGGGGTATCAGATTGGTTATGCTTTAGATGACGTAACTACCAATGATTACGACTCAACTCATGAATATATCGAATAAACTTCAAATCAGCAATTTCAAGATCAATATCACACTAACGAAGAAAACCTCTTGTCTTCCAAGACTACCATATCTCATAGACTGTTTAACCAAAATTGGACTTACTTTCCTCAATGTCAAAGGTTTTTATGTAAAATTGATGAAATCTCGGAATAGACATGGCAGGGTGTATTAATTTATATTAGAGAAACAGTGAAATTTGAAGAACTCCATGATGTCATAAGGCTTGATGTAGAGGCTTTATGGATAAGAGTCAAATGTTAGATATGATGTATACTGTATAGACCTCCCTTTGCAAATAATTATCTAAATGCAATACTTGAACAACTTCATCATATTCATGTAAAAAATGAAAATTCCATGCTGATGGCTGATTTAAATTACAATTGTCGTCTTGAACTTCTCTATGACATGACGCAGCTTGTGTCTTCCCCCACCAGGGTTACTTTGTCTACTGCAACATTGTTAGACGTAATTTTCTCAAATTTTTCTGTTTCACATGACAAAACTGGAGTATATGAATTATCACTCAGTGATCATTATCTCGTATATACTGTTTTGTCAACATGTACATAAAGAGGTCAAGTTAAAAACTATTAATCTTTCAATGCTCAACATTTCTTGAATGACTTATGAATACATTATTGCACATGGTCAAAATAGAATGATTTCAAGTCTGCTTTTTTTGAAATCAGCTAGCATGCTCCTTTTAAAACACGAAGGCTTAAAGGAGGATCCAGTCCCTGGATATCAAAAGAAATCATAAAATTAATGTGAAAGAGATCATCTGAAAAATAAAACTTTAAAATTCAAAGACCACCAATTACGGAAGGACTACAAAAGGGCGAGAAATATTGTTACTTCCAAAGTTTGTGTTGCTAAAAGGTCAGTCTACACCACAGCTTTGCAAAATTGTAATGGTGGCTCATCAAAATTGTGGAAAGTCAGCCAATCTGTATCGAATGATCTAACAGCTGAGGATTTCAATGATTATTTCAATACAATCGGTGAAAGTACTGTGGCTCACTTGAATGTAACCGAGGAGCCTAGTGTTTTCTGGAATTCTCCTGACTTAAAGTCTATACATTGTTTTAGCTTTACAAACACATCTCAGAATGTTGTTCACAACCTGTTAAGTAAATTAGGAAGTGACAGCTCCATTGATGTGCTTGGTTTTGATAGCAAACTTCTCTGTTTAGCATCTGATATTGTTACTCCTATTTAAACAGAGTTTTTCAATGTTTCTCTTGAATGCAACTATGTTCTTGATGACTGGAAACTATCAACTATCTAGAATCCCGCCAGCCTATAAAAGTAAAGGTTGTTATTATGAAAAGGGCAATTCTATGGCTATTAGTGTTATTGGTCATATTCCAAAATTACTGGAAAGACAGATTCATTGTCAAACTATGGATTATCTTGAAGAACATAAATTTATCACTTGCGACCAATCCGCATACATAAGAAAATAAAACACTCAGACATCCTTACATTGTGTCCTTGATGATTGGCATGTTACTTTTGATGAAGGTATGCTTGTTGGCACATGTGCATTGGATATCAGCAAATGTTTTGATTCAATTAATTAGTAAGCTAGCCATTTATGGTTTTGATGTCAAGGCTTTAAATTGGTTTTATTTATCAAACAGGAGTCATAAAGTACACTGTAATGGTAAAATTTCAAACACAAAGTATGTCAATATTGGTGTATCACAAGGGTCCACTCTAGTCCCATTTTTATTTCTCATTTATTCCAATGATATCAATATTCATGTACATCTGGGTTCATGTAATCTTTATGCCGATGACATTCTAGTGTTTGCACTGTTAAAAATGTAAATGTGGTGCAAGATAAGTTACAATTATCCATAAACTCTATAAAAGAATGATATGATCAGAATGTCTTAGTGGTAAAGTGTAATAAAACAAACTCTATGTTAGTCTCTACAAGACAGTGGTCTAGAACACATGTTAGCGATACACATTTTAATGTTCGCATTGATGAAAATGTCATTTCTGATCTTGATTGCATATATATTTAGATCATTCCAAAGCGTTCGATATTCGAGACCATGAAATCTTGCTGTATAAATTAAATTATTATATATTTGCTGTTACTCGAAAATTATCTAAATGATCGTAAACAATATGTGGAATTTAATAATAACAATTCTTGCTATCTCTCAATATCAACTGGTGTCCCACAAGGATCTACTCTTGGGCCTTTATTGTTTATTATTTATATTAATGATCTAAATGCTGCAACAGATATCTTTACACCAGTAATATACGAAGATGACACAGCACTATCAATAACATTAAATGCCTTTGAAAACCCTGATCTGAACCTCGAGGAACAAATAAATACAGAGCTTAATAACATAAATGATTGGTTTAAGGTAAATAAATTGTCACTTAACATCAATAAAACAATGGCCATGGTATTTCACACTCCCAAAAGAAAAGTCAATCCAATAAATATTAAGATAAACAATAGTAATATTGAATTTGGTAATCATTTTAATTACCTCAGCATAATACTTGACAGTAATTTTTCATGGAAATACCATACTGACATGATTTCCTATAAACTAGCTAAAACAATTTGAATTATGGGAAAATTAAAAAACCTTCTCCCTACTAGTGTTCTGCTAACATTATATAATTCGTTGATACTGCCTTACTTAAGCTGTGGGCTAATAGTCTCGGGTACACAATGTGGTAAACTATTTAAATTACAAAAAAGATCAGTGAGATATGGTACAAGATATGGTACAAGATTAATGCTATTAATATTCTCATACTAATCCAATTTTTAGAGATAATATTGCAGTTATTGAAAATACAGGACTTATATGCTCTCCAAGAGTTGAAGTTTATCTATGAGCTGGAAAAAAGACTACTAACAACATATTTCATAAATAAACGGTATTTGAGACATTCTGATCAGCATACATATGGTACACGATTTGCATAAATTTGAGACAATTTTAAGTCGCCATACTTTTACAAAGAATAGTATTTGCTATTGTATTCCTGACATCATAAACAACTGTCCTGTTTCTATAAAAGAAAAATACATACGCATAGCATAAGTGGCTATGCAAAATATACCAAGACAATCTATTTAGAAAAATATCCAATACAATGTTTTATTAATGATTGTTATATATGCAACATTAATAATAGACTTTAATTATGTGAAATTTTAAGTGTAATAGGGCATGCCCAGCTATCTTCGCTTTAGTCCTCCTTCCTCTTTTCACCTTTTGTGTTTATGGTTCCTGCAGGATTCTTTTTTCCCCCCTTCTTAATCTTGTTCCTTTTGGTATCTATCGGCTCCTTCGGGATTCCTTTACTTTTGTCTTAATATCATGCCATTTGATTATCATATATTATATGTAGCTCTGTGTTTTCAACAAAATATGTCTCCAAATTATTCATGTTTTATTTTAATTTTATTTTTTGACAATACTGAATGGATTGGAAGGGGATCTTCTGAAATCATGGGGGGCACCTCAATAGCGATATATATCATATACACTGATATATGTCATGTTCACGCAACATATCTGTAAAACTACATGCATATAGGCCTATATGTAATATGAATAAAATGATTCTGAGGTCTGAGTTCTGATTGCATTGACTATTTCGGTGGTAGGTGGGTGGGTGATCAGGGCTTTACGTCCTGTATTTCTGCACCAATTGGGCTAATTAGGACAGGCAGAGACCATGGCAATGAGACGAAGGATGAAACAGCCATCCAACTTAGGCTCGACCGGGAATCGAACCCGGGACCCAGCGATTGGAAGCCCAGAGCGCTACCTCTGAGCTAGGGACTATTTAGGTGACAAAAAAGATAATAACATTTCCTGGTCAAACCAGATTGATTCTTTATGTAAAGAACTCAAAGCAAAGGTTGGATTATTTGCATTATTCAGGTGATAACTCAAGACACAGTTAATTTAAGTAAAGGGGAACGACAGTCAGTAGTTGAGATGCAGAGCTTTCAATGTGAAAACAGACGCCATGACTACTAGGACACTCATTGTAGCTAATTTGCAAAGCATTTATTGATGAAAAATGGAAACACAGAAAAAACATATATATACTGAGTGCTCATGGACATGGATAAATTTACAAAGATAGACCAAAGAATTATAAATCAGTTTGATGAGATGGAATTAATGACTGACTGATCAAAGCACACTTAGTGGATTTTGGAAGACGTATGCCTTTGCTTACATTAGTGTAATTGATTTTGATATAATCCTTCTTATCTGATTAATTTTTAAAAGATGATATCACCAGAGGAATGGGTTTAACACTTCAAAGTGTTCCGAGAGCCAAAGATGAAAACAACATCACAGGCAAGATGATTTTCTAGGAAAAAGACCCTTTTCTTGTTACTTCTAAGGCTCTCAGTCTCTACAACCTTGTGATTTTGAAAGACTTCAGCTTGATCTCACAACCAAAAAAAAGCAACGTAAGAAGCCATGCTTACATTTGTTCAGAATTACTTTCTGAGCCAGATTTCAGTCAATGACATCAAAGGTGAAAGATCAAAACAAGTTTGATACACATCAAGAGAGCATGTCAGGTAAGTCTCAAAAGCTTTTGATGAAACTGATGAAATGTATCTGCTGAAGGGTATATGGTTTAAGGCCCCTTCACACTTAGCCGGATTAGACGCCGGAATGTCCCGGAGTAAAATTTCTCTCACTCCGGGGGGTTCCGGGATCAAAGAGCTGAAAATATCAACAAAAAATAAATGTTTGGCGGTGTGTACACGAGGGCAATACGGTGGCAACAAGGAGCAACACAACTTTCCCGTGAGAGTGCGGAGTGAACCGGATTTTCACGGTGCCTTCGCGGATATAACCGGTCTTTACACCGTGTTCATTCGTGTGAAACCGTGTTGCTCCTTGTACTCTCCGGCGTTAATGGCGGCGAAATAGTCATACCCGGTTGACGCAGAAATCCTCTACTGCTGTTTTGTCAATTTTTCTATGCATTTTATTCATGTGGTTCAAAAATACTCTTACATGAAAGCTTATAAAGAACGACAACAAAACCTTATTTTTGGACCACCTAACAATCAAGACTTAAGCTAGATTGTGCACGTATGCATGGTCATGGGTTCAACCCCATTCAAGGCATGGACGAATTGAGCAGATCCTCCACCAGGTGCAACAAAATTCACGTAAATGTGACATAAGATGATTTACAACATTAAAATAATATCAAATATTATAGCCGGGACACTCACTACGTCTCAGAATGGAATGCTATTGTGAGTGCATGACCACTTAAAAAAATTACAGAGGATATTCACAGGGCCCGGCTGTGTGAATAGGATTGTTGTCTATTCACAGAGCCCGGCTGTGTGAATAGGATTGCTGTCTATTATTAGATCACCCGCTATTTTAGTGGAGTAGAGTCAAAATGGCCAACTACCATAACGGCCACTCCCCATGACGGCCACCCCCCAAAACGGCCAACTATCCAACAATAGACAACAATCCTATTCACACAGCCGGGCTCTGTGAATAGACAACAATCTAATCACACAGCCAGGCTCTGTGATTAGACAACAATCTATCACACAGCCGGGCTCTGTGAATAGACAACAATCCTATTCACACAGCCGGGCTCTGTGAATAGACACTCCCTAAAAGAATAGACAAATTAAAAAGAATGTATATATATGGCTTTTATTGACATATGTATATATATAAGAAGATACTGACATCATCTATAGCTCAACTCATTAATTCTATCGAAAGCTAAACTTACAGAAGTATGATATACAGGTTCTCATTATTTTCTTCATTATATGCAAATAGTATATAGCTAAACTTTCAAGGTCCCAGTTGCCATAATTAGATGTTTTCTGGGCAGAGTCCTGCTCTACGTGAGATATTCAGTGTTAAAGCTTGTAAAGCATAACTGGAAGATAGTTAGAGGGCTAAATGTACAAGTACATTCGTTACATCATGATTCCCATGTGATCCGTTTCATTTGAACGTAACCAAGATGCTGTAACAGTCCCTAATTTAACACAAGTTAAGTTTAAATGATAGATCATTGGGAGAAATGTATGATTCTGTTTCTATTCTGTTTCTCTTTAATTCCCTAAAGGCCATAGGACTACTCCAAAAGAACTTCATGCACTTATCCCCTTACGTCTGATTGCCCATGTAAGGATAGGCCACGCAGTGCACTGGATTATTTTGGGTGCAAGATTGCATTTCACTGCCAAGCTGCACCGAACACAATAGCTTATTCGAATTGCCGCAGTTCTTTTTTGTTTCCCAAAATGGTGGGTATGTCTGAGTACTAGTTCCCTAGGCCGCAAGTAATTCATATATAACCTCTTTCTGAACAGATGGAGTCCTTGCACACTCATATAATCATAATGCCCTGACGACACATTTTCTCATATTACGTTTCAGAAAATCTAGAAAGTTGATATTATTGGATATTTTGGCTTTCAGGTCATTACTTAGTCTCTTTAATTTCCCTAAACGGTCACATTTTTAGAACTTCTGCTATTTTTGTGCATGGGCATCTTATCAAATATAAGAAGCCCTAAGGTGGCACTCTTTCCTGGAAAGTTGGACAAAATTCAGAAAATTAATTAGTAAAAGGTCACTGGCCTGAAAATCAGATAATTTCTGAGCGTCTATCGGTGAATTTAATCATTGAGCTACGAGGGGTTGCATTTGTGGTAAAAATTCGCTTTCACCAGAATAGAAAACAGATAACCATTATCAATTCCAAATCTTTCACAGATCTTTTTTCACAGATATATTACCTAAAACCGTGTTAAATAAAACATATATTTTTGGTCAAAATATTTTGTTAATTATGCTACCACTTTTTACCCATAGAATATTGATATTTACAGGAAGATCCTGCTTATGATATAATATGCAGGATCTTCCTTTAAATATAAAATATTCTATGGGTAAAAAGTGTGTATGCACTTCAATTAATATCATGTTGTACAATATTCAACCAATAAATTCTTTCATCGTAAATTTCTGGCATATGTAAAGAGATACTTTTGATAATTTCTCATGGCAAATTTTACGAATTTCATCCAAATTTGATTTCAGACCAATACAAATGTATATGTGAACCTTTTCTGAACCCTCCACAGATTTACAATTGGGTTTAGGTCGAATTCAAGATGACCACTACAAAAACCTAATTATCCATTCTGAAATTAGAATTATCCATTGTGACACCAGATTTGAAATGTTCTGTGGCATTGTAATGCCGATGCACCGATTCAGATTCCTTTATTTTGAAGAAAGATTTACAATATAATATTTTTTCATTATATGAACAATTGTTACCCAAGGACACCTCACTTAGATAATATACGTGATCGCTAGCGTGAGGCCACCTGGAGGGATCCATTAACATTAAATAATGTACATTAAATCAAACACAATATGGAAATTACTCTCAACAGTGGTATGTAGTTTATCTGCATTACTTATCTAAAGTTAAAGAATATTTTGGTGAAACAGATTATTGTGTTAATACAAATATAGCAGTTTTCAAAATTGCAGTCTGCAGTATAAGATGCTATAAAATAGGGGAATTTCCCTCTCTAACATCTGATACTACCTGAGAGAAACAGTGAACATGTGTACACTGATGATGAAAGAATTGATCACTATATGAATAACAAGTCAAATGTTGATGGCTGTTGCATGGATGCATCAAAGGCATTCGACCGAATTAGGCATTCAATTTATAGCTTTTGGATTTTAAAGACTTCACACTACAATTTTAAATTTTATGATTACCATTTTCTATAACTTTATATTTTTATATCTACTACATCTATTATTTTGTAAAGTGCATTAGAATGGATTTTATTCAGATAATGCCCTATAAATATGTTATAAAATGATAATAATGAATCAGAACGGCATGGCATGACAAAACTTCTGACTATTTCAGGGCAACTAACGGAATCAGGCAAGGTAGCATTGCATCTCCGATCTTGTTCTGCGTGTACCTGGACTATGGCACACTTGCTTATTGGCCCTGCTGTCCCCTACTGCATCTGGATTACAATCATGATTGACATGACTGAACAATTTGGCACTGAATATGGTATGCAGTACAATGTCAAGAAGACAGTGTGCATACTGTATACTAGACACAAGAGAATGCAAAAACCACAGATCACACTATCAGGTAACGTAAAATATTGTTTAAAGATTGAACTGGAACTGTGGACAAATGAGAATTATTATTGTAAAAGCTTTCTGAAATGCAAGATACTTGGGACCCACTATCTAACAGTGCCAACGCATCACAACCATTCACTTTACAATATGTTTCATTGGGTGGACCAATTAAACGTGGAGACGGAGCACGAGACGAAAGGTCGCCCACTGCTTGCTCCATGCAGCAGACGACGAGGCAATTCCTCGTAACAGTACACCGTTTCCCGCAGCAGATTTCCTTCTGTCTTTAATTGTCTCATTTGGCATCTGTTGAGCTGGATGTTGCTTCATATTCTGTTGCGTTACTTTGCCCGATGATTTGAAGTTATTCTCCATTCGGTTGAATTTGGTTGATAAGTCATTCAGCTCTTTCCTAATTGTTTGTAATTGTTGATCTATGGGGTGTATGACCTGTGGTTTAGACACTGCTTTAGACTTCAACCTCTGTTTATCCTCAGCCTGCCGCGCCATCACCAGTAGTTCATCATAAGTTCCATCCTTGACTCTGTGACGGATTGCATTCTTGATGTGATCATTAGGAAGTCCTTGGAAAAATTTGGATTTCAACATCTCATCCTTCTGTGCTAAAGTACTCAGACCCAGTTGTGGATGGCATAGGATATCCTCCAACCTACAAGCCCACTCTGCCACCGTTCCCACTGACTTCTGCTCAGCAGTGTAGAAATTAGACAGTAGCTGCTCATTGTTTACCACAGTGCCAAATATAAGTTTGAATTTGTCCAAAATTTGAGTAACTGTAGCTAACCTGTCCAGCCGCATGAGTACCTCAGCTGCCATTCCTGTAACTGACCTGTGAATTACTCTAATAACCTCTCTGTCTCCATAAAGGCTCTGCAAGTTCTTGACTTCAAACTCCCAAACACAGAAAGAAGGTTCGCTTTTTGAAGTAACGCCAGAAAATTTGGGAAGATTTGGAATCTTTCTATCATCCAGACCTCTACCAATATCGCTAACATCGCGACCATCACGATCGAATTGAACTTGATCAAGAGCTGATTTTTCCAACTTTGGATCTTTAGACCTAGCCCCTTGTAACAACTGAATTAATTCAGTCTTTTCAAGAGAACTTAAACCTTCTAATAAATCAAACATTTTAGACTTAGGAGGCTCTGGTTTATCACCATTTGGTGACAAACTAGCTACAGCCTCATCAGCCTTGTCCTTCTCAGACATGATGAGAAGTTCAAGTGAGTATAACAATCACAAACAATCACAATCACTAATTACACTCTTTCACCCCACAACAAGCAATCAGTTAAAATTTTAAATAAAGTTTTTTTTTTTTAATGTGAAAAAGAAAATTGAATTTGGAAAGCAAGTATGAAATATAAGCTTGAATGCTCTATAATTTGGAAATTTAACAATGAATTAAATGAAAAACCCAAGTTTAAATACTATTAAAATAGTAATACTGCAAGAAATTATTAATTTTAAATTTAAGCTGAACCACTAACATAGCTTTTCCCAAAATGGAAATTGAAAAATTACAACTGACAGCTATTTGTATACCTTAGGTATGAATGAAATGAACAGAAAAATTTGTAAACTTCACAGTAATCTTAACCATAGAGGCTGGAAGTTTCTAACTCCACCTTTATAAGTATTACTGTGAACATAAAATATAATCACATCAATAAAATATCCAGTACTCTGGTGTAAAAATAATGAAAGCAGTTTACAAACAAACACTGAAAGTGTAAAGTCCTCAATCTATCAGCTGTTTAAAAAATTCCCAACAGAAGCCTCACATGAATTGGTATAATCTCAAACAAATTAACAAACCAGTAAGTACAGTTGTGCTGTAAACTGAAGATTGTGTAAGTGAAGTACCCAACAGTCTTTAATCCTCGTCTTTAAGTGGATTAGGAAACTTAAGGCCTGTTTTAATGCACCTCAATTCCCTTAAGGTTTTTTCTGGTCTCTCAAATCATGATCACTTAAATAAACAGGTTGTTCACTTAATTATCTAAAGAGAGTCTCAATTTATGAACTGCCTATTCTTACTTGGCGAAGTCCAGTTCCACCACGCGGTTTTTTATAATGATATTAACTATAGCAATACATTAATGACAATAGTATATATTAGAGTAACAATACTTATATTATCACCTCTTCCCCATATGACATGGATTACATGTGCCATGGTACATAACATACAAAATTATAAATAACTATCAATTATATACATTGTACCGTACAAATAGAACAGACCCAAACCGGGGTTCTTCACCACAAAAAAGGATTATAACCTCGTTTGCAGAGTATCCAAAGCTGGAGTATGTAACTCCAAAGACAGTATTGCAAGCAGATTTATGAAACTCTATCATACAATGCTGAAAAGTGACAATGAACACGTAAGTTTCATTGCCAAAAGAGGAAGATATTGTGCTCAGTCAATTATAGGCAGCCATTTAAAAGTGCTGTCTAGCGAGTGCAACTCCCCAATTGACAGTTTGGCCAAATATAAGCTGCAGTCGAACACATGTAGTCATTAGGATCTGGCCACCGTACAAGCTGTGAAAGATACAGCAGATTTTCTCACTGCTGATGAGAAAACACTCATTTTGCTTGAATTGTGTGAACAGTAATGTTTTGGACTGAAGGATTTATAATTTTTTTTTTCTACATTTTTTATTATTGTTGTTAAAATTATGATACTATTAATGTAATATATAATATGTAAATCGATTTCCCTTATATACCTTGTATAATAATTCAAGTGTATAATAAACAATGTGTATCTATATATAGTGCTATTTTTCACATATTTCCTAAATCCATCTAAAGTATATGCTTCTAATTTTTCTCTGTAAGCTATGGACATATATTAATAAGGGTTTTGATAAATCTGTAAAGCCGTAGTTGAACAGCTATTCCAGTTCCGTAGTAATAAGGATCATCTTTAGATATAGGTAGCAAATCGAGAAAATACTGTGGCATGTCATTGTTGAATCGTTTATGGTAGAATTTCAGGTTATGCAGTGCAGATATCATGGAATTTCAAAAGATTTAGTTGTTTAAATAGACCACTGGTATGACAATTGTATTTACTGTCAGTATGAGCTCTGACTGCCTTTTAACATTATGCCAAGGAAGTTAAATTCCTTGACAAATTTGATAACAGAATCTTTTATTTTAATAGTAGGAATTTGAACTCTTCGGGGTGTATGGAAAATCATGGCTTTCATTTTGCTTTTGTTAATAGACAGCTTATTTGCCTTCATCCAATTGCTCACGTTGACCAACTCCTCATTTAGACTTTTATCATTTCTTATCAGCGTAAACAATTGGATGAAAAACAGAAGTGGCAATGACAAGATCGTTAACATAAATGATAAATAAAAGAGGACCAAGAATGGATCCCTGAGGGACACCAAGCTGAAGTGGAACATGATTAAATTGATATTTACAACAACATACTTAATAATTTCAGAGAACTTAAGTAATCATTAAGTTGATCATGAATAATGTATTCAAAGACTTTTAATATGCTGGGAAGCAGAGACACGGGTCTATAATTTTCGAATTTATTTATTTTAATTTTTTTGCACAATGGAATGACCTTGGCAATTTCTAATATATCAGGGAATATACCTGAAACAAAGACTGACTTATCTTGACCATAATGATGTCACAAACTTCCATCTTTACATTTTGAAATAACTTGGTGGACATCATGACTGTTTTTCGTTTCAAGAGACTCAATTACTTTTATTACAGTACACTGTATTTCTATTTGTAGTATAAAACTCAAAATATGGAGCAACTCGAAGATTCGTATAGTTTTTTTTAATTGATTGCATCCTGGGTTCTATTTGTCTGTGCTTATTTAGTTCCAATTTCGGCATAATATTCATTAAATACATCAGCAATTTTCTGTTTTGTCGAATGCTCTTCCTTGGTATGCAATTATAAATCTTTAAATTGGTTTTGATACTACTATATCGAGGATCCTGAACATTCAAAGATTTTAATTTGATATAAAGCTTGTCTCTATGGCTATAGACTTGATAATACGACTTGTTATCCATTTTGATTTCCAGTGTTTGTGTTTCTTAAATTTTAAAATGTTTTGTGGGAAGCAGTGTTATATTGCATATTTTACAATAACACTAAATTTATTATAATTTTCATTTGAATTTGTATAATTTCTGCAATCAAAATTGTCAGTTATACATAATTCTTGCATCTTTTCTTTAAACTGTATCAGGCCATAGTCATAGTTAGGGGTAACAATGACAGATTTTTCTAAACGGTGGCAAAGGTTAAAATGATCTAAGATCATAAAATAAGGGCAGTGATCAGATAAACAGTTAAAATAATTTCCAGATGTGCAATTAGTAGAGGCATTGCCTACTTTAAAAATTGTGTGTCAATGTGCCATGTTTTTGGGTCAACCGAGTAGGAAAAGTAATTTTAGGAACATAGAAATATGAGAAACAAGATTGAAGATATTGATTAATATATATATTGTCTAAATTCCAAACCAAGATTAAAGTCACCTGCAATTACCAAGTTTACCCCAAAGTGGCCTCTAATGCTATTTCTAATCTACAGTGTAATGCCAGCATAGATTTCAATTGTTGGTTCATCTTAGTAAGCAATACATGCTAGGAAAATTCAGGTCACTGCATAGTTTAATAATACACTAATTAGATTAATTAGGTCTAAGGATGTTGAAAGCAATTATACACATATTAAACATTTATAATCCTAGTGTTTTTATAATAGTTCACAATGTTATCATTTGAAATTGTCTGTGATGCCAAGTAAACAGCCAGTGAAACGTTCTGATGAAGGATGTTAGGATAATCTCGAGTTTTTAAAGTTGCTTTCAACTTAGACATTCCTCACATGGGTTGAAGAAGGGGGAGCGCCTTGGGGTAAAAGCATATTGTATTCCATGCTGTGCTAAGTACGGTTGTAAAATTCTCTCCCCCTCATAATGATGATATGATAAGTTATCAACCTGTGTGATAAAATCTACTTATGATTCCATATTTGATGGTCCATCCAAAACACACCAAAAATGTGTTCCATCCATACCAGTTAATAAATTAACTGTGTAGTTGCGATCGTTTCTTATGTGTTTAGCTATTTCCAAACATCTTTCACCCTTGACAGAGTGACCATACCGTCTTTGTTTCGGCGCTCAGTCATTGTGTAGGTAACTCCTGCACAGTGCGACTGACAGTACAACTCCTTGTTAGATGTGGTCTCTCAGAAGTCTGACTTATTTGTGGGGTTCCACAAGGAGGTATTGCAAAGCCTAGTGTTACACCACCCCCCCCCCCCAATAAAAAGAAAAGTATTTCATTGTATTGTATAATATTGAACCGGAACTGCAACTGCATATCTCGTAAAGAGATCGGTAATAACAAGAATATGCTGAAACCCTCCTCCAGATGGCTCTAGCGTCAAGTGGTCCATACTTACAACTTCTAAAGGCTGCGTAGTCACAATTGGAATCAAAGGTGCATGACCAGCAGACCTCTATTCGGTTACATGTGGTTTCTCAGAAGTCTGACTAATTTGTGGGGTTCCACAAGGAGGTATTGCAAAGCCTAGTGTTACACCTCCACCACCCCCCCCCCCCCCCAAATAAAAAGTTCCCATCAATTCATCCGGGCCTGTCCATTTTTTTTTATAGGGGAGACAGGCAAAAATAAATACATTTAATTTTTATATCACAAGACTGAATATTCACTAATTTAGGCTATTACTTGTTTCTACCCAATGAAATTTCGACAGTTTGTCCGAACTTAATTAAAGTTGACATGCACAATATATTTCATATGGATCTTTTATCTTTCCCAAACTACACAACTGGTGTCCAAAGGGGTTTTGGTCAATCCTTTGCATTCAGACTTCTTGAAGATCACTAATGTGTTTCGAACATGTCTGATGTGAAAGACATATGAGAATGGCTGAAGAGCATTGATTTGAGTCTTGAAGAGTTTACTGCAGAATTTGTCTGACTTCATGTACACAACACTAATTGTCTTAGTACATGAAACATTATGATCTGGACAAATTCACCAAGCTACTTGGACCCATTCAGAATCGGATGCTTAAAACAGAGATGTCAAAACTTGCATCCCCACGGACTCCTTGAAGAATGCAGTCCATCTGATGGCCAGGAATCCACAACTGACTCAAGAACTGGAAGTGGTGGTGGTGGTGGTGGATTAGGGCTTTACGTCCTGTATTTCTGCACCAGTTGGGCTAATTAGGACAGGCAGAGACCATGGCAATGAGACGAAGGATGAAACAGCCATCCAACTTAGGCTCGACCGGGAATCGAACCCAGGACCCAGCGGTTGGAAGCCCAGAGCGCTACCTCTGAGCTAGGCCCCCGCCCCTATCAAGAACTGGAAGAAAGAAAAAAGGAGAACTTGCCAGTCAAGTCAGCATTATTAGTGGAACTGGACAATCTGATGAAAGAAGAAGATGCACTGGAAGCCCAGTACAACGTGATACAGCAAGAACAACAGCAACTGGAAACTCTGTACCAGAATAAGAGCATTAACAGAGATTCAACGAAGACTCAGTGCTCCAAGTGCCATCTCTTTCTTGGACACAACAAGAGACAGTGTACTCTCAATGCCTGTACCACCAGTGAAATGTGCGGTGACCCATCAAAGCACAAAGCAGAGAACAACAAACTGAAGGCAGCCAGAGACAAAGTAGTGAAAATCAGAAAAGAACTACAAGAGAAAAGAAATGAAATTGAGCTGAAAGAAAAGATGACAATTCAGCTAATACATTTGAATGGCAGATAGAGCCATACCTGATCAGAAGCAATCAGGATAAATATATGATCATGACATCGTCTGGGTTGAAGAAGAGACAAGGAGTCCAGTATACCGACTTGTTAAAACTGAAGGATATTTTCAAGCAGAAAGTACCATTCGACATTGAGGACAAAGTGAATGATCTGCAGCATCTCATTGAGGACTATGGGAGTGTGCTGAGAAACCCGGTCTTGCAGCATTTTGATCAGCAAAGGCATCACAGAATACTGCAGCACAACTGGAACTATTAAAATACAAAGGGATTAAGCTAAAGCCTAAAGAGGACTCTGTAAGTGCAACACTTCCTGATGACGTGCAGATGATGGTCCCAAATAGTGAAGCAGAAGAGGAGGAGCAGCTCAGACAAGCTTTGAAGTTATCAATGGGTGACAATCAACTGAGCACTCCTTAACTTACCCCAGTTGCTTTTTCTACCAGGAGCATGCCAGGCCGACATGGCACCCCATTGGATTTCCGAATTATTACTGGCATAATATGTCTACCCCGTATATGAACATGCATGAGAAGCCCTCCCACTGCCACTTACACTCCATCTACTACTGGACCAGATTACAATATTAATGACGAAGCCCTTGACCTATCTATTAGATCTGAATCTGATCACGATGACAACACTAAAGACAATGACATTCCTTTCAAGACAAGAAAATGTAATGGGTAATCATTTGTGACTCAGATAACTGTTAACATATAAGATATATAACTTTCATATCTGTAACTTAGCACTATATGTTGTTTGTCGATTTCAGTCTATTTTATATGAATATATATCATTCATTGGTACGTGCTATACAATATTTTATAATTTACATATAATAAAACTGATTCAAATAGATACAACACATTAATTTAGTACAAGAATAAATTTATATAGATATTTCCATGTATTTGCAAAATATGAAGTGACTGCTATGATGTTTATGTGTCTTCCAGTAATAAATGAATATAGTTTAGTACACAATCTTGTAGCTGTTTACTTTTGTTTTTGTTCGTATAACATACAGACCATCCCATAGCATATAGACAAGTCGTTGATACAAGAAGGACATAAGCAATGGGGGTAGAAGTTGGTCGATTACTTTACAGCTTTGGTGTGGCAGAAAAATTCGGTCAATTACTTTACTACTTCCGTATCAATCTAGCAGATCTCTCCAATTCACCCCTGAACTGTCCATGCTCGCTCTAAAACTGCTGTATGACTATTTTGACATATAAATTATACTCTTAGTTGTAAATTAGTTAAGGGAACATGCTATTGTGTTGATAATTCTAGCGTACTTATTTTGCATAAACTCTTTGAAACAGAACAATTAAATTGCAGGAAAAGATAGACAATACTTTTTATGCTCACTTGGCTTTAGTCTGAACAGAATGAACTGCTGTTAATAAGTAAGATATTTGTAAGACATTATAACCCATGGGTACACTGTATTATTTCACACTTAAACACAATATAATGAACAATAAAAAAATTCAAGAGTTAAAAAAATAGGACATCTTGGACTCTAATTAGCATTGCATAACAGGCTATGTAGGCCAAGTGGCAATTGTTTCGGTTCATTGCACACACTATATTATCACTCAAAAAAAGGCCAAGATATGTCAGTGTGGCTATCACAAGGCACCTCTTGGCCATATAGAGTGTTACTGTATACAATTTCATTAGGGTAAGTGTACTAGTGTTTGAGTTCAGCTCTAGAAACAAAAGTGTGTGTTAGAGTTCTGCTCTTGAAATGAAAGTGTAACGCCCTCCTGCCGGTCAGATGAACGCTTAACAATTTTAATGACGCCCCCTGTGTGCCATGTGGGTTAAGCTGCAGCGCAGCCTCTGTTTTACTTGCTAGCCACGTAACACGGCCCTTTTTGTGCAGCATTCTCTTGATTGACTGTGCCAGTAGACAAATGCTTTTCAGCTGTAGATTCTGCCAGGTTGCAGCTTTTTTAATTTGAACCATTCTGAGAATTCCTCTCTCGGTCTTTCTTAGGTCTTTCCTTGTTATGTCCCTATAAGCAATGACTGTTTAATCACAAAATAGATGTACTAAGAAATGTCATAAAGGTTAATAGCACGTTTTTTTTAACCCATAAAATTTTTAATTTGAGGAAAAATAAAAGACCATGCATTTTGTCAGAAATATTGACTGAATGACCAAAGTATATGTTTACAATTAAGTAAGTTTAAAACCAGCCTTGCTGCCCAGATTGACCTGACCTCAACTGGCATGAAAATGACTCCCCGTCCAATGAAAACATAATTAATTGAATAAATATTATATACAGTAAAATGCAATGAGTCCAATGACAAAAGCAATTGAAGTGTGTTGCCTTAGCTGGCATGAGAAGTTTAGTGTCTATGGTGAGGTCACTGTATCGGCTCGGGACCCTTGAATTTTCAGGGTCCCTGGAAACTGAAGTGACCTACTTTTATGATATCGCTACACACATTCAAATGTATTGCTGGCCATACAAATTAGGTCGATGTTTCTCGCTAGACATTGCTTCGAAAAGCACTAAAATACCTGATTTTTGCGCTTGGCCTTCCTTGAACGTAATTGAGCAACTTTGAATCAAGGACCATAGGTCAAAAGTGGCTGGGTTAGATGTGCGGGATATTTTGTGAGTTGCTCAAATAGGTGCTCGTCTGTTGAAATCACTATGGATGGTCCACACAGGTAGGGCCAGTAAGAGACATCAATGTGAATAAATGTGTTTGAGTGACATTGCTAGATTTTATCTTCAATAACAAGCACACAAATGAGGGGAATTAATATATATTAATATAGTTTAAAGATGGCACACATGGCCAATTAATCAATCCTTATCTTCAGGTCGTTAAGGGGACGCTGGGGTTAAGATGGGCTCTTCTCTGTGCCCTCAGTTGTCAGTGAAACGCCAGCACAATAAGACGTTTTTTCTCTGCTCAAAAAAAATGTTAACTTTAGAAAATTTTGTTTTTGATGACTGGGCTGGTGAACACAGTCTGGATAGAGATTCGACGAGAGTACTTCGTCAACAACACCTGGATAAAGCTGACCAGTTGATGTCACTAGAACGTAGCCATGTGATGCGTTTAGGACTATCTCTGGGACAGGAATTGGCCTTGGTAACAGCTTTGGTGGCTTTGGGGAATACCACTGTGAAGCAAACGGATGCATCATCAAGCCAGCCTACAACAGACACCAGTGCGGAAGCAGGTACCTCGAAGCAAACAGAAGATACTGATAAAGAAGAGGGGGCTACTTCAGTGTGACAAAGACAGGAATTTGGCAGCTCTTGACAATGCTGAGGATGCCCTGGATGGCCTCATGTCAGCCATGGGAGTTGTTGCCCCAGCTCGTATGATGGTCAAGAAAGACAACCCGATCCCTCCAAGCAGCAGGTCTGAGTTCCAGGATCCGCATGATCCCAGGATCCTCTTAACCATAAAGGCCTCCAGCAGAAGAGCAGAAAAGATAATCAACTTCCTTCCCGACAGAGTGAAGGAACGTGTACAGAGGAGGAAGAGAGACAGGCTAGTGTTCTCCCAGGGAGAAGATGGGAGCATTACATTCAAGCCAGCAGAAGAGGATATGCATTCAATCACTATGGCAGAGTGGGGGGCAGCTAATATGAGGTTGCTCAGTCACCTACTTCGTAGCGGTCAGTTGGATTACCCTGAGGTGGAGTACTACTTGGCCTACACTATGCAAGTATATGAGCTGGCTGACAAGTTTGAATGGGCTGGTATAATGGAGTTTGATAGCCGCTACAGGGAGCTGCAGGCTGAGCATGGCTTCAGGTGGGGAGACATGAGATTTGCCACCCAAATCCATCTCCTGACCCCAAGACGCCAGGTAATCCAGCCTAATCAACGTAAACCAGCTGGCCCCAAGGAGGACTGCAAGAGGTGGCTGGCATCCGGAGGAAAGAACTGTTTGTTTGGCAGCAAGTGCAAGTACATGCACAGGAAAGTCCCCTCAGAAGAGAGTCCAAAAAACGAGGCATAATTGGGGTCAATACTGAGGGAGCTTTGTGTTATGAGGCCTGGGAGTAGGCCCTCCCTCTGGATGACCCCAAACGTGAATATATTTTGACTGGTGTGAGATTCGGATTTAAGGTTACTACACAGCCCTACAAGGGCCCTTTGGTTTGGCAAAGCAATTATAAATCAGCAACCTGCCACGAAAATAGATTGATGGTGGAACTTCAAATCAAGCAAGAACTAGCCAATGGAAGATACAAAGAAGCTATGACTCGTCCCAAGATCATCTCTGCTCTAGGGGCCATTCCTAAATCCGCCCCTGGCCAAGTTAGACTTATACATGACTGTTCAAGACCACCTGGATATGCACTAAATTATTTTGCTGAAAATGATGTTTAGCTATCAATCCATCCAGGATGCAGTGGAGTTGATAACCCCTGGATGCTATCTTGCCAAGGTTGACCTGTCATCTGCGTATCGGTCAGTGAAGATTCATCAAAGTGACCACCCATTATCTGGTCTGGCCTGGACATTTTCTGGTGATAATCACCCGACCATCTTATATGACACCAGATTAATGTTTGGTGCACGCAAAGCCCCAGAAATTTTTAATGACTTATCCCAGGCAGTGAGACGCATCATGAACCACAGGGGACTGTCTAGGATGGTCTGTTATCTAGACGACTTTCTAATTATGGCAGATTCAAAAGATGAGTGCATAAACTGGACTTCACAACTCATTTCACTGCTACACTATCTCGGATTTGCTATCAATTACAACAAAGTGATGGGACCTGCTCAGTGCCTGGATTTTCTTGGGGTCCAGATTGACACCACAGCTGGGGTTTTGAGGCTATCTCAAGATAAAATGGGACGATTAATGCAGGAAGTGCAACAAATGCTGGCAAGGAAATCGGCTTCAAAACGAGAACTGCAATCATTAGCCGGCAAATTATCTTGGGCCAGCCAAGTGATACATGGGGGTCGCCCTCATTTACGTAGAATTCTGGACAGGATAAACACCCTCCAGGGACCATCCCACAGAACACGTTTGACGGGGGACATGAAGAAAGACCTATTATGGTGGATAGATTTTGCTCATATGTTTAATGGCGCGCTGCCCATGATAGACTCTGTTTCCCCTGTTTGCATTGATGCCTGTACCCTTGCTGGAGGTGGCTTTTACCAAGGTGCTGTCTTTAATATACAATGGCAATCCTGGCCTGGAGCAAATGCAAAGCATATCAATTACAAAGAAGTATTGACATTGGAACCAGCAGCATTGTTATGGTCCCATCTATGGACCAACAAGCAAGTGTTTGTTTATTCGGACAATCAGGCAGCTGTCCACATTATTAATAGAGGAACTGCCAAGGATCCTTTTGTAATGGACTCCCTACGTAGGGTATTTTGGCTTTCAGCTGTGTGGAACTTTAAACTTCGTGCATTTTATTACCCAGGTCATAGGAACATTTTAGCTGATGCTGCAAGCAGACTACAGGAACCTGGAGCATTTGATAGACTAGAGAGGGCCCTGCAGCACACCTTTTTAGAATAATGGCTGCTCAGGTCACACAGGATGCCCTCTTAGGAGAGGTGGACTTTTTCCGCTCTCTTACTTGGGCCCCTAATACCCAGCGTTCATATGCAGTTCATAGGAAAGCTTATTTACAGTTCTGTGACTTACTAGGGCTGCAGCCAGTCCCTGCTTCTTCAGACCAATTATGCATGTATGCTGCTTACCTAGCCAGACATCTGAAATATAACTCTGTTAAACAATATATGAACATTATCAGGATTTTACATTTAGAATGGAATTTACCCAATCCCTTATCAGGAAACTTTAAGCTTCATTCAACCCTGCGGGGCATCAGACGACACCTAGGAGACCGCGTGTTCCGCAAGGCCCCTATCACTCCTCAGCTATTATTGGCACTGTTGTCTCAATTGGATGTTACAACACCTGAAGGTGCTAAAACCTGGGCTGCAGCACTAATAATGTTTTTTGGCTTGCTTCGTCGTTCTAATGTGCTTTCTTCTAGATCTGTGCCTTTTAATACTGACATTCATTTGCGCAGGCAAGACCTTCATTTCACCCCGCTGGTCCAAAACACTCCAGTTTCGCAGCAAGGAAATTATTTTGCCCCTCTGCAGAATCAAAAGACACCCCCTTTGCCCCACTCGGGCAGCTTATAATGCCTTAAATCTCACCCCTGGTGCCCCTTTGGATGGACCTGCCTTTGTTGTCCCCCAGGGAGCTTCCTTCAAACCTACCACTGCAGATCGGTTTGTAAAAGTCATTAAACTTTCCCTGCAAGATCATTGCGACACCTCTGAGATCTCTGGACATAGTTTTCGTAGAGGTGGGGCCTGTTGGGCCTATGCATCTGGAGTACCTGTGGACACCATACGTCAGCTGGGAGACTGGAAGAGCAATGCCTATATGGCATACACCTTATGTGACTCTGACTCCCTTCATAAGGCCATAAATTCCATGGCCTCCACCTTACCACAATAATAACTTTCCTACCCCTACTTTTGGATTTGGGGAACTTTATGTTATATAACTGCAATGGTTAACTACATTTACAATTATGTAATCACAATTATGCAACAATGTATTACCTTTATCAGGCGCGCGCTTTACTTATGTATCATGTTTATTAGTTAGTAATAAACTTTTTTTGTACCCCTTAAATGTGTGTTTCTTTAAGGGGAATTAATATATATTAATGTAGTTTAAAGATGGCACACATGGCCAATTAATCAATCCTTATCTTCAGGTCGTTAAGGGGACGCTGGGGTTAAGCTGGGCTCTTCTCTGTGCCCTCAGTTGTCAGTGAAACGACAGCGCAATAGGACTTTTTTCCCCTCCCACCTCCCCTTATCACCTGGTTTTAACTGTTACTATTCTGCACTTTTATGTTGTGAACTTTATGTTATATAACTGCAATGGTTAACTACATTTACAATTATGTAATCACAATTATGCAACAATGTATTACCTTTATCAGGCACGCGCTTTACTTATGTATCATGTTTATTAGTTAGTAATAAACTTTTTTTGTACCCCTTAAATGTGTGTTTCTTTAACAGTTCTAAATCTTATACCCCGAGTACCATAGACCGAATAATATTCTCACCAACTTAGTATGGTTGTTGCATTACTCAATATAAATCTGATGGGCAAATATGCCAGAGGCATCAGCCAGTCATGTACATGATTATTGCTGTATATGGTAAATTTGATTTGATCTACATGACTGCCAAGTACTTCAAGAGCCATGGCATTCAGTCACCTCAAAGGTGAAGGGCAGCGATTCATGCCAATATCAGGTTAAGATTATAATGGATTGATCGCAACTCTGTTTTATCTAAATTTTTACATTCTCTTATTTGTCTCTAGTTTCATTACAATATAATCCAGAGATATTTTCTCTGATGACACAGCAGCCAATATATTTCACTCACACCCCACTAGGAGGCGCCAAACTCAGCATGAGCAACCTGGTGCTCCACCTACATTTAACTGCTGCATGAAGAAAAACCAGAACAACAAAAACATATTTAAGAAAAACTTTAATAAACTTTGATATCAAGCTGGTAACTCTCCTTGATTGCACAAATTTTTGCAAATTATTTCACATTGTATGATCAATGATACTGCTGCACTGAAATTCTATATACAATTACAAATTAACAATACAATGCCTTGAATTTTACAATCAACTCAAATTTCTTTATGACAGGCCTTAATAATCAGTTCTGCATGTATTATGTTCTTGCAGACAATTAGGTGTTTTTATTAACATATATATTAAGCACTTTATATTCCGCATGCAAATATACTAAAATTTCTGTGCATTCTTTGGCTTCAATTTAGTGCCACATTATATAAATAATAATGCAGAAATGCAGTAAGATAATTTGCATGATAATGTACAGTACAATTAAAAAAAAATAAAAATTACACTTATATTTTGAGCTAGCTTTTAATAGCTTTATAGTGCCTAGCAGAAAAGTGGTTGCATTAACCAAATACACAAAATTGTTCAGTCTTGCAAAGTGCCTCAGCCATGTCATATTAGTTGTTATTGCAGAATTAAACTGTTAAATTCCATAGAATTTCCTGAGTGTTTAAAAACAGAGCCATCAACGTTTTAGGATAATTTCTCTGTTGGTCAAAACTCTTGGCTAGTTGAGCAAACTCAATGGCTTTTTAACAGTCGTTTTCACTAATTTGAGACAAAACAAAGCTTTTGATTAAATCACTTGAGGATTTTGGCAAAGTTATTTCAGTGTATGCCAAACTCATTGTGTAACCACCAGGGATGTCGATTCGGGGGGGGGGGGGATATTTACCACCCACTTTCTGAGAAGGGGGGGGGGGGGGGTGATCAATGCAGTCATTCCCCCCCCCCCCCCTGAAAATCACAAATGAAAATTACCCTATTTCACACACTTTCGTTTTGGAACATTTGTGCTTTGTTAAACAGCTTTACACTCTATATCGCATATAAGTACAAGTTTATAATTTTGACATAAGTGGCCATTAATTTACCTCTTGCAAGGCCAGTGTCGGCGCATTAACTGCTATTACTTGACTAGTACAAGCGAGGGAAAGTCACTGTGGGACAGACAAAGTAGGCCTGCATCCCCCCCAACCGTCAAGAGAAATCGACGCCCCTGGTAACCACAGTCTCCTATGCACACCCTCTCCAGTCATTGCAGCGTTACGCCACTAGGGCGAAGGACGATAGCCCTGAGGGTCTGCCAGATTTCGGACGGAGCAACGATCCTGGTGGGGGAGTAAGGATTTCAAATGTGTGCATCAGTTCCTATCCATCATTACAGTGCCAAACCGCGAGAATCCATACATAACAACCCAATATCATACCAGATTCGGCAATACTTGAACTATTTTGTTTGCCGCCATGTTGAAATCAATGGGCACAGTAATTGGCCTACTTAAGCGCTATAGAGCAATGTTGCGAAATCACATTGTCTGATGTAACCACTGATATGCTGGGCACTCTAATGCCCGCAATAAGATGCAAAAATATGAATACAAATTGCATGAATAGAACCATTTAAGATATATGCATGAACAATATTTTCAAAAATCACAAATAAATTCTTGACAAACAAAAATAGGGTGGTCCATGTCAGATGCAAGCAGTATAATTGTAAAGGCAAATTGTCAATAAAACCAGAACATAAGCTGGTCACAACAGTACAAAGCAGAATTAAACACAAAATTTACTGACCTCTCCTGGAAGGCCTAACTACAAGCTGTTCTGTATACAATTTTATTTCTATTTTGTAACAAAAATACATATCCAATTAACACACAAACATTGAAGCTTTGCTTCGTACATTTTACAGACTGTTAGCATGCTATGCCAGCCCAAGATACATTGCACTTTATGCAGCACACCACTGCATCAATTAATTGAAAACGATTATTTGTGGACGCATACAATAATGACAATAAAATCCTTCTCATGGGCAGTGCTCATATAAGTCTGGAGCTACTGCATGATCTGTTTGACAGATATGAGAATTAATATTAAACAGACACAACAGGCTTCAAGTGCAAAAGCCATTATAAGCAGCGTACATCAGTCAATAGGTTTGCGTATTCCATCATAAGCACTTCATGACTCGGTGAATCCAGTCTGTGTAAATTGTTTGTGTAAATACAGTCTGACATTACACTTGAGATGACTCACTGTTTTGAGTCGATTGCTGCACAGAAACAGTTCTTACATCACCTGGAGTCTGCGACGAGGGTGATGGCGTTCTTTGATTGCTTGCATTCGTTTCCGCTTGACACAAAGATTCGAAGGTTTCACTAGCTTCCCGCAATACCTGTTATGGTAAGAATTTGAGGAAAAAATTGTTAGCGATATAACCAATTAAAAAGGTCTATCTTCAAGCATGAATACATGACCAATCGGAAAATCTTAGGTACATGTAATATTACAAAACACAAGATAAAAGAATAGGCTCTGATAAAAGCAAAAACTCCATAATTGAATTGAGTAAATATAATTTAGAGGTGAATCTCAGACAACTGACCTTGAGATGGTCTTCTACATCAGCCAGAGCTTGGTCAATCCAATCAAGAACGCCTCCAAGACGACATCCATTCTTGGTCACCAAGACAAGATGCCCGACTGACAAAACCAGTGCAGAGCATCTGAAAGTGGAAATCAATGTGAAATTATTCAAATGGTGATAATTTACAGAGGTAGTTAGGTGGACAAGGTATGTTATTGTCCTGGCATTAATAACAATTGGTGACATATCGTTTTGGTTTACAGGCCTTATAATTAGTTATATGCAGTTCCAGAGAGTGTATCAAATCAAATTAATGAGATAAATAAACAGAGATGTTTTGGTTTGTAATATTGAAGTATGGCCTTTTTTATGATTTAAAAAATCAAACCATTTTCCACACACTAGACCTACACAATACTTCCTACAAAACAATATTTAACCAGAATGCCAATACTGTCTATCAATATTCAATATTGCTTTTATAATATTCCAGCTATTTATTCATTCCCAATATAAAATGTGTATGAAATACACTGGTCCTGACTGCTGTTCCAATCACTCATGAATGTTTGTTTTGGGACTTTCATATCAATCTTGAATGTGGCCAAATATTGAACTGGCTTGAAGTAGCAAGCCACTCTATGGCATGAACGTAAACAAATGAATCATTGCTTTGTTTTTCTTGGATTACTGTTGGACAGACTACCCGTCAAGACTGACACACAGACAGTACAGTTGGAAGTTCTAGTAAATGCAGTTGGTTATATTCGTCACTAAAAACATCAGGAACAGTGCTCGCCCATTGTGATTATACATTCAATTTGAAGAAATCAGAAAAAATATTGGAAAAAGTGCAGTATAGCGGACCCAGATTTATGACCATATCTAGCCAGCATCCTTGCTATACATATGACGTCAAAAGTCTAAATTCAATAATGACGTCACAAACAAACAACGGCGGTTTTTATTTTTCACGGCAAGACCGCTGTTTTGTTTCTTTTTCTTAGGGGTTGCTGCCCCCAAACCCTGGCTACTCTACACCATAGATTATTCTAATTATGCTAGAAATTCAAACTTAACAAAATAATTGACAAAAAATTCATATTTCATGGACGCCAAATATGGGCATAAATTTGGGTCCGCTATACTGCACTAAACCCACATTATTCATCCAACCATATCATAAAACGAAAGTCACAATGCTACTATTGTGCAACCTGTTTGACAAAAGGCTAAATACTTGACCAATTCTTTCTCGAATAATGTTTATTATGTTTTAGAACAACAGCTTAGTAGGAATAACGCAATATCCGTCTTTCCTAACATACTTTTATATATCTATATTCTTTCATATGAGTCCGTATGACTTGTAATTGTATATCCAAAGAAATGGGATGACAATTTTTAGTGCAGACCACTCCTCAATTTCAAAATTATTCACAATTTTAAAATTATTCACAGAATTAACAAAGTGACATTATCCTTTCACCACAAGACAATGTACATTCAATTAAAATACAACATATTGTACAAGCTCATTCGCATATGCTCAGTTGACTAAAGCTTTCAAAAAATGTACAGTAATTAAAAAGGATGAGCATTTGCAAATGATGAGATTCTCACCTGGCTTCCAACAAACGAGGATCTAGAGGAGGGTAGAGTGACTTGACCACGTCGTCCACTCGAGGGTTGATGCGCTTGGCGATGCTGACAATTTCTGTTAACGTCTCTGGGGTGCGCAGTTGTTCTGTGTTACTCATCGTCATGCCAACGAGTTTCTCTGTTAGTGTGTGACACGTCTTCAGAATTTCAAGACAATGAGGTGCCAAACCTCTGAAAATGGAATTCACAAATCATTCAATAAATAGCGTTCCAACAATAACCATGCTAGCTGGGGTGACTGGACACCCACAGGCAAGCAACCCACTATGTATGTATGTAATGTGAGTCTTGAGCATGAATTTCACAAATACATACACTTTACTTAAATATCTCTCAACATAAATACACCTACAAAGTTTGACCAGCTAAACCATAACTTTTCGAAAGCACCAAATAATCACAACTTATAACTTGACAGGTTTACTGAAACAAAAGGTGGTACCGCTGGCAAAAATACGGGCCTGAATTTATAAACAAATTAACCATAACATAGCTAGTGCCTGAATGTGCCGCCAAGTATTATGTCAGTCAAATCAATGTCAAGTTTAGCTTCAGAAAAATACCTGAAGTGCAATAGCTGAGTCTTTAGCTGCAAAATATCAGTTACACAGGGAACACATCTTTCTAAAACCTGCTATAATCTCCAAATTACAGCACTTTTTGATGAATTTAAAGTAATACAGCAAGAAATGATGCCACACAAATAGTGTTAAAAGAGATATAATTTCTCATTAATACTTTATTTATAGTCTTTTGTCATTCTTCATAGTAGAACTATGCCGTTATCAAAATTACACTCTTTCAAAATAAAGACATCAATCAATTCATTTTCTTGTTCTAGTGCATTTTTTCCCCCAAAAAAGTAGGTGAAACCATTAACCTCTATGCACCTGCTGTGGGCAAAAACAGTCAGGTAAGGTTAACGTAATATAATTTCATTGTAACTGAACATAGCAGCAGCAATGCTTTTCACCATGTGGAGTTGCAGATGCACGTGTTTTTGTACGGCTTCAATTTGGCAATTCCTTTTCATTACAAACTGCACATGTAATTGTAAGCATCCATCAATTATAAAACATGTTTTCAATGTGGTCTAAATTGAGTTCTTTCAGCAACACAAAAACTTCAAAAGCTTTGGTTTCAAAGCATCTTCCAGCATCACTAATGCAGAAAAAGATACTTTGGATGCCTCTGTTATGTGCATAGCATCAGCACTCACAACAATCTGAAGTGCTCACTGGCACCTTAGCACTCAAAACACCACAGCTAAAGTGCGGCTAAAGTTGGCGAGCTCATGAGTGATTCCTGTAGGAGGCAGTCTGGCTGTTTTTGTTTTTGCTTCTACATGTACTGTAGTAGTAGCATGATAGTCAGCTACATAGATATATTGCAATCGGGTTAAAGGTATTTTAAAACTTTTCAATAAGCATAATATCCGGGGACTGGACATAGTACTCAGGATAAAGATTCCAAGTAGTATTCCGAATACCATAGACATAGTACTCAGGAGATAGATTCAAAGTAGCATTCCGAATACCATGGAAATAGTACTCAGGATATAGATTCCAAGTTGTATTCCGAATACCATGGACATAGTACTCAGGAGATAGATTCAAAGTAGCATTCCGAATACCATGGAAATAGTACTCAGGATATAGATTCCAAGTTGTATTCCGAATACCATGGACATAGTACTCAGGAGATAGATTCAAAGTAGCATTCCGAATACCATAGACATAGTACTCAGGAGATAGATTCAAAGTAGTATTCCCAAATACCATGGAAATAGTACTCAGGATATAGATTCCAAGTTGTATTCCGAATACCATGGACATAGTACTCAGGAGATAGATTCAAAGTAGCATTCCGAATACCATGGAAATAGTACTCCGGATATAGATTCCAAGTTGTATTCCGAATACCATGGACATAGTACTCAGGAGATAGATTCAAAGTAGCATTCCGAATACCATGGAAATAGTACTCAGGATATAGATTCCAAGTTGTATTCCGAATACCATGGACATAGTACTCAGGAGATAGATTCAAAGTAGCATTCCGAATACCATGGAAATAGTACTCAGGATATAGATTCCAAGTTGTATTCCAAATACCATGGAAATAGTACTCAGGATATAGATTCCAAGTAGTATTCCGAATACCATGGACATTGTAATCAGGAGATAGATTCCAAGTAGTATTCCGAATACCATGGACATAGTACTCAAGAGATAGATTCCAAGTAGTATTCCCAAATACCAACAATAGCAGTTTTTAACATAATCAAAGAATAGAAAATCATGGTATAATTACGCTGCCAGATCAATAAAACTGTCCCGCTTGTCTGAAACTAGACCTGTCTCTGTGCAAGGCAACTACTTCCACACAATTAGCGGACAGGAATTTCAAATTTACATAACTAAATATAACTCCAGTATAATATAATTATTATCTTAATATTACCCAAGTATACCTTGCTCTGTCATTCATGTTGCGCATTTAGAAATGTATTGAAATATGCGCACACTTTGGTCGTTGGGAGTTTTCTTTATTAGTTTTTCTGCTAGCACAAAGAGATTTTAATCTAGTAGACATTAATTTTATTTGCACAAAAGTCTGTAAGCAATCTAATTTTTTCGTTTCTTTTCTACGCTAGCTGCTGAAGAATGACTCACGTGGCATCATTGACCCATTCTTCATCCTCAAGGATTTGCTCAATATTGTTGAGGCCAACATCGTTCAGCTCCACGCCGTTAGCGGGCGCTTCTTGATGCCCTTCCATGTGTTCCACCAGCACTGCATCTGGTCTGAAATCAGACAAATATTCAAAGAATTAACAAAAATACGTTATTACTGAGCCAGACTTAGCCAGTTCGCAACGACCTTGACTTGGGTCCAACTTTCCATTGGCATGTCATTGATCATAACCATCTATCAAAATATGATGTTCATTACCCTTTTTTAAACACTCAATTTATAATCAAAACCTCAGCTGGAAGGTGTTGCTGTTAGTTCAAGCTATTAACTTGATGCAATACCACATAACATATGTTATCAGTTATGGGGTACCGCTTGATGCCATATTTTATAGTATGATATACACAGGAGTCTGTCCTACAGATATATAAATAACACCCCACCTATGAGGTAACTGCATAAAATAGAGTGAGCCCAGCCTAATCATCTCATCATATCATCTGCCTCAAGAAGCTTATCATACACGCTGGTGAATTGGCAAAACAACTCCAATGAGACAATGCAATAAAATAGCATACAATATAATGAATCCTGAGAAGACCATTGATATTGACCATGGAACAAAAGAGAAGGCAAGGGTATTTTAAGACTTTACAATTACAAGCAATATATTGGGGTCAAGTTTAATATTAAATTAAATAGTGCCAATGGTGTAGTAACATTGTAGTGATTCGGTTTATTATTATAAATATATTGTGATTTCGAGCATATTTTTTAGTTCTGGCACAATTAGTGCATCTAAGCATATGACGTCATGGGTTTACATTTTACTGAATTATCATAGATTAAAATTCACTAAAACTTTTCATTCACATAACTATCTACATATGATCTACTGATCTATGAAGTACAGAATCTAAGAATGTAGAGAAAAAAAAAGTTAGTAATTATTATCATTGTGTAACTGTAATTTGAGAGAAGCAGAGACATTTTCAGGCGGTACTCATTTAAATCATAACAAACCATACATTAGACAAGCTCCACAGAGCCACAGAAAAATACTGGTATACCGGTGCAAAGAAATGGATATATAATCTTAGTCTATCAGGTGTGGAACTTATCATGTTTAATTTGTAGAATAAGAAATATGAATATGATGAATATGCATGTAGTGGTGACAAATTCAATACCGCAGCAAATCCTTCCTCTTTTATCATTTTAATTGGCAATGATATGTCTACCAATATCATACACAAAAAGGGAAGGTATTTTATTCTTACTCAAACAAACCATACGCAACTTGTGTTTAGCACTCAAATAACAAAAATACATTCTCAGTTTGCCAAAGAACCATTCGAGTAGGAGGGAGAAAAGAAATTCAAACCACACCATGACAAAGTATACAAAGTCGAGGTGCAGGAATGACATAGTACAATAATTACATGCTATATACTTTGAGCATAACTCACTCCTGCCATGCAATAAAACGAGTTCTGTCTCAAGGGAAGAACCTGAGAAGGGATGAAAGGTGGACTGGCTTAGATGAAAGGCATGAGAGCAATGGGTCACAGAGGCGAAAATAAAATAAAAGACCAAAAAAAAAGGTTAGCTCTTTATGGTGCTCCAGCTAAAAAATGTCACACAAATTCTAAATGACATTAGTTTAGACAAGCAACATAAGCAAGAAATTGGTCATTTCATCATCAACCGACAATGGTAACTCTCTCTGAATATCATTTTACTACATAATGTTAAATCATTATTATCTACCACCCAGCTGATCTTGTTGCATATTAGTTTTGATTAAGAAAATCACTGCAGAAGTACAATTGTATCTCTTCACAAAAACACTCCAAAAGGGTTTATTTGTCAGAACTCAGAATCAACTTATTCATATTACATATATATGCATAGAATTCAATTTTACATGGATTATGAAGACATACATTGATCATTAAAGCACACAAGGTGCACACATGACATATATATGTAATTAGGGTGACACCTCCGAGATAAATATATATCGCTACTGAGGTGCCACCCATGATTTCAGAGGATCCCCCTCCAATCCATACGAGTAAGATCATGGTAAAAAAACTCTATAAAAATGAATAAGTTAGAAACATGCATATTTTGTTGAAAGCAGTCATAGTTGGTGCATGTTGTACAAGGGTTGTCTTTTCATTTTTCATGGGAAATATAAGATTTTGAACAGACCATTTCATAATTTACAAGATTTGACTGATCTTTTCAATCTGAATTCAAGAGAATAATTATTGTGTTTTTGGACAGGGCCATAATCTTGATAATAACGATTTGTTAAGGGAGGGGGGGGGTTAAAATAAACTCCCTTGGAAGCTTTTAAATACCAGAATTATATAGGCAGGTAATGCAGTTCACCCTGCACACATTGCATGAATGGGGTAATTGCCCTACTCCTGACTGTTGCCTCCGTCACGCCCCTAACTGCCTTTTGATTGCCCAAATTTTGAAAAATGCCTCCCCCCCAACCCCCCATGTAATGTGACACAAGAATAGAGGTCAAGAAATTCACCCCAAAAGTAACTTTGTGCAAGTCTTGTTTTGATATGAAGTGTTCTGCCTTCAAAGCACTTATTGTTTGAGAATTTCCTTACAAGTATTGCTGCTTTTCTGGTTATTAACTCAAAATAAGGAAGACAAGCAATGAAGACACTCATATTCTAATTCTCAACGATGCATTGGAAAACTTAATACTAACTCACAATCCAATTAAACCTTGTAAATCTACACTTTGTCCTTATAACTACTAAATATTTGTTATTTTAAAAGGGCAGAGATGTCTGATAGATTTTCCAATAAATCTGCTCCTACGCTAATGCGGATATGGACTGAACAATCCAAGGGACTAAAGCAGAAGCATATTTAAATAAAATATTTTTATTACCTATTATATTATAAATCTCAAATGTTAATTCTTTGGCTCAGCTTAGCTTCTCAGCCAGACAAATACCGATAGTCCCACACATACCATGATTGAAAGACTGAGTAAATAATGGGGCAAATTTTTCTCTATTTTTCCTTGAATATATCTTTTATTCATAAAATCAGACACCATTTCTGTTATTGCACGACCATATGAAAACTTATCAGACCACTCTATAAACCTCCTTTGTCATCAATGCTTTCAATTCAGTTTAAAAAAATACCCCTTAACTTCCAAAATTCCAGGATCCAAAAATACCACGTTGTGTAAAAAGTACTAGTACGTAATACATAAAACAAAAACTCTGGACCCAGGGCCTAGTCAGACGTGCAGTTGACATTCAATATTTACTTGTGTTTTTCTCCATCAGGAGATTGCAGAAGCAGTTGAGCAAGCAAAGCAGGTGCCCCCAGGGTTCAATCAGGATGACAACACATAAGGAGTGCAATGCAATTTATTTTGTACACAGCATACTAAATTCTATTCCATACTATAATGGCCAAAACACGAGTTTATGGTAATTCAAATTCCCATAAAGTTTTGGATTTTTTATATTTTTAAACATATCATTCATAGTCCTTGTAAGCTGCCTTGAACACAGACAAACCAAGGACCTTGGAAAGTGATCAATGTCTTTTATATTTACATTTAGCTTTGTATATGTACATACTGAAGACAACCATCCTGAAGACAATTAACATTAACACCAGACTTAAGTGTTAAAACGTGACAACTTAGCTCTTATCAGGAATTTTTTGGTAAAGTTGTATGATCAGTCACTGGCAAGTTTTATTGTAACACAATGTAGATTGGTTCCTGAATCTTGGTAATCCATAAATTATTGATTTCATATTCTCAAGATTTTAGAGTTGTAACTCACTAGGGAGCTTTCGACTGTCTCTCAGTCTTCATCAGCTAACTGCCCCTGGGCGGTCATGTGACTGATCTGAGTTTGACAGATCTTTGGCTGATGAAGACTGTGAGAGACAGTCGAAAGCTCCCTGGTGAGTTGCAACTCTAGAATCTTGAGAATATGAAATCAATAATTTAAGTTTTATTGTATTGCAAATTGTATTGTGTCACAATGCTTCTGGTCTGAGGCTTTGTAAACTTATACGACCAGCAGTCTGAGGCAGACATAACGATGAAATGACAAGGAATACAACCATGTTGCGCATTTATCCCGTGGGTACTTTCCCCCAGCATAGACACCCAAGTCCAAGGTGACGAACATCCAGCTGAGATCATTACGCCCATGAAGAGTACCCAGATCAGAATTTGAATCTGGGCAAGACTAAATAATAAAGTATTGCTGCTTGTTTAACCAGATTCAGTACGTCATTATCATTCTATACGTTAAATGAACCAGTAGTTCAAGAGTAAGACAATTTAACGGATCTCTGTTAAGAACTTAAGATCAACTGCATAAGTGTTTTTTCAACAGTCAAGGTGTAACCATGGAGATAAAATGGTGTAACCATTCGGAAAATGAATTCCATCTTAGCAAGACACTCAAGTTATACACACAACCTGGTTTGAATTATTTCAGGAAGAATGCATTTGGGAGGGATTATTAACTCTTCCTGTGTTTTGCCCCCAACTCTCTGCTGCTCTGACACCAATCTGACTCCATCACCTGCTCCAAGAATGTCAACATAACAACCCTGCATTTCTCACATAGCTCCCTGCGCTAAAATGCAACTCACAGTTAGCAGAATCCCATCTTATAGCATCTATATATTTATGTTACCTCTGAGCTAGCAGTGTCTTTAACAAGCTTCCCTACTTTAAAACTGTTTTATCACGTGATTATTTGGAAGCCCAATATATAAACATATTTTATCTTTGTTTATTTACATTTGTATCCTTAACATATGATTAGTGCTTACTGTCCATATTATGTTTAGTCTAGTCTATGGACCTTTCTGAGTCTACAATAAAGCTACTTGACTTGACATAAATCAGTGTTCCAAATAAGGGGTTTCCGGTTGTCCGGGACAACCAAATTGTCAGCCTGACAACCACGTTCAACCACGGGGTTTTTTTTGCTTTTTTCGGACAACTAAAAATCTGAGCAGACAACCAGAAATTTTGGTTTTCAGTTGTCCGGTGGACAACCACTCCAGAACACCTTTTTCGAACACAGTAAATACAATATATGCCAGGCACTGATCCAGAGGGGGACGCCCTCCGTTGGGCGCCAAATTTTACATTGCAATAGTAGCCATCAGTTAGGGAGAGGCACTGACAATTTAATGACGCCCCCCCCCCTCCCTATCTGAAATTTTCTGGATCTGCTGCTGTATGCATTACAAGCAAAAACCATCCAAAATTTACATGTATTAGGCACGGCACACAAAGCATCATCAAACATGTCACCCACCTTGTGTCGCGCGTCTGTTGGGAGATGAGATCTTTATTTCGACAGTATTTGTTGCTGCAAACAACTACCAAGGCAACCAGAGATGCAAAGAATATGGTTGCCAGGACGCCAATGGCTACAGCCACCACCACATCCATGGCAACCGTGATAGACATCAGGCCCGCAGCAGATGACCTTAAGCCATCTTTAGTGTGTCCCCTCTGAAACATAAAATAGAGAAAGTTAAGGAAATATCAAAGTGTCAGCAGGATTAGAGTACAAACAATGATAATTAAGAGCTTTCGATACAACACTTAAATTTATGAGATAACCCCTCAAAAATAATTTACTTTTCTTAGAAACAGACACTATGAACTAAACCATGTGGTCCTGTTCCATAACAGAGACACATAAACTTCACAGCATCACATGCATTATGAGTATAGAGTTTCTATTTAATAGCATATTAACTACGACCTTAAATTCACACTTTTTGCCATTACTCCTGTACCATAAAAACATAACATTTCATACAGTAAGAATTTTTGCTTTACGCACAATATAAGAATATGTTAAATAAGCACTTCCATCTTGAGAAGTGTACACATACGTCAAAAAGTTTTCTAAGATGTCACCTAGTAATCACCAGTTTCACAGAAAATTGATACGCGTGGTCCCTGAGTACTCCGTTAAATGATAGCTATGAAAACTTTCATTTCCCATGTCAGTCAAACACTATGATACATTGACACAAACACTGACAATAAGTGTGCATTACCACACCTGTGGTAACCTGCAGCTATATAATAGTACAGATCAACCTGCAGCTATATAGTACTGATAAACATATTATGATAAACGTCAACTGTGACACATAAATACTTTCAGTATCAACACGCATACTTAATTAGCTCAAGTACTAAAAATTTGATACTCCACAACCTTCAATGTGGACAAAACAGGCAAAATGATAAGCAATCTGAAACTCTGGCTGGTAACCACAATAATGGTCACTGCAAATAGTGTGAAACCTAACAAGCATTTCTTGTCAATGGCTTTACCATGAAATACTTGTGATAAGTCAGTACTAGTAACAAGAAAATTAAAAAACAAAACAAAAAAAACCACAGAGTCAATGTCAAGGACTTAAGTGAAATTCTTTTCAATGAATTCCAAGAATTATAAATCGTTGGCAATTCCTAAAGGAAATTGACTAATGAGTCTGACAATTTTTAGTTTTCCTTTCCATGGTGTCCAAACATTAAAGAAATGAAGGAAATTAAGACACCAAAGAGGAGTTTATATTGAAGCCTGTTTGTATCATTCAATTTCAATTATGGTTGTGACCTCAAGAACCACAACAATAAGCAGTATAGTTTAGTCACGCTCTCATGAGCAAAACAACATTAGAACGTAGATTAAACTTCATCTACCTTCTTATCAAAGTGTGTGGTTCAGTTTGTGACATGTCAAGATACACAAGATCCCTATATACATGTTACTTACAATATACTTGTTTTCTGACATATCATTTGGTAAGTTGTGACAGAGTAATTGGGTTTCCCACCTCAGTCTAATGGAAAAACAAAACCCCAAGTAACAGGTTAACCTTGTACCTACCGGGCATCCAGGAACAGATTTTACGCAGAATTCCTGTCAGCTGAATCATAACATTCACTTTGGGGCCTCAGCAGTCACGACTCCTGGCAAACATTACATTATGTGCTATAGAAGGCTGGTCACTTCTATCTGGACATACCATGACAGCGGTCAGGTTCTATATACATCCATGTACTCTGTAAACACAGATTATAGCAAAGATGTTAATCCTTGTACGATACTCTGAGTCTGATATCATCCGGATCACACACGTTCTCAGCTCAATGTGTCCCTCAACACAACAAGTGCAGGTCACCAGTCACGCTCGACTGCCCCCTGACCTTGATTTGCAAAGAGGCAGAACTGCCCCGAGCAACAATAGCCCTAGAAGCTCCCAGACACAAAAGACAACTCGCAACCCTTTTGTCATGAACTGAATAAATGATAATGCATGTTCCGGCCCTTGTGGCTACTTTTAATTTTTCTCCACATGGATGCACCACAATTATCCAAGACCAAAACAAATCCTATAACTTTACAATCATATAATATCATGAGACAACTGCATGAGACTTAGAAGTTTTTTTTAAAGTTCTCACAACTGTTTTGACAATCATTACCACATGAGTGTATGGTAAACGTTGACTGGGCTAATATTTCATGCAAATTTAGTTGTATCTTTAAAATAATTATTGTTACTATCTCTCTCCTCCTGAGCCCACCTCACACAAATATGGATCAACATGGGATGGATTGGACAGACTAATGTATACAGTATAATTGGTATTATTATAAATGGTGAGGTGGTTTCAACAGCAAGGTGGTGTGTGAATTATTTAACTAGGATATATAATCCTATACTAAGTTTGATACAATTGAATCAAATTCTCCTCAGTTATCTTTGTATTGAAGTGGTTTTAAGAGCATGGTTCTGTCTTATATTATTGAAGTCTACCTTAAATGAATAAAATTGACCATTTCTATGTTTCTATACAGCACAGGGTTTCCTGTCGGTGGGGATTATCAACGGTTTCCTGGAGGCCTTTGAGTAGTCCCACCCAAAACTGTTGCTTTCCACCAAATGTAAAAACCTAAAGGACACTTTCCAACAACAACTACTGATCAATTGTTACTTAATACAGTGCACATCAGTAAAATTGTGGCCATGACTGGGTTATAATATCGCCCCTGTGTGGATCAAAAACATTCTCAAGAAAAGGATCACATAGATTTGTCGATCACCTATCTACATGCAACTAGGATATATTCTATATACAAATTTTGAAAGTATTTATTGGATCCATGCCTGGATGTTAATGTCAAATCTCCCACTGATGTCACAACTATAGCGTGACTGGCACTATTCAAGATTAAGCTAAATTAACTGAAACCTATTGAATGCCCCGCCTCACTATAATTAGTCACAATAAATCTTGGGAGTTTGTCCATAACCTAATATATAATTTTTCCAAGGTAAAATCTCTGGTTATCCAAGGTATAATTATTTGGGGATTACCCCATCTTGGGATTACTAGTAGTATTGATTGTATAATAATCACATTACTAAATGATCAATTGATCACGACTGGTACATTTGTACCAAAATTACCACAACTTCCGCCACAATACTAACCTGAAAACTACGCAGCAGTTTCATTGGCATGGCATGTTTTTCTCATATTATAAACAACAGATTGCATTCATTACAATGTAATACATATGAATAAGGCCTAACAGGCTAACACCCAAGGCAAACAACTTACAAACAAAGCAGTTCACAACAACAGTACACTTACCTCAAATACGATAACCTGATGTAAAGTTCTGTGTTATTCCAGCACGTTTTCAAGGGGGTATTTAGCTACAAAACAAAGGCAAATTCCGCGTCAAACTTCTCAAAACTTTCCCAAAGTTTCTGCTGATAGCTCGTCCCAAAACTGCCCCATTTCACAACAATAGCGCCGCCTCGCGTATCTCGTGAATACTCAAGGCGCAACACTGCCACCTGTAGGCCTGTTCATGAATGATTTTATTAGCCTTTTTTTTTTTAATATATATATATAAAAGAAAAAGCCAAGTGGAATATACAAAACATTCTAATCAATTAAAAATATGCAAAAAAATTATAGAAAGACAAAGAAAGTGAACAAATATAATTAAATTTTTAGTGAAAAGAAATAACATAACAAAAAGAAAAGAAAAAAGAGAGGGGGGGGGGGGGGTGGTGACAAAAGTGACAAATCTAGAACCCTAACCCTAAAAACCCTAACCCTGTAAAACGATAATTTTACGCGATCTGCAACACATGACCTCCCATTAACTTTTGACCATATATTGATCATATAACCATACGTACAGGCATGATGTTCACCAATCAAATGCTTCAGTACAATTGTGTCTGAGCTGCTGAGCTTATATGACCAGCGGCTAGCGGTATTACGATATACCGAAAACTCCCGAAAACCCCCATTTCTCCGTGACCATAATATAACTAGATTTCTTTTGATAATTTTTGTATGTGTAAATTGTAAGTTTATGGTCGAATAAATACTATCGGTGTCTGTCTGGATTTCACACCTCCTGCTATTTTGAAGCATTTCAGTTAACAGAAATGATCAATCAGCAGCCACAAAACCCTCATAATGTCACAGAAAGAAAAAATTGAAGACATTAGGATGTTATTATTATATAACCAAGAATATTTTTAAATTTAAAGTGCATGACACATACATTACACATATTTTATGTTGTAGCAGGTTTGTTTTGACCATTGATTCACGCTACAAATATAGGGCTATTTTGGATACACGCAACCGCAGTGCTCTTATTAATTCTAGTGGCTTGATTTGGGCAAAAGAGCACAAACTTTGTGGTTAAATGCTGCTTACAGGTCTAAGCAGAATTTACACAATTTAATATAATAGTTATTAAGCCACATTTGAAGGGATGGTGATATCGCACAACTGATAAATTAACAAGCGGCAAAAAATAATTCAGGTATATTTTTTAGATGGTCCTACTGTTGTAAGCCAGCTTGCAAGGGACCATCCCAATATAGGCCATTAAAATAATACACTGTAATTTGGCCTACGTTTTATTTATTAAATTATAAAATCACATTTATGCATGATTAATTGTTTTAGTCCAAATAATTGCCATTACGCAACACAATACAATGTAGGCCTACAGCAATCACTTAAGAATTATCCAGTGTTTATCTCGCAACTTCAGCTGATGATATGGCCTGTGCTTTGACTCAGGGCTTTGACTTGTGATGTCACAATTTCAAAAAGAGGCTGAAAGGCCCTTAGCAATGGCCTCACAATGGACGCGCAAATGTCTTACTGGTTACTGTATACATTTACCTTAAATGAGGAATAGCGGCGTAAATAACACCTGAAAACGCATAAACATTAAACCTGAGCTAAGTTAGTACATAAGCTATGCCCCAGTGAAGTTATAATGGCCCAAGACCCAGCCAGATCGGAGTTTACCTCTGGCAAAAATTGCCAATCCTTACAGGCCTTAGCACAATATAGAAGTAGATAACAGTAAAAAATATAGTAAAACTTGATAGTGTGAGTTCTGTTGTCACTACAACACATCACTAGTGGTACCTTTGCCGTTTGTGTATCTCATAAATTAACAAAGTAACAAATTTTTTTTTTATGCAGACGCTGTGTGCCTTTGACTGCTGAGCAGCTGTCAGTCTGGAGCCAGGAAATTCTTGACTTCATCTGCTGGAACTGTGCATCAACACAAGCTAGGACCTACGATGTGGCTGCTGCTTTGGCTAGGTATGCATTATAAACATTTCTTTTTATATATTAATCTTGGTAAGAGTCAGAGTGCACTATTCGATAATTAACAAATGAATAGCATTTATGCTACCCTATTGGTGCTGTAATGCACAGTTTATGGATGTTTGTCAATAATTAACAAATGATTAATAACGAAGATCGTAGCCAAGCATGAAGATCGTAGCCAAGCATGAAGATCATAGCCAAGCACACTATAACAAATGTATTAAACATAATTGTAATATGTTGATTGCAATGCCTTTCAATAAAGCTCTATCCCCTAAACAAAGTCCTCCCACCAACTCTCCTTTCTGTCCCAAGTCAAATCAAGCCCACCCAGATGCTCTAAACTCCTTCGAATGTTATGAAAAATAATGTGTTTTATTTTATTTTTCACATGTCATATATATACGTCTTTCGATATCAGTGTTTTCTTACTATATATTCTATGCTGCTACATATATATTATATGATGTTTAAATATGTATGGTTATCATTATTTGTAAATATGAGATTATTTCCATGACATATATATATGATTTTATTGACACAAAAGTATCAGAGCAGATACATGAGTCAGAAATATACATAAATGTAATAAAATACATTTGTACATTGGGAATACGTAATGTATGTGTGTATATGTATTTTATATACAGTCTTGACTGTATCTGATTAAAATTATGTTGCTCATTGTAGGGAATGCATGTTGTTGGCCTATTATTGCCTATTTAATTAAATAAATTACTATCCAATATTTTTACACATTTCTAATAAATTGCATTTCTTTTTTTTCTTCCAGAATCGTGGTGGCCATTGACCTTCCATGGAAAAGATTAGTTACTGCTGTACAGAATGAGTTGATGCTTTTGACAACTTATGACGTCACTCTTCCTGTCTATGACCCAACCGAGCCCCTCAACGTCAGTGGTCAACGTGACCAGATCGCTATGGGTGTACTCAAGCTTTTCCATCCAATCATTCTTGCAACCCATGTGCCATTGGCAATCCGAAGTGATGGCAACTGTTTGTATCGAGCTGTATCCCGTGGCTTGTATGGAAGCGAGGGCCACCACGAGCTCATTCGATTGATGACTGTGATTGAAATGACAGTCCACAGACAGTACTATGACAGTACAGCAAAGAACTACAAGGACATTGTGAATGACTATCGTCTGTTTCATGACCCTTATTGAAAGCTACTGCGAGATGTTGCTACCCCTGGTGCCTATGCTGAAATCCTTGTCATGTATGCTGTTAGTGCCGCTTTACGCGTGGGTCTTCAGTCATATTGCCCTCCCACCACTAAAGCTGGATTTCTGTCAGAACCCCTCTCCAGATCTGTGTATGGCTGAGGTGTACAGTCAGCCCAGGGACCTGCTGTTACATTGATGTGGACAACAGCGTTTGTACCTGACCACCCCAAAGACTTTCGCCCCAACCACTTTGTGATTTTGCAGGATCTTAATAAACCTATGGAAATCAATTTGACCAGTCCAACTCCTGATCTGCATGATGAGTGGCCTGCACTGCAGAAATCCCCCATCCACACACTTGTTCAGACACCGAAACGTCCCAAATTGAAACGTCAAAAAGTCTCTCGATTGTCTATGGACACTCCTTCCATATCTCCTAATACTTCTGAAACTGAGACTTTGCCCCGTTGTTCCACACCAGAGTCCGAAAAGCCCCCCACCATCAGGGAACACTCTAGCAGAGAACATTCAGCAGTTGACTCTGAATACTGCTCCAAAGAACTCTCAGACATCGATGCTGTGGATGTGACTTTGCCTCTCTGGATCACACCAGATGCAGTCGCTGCTTCAGTGAGTGATGAAAGTTGTGTAATCAGACAAGGATTCTTGTCAGCCAGCCAGCCAGGTCATTATCATTACCAATGATAATGACCTGATGAATCTAAGGCATCAACAGACTCTGATGTAGCCCCAAGAGGTATTGCACTGCCTCCTGGCCGTACTGCCCATCAGTACTTAGAAATTGATGAGGTGGTGAAGGTTATCATGGATGCCAATGATGCAATGGACAGTGTTCCTCGTGGCCTTAAGGAAAATGTATATTTCCTTGTAAAAAATGATGAAAACATCGAAAGAAGAAAAAACAAGAAAGCCAGTCAGTACTGGGATGATTGTGGGGCATGGGATGGGAAAGGCACGACCAACAAGACAGTTTATATGCGACAGGACAATCGTCTCACTAAAGTTGTTCTACGAAATGGGGAATACTTTCTTCAACGAAAAAAAGACAAAAAACCCTTTTTTGTGTATGTTGATCCCCAACCATTGGATATATTGACTGTCTTCAGGTACTACACCCATCACACCTTGGACAGAAAATACGAAAAACGTGTGACTTGGGTGGAAGGATGTCCTGAATATACTGTTGCTTGCTATGAATACAAAGGAAAGTACCCTGGCAATGCCTCACATGGTAATGCTACCACCAGAACAGACAATTACATCCGGCTCAAGCCTGCAGTCATACAGAAAATTAAAGATGAGTTGAAAGTCAAGAAGCCAAAAGACGTTTATGACAACTGTGATATTGTCGATGGACCTCGCAACCTGAAACAAGTTCGTGACACCAAATACAGACAGGACAAGTCTCAAAAACCAGAAAAAGGTGGTGTCACATTTGCTGATCAGGTTGCAAGGTTGGAAGAAATGCAGCTGCATTCTGACTACATGAGACTCTTGCTGAGATGTCCGGGAAAAGTCCCATGTGCATTCCTTTATACTGATGAACAAATACAGGACATCAAGAGACTGTGCTGCACAGGACCCAGTGCCCAGTCAACTGTCCTTGGGATTGACAAGACATTTAACTTAGGTGACTTGCATGTCACTGTAACCGTATTTAAAAACCTGACCGTGAAAAGAAAATCCACAGACGAACACCCCCTCATGATTGGCCCTATATTGCTTCATGGAAATTCAGACACAGAGACATATTTCTATTTTTTCCAACATCTTGCTGGTCTGCTAGGAGAACAAGCATCATACCTCATCGTTGGAAGTGATGAAGAAAAAGCCATAAGAGCAGCAATGAGGCAGGCATTACCAGGAGCCAAACGTATTAGCTGCATACGTCATCTTAAAAATAACACCAATGACTATTTAAAAGACAAAGTAGGTGTCGACAGCAAATCACGTCAACAGATATCAGCAAAACTCTATGGTGAGAATGGGATTATTGAGGCAGCCAACATCACCTCACTTGAAATTCAAATTGAAGAAATGAGATCTGAACTTCAACTGAACCACCCTACGTTTGCCAAATACTTACAGCAGAGATTAGCTCCACTCCTAATAGAAAACATGAAAACTTGCAGTGCTGAAGGAGTGGAACTAAATATGCGTTGGACCAACAACAACTGCGAGTCGATCAACCACATACTTAAGCAAGCTATTGATTGGAAGGCCCAAAAACTAGTGGCACTAGCAAAAGAAACTCTTCAGTAAATTTTTAAACAGTGTCAAAGATAGGACTATAGCAAAAATATCGCGATCTAATGATGTACTCGAATTATCCCAGACCCTTCAAGTGGTGGAAAAAAGCCAGGACAAGTAAAAAGAAAAAGGACGGCAAAAACAACAACTGTGAAATTACCTAAATTATAGTAAAATTATGAAATGATTATCATTTTACTTATACCAAGACTTTTCATTGTATATCTACTTCTATATTGTGCTAAAGCCCATAAGGGTTGGCGGTTTTTGCCACAGATAAACTCCAATCTGGCTGGATCTTGGGCCAGTATTATTTTACCAGGGAATAGTTTATGTACTAACTTAGCTCGGGTTTAATTTCTGCATGTTTTCAGTTATTTACTTCATTATTCATGAGGGAACTCATTCTTTTTATGTAGAAATACAAATTTTCATGTGAGATCACAATTATGTTTTCCCATATCATTACTCAACAATTTTTATATTCACTAAGATTACCAAATTACTTAAGACAAGATGATGCCCCACAGGTTTGCGCTAGTACATATATATAAGTGATCCCGATCAGAATACCACACCAAAGAGGATCTCTTTGATCACATCAATTTACACTGTAATAGTTGGGCCACTATACACCAGGTGGCAAACAAGCCATCACTCCACCTGGAGGAAATTATTTAACTATCACTAGCTTTTTTGTTTTCAACCATTACTGTCCAAATCGGACTTCTGGCGTTATCGTCACTTAAGACATCCTTGAGAACCATCAAGTAATACCATTATATTTAAGGAGGTTTCCGGTATTTCTATGAGTTTTCGGGGGTTTCCGGAGGTTTTTCGGGGTTTCGGGGGTTTCCGCTAGGGCTATACAAAAACGACCTCGTGTATGCAAGCGCTTATATACACGACGTCGTGCATATTGTAGCCAATATACACAACGTCGTGCAATCTGCACGACGACGTCGTGCGTATAACTGCTAGTGTGCACGACGACGTCGTGCATATAACTGCTAGTGTGCACGACGACGTCGTGTCGTGCGTAACTGCTAGTGTGCACAATAGATTAGCTACATCATATAATAGCATTAGCAGTGTACTTGGAATGTTACTTTGGGATATATATATATAGTAGTTGAGAAGTGGAGGTTAGGATTTTTTTTTTTGGGTTACATTCCATGTATATTTCTCAAAACCTTGAACATGCTAAAATATATATATATATATATATATATAATAATAAATAAAATTAAATAAATAATATATTCTAACCTGAAAGGTACAGATGCCATTTAAGGACATGAGAAAAAAAAATTTTAATTGTATAAACGATATAGTAGATAAATTGTATACGAATTAGTATATTGTATATATGAAGTAGTATATTGTATATACGAAATACTAAATTGTATATACAACTTGTATATACGAAAATACTTCGTTGTATAAATGAAATAGTAAATTGTAAAAACAAAATAGTAATAGAAAGTAATCAGGTCAAGTATTTTGTATATACGATTTATTATTTCAGGTCAAGTATTTTGTATATACGATTTATTATTTCGTATATACAATTTAGTATTTCGTCTATACGATTTGGTATTTCGTATATTTAATTTGGTATTTCAAATATTCAATTTAGTATTTCGTAAATACGATTTAGTTTTTCGTATATATGATTTATTATTTCGTATATACGATTTAGTATTTCTTATATACGATTTAGTATTTCGTATATATATGTTTTGGTATTTCGTATATTCAATTTGGTATTTCATATATTCAATTTGGTATTTCGTATATACAATTTACTACACCGTTTATACAATAAAACATTTTTTTTCTTATGTCCTTAAATGGCTTCCGTAGAAAGGCATTAAATAATAAGAAAAACAATACTAACAATGGAAAACTGTTGAGATGTACCTAATGCACACATTGAGGTGTTCTTTTATTTTTATGTCCATCTAGTGGATGGGAGGTGTCACATATCGGTAATAACATATTTAGTATTACAAGTCATCTGGAGAAGTCGAGAAAATAAACACGTTTTCAATTAACCATTTGTCTCACAAAAATCCCAGTAGTAGATAGTTTAGCCACATATTGTCCAAAAAAATTTTCATATCCATCCTTGAGCAAGTTTAAGGAATTATCGATTATATCTCTTCATGAAGAGGCCTCATGAAAGGATACACCCCCACCCCCGGCACATCATATCTTTTAATATCGGAAATATCAAATACCATCAGGATAACCCTATATATTCCCCCCAATTAACCTTGGATATCCCCGAATTGCCCTAACTACCCCCCCCCCCCCCCCGCCAGGGACTACCCTGACTTTGGGGTTGCCTCGCCTGTCCTCATATTTTCCTCAGCCAAATTACAGTCTCATAAACCAGCCATTATTCCCTCAACTCCACATATCTTAAAACATTCCTCGAAAAATTCACCCTCGACAGCCTGGGCCTCCACGCGGCGAGGGTGGAAACACTTGGGGTGAAGTCCTCTATCCCCAGTGGCTAAAACAGGACAGTGCGCATTGCACAAGCTGCTCCAGCTATCCAACGCAGACAATTATAGATTTTTTACATGCTTCTGGTTTCTACTACCAACTATAGATAATCAATCTTACCCTAGAGAGCCTCTACATAGCCCACTCAGGTGCTGATGAGGCGTTAAACAATAACACTAACTAACTAACATCCTCGAAAAATTCCCAATCACCTTTTCTAATATATATTCCTAGAACTCTCTGCTCCGGGATGGAACCTGACATGAGGCCTATGAAGATAGTTTTGTGTAATTAGCTGTCACTTGTAGTACCAGTGTATATTAAACAAGGCACAAAAAATCTTTTCTGCTATAAAAAAAAAAAGTAACTTCATTGACAAACAATATCGATTTTCAAAAATATAATTATATACATAAACATAGCACTAGATACAAAAGGGTAACATAAAAAAAATTTAAATGACCAAAAAAATACCTGATATCATATAATTACATAAAATTGTATCTTATGAAAATACACATATAAAAATGTCTATACGTTCAGTGTCAGCAAAAATTGAGTTGCAGATATGCCGGGTATTCAAATCTACAAAGACTTTAAGACTCTCTAATGATTTGAATACCCATAATATCTGCAACTAAATTTTGCTGACACTGAACATTCCTAGCTAGATCATTGTTCAAGATGTCCCTAAACAATAGTCTCACAGGTCTATAGCCTCTGCCGTATCTTCACAGAAAAAAAAAGTTCATCATTAGGACCTACCTAGGCCTATTTATTTTTAATGTTTTTTTAGCCCTGACTGCTTTCTTTTAATTGATAGGCAGCTGATATTTCCCTTTTTATTTATTTATTTTATTCTTGTTTCATGGATGTGTCTGCAGCACAAAAAGTGTCATCCTGGACTATCCTAAGGCATACATTTTTCTGGTATTCCACCTTTTTAAATGATCAGTGTTTGAAAATTATCTCAGCAATATACTTCCTCCATGTATTACCAATTTAATTTAATTTCTAGCTCTGGTGGTTGGAATAATAAATAACATCATAATAGGCCAATTTTTTTTAATATATAATAAGGAACAAAATAATTTCAGTGGGGGTTTAGCACAGGTTTGGGGGCAACAGACCCAGTATAAAATTAAGCAAATAATAGCTTTCTTCTCAAGCCCTCAGATAATTGAAAAGGAGCTAATATTATACAAAAATATTTTCAGACCTATTTTTTCTTTTCCTCTTGTCATATTCTGGCCTTTTTCTATTTTATTAATTTTTATTCGTTTTATTCTATATGCTCAAAGAAGAGGGTAGGTTTAGTTTATGTGCTATAGACACAGAGTCCGTAATGGTAGTAGCTTAAGTGTTGATCTGGGTCTTACATATATATGCAACTTAATTCAGCATCAAGTAATCCAAATAAAATTGCCCATGTTGACTAGTTCTTGCCAGAATGAATATAAAACACCTTAATTCCAGGCTGCACACTAGGCACTCAGAATTTCTAAAAACAATAATGCTCTCTCAGCTTCAGTGTTATATAATTATGTTAAATTATTATGCAAATATAATTACTTTGAATATTTCCTCATGGAATTTTCAGATCTTTCAATAACGAGACATATCAAAGACGTGCTAGAGAGAATATCTTCTGCAAAATTGCACATAAAAATGGTAAAAATTACTATCTGATGCCTAAATAGCTTACATTTTGAGATCCATGAACTCAGTTCCCAGATTCCGATTTCCAGTCAGCTACCAGTCAACTACCAGTTAAGTCAGCTCCCAGTTCTAGTTCCCAATCAGTTTTAGATTAGGCTATCTAGTAAATACACTACAAAATTTCTGCTACCATTCTAAATTACCAGCTGCCAAATATTAAAGTGTCGTTTTCTCAAAAAAAACTTTACATTGCTTAACGAATTTCTGTTAGCTGGATAGTTAGCTATCCAGTAATCTCCATATTTAGAACCATTAAATAGCCAATGGATAAGGCTATCTAGCAAATACAAATTTCTGCTGCCATTTTATATACCCAGCTCCCAGATTTTAAAGTGTCTTTTTCTCCAAAAAAAATTCACCTTCCTCAACAAGTTTCTGGTAGCTGGCTAGTTGCTATCGTGTAAGTCCCAATATTTGGTTCCATTAAATAGCAAATAGATAAGCTATCTAGTAAATACACTACCAAATTTCTGCTTCTATTCTAAATACCCAGCTCCCAGATTATAAGTTGTCGTTTTCTCATGAAAGTGTTCCCCTGCTAAACATATTTCTGGTAGATGGCTAGTTTGCTATCAAGAAAGCCCCAATATTTGGTACCATTAAATAGCCAATAGACTAGGCTATCTATTAAACACACTAATAAATTTCTGCTACCCTTCTGGATACCCAGGCTTGGTGATACGTAAAGGCCAACCCATTAGCTTGCCTCCAGAGACAATTTTCAATGCTAGTGACTTATCAAAGTTTTTAGAAAAACATTTGCGTGTATATGTTCCCCTAATTTCTAAACAAAATACTGCGCTTGTCTGGTACTACGCACAATCTTTCTATGAACTGACGCATTTCATGCCAGGTTACTATGGAAAAAGTGCAGTATAGCAGTAAAACCATATTCAGTGAGCCTTATTGCCAGGTTTATGCAGAGAAATGCTAAATTCAATGGATAAAGTCACAAATAAATGACAGCTGTGATCATTTTCAAGGCAAAAACTTTATTTTTTTATTTTTTATCAGGGGCTGCTGTCCCCCCCAAATTCCTGCGGCTGAACACAAATATGATTTGTATTGTTTGCTTCAAATAAATTTGGTAAAAAGTAATTATGTTTGTAGGTTATGGACACCAATTATGGGCATAAATTTGGGTCCGCTATAATGCACTAACCTCAAAAAGAGCGTTTATAAGGCGTCGTGAGAAATGCAGTTACAATGCTTGTTCAGTGATATTCAAGAAAAGGATTCAGTACCTCGTCCAGTTGATGGAATTAATGTGTCAAGTTGTTAATAAAGTTTTGAGCAGTTAGGCCTCTTTCACTAAAGAGAAAAAAATTAGGCATATTAATAGAACTACTTAAATGTGCGTGCCAACAACCCTAGAAGCTTTTCCCTCCCTGATTTTAGGAGAGTGGCAAATCAGTTATCAGAAAGGCGGGTGCTTCACACCAGATCATAGCGCTGCCTTCCGGGAGAAATCCATTATCCCACTCAAAGACGCTTTCCTCCACAAGATTCTGTTTTATTATTGCAAATTCCCAGTCAGACCATTATTCCACCACTTCCCTATTGTGATTTCAGCCTTATAGAACCGCACTATATCGCCCACTCGTAAAAATCTAACATATATAAGTAAGTCTATATTTTGAGTATTTTTTGGCCAATTTTATATTACATAATGAGTAGGCCTACTTTATTCAGGGCTGATCTTATCAGATTTACAGACTTTCTTCACTGCATTAGAGTCTCGCATCCATTTTGTTTGTTACATCTCCCAAACCTGCCTCATTAAAGTGTTAAAGTGAACTGCATGGGCCACCTATATCAATAATAACAATACCCGCTTCAAACAGCTTTGCTGAGGGTATAAAATTGACTTTTAGGCCTGAACAGGGTAATTCAGGTACATTTTGTACACATAGCACAGGAAGTTCTTCGTTCTTCTTTAGTCTACACTTCTGAGTGAGGCCAACACAACATAAGTGATACCACCGGTCATAATGGTCACATTTAACCCAAATCGGTTTCTTTGGTATGTTTGGCCAGTCACAAAAGGGGAAGTCACACACAGGATCGTTGTTTTTCTTCATGCGGTCATATAACGTGTGTGTCAGGTATTTACGGTATCCGCTGCAGTGTTCCTGGCGCACAATCATTAGGTTCAAACCTCTCACCAGACACGTTGCATTCTGAAAAGAAATGAAACCCAGAGGAAATAACTGTATAATTATTGCAAAACCTTATAAATTGCCGGTATATATTTTGCTTTATTGACGTTCCATTAAAAAGTGTGGGATTGGTGATGGACAGGGAGGTTTTTGATAAAGTGGCGGAGGGGCGCAGGGTCTTCAAAAGAGAAAAATAGGGGCAGGGGGTTGGTTTACCAGTATTTTCTTTATTCTTCATTTAGGAAATTAGGGGCATGGGGGGTTCTTCCTAACACAAAAACCGGGCATGGGGGTGTCTGCAAATCTTCAGGTGCACCCCCCCCCCCCACCACACTGTAAGTGTAAGTAAGCAAATAAGTAACTGGTAACTGAGTAGGTAAGTAAATAAAAAAGTAAGTAAGTCATTTATTTACGTTTTAATTAACTACTAGCCCTACGTTGTTTGGGTCGGATCACTATTTTGTTATTATACAATGCGAGCCACACTATGACTATGACTATGACATCGGCAGTCGAAAGAAAGGGTTGTGAGGGGCATTTTTGAGCATTTTTTTCACATAGAAAGTTATATTTCACGTAGATAATTACCTGAGAGCTATTAGTTCTCAATATCAAAATATTAACCATTATGCATATTCAAGATGGCGGGAGGTGGAAGTCCACTTGAAAATGCTCCTGACAAAGAAGCTGAAAATACTGAAAATACTAATAATGAAGACATGGATATTATGCAGGAATTACAGGAATTGAATGACAAACCTAACAGTGCGTGGATGGAATATTTTAACGAGCACAATGTGGAAAGATTGATCAAAATTAGAGAAAAGTTATTCACACAGGCCAAGGATAAATACATGGGAATGCTACGTGAACATGGTATACATGAAGTACCAGAATTGTCCTTGACTGGGAGAAGAGGTCCTGGAGCCCACAGGAGGATTGTACAAGATATTCATGAATTAAACAAGTATAAAACTGGAGAAAGTGGATTTTTCCCAAAAGAGACATTATCTGAAAAATCAAGGTATGTGTCACTTTCAACCCAAATGAGTCAAGACCCTAGTGATGCAAGCATAGAAGCTGCCAGTAAAGCTTTGACACAGGATAATGAACTGATGTTAATGAAAATGCAATTAAAAGAGAAAGACATTAAAATTGCAAGCCTAGAAGAAAAATTATTGAGGGCTGAGAGAAAGATTGAAATTATGGAATCTACATTAAATACTGTAAAAAATGAAATGGACAATGTTAAGACATTGATTGATGGGGCAGTGAACAACAGTGGAACAACTACAATAGGCCATAGTATGAAGGACAATACCAGGCCAAAGCCAAATGAAGCTGTGAAGCCAAAGCCAAATGAAGCTGTGAACAACTCGAACCCAGCTAACAATGAGGCGAATGGAATGTCCAGAATGAATGGAGTGAGCCAGACCAGAGCTTTCACACCCTTTGGGCGAGGGAGGGCATATACAAAGACAAACTGGGGCAGGAACAGTGACCAGACAACAGATAACAAGACAATTAAGAACAAAACTGTGACCAGAGATCGAGAAGAGTCAGACCAAACTGATGACAATGATAGTAACAGTCAAATTGAAATCAATGTGTTACCTCGTGTACCTGTGATACATATTAACACTTCACAATCAGAGGATTTTGAGAGATCAACCAAGTATGATCCTACTTTTTCTGAGGTTATAAGCAGAAAAACTAAGAAAAAACTTCAAAAGCAAGAAAAAGAAAATACAATTGACTCCTTTGTTTTGAGAGGAGCATCTCAAGAGAGAACAATACAAATGTATGTGAGAAATATTGAAATTGCTAATGTTGATCAAGCTGAGGCTGTGAAAAACAAAGTTAGCAAATATTTAGCTGATAGAGGGGTAAAAGTATTAAAGATACACGTAGTAAAAAATCGTTTTGTTGATACAACTGTTGGTTGCAGAGTTACTATAAGAGAGAACCAGAGAGATAGAGTACAGAGATATGGTTTTTGGCCAGATAAAATAGAATGTAGAGTCTGGGGAAGGAGGAGTTTCTACAATGAGGACAGATATGATAGAAATAATGATTACGAATATGACTCATATTGGAATGATGACTATTAAGCCACAAGACTATAAAAGTAAGTTTTTCTTGAATGTTATGACTTTGAATACATTCTGTGTCTGTTTCTCCCTTATAATGTCGCAAATCAACAATTTCAATATTGTAGCATGGAATGCAAATGGTTTAAATAGTCGATGGAGCTATCTAGATAGCATAAGAAATTCACATGATATAACTTTCGTACTTGAACATAAAATGTTTGCTTGTGAGCTGTTCAAATTGAATGATGATAGGAAAAATTATAAAGTGTATTCATGTGCCAGTAGACAGTTACCAGACAGAAGAATAGGAAATTATTTTGGTCATGGTGGTATAGCTGTATATTGGAAAATAGAGTGGAATAGCTATATAAAAGTCGCATTACATCTCAGTAATGATAGAATAGTTACCCTAGAATACAATGATGGGACTGGATACAAGTTATACATCATTGGTGTGTATTTACCCCAACAGAGGTGCAAAATATCGTGTTTTTCTGAATATATAAGTGAACTTGATGTGATTGTTAAACAATGTAAAGCAGATGGTGAAGTTATAATTATTGGTGATACAAATTGCCATTTTGGGGCTGAAATTGGACCAAGGGGTTGGGGGGAAACCACAAGACAAGCAAAAAAGTTCCTAAATTTTGTTAATAGAAACAACATGGAAGTCACTGACATGAAATCCGTTGCAATAGGACCTAAATATACATACCAGAAAGAAAACGTAGGAATATCCTATATTGATCATGTGGTAGTATCCAGTGGTGTACAAGTAGAACGTTGTGAAATATATGATGATGGTATAATTAACACTTCAGATCACAGAAGTATTAGCATCAATCTCAGGTTACAAAGGATAAATAGACAAATCTGTGACAAGCAAATAAAGCCAAAAGTAGCATGGAAGAAACTATCCAAAGATGACATATATATGAAGTATACCCTCCCATTACAGGATGAGCTGTATATTATTAACAAGATCCTAGATCATCCTCCTTGTTTATACGAAAACAGAAAACATGAAACTGAGGAATTGATTAAAGCAGTTATTGCATGTATGCATAAAGTAGGGCAGAATTTACCACAATCAAAGTTTAATAAGCATGTGAAGCCATATTGGAGGTACAATAGAGATGTATTGAATGATGCTGTGAAAGAGAAAAGGAAGAGTTATGAAAAATGGTGCAAAGCAGGTAGGCCAAGAGATAATTGTCAAATTTATTTAGAGTACAAAAATGATAAGAGAGTGTTTAGACAACAACAACGAATGGCACAAATGCAGTATGAAATAGAAATGATAAATGAGCTGGAAAATGAAGAAGACATAAATGCAAACTTTCTATGGTATTTGTTTAAAAAGGCAAGGAATAATACTAAGCAGGGAGGGGGTGTGAATCCAATTAAAAATGAAGCAGGTGTGTTAGTGAGTGATCCAGAGCAGGTAGTATATGAATGGGCATCATATTATGAAACACTTTTTCGAAAACAATCTGGTGACAATAGATATGCTGCCTTCCATCAAGAAATTGAAACACTAGTTGAAAATACGACTTCCGAAAATGTAATGCAAACAACATCAAATGACTTATTTATCACGGAAAATGAGATAAGAAGAATGTTTAATGACTTAAAAAATCGAAAAGCTAGTGGCTATGACAATATTGAATCAGAGCATATAAAGTTTGGAGGAAAGCTTTTAGTCACTGTCGTTACAAAATTATTCAATAGGTGTCTCCAACATGGCTTCTTTCCCCAAGTGTTTAAGTATGGGCTACTTGTACCTATTCCTAAAGGGGACAAAAATGATCTATCTGTAATGGGAAATTATCGGGGAATAACACTGTTATCTACATTAGGAAAAATATTTGAAAAAGTAGTAAAACAAAAAGTTGAAGAGTATTTTAAGATCAAATGTATAGAAGTCCCATGTTACATACAAGGAGCTGGGAAAAAGCATATATCTAGCCTACATACAAACTTTTTAGTGAGAGAAACAATCAATAGTGCAAAAAATCAAAATAAATTGGTACACTTAGCCTGCTTAGATATAGAAAAGGCTTTCGATAAAGTTTGGCAAAATGGATTATTGTTCAAGATGTCAAAGAAAGGATTACATCCAGTGTTATTAAAAATTCTCAAAGAATCTTTTATAAATTTTAAATTGTCAGTTCAAATAAGCCAATATAATTCAAGAAAATTTGATGTTCAACAGGGTGTCCATCAAGGAGGGCCCTTGTCAGGGATGTTGTTTCAATTTTTCCTTGATGAGCTATTAATGGAGCTACAGTGTTGTAAATTTGGTATTCAAATGTTCAATGAAATAATAGCATGTCCAACATTTGCAGATGACGTTGCAATATTATCAGAAACAAGAAATGGTTTACAACAAATGGTTGATATGGCTTATGATTATAGTTGTAAATGGAAGTTTAAGTTCAATCCCAAGAAATGTATCACTATGACCTTCGGTAAATATGATAATATACAGCAGATTAAAATGGGAAATGATGCATTAGATCAAGTAGAATGCACCAACTATCTTGGTACCCCATTATATTTAAATGTTAAACATGAAAGGTTGGAAATTGAAAAGAAAATTGAAAAGGCCTATCAGAAGGTGTGGTTAATAAAGGCTATTGGTACAGCAAGAATAAATATCAACCCATTAACATTCAGTAAAGCTTATTGGGCATGTGTCGTTACAAAATTATGCTATGGTCTGTTTATGTTAAATTTGAGCAAAAGTAACTTACAAAAACTTGATGACTTTCATGCGAATGTAGCTAAAAATATTCAAGGATTGAATTCTAATACACCAGCAGTGGCAGCATTGGCCGGCTTAAAGTGGCCAAGATTATCCTCATATATCACAAAAGAATTATTATTATTTATAGGTCACACAGTAAAGTATAATTATATTTACAAGAACATTATATTGAGTATGTATTTTGATCAGAAAAACAAGAGAAATAAGAGGACTTCAATTATACATACCTTTATTGAATATGGATTGAAATTAAATGTACTTGATAAATTTGATAAATATTTGTATGAATGTTGTTTTGAGTTATCTGAATGGAAAAAACTGGTGAAAGAGCAGATAAAGAAAAAAGAAAATGCAGAATGGCAGGCTACAATTGTAATGTATAAAAGTTTGAAAACATTCACTATAGTTGGAATAAATTTTGATTCAGGTTTTATATACTGGAAAATTGCAAGAAAGAAACCAATGTATTTATACAAAATTAAAGTAATGTTAAAAGCCTTGATTACAAATAATGAAAAATGTGGGTTTTTATGTAAATGTGGAGATGAAAATATCGGGTCCTTAGAACATATCCTTTTTAAATGTGTGAATATGCAAAATAGTAGAACTTTGAAATTGAATGATGTTTTAAGAGAAATGCCTTCAGCTATGAAAAATGAATTTGTCAATATGAATGATGTACAGAAACTTGGTTTTATTTATTCATGTTGTAATGGTGGAAACGTAGATGAATGGATGAGTATCATTGTTAAGATAATAGATTTTACATATTTAATTATTAAATCATACTACGAGTCTATATAAAACTACTGCCTATTACAGTAAAGCAGAAAGTGTCATATATGTGTTCATATAAATATAAATCATACATTTTTATCATTATTTAATTAATTTTAACAATGTGTAATCCTGTAACTGTCTAATTCTGACATCTAACTGTTGTATTATTGTATGTCTTCAAATTGGAGGTTAATAAAGATATATATATATAGGATAAAAAGTCCACAACTGCTTGAGTCAGTTTGGTGGCTGTTTGGGATTTCCACTGGCGTTAAGTTGTCCATCTTTTCACCACGTTCCTTACAGTGTACAGCAAGGAAAGACCTGGAAATGATAGTGTGCACACACTTAAGTAATTTGTCATGATTTTAAAAATATCAATATTTACAACATACAACAGTGTGTTCAGAAATTTTTGAGCATTTTTTTCATATATAAAGTTATATTTCACGTAGATACATTGTGCACAAAAAATTATTCATATAACATACATTTTATATGTACGAGTATCTGCTCATTCTGATGCAGTAAAAGCTTTTTTTCTGCAGATCAGGCAATAGTCTTACAGTGTTCATAATGTAAATCTCTCACAGCTGAGAGTGGAGGCTTTACAACGATGCATTGATAAGTTGACAGAGCGTATGAACAAGTTTGTGGAATGCAAAGGGGGTTATTTTGAAATAGTAAGTCCATTTCAAAAATTATTTAGTTGGTTCTCAGGCCATTTTTTTTATGAAAACTGATGAGAAAGGGAGGTTTTTTTTATTTACTCTAGAAGTGATAAGGGAGGTCTTTTTTCAACATTGCATTGGGAGTTTGCACGCAACATAACATAACCATTACACTCCTTTTTTTCTCCCAAGTTTGTTTTAAACTGCATGCATAAATTCTCAGATAAGATGCAACATTTACTGCCACTAGGGGTGCTGGTGACCGTTGCAAAATCCACCAGAGGGCGCTTACATTTTTAGAAGCGGTCAAAAGTTTTATTCTTGTTTAGGCACAAAAGGGCCAATGCGACAAATTAAAATGAATTGGGGGGCTGAGAACCAAATAATTAATTTCAGATAGTCTGATGTCCAAACCATTTGATAGTGTTGGTCTCCAATTTACCAATCGAGGGAGCTATCAGCAAGAACTATGTAACTATGTAGAATTTCTTGCTATCAGTAACTGCGCCCAAACTATTTTTTAATGACTAATAATGATGTCATATTTGGGGAAAAAAGGGGAAATATTTAGTTGAAAAACACAAGTGAATATACTTGTATGTACATCTTACTTTACAACCAAACAGTACAGAAATAAACTTACTGGAAAAGCTGCAAAAGCTGCTTCTTTCTCGCATCATTAGGGATAGAACTACTGTATATAGTAGGGTAGGACACTCACTTTCAGTGCCCAAAAAGGGGCGTGGCCAAAGGGGGCGTGTCATAGGGGGCGTGGCTAATTAGTATTCATAATTAGTATTCATGAGCTAATTAGTATTCATGAGCTAATTAGTATTCATGAGCTAATTAATATTCATAATTACATAACATCATTATAATTAACTTGTTACATAACTCGTTAATGATCGAAAACATTTTCTTTTGTGATAATTTAAATTGTTACATAACATAGTTAGTGATCATAATATTTTCTTTAGTGATAATTAAAATTGTTGCATAACATCGTTAGTGATCATAATTATTTTCTCTAGTGCTAACTAAAATTGTTACATAACATCATTAGTGACATAATTATTCTCACTATGAATTTGTTAGTGACAAAAGGGTGTGGCTAATTAATATTCATGATATATTAATATTCATCACTAATTAGTATTCATGAGCTAATTAGTATTCATGAGCTAATTAGTATTCATGAGCTAATTAATATTCATAATTACATAACATAGTTAGTGATCATAATTATTTTCTTTAGTGATAATTTAAATTGTTGCATAACATAGTTAGTGATCATAATATTTTCTTTAGTGATAATTTAAATTGTTGCATAACATAGTTAGTGATCATAATTATTTTCTTTAGTGCTAACTAAAATTGTTACATAACATCATTAGTGACCATAATTATTTTCATTATAAATTTGTTAGTGACAAATGGGGGGTGGCTAATTAATATTCATGAGATATTAATATTCATGAGCTAATTATATTCATTACATAACATTGTTAACTATTTATTTTTTTGGCAATACCAGTGCAAACCAGATTCACTGGATGACTCATAATTACACAAAGGATGTAGTTTCGCATCAGTGCATGCCCTCAAGTCACAAACACCATTGTCATAAAAAGAACAAAAATTTAATTTTACAGTCTGCAAAACTACAAAGTTATAAAAAATGCCACAGGGGTATATATTGAGTTATTTATTTCTATTGAAACTCTATCACAATGCCACAAATAGAGAGAGTTCCACTTCAGTACATATCATAATTCAACAATGGTCAGCTATATACCTCCAGGATATGCTCACTGATTAAAATCTAAAAATACTCTGTTATTACATAACACCTATGTATATAAGCAGATCCCCCCCAGACTCTATCAGTAGAATTATGTTCTTCCTACTGACTCTGTCTGATCAACTCCTCGCCGAAATGAGAAGACCAAGAAAATGCCAGATCTGCACCGTACTAACAGCGAAATATGCATACTCCTGCTGCTTTGCAAAGAATAATAAACGAATGAAGGTCTGCTACCACTGTTTTCAGGGGAACGCCATTCAAGACATCACTTACGCAGTACTTGATCTTGACGACAACCCTGTTAAGCAGGTATCATGTTTTTCATGCAAAACAAGGGATATACGCATCATCAATTCTCAAGGACAAACCCTGAGCGTCTACAGTCTTTTACAAATCGATCAAATAATTAAGTCAGCAGAATTTGCAGGACTATACCTCGAGGACGTCACGAGTAGAGTTAATGTAGACATAATCGCTAACCAACAAGATCTTATTTACAGAGTTTTGAAACCATTAATGGAAATTCTGCATGTTACAGAAGATAGACTGCTCTCATTTCTACGTAATCCTTGATGTACTACGGAAATAAAATATTTCACCTCTGATATATATGTCTCTGTTTTTTGCTATTAGATTTCTATAAAATCAAAACAAGTCCTTCATATCTTACCAGAAAATTTATTAAGCATAAAAAACATACAAAAAAAAAATACATTTACACAAAAAATCTACAAAAAGTTTTAGCATTGTCTATATATATATATATAAATGAAAAAATCTACAAAAAGTTCAAACATCAGGGGTAGAGGTGGGGGATCTGCAAAATAAATATCAGTACTTAATATTTTTACAGACAGATTTTACGCACATTTATATATTTTGTATATTATATATATATATATATTAAAATAAAAATGCTTACCTAGAAACACTTCTTTATTTTTTCCTTGGCATCCAGGAAAGCCCTGCGTCTCTGACGCACATCTGGAATAGAAGCATCTGAAAATGTCATGTCAAGTAGACAAGAGTTTGTTGACATATATATATTTTTCAAATTCGACTCATACCAGCAAGTTACTTACCGCTACTATCACTGCCCTGGCTTGAAGTATCCCAGTTCTCTTGGCGCATGTTGAACACGACTGTAATAAAAAATATATATATATATATATATTATCAGATCAATGAGCATACCTGTAATAAAAAAATGTTAACGGGGCAATAATGAATAAACTATTTTACCTTCTTCATCGTCCTCATCATGAGGGATGATAGCGGGTTCAAACAGCCTCTGATCCAGCTCTATACCCTCCCTGTCACGGATACCCCGCTCAATTATTTCGCCGTGACGAACTCTCTTCAAGATCACTACAAATAAAAAAATATAATGTTGATACTACGTAAATAAGTACAGATAAAAAAAAAATACGTATATGTAAATATTATATTGATATAACGTATCCTAAATGCATATAATAATATATGCAACTAACACAGATAAAAAAAAAATATATAATATGTATATATTATATTGCTATAGCGTACCCTTAATGCATATAATAACTGCAACTAAGACAGTTACGGTTGAGCCGATGGTCGCCGGTATAATCAGCTTCCAGAAAGAAGGGCCTCTTCTGGACATCTTAACTGTTGTCTTGACTGTCGGTATTTCGGTGGTTGTGTCGACGGGTGGTGACATCTTATCCATCGTCGTGTCCGTCGTCGTAGCGGAGGTGACTGACATTTTGTCCAGTGTCGTATCGGCGGTGACTGCTATCTTATCCGTTGATGTATCAGGGGCGTCTGACATCTTGATTGTCGCCGAAGTGACAGATGGCAGATCATCCTCCGAGGTCGAAGCTGAAGAGACCCGGGGGAAGGTCACAACTCGCCCTGAGCGGAAAACCACCTTCAGAGCTACATTCATTGCTGACAGATGGTCAACAACCTCCATCTCATGAAGAGTGAAAAATCTGGAATAAAAACTTATAAGCTGAACAACCATAATTTACATAGAGCTCTTAATTGTTTGAAAGTCAGCCACTCATTATGTCAACACCCCCCCCTCGCCCACCCCTAATTACAATAAATTTACATATTAGGTATTTAATTATTTGCTTAATTCATGTCATAACCTTGTGTGCATCCAATTACCCTAACTACTTCGCATCCAATTACCTTACAATAAATATGACGTAAATGGTCATAATGCATAGGGGGTGTATCTAATAATATATATATATATATATTTAAGTTAAGACATTCATGTCAGCTAACGCATGTACAGCATAGGGTAAGGATTTTAATATTTATAATTTCAATCTACCGAGCAAAGACAAAGGTAGATTTTACCATATATTAATGTCTAAGAATCTCATAAAAACGAGCGTAATGTCTATAAATATAATATAGCGCAAGCAATGATTATAATGTAATGTATATAAATATATATAATAATATAATAGAGATTAAATATATTAACACATAGCAGAATGCAAAGGTGAACCTCTAGGGTCAAATATGAATATCTCTGTGACATGAAACAATCATTTTCAAAATCATCAAGTTATGACCCTACAAAACAATTAATAATTCTTACCTAATCTCTTCAATTGTGTCGAGATCCAGATATCTGATATCTTCCACGTCATCCTCGCCGCATATCAGAAGTCCTGGGGCCTCCTGTCGACACCCCATCACATATGACAAAACAAGCATCCTAATCATCAAAACGATCATCGTGGTAAAAAGCCGGTAATAGCTTAAGTATAATTCTGTTCTTGGTAATAGTAAAAAGTGATATGACTCTCTCAGACATTTTCATATACATATATACAGAGATTGTGTGTTATACCAGTGTCATCCAAATGTAGTATCTATTGCACACATTACATTAATTGAACGATGACAATTATTAGACCCCCCTTATGCATCTCAGTCTATTCAATTATAACACGTAACATGCTAGAGGTGTTAATATGAAACCCTGTAGAGGTTCAGATGTTTCTTAAACCACCTGCGTACCCCCCCTAAACTTACGACCTGAGGCTAAATCAAACTGTAAAGCTGTGTCAATTTGAATAGGCAGGGTCTCGGTTATTTTAAAAATAGGATCATTTTCACCCTCAGTGTCAAGTTACTCAATTTAGCATAACCGCAACTTCGGCATCAAAAGTTATTACTACAGGCGTTTAACACTAAAGCCAACAAAAAGGTCTATACAGAAACTTTCTTTATTGTAATCATAAATATTATGGGCAGTTTTAAAGTTCAGTGATACAGGTAACAAACGTAATGAAAGTCAGTCATACAGTGTATAATTAAATTATGGACCATGCAAATACCATTTAGATTAATATATACAGAGTAATTTAAATTTAAGTAATAAACAGCCAAGTATATGCTGAGCGGCTGAAATAAAAGATCCGTAAGTACATGAAGATATATTTTACAACTCGGCCAAGATCAGCGTCTTGGAGTGGCATTCCTTGTTACTCGCCTATGCTCAATGTTCAAAAGACGGGACAGGGGGAGGAGAACTTCCTCAGTCATACGTCGCCTTTGCTGAGATAGTTGAACCTCGTGATGACTTCTTAGATTTGCCCTCATACGTTCCATTTCCTCCATAAAGTGATTTTTCGTGAACTTGATAAGTGCGACCGACTGCTGTAGGTTGATAAAATCTTCAATCAGGTATTCGCCCCAGCTTGTTTTGTCATATATCATAACGTAATTTTGACGACAGAATGGACAGGGTAGATTGAAGTTACCATTCAAATCAATAGGTAGATCATCAACAACTTCCTTCATGAGTTTATGCATGGCTATTGATTCGATGCAATCCCTGCATATCTTCATTTGCTCGTCCCTGAAGCAGCATTTGAAAGCGTGTGTAGAGGGTGACAGATAACAGATGTGGCAGGGTAGCTCATCAGCATTCAGTAATGTAGTAGCCATTTTCAGTAGATTCGGTTTTCGTCTGTAGTTTAACTAAAACTGACCAGTAAACCGTAATACTGACCATTGTCTCATGCCTCTGGCTAAATTCACACTTTTCTGCATTATGCCACCAATCAAACGGGGGTTGCGGGAGAAACCCCCTTAAATTTAAGTTGCACTTTTTTTTAGCTACTTTCAACAGCCATTAGGATCGTTGACATTGTCAAATCAACAAATCAGCTATATCGATATTTTTTTAAATCACTCTGAACAAACATGGAATTTATACCTATCACCGAAATTACGTTTACGGCTTTTAAACATATTAAGCAAAATCACATGCTAGGATACAGTCGCTCCACGGAAAAATCACAGTTTAATCCTAATCCAACAAGAGCTCAGCTTTTAGAACATTGTCTAAAATTAACAGACAAGCATCTCGATCCCCTTCATGATGGAGGGCCTGTCCGCTGCTACTTTCTGAGGACAGAGCACGTTGCGGGATGGGCCCCTGTACAGAGAGAGACAGACTTCCTTAGATTCGCTACCAGAGGGCGGTCGGTCATAAGCATCTATCCCATTGTACCGTCTTTAAGAAAATTACAAATACTTGAAGCACGAGGTGTAGCCTAGGTAAGTAAATTTTAGATCTATGTAAGATCTATATATTTCTATATATGAGATCTAGCATGCTCCTACAATCCTTTTTTTTTTTTACTTGCAGACATTTCACTGTATATATACATATATGAATGTTTTTTGTAATATTAGATCAATTTAGACTTGCATAAATGTTTAAAACTAAAAAAAACGTTTGTTTGTCTTCATTCAGTTAGTCTCAGACACTTCTCTACAGTGACCAAACGAACTATGCGTAATTAAGAGGTTTATATAATTTTAACGGTTATTTTTAAATAGTATCACAAGTTATCTATAACTATGTACAATCGTCGTGGCTTATATTTCGATAAATAGCAAAAGCTCGTTAAATCATAAACTAGTGACAACCAACCGTCTTACTTTAAAGAGTATCTACCGACCGGTTGATGTCAGCACATACCAGATGTCGATGAAAGGCCAACCTACTCATAATTCAGAGCGTTGCCGTTAGGTGCGCTTGTGATCTCTTATAGAATTCGCTGTATTGTATATATTTTCAACGAACGGGTGGTCTGATCAAGTTATAAATTATAATTTATATTAAGACGAATTAAGCGGCCCCTCAAATTATGAAAATCCCTTGTCTTACGAAACTATACTTTGTTTATCAATTCGCCGACCACCCACTTCCGGTTCAACACGAGATGACAAATTTGACCATGATGATAGAGACATTTTGCAGTTTTCCGCTATAGACGCGAGATTTTAAACTGTCTTTATTTACATGATTTTAAATGAAAATGAGGAACATAGGTGTCACTATATTATGAGTCTCTGTATTTATAACTATCTTTACAGGTTCTACAAGCGTGATTACGCATACACATACACACGTGGAAGAATTTTGAATATGACATATTTGAAGGTAATTAGATATGGCGTCGATTTTAGGGTATGTTTTTCATAACTATCTTTACAGGTTCCTCAAAAGATATTACACACTAGAACTCTGACTGTGATGAATACGTAGAAGACACGCATGGGGTAATTCTTGAAATGAAATGTTTATTTGTAACCGTGTACATAAATTAAATGAAATATATGACATGTTTAGACAGTAGAAAGATAAGCCATTCAAATTGATAATGCTTCATATGAATTCCTCTCTTGACGAAAACTCCGTCATTCTGCTTACAAGATAATCTTCTCAGACGAATATCAACCTTCCCTCTATTTACAGCTAGGCTTATACCTTCGGTGAGGTAAAAAATTTTCTGCTCAAAATCCAGCAGAGCTAGTGAAACTTGATGCGCCAGTTGTAGTAGACGATTGACTTCTTCAACCGACAGGCATATGTATTTTCGAGTGGGGTATTTTCTTCTGAGAGTTAATTTTCTTTGACCTTGATACTCAGTGAAAGATACTCTCTGAGCTACCCCAAAATTATGTTTGAAGATGGTTGTACTCCTCATGATGCTGAATACTTGTCTGATTCTATCATTTACTATATATATAGGTGCTGAACAGTCTAAAGACTGATGATTGGCTGCTAGTATTACTCATTTTCCGCATGAATTAAGAAAGACACATTTTGAGACATAACAAAGGCAAATTTTCAGGTTGAAATGTTTATTTGTAGACATACATTAAAGAAAATATATACTGTATTCATTCAGCAGATCAGCAAGTTGATCAAATTCATACTGTTTCATGTAGATACCCCTCCTGGTGAAAACTTTTTCGCTTTGGTTAGGAGGAGTCCATCTTAGACGAATGTCAACGCATCCTCTGGTAACTGATAGTCTTATATGTTCATTGATTTCAAAAAAATTCTCTTGACCGTCTGTCAAGATTTGTGTAACTTGGGGTATCAGTTGCTGTAAGTGCTTGACATCTCTAGCTGACAGACTCAGGTATTTTCGAGCTGGATATGAACCATCCAGTACTCTGAGGTTTAGCCTTCTTTTCCCCTGATATTCAGTCAAAGATGCCTGGTTAGCATGACCGAAATTATGTTTGAAGAGTGTGGTAGTTGTCTCAGCCATGATCTTCAGTTCAGGATAGTCATAGCATGTTTCTGATCTTCTTATATACATGACTGGTAGGTTAAAGCGACTACTGATTGGTAGTTATTTATAGAGATGTTACATAACAGGTGTTATAAGTCTTTTGTGCTAGATTCAGTTATGAATACAGTTAATGGGTTAACCACCGGAGGCGCTTAATTGGTACCCCGGGGGGTGTCAGGGTTATGAGTGACAAGGGGGTGTTGATACGCTTCAGTGCTTCTAAGAAATCTGACCAGCCCTCAGGCTTTCTTATTGTTCCATGAATGGCTGATCTAAGCAGATCAATAATGTTTGAGCCTGTAATCAATTTACCATCAATAGTGACTAGACCATTTGATGACCATGTTATTTCAGGATCATGTCTTCTGATATAAGTGACAAGTCTCAATGCCCTTTCTTTTGAAGTTCTGGGGAATGCATCAATGATGAAGGTATCATCTGGTTCCTCAGTCTGTTCAAATATTTCATCGGTCTGTTCAGCCTGTCCAGACTGCTGGTCTTTTTTCTGCTTATTCTTAAGTCGGTGATATGCTGACTCAGGTATTATAAAGTGTTTCATTATTCCAAGAGCTCTAGTTGAGGTAAAACAGCTTTAATAATCCTAGACCAGACGGTTCTCAGTTTTAGACAGAGTAATTTTCGTCCTTTCTCTTTGCTATCTGCCAACTTAATGAGCTTGTTTTTATATCTACCTAGCTCTTTATCGAACTGCTTGCTGACAATTAAATCGCCTTCAACAATATTTCTTGCTAACTGTCTAAGTAATTCGATCTGGCTCTTACTCATTGTATTCAGTAAGACATCCTTCTGCTTATTCTCAGCTATAGATAATAGCTTGATAAAGGCCATGTTCTTTTTTAGAGCTGTCATAATGACAAATGAGCTTTTCCAATGTTACTCTGCCTTATAAACAGCTGTAGGGCCTTCGTCAGGGAAAATGTCTGACCGTAATCTTAAATTCTTGTCAGTTTTCATATGCAGATCGATAACAAAGTATGAGTAGGGGCTCGTTGTAGCTGTTAGGTAAGCCTGAAGCAGCTGTCGATAACCCAGCTGGCGACCCAGAGCTGTAATCTGCCCCTTGTCTCGATTGTTAGCCATTATTACAAATACATGGGTATTTAGATTTAAAGTTCTTGAATGTTTGGACTTTAAAAACAGATTATGGGTCAGTAGGATGACTGAGCAGTTATTATGGTGTGTGCCTATTGTGAACAGTTTTAAAATAGTATCTGTATTCATGGCATCAATCATTAGATCGTCAAATACAATGACAGAGTGTCCAGTGCTCATAGTCTGGAAGGCTTCCAGATCATCTTTGGTTGGTATGCCATAGTGAAATGATATATTATCCATTTCTGACTCTAGGGTACTAAACATTGACTGCCAGACGCTGTTGTAGCAGTATAGAATTTTTTCAGGGGGTTCTCGAAACATGTCATGTTTCAATAAACGATAAACAAATGTTGATTTCCCTCCTTGACTCGGCGATGATATTATTATATTGCATGGTGTATTTAAAAGCATAAGAATCTTGTCTTCAGACATGATCTTCCAAGAATCTGGGGTATTATTGGATGCTACAAAAGCCTGGTCTACAGTGTCTGGCCTCTCCATGGTAAATGATATCGGTATGATTAAATAGTGGCTATTTAACTGTAACATTGCGGGTGTTTGTTATCTCCATAATGGCTGGTGTTTCTGCATGAATCATTAATACTACAGGCTCAGCCAGTGCTTTCTTGAAACTCAGAGACAGTCGTACATGACCGTGGTCAGGTGCATAAGATGTGCCGTAAGCAGGTTTTATATTAAAGGCGTACATGCAGTAGCTGTGTGCAAAGTCGTACAATGTAATGTCATTACCGAAATCATTCCCCAGCTCTCTAAATGTCTCATAGAGACTGAGATAACTGTTAGAGACCCCGTTTCCTTGAGCATGATCAAAAGTAGGTGTGAAAGTGTTGATAGTATCATTATTTACAGAAAGTGTTATTCTTTGCAGGTCAAAGGGTTTGAAATTGAAGGGATTTAGTTTTAAATCCCCATTGTAGGCCTTAGCAGGAATGAGGGTGACAAGAATTCTGGAGGGTAGCCTGTTGGGGAAAATATTATCCAGGGTTCCTGAAGTAAAGCCTGTGTTTATATTTTCTACTCTAATTTCTCGCTGAGTGTAACAGTAAAGCGCTGGTCTAGTTTCTAATGACCTACCAATAGCAAACTGTGTACGAGGATCAAGCTGAATCATATGAGCTTTGAACATTACTTCTTCCAAACGAATTTTATATGAACCTGTAGGTTCGTGGTTAATGAGAGCAAATTCATTAGAGGTTCTATCCAACTTTATTGTTAAGCGTGTATTGTTTAGTAGATATCTTTTTTGCATAAAAATATCCTCATACAGAGGCCCTTGAAATTCTACAATGTTGGATTTTTGAAAGAAATCCTTCCTTATCTGAGCCCCCTTATTTAGATCAATCAAATCAATCTGCTCGGAATCATCCTTTACATATCCCTGGGCTCTTAGTTGAGAATTTTTAGCATCTCTACCATAGGTCAGCAAAGTGCTAAACATGGCTTTATAAGGATAGTTGCTAGACGAGCTAATTTCTTTCCCCTCCAGCGAAACGGAGATTTTCTCAAATAGAGAGTGTAAGCAGTTGTTTATAGCTACTACTTTCTTATTCGCCGCCATAGATGTATTGTCCTGTTTAACAATTTTCAGTTTAACATATAGCTGGCTATTGTAGAGATCCAAAAAGTTTTTTTGCTCGTTGATGTCGAATAGTATAGGACCGTCATCAGTCAGTTGGTTGACCGGTCTGTAATCCATATAATACTGTCTTTCAACATTTTGCTGAAGTGCTGGAGGCGAGAAAAGGTCCAGTTGAGGGAGACTAGTTGTTTTAACATCCATTATTTCTTCTTGCGGTGTTGACTCTTTGGCTTCTTCTTTCCGTATGATTGCTTTCGGGGTTTTGGTTTAGCTTTATTTGAGTTAGTCTTTCTTCTCTTAGCAGGAGGTTTTGGCGCCGCCTTCCTCTTACGTTTAACGGTTGCCATTTCCTCTTTGGTCTGATCTAAAGTTTTTTTAATATCTGATATTAACTCGACCTTGACCGGGGGGGCCCCTTTATGCGTCTTAGGGGTTTCTATAATATATTGAGGATTGTCTGCTCCTGAATAACGTCTGAGGCCATCAGTTACAAAGGGAGTAGGTCTGTTTTCCTGAGTAGAAAAATATGCTTCCATTACGGCGGTCTTTGAGGGAATGACTAGCAAGGCCGTTGTGAGGGTTTATATACAAAGTGTAGAGTGATATGAGTAGTACCATCGCCTAGCTCAAGCTTTTGTTCTGTAGTAGCGTTTAACATGTATATGTGAATACTATCTATAAAGTTTTGTGTGACTGGTACATAGTAAGGTGTCAGATTCATTTCTTGATTGGCTATGTATCTCAGTACATTTAACTGCTTTTGACCGACAATTGTAGAGTCGCAAATGTTACTACATATGTATACATGGGGGGGAACTGTGGACCTGTATTGGCAGAGAGCAACTTTCCATCCTTCTCCCAGTCTTAAGCCTCTGTTTAACCTTACTTTGAAATTAACAGAAGTATTTTCAAGATTTTCTGATCTATGATAACTGTTAAGTATAACGTAGAAGTCATTCATATTTTCTTATTTCGGACGTCTTAATCCAAGAGTCAAATTTCTTGCTGTAACCTAGCCAACGAACTAGTGACTCTCTCTTTCCTTGCCTAATGCGGTATCTGAGAACTTTCTCGATCTTATATAGGTCGTCATCAGTTACCAATACCCCCTGCATCTCAGGCTCATAGAAGCTACCATCGACCCCTTCCTTGTTTAAATCGGTTACTCTATAACGAGGGGGGTGAGATGCTGTTCCTTTGTCAATTATGAAAATTTCCTCTGTCCATTTCCTGTGAAACCCCCTTTCAAACTGTAACCGGGCTAAAGATAATCTTACTTTATCCTTTATGTTAAATTTATATACAATAGGTGTTTTTTCTCTTTTAAGCTCAAGGGGTAGATATAACTTTTCGTAAAGCTCTTGTTGATTCTCTATTGTAACTTGTGAAGGCGCCATTCCTATTGAAGAGTGTTTAGTGTTGTTATAACTAGAGACAATCTCGTGAAGATGATCGATATATCTATGATCTTGATGTTTTGTAAAAAACTTATATATGCGTGATTTGATGGTTTTGATTACTCGCTCGGCATAGTTTGCATGGTAAACGTTATAAGCTAGTACATGGTTTATGTTTTTAGTCTTCAAGTAATCCTGGACAATTTTAGCTGTGTATTCTTTCCCCTGGTTGCTTCTTAACTCTTTTACTTTGAAGCTGTCCTTGAAAATTTTTTTTATGACTTTAACCATCTCTTCCCCTGTTTTACTTTTCATGGGTTCAATTCTTAGATATCTTGAAAATAAATCGATGAATATTGCCAGGTATTTTACTCTATCATTACTCTTGCTAAATTTCTGAACATCCATTAAGTCAGTATCCATAATCTCATTCATTTCTCCTACTATGATAGATTCGCGTTTAAACTTTAGTGTAGGGTGTTTGTGTACCAGATAGGTGTACTGTCCTGATAACCAGTTCTTTACATCTTTGAACTTGAGCTTGAGGGGGTTACCGTCGGTTTTTATACTCTGCCAGAGTTTGATTATTCCTGAGTAACTACCGGGTTTACTAGGGTTGTAGTAAATCGATTTTAAATAATTATCCATTATTGAGTAATACTCTTCTGTCTTTTATAGTAGGGTTCGGGAGAAGAAATCCTATACTACTGCTTAAAAGTCCTACCCAGAGCTCGCTCAGGGGGTGACTGATTGATAGATTGACGATACATGCTATTATTACTACATAGAGTATGATAATTTGGCTAAAAAATACGACCTCGCTCTTAGGGATTTTAATCCCCAAGACCTGCCAATTCTCGTTGTTTAACGACTGAGTCTCCATGACAAACTGATCACGATTTTGTTTCACATCTTTATTTATAGCGTATGTGGAAAATTTCACAGACATAATTATCATGTAGAAATAGTTAAATCACCACATAGGTGGTAAAAATTCCACAATTAAGCTTTGCCTAGTATATACATATGCACAAACGACTAGCTTTATATATATATATATATATATATTTACATGATATATATACACCTTTCAGTATATTTACATATGTACATATTAACCAGCTAATAACCATATGGTAGAGTGTCGTAACTGTCTAGTAATACCCTTTTGGTATATACTAATCTTACAGTCTTGTAAGCTGCCTTGTTAAAGACTCTACCATGTACTTTATCTCTAACAAACATATTGTAGGTAGGTAGTCTGATGACCTGCCCCCTGGTTACGACTTGTTGGATGTTGTCAAAAGTGACGAGCTGACGGTTGACAGGGTTCATGACAATACCCTTGAATTTGACTATTTCAGTGTTGTCGTTAAGTCTGTAACTGTAGGACTTCGGTCCTGAAGAAATGAATGCTGTTATGTATGCCCCTGACGGTAACTCGTCGGTCAGCTGACCCAGAAAATCTCCTAAGGGGGGCATATCTTGACCTTCAAGGGATGTGAAGATGACAGAGTCTGTGTCCATGTAGAGAACCCTTCGTTCCAGCTGTTCTATGAGACTGTAGAGTTTTAGCCTTGCCCAACATGTTGTAAATGACGCGACGACATCATTAGTCTTGATATTGTCAGGTTCAAAAGTTTCTCTACTTCTTGTTTCTACCAGCAGGCAGTCTTCGTTGACCATGTAGATCATCAAGATTTCGGTCGATGTGTCATTGGCTAGTTGTTTGAATTTGGAGGGGTCAAAGATGTACCGACTTTTGGACTGGTTCGGCTTCTCTCCAAATTTCCCCCAAAAACTGTTGAGTGCCAGCTTGGCTACAGTTCTTAGACCTTGGTTATGGCAGATGTTTTCCTGCCTCAGCATAATCCCCTCTGCTTCTTGGTAGTTTTGGATGTAGGTCTTGCGATCTTCTAGATCTTTGACCCATCCAGGGTATCCTGAAGACTCTTGCTTAATTCTGAGGAATGTATCAACATACTCCCTGAACAAGGTGTCTGAAGATTTTTCCCAGTGATAAACCTCATAAATCTTGATGACGGTGTAGCCTTTCTCTACTGCCTTCAGGATTTCAGGAGTGCAGTAGGTTCCAATAAGGGATCTCTGTTCAATGCTGCATTGACATGGTAACTGGTTGTGTCCTTCAGCGCATGTTCTGCATAGGGGGAATTTGAGTCGTCCTCCTGATCGGTATGGTAGAACGGGGTGATAGAGGCCTCTTGGAGGTAATATTTTAATTTTGGCTATGCCAAAGTAGGACTCCATTGTGTAGTCAAAATCCTTGGTTAAAATGCGAGGGTGGCCTACTGGGAGAGAGTTATATTTGTTTACCGAGGGATAGAGACTTGTGTAATCGTAGTAATGGATCTTCTCCCCCTTTTCTGCCTGGTAATGGAGACGTACTGATGATGTCCGTCCTCCGAAGAACGAGTCGCGGATGTTGAGTCTTGGGGGGATATCGAGCGATGAGATGAAATCCTTCATCTCCCGAGTGTCTTTGACTTGCATGTCAAACTGACATTCCCATACAGTGATGACTGTCGAGTTTTTGGTCTTTAGAAAGGTCTCTCGTTGCAAGGTCTTCTGGTAGATCTCTTCCATTGTCTGATTATTGTAATTGTCTTTGATAGATCTATCGGGGAAGCAGGATGGGCATCCATGCCATCTACAGCCATAAAACTCGTAGAGTACCCCGTTGCCGTCCGCTCCGTCTACTCTGTATTGACCTACTGAAAGCTCGCCTATATTGCGAGCATGCTGTATGAATATCTTGTTGCTATAACTTAGATATTCAAGCCATTGAATAGCCTTGTAACTATGACCGTACCGGGCTACGTAACCTTGAGGTGGAATGTGAGCAATGTCTGAGTTTAGGAAGGTTTTCTCTTTAATCTTGTCGTCTGGATATGGCTGATCCTTGCTGTAATATTTTCCTCCTACCCTTGTGACTTCGACGGTGGTATTGTTTTCAAGGGTTACCTGGTAACGTTCCTTGAGAAAGTTTTGTCTGAATATCTGCATGCATGTGGAGGCTATGGTGACCTGAGAGAACGGATCGACCTCCATGGCTCCTGTCTCAGTTTCTATGCTAGTTATGTCCTTGATGAGTTGACGGAATTTCATGCATGCTTCCCTAAGAATCTTGACATCAGTCCTACAGTACTCTTCCATGTCTTTGTGCATGTCATAAGGTCCTTGTATACTTTTGTACCATTGTAGATCAATGTCTTTACCATAGAGCTCTACAGGAGGGTAATGCGGGAAACATCTCTGATGAAAGTGTTGTCTTGTATTGAACATGTGAGGAAAATCGCCCTTCTTTAATGATGATGAGAGTCCTAGTGTCTTGGGTAGTTTTTTGAGAGCCATTGGTAGGAAGTTGAGCGAATCTATGAATCTGATGTTGGTTTGGGGTACATGCATGTACATTATTTTTGTCCCGACTTTGGTGAGAGAAGGCTGAATCCCATTCTGAAGTAGGTAACCTTGCAGGAAGAGGAAGTCGTATCCTTTCCCGTTGTGAGCAATGCATGTGTAGCCCTTGTGTTTGTCATTGATTAACCATTTGCCGAAATCTTGAACAGTGTTGTCTCCTTTAAAAATTACTTCCTTCCGGTAACAATCTTGACATGCTTGTTTATTGTCATGGGTGAGACATCTGATACCGCATTGAGGGCAGTGTGTCTGATCGTCGTCGCATTCATCGCAGATAGATTGAGCTACGACGAAGTTGGGTATGTGTTGTTGAAGTCCGCAGTACCATTTGTCGCAGTTTCTGCATCTTCTACATGGTGAACAGATGTAGCCGTCTGTACATGTAGTACAGTCGTTCTTCTTTGACCGTTGATGGTAACCTTTCTGACATTGGAATATTTCGTCCTGTGTAGATTCGAAATCGAAGTAAATGAATTTTCCTGTACCGACTTTTGGCGAAGCTGCTCTCATGTAACAAAGATGTTCTCCTGTAAAGTAGCCTTGACAGAGACGACATTGCCAATCTCCGCAGACATGGTCCTCTTTGGATCTTTTCAGTGTATCAAGCAGTTTATTACATCCTGTGCAAAAGTAGTATCGTTGACATTTGGACGGTTTTTCTTCTCCTCTGAGAGAGCCAGTCTTGTAAATCTCTGTCTGTCGATGGTTTGAAAAACAGTCTGAACTGCGACATGTTCTATTGCAGTCTGGACATTTGACGGCTTGCTCCCATGCACAATCTTTTCTCAGACAGACCATACATTTATTTTTACAGAAGTGTATTGTATTTTTGTTGTGATATTTGAGACATTCTGTACAGATCTCTTTATTTGAGAAGAGGCCTGATAGTGAAGTTATGCTGTGGAAATGTTCTCCGTCTTTGTAAAGAAATATCTTGTCCTCTCTAGACTTGGAACCTGCATAGATTATCTCATGACATGTATCTTTGTCTATGACGATGATCTGTATGTTGAGATGGTCTTCGATCTTGCAGAATTCTCTTATTTCAAGTTGCCTATCTGAGGGGAGGTTTACTTCTTTAAGAAGTCGAAGTGCTCTCCCTAACTGGGAATTTGGACCTTTTCTGTGTGCTGTTGAGGCTCGACGGAGATGTATGTAGGTGGCGTCCTGTCTCAGTTTGGCTATGCAGACAGTTATTGCTCGTGTAGCGCAAGTGTAGTCGTCGGGTATTTCAGGGATGTATACCATACATTTTTTCCTGATGATGGAATTGTTCTTGTCTTTGATGTCGGTGTTAGTGATGGTCAACGGCCGATTTGTTTTCTTGGTCTGGATAGACAGCTGAGTAGTAGTTGAGCATATGTGGGTATCTTTGTATAAAGAGAAACATTTTTTGCATATTTTATATGATTTTAATAAACCTTGGATGTTGGTGACTGAGTGGGTACCTTGATCATTCTGATAGAGGTAAATTGTGGTCTCCTTGGGTACTCCTCCATATAAAATATTGTTGCCTTGGTCTATGAGGATGATCTGTAAATCGAGATGCTCCTCAAATCTTGGAAGATCTTCAATCGTGACTTTGTGATCTGGTGGTAGATGAAGCTTCCTTAACATTGATAATGCCCGACCTCTCGGTGATTTAGGGCCTCCTCTGTGAGACCTGCTAGTTCTACTGATCTCTCTTGCTCGAGGGTCGTTTTTAACTCTGGCTGCTGCAACAACTATGGCTCTGGCAAACTGTGTAGTGTCGTCGGGTAGAAGGGGTATTGTTATGTAAGATCTACCACCCCCTCTGTCATGATGAAGAGTCCCTACTTCTACCTGAAATGAGCTGTCTACGCTCATGTTCTGGTCTGATTGCAGGACTTTTTCCAATCTGTCCATGATAGTCTTTGCTGTGATGAGGTTTTGAGGTCTCATGTGAATGACAATGTCTTGCTTGAGATCATTATGCTGAATAATTACCCTGGCTCTGTCTTCAGGGTCGTTGTGTTGAGCTGCTCTGTCTATAACCTCTTGAAACATATCCTCAAGTTCTTGATGTATGTCAAGTAATCTGTGACCAACATAAGCTTGGTTAAATGTAGCTCTGAAGTTTCTTTCTTCATACCCGAATCTCCTAGCAACTCTGTGTTGAGTTTGGGTGATCTGGTAGGGTAAAAGTCTTGGAATCTTTGCTAGGGGTGGAGGGGGTGACAAGCTCCTCTTAGCCATGATGACTGTATGATAGCTGAAGATTGTGACTTCCTTATATACTAGTTATTATGTAATAACAGTATTTTTAGATCTATATAAAAGATATTTCCTCCTGGCCTGGAGACAGTGACATATGATGTGATCATAAACCTGTCATGGTCTTTCATGTGTGTGTGTATTGAAGCGTAACCCTCTCTACTTCAATAGAAATAAATAACTCAATATATATCCCCTCTGGCATTTTTATACTTTTGTAAAATTAAATTTTTGTTCTTTTTATGACAATGGTGTTTGTGACTTGAGGGCATGCGCTGATGCAGAACTACATCCTTTGTGTAATTATGAGTCATCCAAAAATGCAGACTATAAAATTAAATTTTTGTTCTTTTTATGACAATGGTGTTTGTGACTTGAGGGCATGCACTGATGCGAAACTACATCCTTTGTGTAATTATGAGTCATCCAGTGAATCTGGTTTGCACTGGTATTGCCAAAAAAATAAATAGTTAACAATGTTATGTAATGAATATAATTAGCTCATGAATATTAATATCTCATGAATATTAATTAGCCACCCCCCATTTGTCACTAACAAATTTATAATGAAAATAATTATGGTCACTAATGATGTTATGTAACAATTTTAGTTAGCACTAAAGAAAATAATTATGATCACTAACTATGTTATGCAACAATTTAAATTATCACTAAAGAAAATATTATGATCACTAACTATGTTATGCAACAATTTAAATTATCACTAAAGAAAATAATTATGATCACTAACTATGTTATGTAATTATGAATATTAATTAGCTCATGAATACTAATTAGCTCATGAATACTAATTAGCTCATGAATACTAATTAGTGATGAATATTAATATATCATGAATATTAATTAGCCACACCCCTTTGTCACTAACAAATTCATAGTGAGAATAATTATGTCACTAATGATGTTATGTGTGTGTGTGTGTGTGAGTTATTGTTTAACGCCTCATCAGCACCTGAGTGGGCTATGTAGAGGCTCTCTAGGTTAAGATTGATTATCTATATTTGGTAGTAGAAACCAGAAGCATATAAAAAATCAATAATTGTCTGGGTTGGATATCTAGTAAAGAGATGTTGTAAGGTAGTAGCTTGAAACAGAGGTCTTCTAATGCGTTGTAAGTGGATGCAATCTAATAAAATATGTTTGATTGTTAGGGAGCGCCGACAACTCTGGCATACCGGTGCCGGTTCATTGACTAAAAGGTGTAAATGTGTAAGTCTTGAATGTCCTATGAGGCATCTGTGATATATTCCTTGATCTTTGCGAGTATTGAACCTACTCGGTATTTTATTTTGAATGCAAGGTAAGATTGAATGCAACTTGTTGTTATTACATTCATTCCATTGTCTTTGCCAGCAAGACATGATAAAAGATTTTATAGTCATTTTAAAATCAGTGTATGGAATGGTAAAATCAGTTATCTCTTTTGTAAGAGCCCTTTTTGCTGCCAGGTCTGCTTTTTCATTCCCCTTCAATGCCAGCGTGTCCAGGAATCCAGCAGAATACTATGTCTTTGTATTCGTGAAGATAGAAATACTTAATAAGAACATCTAAGATCCCAGGGTTATCAAGTTGTTTATTTTGGATTGCTTGAAGAGCAGATTTGGAATCAGAACAGATAACATAACGATCTGATTCTGAGTCCTCGATGTTCTTTAAGGCAAGGTAAATAGCTGTTAATTCTGCAGTGTATATTGAGCAGTGGTCTGGAAGACGACATTCAGCTATAACGGTTTTATAAGAAGTGACAGCACAGCCTACTCGTCTTTCCATTTTTGAGCCATCTGTGTATAGAAATTTGTACGATTCGTATTTAAACCTTATACTATAAAATAGATTTTGATAGTCTACCGGATTGGTTTCGCTTTTCTTAAGCTCTGCCAAATCCAGTATAACTTTCGGGACTGGGAGAATCCATGGCGGAATGGGTGGTACTTCCGTCTCGGCAATGATTGTAGTATCAATTTTTGCAGCCTCAAGATAGAATTTCATGCGTAATCCCAGTGGTCGAATGGCGTTTGAACGAGATTCATAATGATGCATGTATTTTGGATGAAATATTACATCATATGTTGGATTTGTTGGAGTTGAAGCTACCTTTAGTATGTATTGCATGGATAACTTGATACGACGAAGGGAAAGTGGAGGTTCCCCTGCCAGTACATATAAGCTCTCTACAGGAGATGTACGAAAAGCTCTTAAGCTTAGTCGCAACCCTTGATGATGTACAGAATTCAGGCATTTTAGATAAGATGGTCTGGCGGAGTCATATACCACAGAACCATAATCAAGTCGAGAACGAGTAATTGCTCGATAGAGACGAAGGAGGACCGTTGTGTCCCCACCCCAATTATATTTGCTCACTACTTTAAGGAGGTTCATTGATTTCAGGCACTTTGCTTTCAGTGCTTTGATATGCGGAATGAAAGACAATTTGGAGTCAAAGAGTACACCCAAAAATTTTGTTTCATTCACCACTTTTATTTGACAGTTGTCAATTATTAGTGATGCATCTGGATGGTTTGATCGTAAGTAATAGAAAGGCAGACAAACTGTCTTCTGTTTAGAGAACTTGAAGCCATTTTCGAGTGACCATTTGTGAATCCTATTCAAATTTAATTGCAGTTGTCGTTCTATGGTTGGCATATATCTGGAACGATATGCAATGAGGAAATCGTCAACATATAGGGACGACATGAGATTTTCTGAGATGGAATTTACTATACTGTTGATTTTGACGTTAAAGAGGGTGGGCGAGAGAATACTACCCTGAGGGACTCCATTCTCCTGAGAGTAGGGGCTTGACATCGTTGATCCCACTCGGACCTTAAAGAAGCGATCCTGTAGGAAGGATCCGATGAAAACTGGAAGGCGACCTCGAAGCCCTAAGTCGTGGAGATCTTTCATTATTCCATATTTCCATGTAGTGTCATAAGCTTTTTCTAGGTCAAAGAATATGGCTACTACGTGTTCTCTGTTAATGAAAGCATCTCTAACATAAGTTTCCAGTCTGACTAAATGATCTAATGTGCTCCTGTGACGGCGAAATCCAGATTGGAACTCTGTAATAAGCTGGTTCGACTCCAGGAACCAAACCAGTCTATCAGTAACAATTCGCTCCATTGTCTTACATAGACAACTGGTTAAGGCTATTGGTCGATAATTCATAGGATCACTATGATCCTTCCCCGGCTTGGGAATTGGGATGACCGTGGCTTGTTTCCACAGGGATGGAAGACATCCCTTCTCCCAAATTTGATTAAAGATGTACAGTAATGTTTTTAAAGAGGATTGAGGTAGGTGTTTTAAGATTTGATAATGTATATTATCAGGGCCTGTTGCAGAGTCAGTCGCTTTTAAGATGACCTTCTGAAGTTCTTCTAAGGTGATGTAGGAGTTATAATCTTCGCTGTTATCAGACTGTATATTTAGGGTTAATCTCTCAGCTTGAGCCTTATAACATTGAAATTCTCTCGTATAGTTCTCCGATGAGGAGTTGTATGCAAACTGTTCTCCTAACCCGTTTGATATTTGTTCTGGTGAGGAGAGATGTTCTCCATTCACTTCTAGAATGCTTACATGCGAAGCTAGGTTCTTTCCTTCAATCTTCTTAATCATTTTCCAGACTTTATTGCTAGGAGTTCTTTCAGTGAGTCTGGAAACATAGTCTCTCCAGCAACTACGTTTTTTTTGCCTGACAATTCTACGCGCTTTGGCTTTCAGGCACTTAAAATTATTCAGATTGTTGATGGTCGGCTGTGATTTAAAAATTCTGAGGGCTTTCTTACGGTTTTTAATAGCTTCTCTTACTTCGTCATCAAACCAAGGTCTTGCACTACGTTTAGAATTATTTTTTGTCATCGGTATTGTTTTATTGGCTATATCAGTAATATCATCAGTAAAATCTTCAACGAGATTATTACAATTCCTATAATGAGACATAGTAATTGTTTCTAAGCAGTGCTTTTCGAAGGAGGTCCAATCCGCTTTATGCAACTTCCATCGGAGTTGACCCACTTCTCTTGTACCTTCTACGTTTTGTAGGACAATAGGAAAGTGATCACTGCCGTGAGTGTCCTCTAATACTCTCCATTCAAATTCCAGAAATAACGCTGGATCACATATACTAAGGTCTATCGCTGAAAATGTTCCATGACCTGGGTGAAGATATGTAGGTGAACCATCATTGAACAAGCAAAGGGTGTGGTCATTGAGAAAATCTTCAATGGTTTTTCCTTTGTTGTTGTGGGAAGTGCTTCCCCACAATTGGTTATGGCTGTTAAAATCTCCTAGGATAAGACGCGGTTCAGGCAGTTGATTGTAAAGGTTATGCAAATCACTGGCTGTAAGGTGAAAGGGTGGAGGAATATATATGGAACATATGGTGAATGTTTTATTCAGGTTCAGACGAACTGCTGTAGCCTGAAGGTTAGTGTTAAGAGCAATATGGGTATGAATGATGCCATTTTTAACTAAAATTGATGAGCCACCAGTGGCTCTATCGTGGGCAATATTGCCATATGTATTATACATATGATAGTTTCTCAGTTTAAAACTATTTGGAGGTTTCAGAAATGTTTCCTGTAGACAGAAAACACTAGGGTTTAAGTCTTGGACCATGCAACCTATTTCATCGAAGTTGGCTCTGAAACCTCGACAGTTCCACTGAATGATACTGTCCATGAATTAGTTAAAAGAGTTTAATATTATCATAGTAAAATCTGTAGTGCATGGTATGAATTTGTATGAATATTCACTTTTTCTTCAAAGTCGCTGCCTCTTTTGGTGTTAAGATCTTTTTGAGGGCCCCACCATGCTTAGATGGTGGTGTTATGAAGCTCAGTGCACTAGATTTTTCTAGTGTTTTTCTGATGAGGGGGGGTCTTTTGGGAACAATTGATCTTTTATCAATTGCCCCCTCCCGTTGAGGCCTAGGGATGGTGGTAGTCCCTGCCTCCTCTTCCATCGGCTGGTGTATCTCTTCCGACTCAACGCCGGAAGGTGCACCCTGTGAGGGTACACTAAGTTGTGATGCACTAACCGATGGAGCTACAAGATGTCCTTTTCCGACATCTATAGCATGCTGCTTTATTCTTGCGAGGTGATCGTCTGCCTGTGAAGTCTTAGATTCTGGTTTATGTTTCTGCAAGCTTTGCCCTGCCTTGGAATAATTATAATTAGGATCTAGGTCAATCCTTCGCCTGGGCGATGATCTGGGTGAAGGAGATCTAGGTCCAGCCATCTGAGACAGGACTGAGGCATAACTTGCCCCAGCAGCCTGTTCAGCTATACGGCGTGCTTGGGGAAAGGAGATATCCTTGGTGGTCTTTAACTTCAGGATCTCTTTCTCTAGCTGCCATTTGGGACAGCCACGGTGATAGGCTGGCCCATCACCTCCACAATTAACACAATATGACTGTTTCTGACATGGTGAGTCACGGGAATGAACGTGTTCCCGTGACCCACAATTGGCGCAGGTTGCTTTGGCGCGGCAGGAGCCGCTAAAATGGCCAAATCGCTGGCAATTATAACATCGTTTTGGGTTCGGGATGTAGGGACGTACCCTACACCACTCGAACCCAATGCTGACCTTGTCAGGCAAAACTGTGCCATCAAAGGTCAGTGTGAGAAGCTGTCGTGAATATCTGGGCGGCTGGCGATGAATGTGGATGACATTGTAGTCATCCAGCCAGTCCCTCAGTTCCTCATCAGAGCAGAGACTGCTCTCGTGCGATGTTATAACGCCCTTGCAGGAGTTGAAAAACCGATGGGGCTCCACCTTAATAGGGGCACCCGCAAAAGCCTTCCACTCCAGCAACTTCAAAGATTGGTCCTTGTGTGCAACCTGCACCAGCAAGGAAGAATTCTTTAATCTCCTTGTATTTTCAATATAGCCTACGTTTTCTTTCAAGGTCCTGCAAATTGTAATGGCTGAGAGACGGGAAAACCCATCATCACAGCCAGTAATTACAAGAAACTTGGGCCATGTCTGAGATAGAGAGGCAGATTGAGAGTTTTGATTTGCGTCATCTAATGATGGACGCAAACGTTTACCAAGTCTGGAACCAGTAGCCAATTTTTCGACCTCAGCCTGGTTTACCGCTGAGGGACGCGCACCTTGTTCACCCGGGGGACGTGCGAGCCGGTCTGAAATTGTCGATTCGGACATATTCATTTTTTTTTCCCCTGTATGGTAGGGGACACACCCTCCTGTAAAGCTGGAGCAGCTTGTGCAATGCGCACGGTCCTGTCTTAGCCACTGGGGATAGAGGACTTCACCCCAAGTGTTTCCACCCTCGCCGCGTGGAGGCCCAGGACCTTCGAGGGCCTAATGATGTTATGTAACAATTTTAGTTAGCACTAGAGAAAATAATTATGATCACTAACGATGTTATGCAACAATTTTAATTATCACTAAAGAAAATATTATGATCACTAACTATGTTATGTAACAATTTAAATTATCACAAAAGAAAATGTTTTCGATCATTAACGAGTTATGTAACAAGTTAATTATAATGATGTTATGTAATTATGAATATTAATTAGCTCATGAATACTAATTAGCTCATGAATACTAATTAGCTCATGAATACTAATTATGAATACTAATTAGCCACGCCCCCTATGACACGCCCCCTTTGGCCACGCCCCTTTTTGGGCACTGAAAATGAGTGTCCTACCCTACTATATACAGTAGTGATAGAGTCTAGGACACTGATTTCTGCATTTTCGTTGTTTACAAAAACAAGACTCCAATGATGGTCCCAACATACAGGTATCAAAATAAGTTTGTAAGCCTGCAACATTGTCTGAAAAAGCAATGAAAAATGTTATATTTCATGATGATACCAAGTTCAATTATAGATATATATATATATATATCTGTAATTCTAGAAACATGCATATTCCCTTTAGACCAAAATTCCTACAAAATAACCTGTCAATTATATGGTCATTAAATATAAGCACTTGAAATCCATAGTCTGTCAAATAAAGTCTTACTTCACATCAGTTTAAAACAATTTGTGGCTAAAACAAATTGCTACAAGAATAGCTCTCTTCCCTTCAGTTTGTTCAATTGTCAACTTTTTGTGAATAAATCATTTGGTCTTCCACATTCCTCCTCTAGTCATTTTTTTGTACATGCAGTTTTACTGGATTTATTTATTTATAAATATAATCCAATTCCCATGGTGCACTTTCAACCTTTGGTTACCAATGAATGTCATTGTTATTTTATCAGACATTTCTGTTACTCATCTAAATAATCATAACTGGTAACATCATGTCACATACCGATTGATATTTCCAAGAGAAGTCTCCTGCCCTCCAAAGCACAGGTGTGAAGCAACTGAATACAAACAGTGAGTAGTGCTTCTCTGTATTTTGCTCCTGGTACAGAAGTCCTAACGTGGCATGTACAATCTGAAAACAAAATAATTATATATAATTAGCTATATTATCCAAGTTTAAACTTCATTTTGCTGATTAAGCTGATTAATATTACTGAAATACACACAATACACATTACCAAAAATAAACTTACACGGTCATTCAACCACTTTCCAGTTCGTAATATGTTGAATTCTTCCTTTGTTAGGACGTTATTTCCGATTCTGTATTTGGTGAATCCAACGTTTGGCCAGTCTTCTTTCGATATTGCTTGGGATGAGTCTGCAAATGGCACTGGCCAAAGTGTTCTGGCAGCTTCTGTGATGGCCATGCCATGCATGTAGGCATATGCAATTACAGGTGACATGACCTCAGCTACTTCCACTTTCTTCGTCAGATTCTTGGCACTATTCATGATGCCTTTGTGCACCATATTCAAACTTTCCAGGACCTCCGACAATACTTCATCCTGACTTGTCTCTTCAATCAGATTGCTCAATGATGTTATGAGATTACCGAAGCCATCTTTCCCCACATATTCGGCCAAACTTCAGTACTGTGTAGTTGGCATTTTCACAGCCATTGCATGCAGTTTCCGAATGTCTGATGTATTTAAACAGCTCACAAAGGCAAATGTTGGTGATGAGCTGATGTGGGTAACTTTTGGCTTTTTGGCAGGCTTTTGTTTCTTAACTTTTCCAGTTATTTTCCGTTTAGTGCCAATGGCGTTTGCCCGGACCGGGCCATGCCTAACAACAGACTTCCTCAGCTTAAATGTGACAGTATTTTGTGTTGGAGGCTGGTTTGCTATGGTGTCTTCTGAGGTTGTATCATCCCTTGTTGCGGCTGTAGAAACAAGTGGCTCTTCCTTTGTAAATAAAGGCATTGGTGTTTGAGATTTGGCACTTGGATGACCAGTTAAAGAAACAGCATAATACGTAGCCTCAAAAGGCTGTGGTGGTACAGGAACCTCGCCGGGCAAAACGGACAAGGTGACGTTCTTGCCCTCTGTCCACACTTTCATCAGCATCTTCACTTGATTTGCTCTTTGACTGAACTCCTCATTGCCTAAAGTGGAAGATACAGAGGCCATTTCTCGAAACATAGCCATCAAATACGAAAACTTCCTCGTCGATGTCAAAGGAAGCTTCTTGGGAACATCAGAAACATTTTTCAGAAGAATGTGGGGTTTGGGAGCTCATGTTTTATGAATAAGATTTGGTGCAGTTCTTCTCCATCTTTGATGTATCCAATGTTTTTGGAAATTAAGTTTTTTGCGAAGTAAATAGGCAAAGCCATGTTTGCAAATCATCTTCATGGTTTTGCTAAAGATACACGGGCATGTAAATTCAGAGTTTTCAGATGACAATTCATAAGTTTGTCCCTCATACGTACAAATATATCTACTTGCACTGACCAAGGAAATGTCTACTGCACTCAGCATCTTCTTAGCATGATTAAGTTCCTTGACCATGAGATTTCCAGCGTAGTCAGTTGCAGCCAAAAAAATTGCATTTGCCACGGGACACTCCTCCCTCAAGTTGTATTTTATTTTACTGGAGGCAATGGTTGCCTGGAGATTTCTATGCTCCTCCTTTCCCTTGTCATACTCATGTAGGAACTTGATGCAGTTTTCAAGAGAAGTTGTGAAAGTTAATGTTCTTTTCACCTTTTGGTGGAAACTTTCGAAAAAGTTTGTAGTATGATTCCCAAAATTGAGGAGTTCTTGTCTGTTAAATAAAGTCCACTGCTCCTGACAAGTGTCCCAGCATTCCAAAAAGTATTTCATCAAGTTTGGATATGGTGAAGCTTTTGAAAGATACTTCATTTTCAGTTTCCCATACATTTCCGCCGATCTGGAATACGCAATTTCCTGGAGAATAGAAGCCAGTTCTTCTTGAATTTTGTCGTTAAGTTTTTCCTGACGTAGACGACGTTTCATAGCGCAAAGGACATGCCAGAGACAAAGATTGATTCTGATCCCAGGCATCACACTTTGGATGGCTCCAATTTCAGCAGTCTTTATCAATCAAAAAGGACTGTGTCTGTACCACACTCAGAGGATTTTGCTCAATAAACTATTCAAGAAATTAATTAAATGAAATAATTATATCGATAATTAATTATGTAATACCCTAAATTAGATAATATTACTGGAGAGAATAATTTCATGGGCAAAATCCAAAATTAAAAAACACACAAGAAATTAACCAATTTCAGTGAAGTTATATGGATATGAAATATATATTTATTGTCAAGTGTCACATGTATGTGCTCAAGTGCACATACATAGCATAGGGGGGGGGGATGTCCAGGAGGTCCGGACACCCCCCCCCCCAATCATGGCCAGATAATTCAGATAACAAGACTCCGGCCGCAATGGCTTTGGCCCTTCGGGCCTCGCACCAGCGTGGACTCCCCCGTTTCAAGATTTCTGGATCCGCCCCTGCATAGACTTAGCCAATATTCATTAATTTTTACATCTTAATGAACCAATCCAGATAAATTCTCCTCAATAAAACAACACTAATCACGTTATTTCTTTGTCAATTCATTTAAATGATTATGTATACCAATGACTGATTAAGAATTCCACACAAGGCTATTGAGTAAAATGTACATAGACTTTTTTCAGGTAATTTAGTGTCCACTTTAGGTAGATCTCACAGTGCCTATATGATGCAGCGAAAGTTAAATTTTCCCATGATATAATGTAATGTTAGTTAGTTAGTGTTATTGTTTAACGCCTCATCAGCACCTGAGTGGGCTATGTAGAGGCTCTCTATGGTGGTGGGTGGGTGATTAGGGCTTTACGTCCTGTATTTCTGCACCTGATGGGCTAATTAGGACAGGCAGGGACCATGGCAATGAGATGAAGGATGAAACAGCCATCCAACTTAGGCTCGACCGGGGATCGAACCCGGGACCCAGCGGTTGGAAGCCCAGAGCGCTACCTCTGAGCTAGGCCCCCACCAGGCTCTCTATGGTAAGAGTGATTATCTATAGTTGGTAGTAGAAACCAGAAGCCATCTATAGTTGGTAGTAGAAACCAGAAGCATGTAAAAAATCAATAATTGACTGCGTTGGATAGCTGGAGCAGCTTGTGCAATGCGCACTGTCCTGTTTTAGCCACTGGGGATAGAGGACTTCACCCCAAGTGTTTCCACCCTCGCTGCGTGGATGGGTGGGTGGGTGATTAGGGCTTTACGTCTTGTATTTCTGCACCTGCTGGGCTAATTAGGACAGGTAGAGACCATGGCAATGAGATGAAGGATGAAACAGCCATCCAACTTAGGCTCCACTGGGAATCGAACCCGGGACCCAGCGGTTGGAAGCCAAGAGCGCTACCTCTGAGCTAGGCCCCCGCCCTCGCCGCGTGGAGGCCCAGGACCTTCGAGGGTAATGTAATGTAGTGAGCTGAACACTGGTTAAAAACCTCTTTGTTTAGATCATTGTAGTTAGGTAGTTGATATTTAGGAGTGGGGATCAAAAGGTATACAATTACACAATTACTGGATTATTATAAGCTGGATTATTATCACGAAAAAATGCTTGAAATCGATGTAAGATGTCACAAACTGATGTAGTAATGACGGAGGTTTTCATCGACACGGTAAAGACAAAGTTTATGTCATCCCCGACAGCATGTTATACGTGTGTTTACTTATAGACTGTGTCTTTCACTTATATGTTTTATTATTTTTTATGTAAAAATATAAACTTTTTAAAGATCTATTTCTAATACAACTTTTGGAATGATGAATAATCCACCAGTCGACTATCATATAGAAGGTAGACTGACCTCCGGTAATTATTAACATCTATCAGCAAATGTTAGAACTATATATCTGGTGATATTGAAGTACGGAACCAGTCCATCCCTGTCAGCTCTATCATGGACAACCTCATCGAGCTCATCGATCGTGTAAAATCTCACCTCCCTAGTTCCAGGATTATCATCACTAGTCTCCCCCCGTCTATGACAAACGCCAGCAATGGACTAACGACAGGATTCGCATGGTGAACGCCCGTCTGTCTGAATTGTGTGCCACTACAGAGAACTGTGTGTGCTTGTGCAATGCCAAGTCTAAACTGTATGATGGCATAAAATTTACAAACTCGTCTAAAGACTTTGTAGCCCACACTGTTGTTTGCCACATTAAGCAGTGTGTTTAGTGTGCCGCCAGTTACCCAGGTACTTAGAGAGTCAAGTCAGGTAAATTCTCAGCAACTAAGTAATTTGTCCTGTTCTCTAAAATGTTATGTTATGTTATGTTATTTCCGATAATGATGACTTGGGTAACTCTATCTACAATCTCCCTGATATCCCTTTAAATGAATACCAATGCGATGTATCTTATCAAATGGACAGTCATGTTAACAATACCAGTGTAGATTTAAAGCTACTAGTTTGGAATATACAGGGTCTTAGTGACAAACTCATGTCTCATGGTTTATTAACAAAAGTTTCAGAATTTGATATTGTTATATTTTTGGAAATAATGAAACTTAACACTTACAACCCCAATACTGGTGATTTTGTATTTAAACATTTCCAAAGAAAATATCAAAACCCTCGTGCGCGTAGACCTTCGGGTGGTATAGGTGTTCTTATTAAGTCTAAATTGTATGATAACAAATCTGTCTCCATTGTCAAAGACACTGATTTTGTAGTGTGGCTGAAAATCATCAACAAATCAAGTAAAGATATATGTAGGAGGAGTATACATCCCACCTCTCGACTCGACATCAACAATGTCAAATTTTGTGAATAATGATGCTTTCCACCTTATTCAAGAGGATTTGACACATTTCATGACAATGGGTAGTGTAGTGCTCTATGGTGATTTTAATGCTAGGACAGGTAAACTTAGAGACTTTGTAATATACCTGGTAGAGTGCATGAGCCTCATGAACTGACATCACAAACAGAATTCCCTTGCAATGATCGGTTTTCAGAGGACAGTGGGTGGGTGGGTGATTAGGGCTTTACATCCTGTATTTCTGCACCAGTTGGGCTAATTAGGACAGGCAGAGACCATGGCAATGAGACGAAGGATGAAACAGCCATCCAACTTAGGCTCGAACGGGAATTGAACGCCGGACCCAGCGGTTGGAAGCCCAGAGCGCTACCTCTGAGCTAGGCCCCCGCCCCCCTTTCAGAGGACAGTAAAGTCAATACCTACGGTAGAGAGCTTATAGTGCTTTGTAAATCTAGTCAAATGAGACTCATGAATGGTTATTTTAACAATGATAGCTCCACTGGTCAATTCACTTGTTGCACATCTCGTGGCACTAGTGTCATGTATTAATATTGAAATATGAAAGTAATAGTTAAAATTCTATGACCTAGCTAAAACCTTAAAGTCATGTATAAAGTATTAAGTAAGACTTAAAGGTAACTTAACTGTAATGTTAAGGGTTGTGACTATTGTCCACCCCAGAGCACAGGCCAATAGAAGAATGCCATGTGTGCTCAGTCAAGGGGTACTGACCAATAAGGAAAGGACCCCTGTCAATTGGTTCCAAAGAAATACCTTGGACCAGGGTTTGTAATTCAGTTTATCAGCTGTAGCTGAACCATACACTTGCATTATATGATACACATACCATTGGATTAAAAGCCACCCTCTCTCTGCCAAGCTACACACTGTGTTGTTTCATCATTACATCTACCTCAACTATAACTACATAACATGGTGGATTGTGGCTCATCCATTAACTTTTGCTAGCAAAATTTGGATACTCTGCACTGGAATTAATGTGCATTATTACATTACACTGCAAAATCAACTAGTCAACAAAATACTACAGGTACAGTGACTATTTTCTATGTTGAAAATCAGTGCCAGAATTTGTGTGTGTTGAATGGTTCATATCTGTTCTTAAATTTGCGATAAACTCAGTTTTTTTAGTCTTATACATTCTCTTAAAGTCTAAACTATTCAGACTAACTTGCAGTATGGCAAATGAAGGCTGCTGTAAAGCTAACAAATATTACCCAGGTCTTTTTGAGGCAAAGCCTAATCAAAAAGCCACAGTTCACTGGCTATTGTTCAGAGACTACACAACAGCTCAAAATATTAGTGATGAAAATGCCATCAAAGAATTCATGTTTACATTGGGTGATGACCCACGTATTTGGTATGATGACAATCAAGCTCTCTTTACCGATCTTGCAGCTCTCGAGAAACATTTTAAATCGACTTTTGGTAGAGCCACCACCCGAGAAGAGCACTTAAATGCCTTCGCGGAACTTGCTTATGTCCCAGGGGAACCTCTTAACTCTTATCGTAACAGGGTTCGCTCCACGGCAGCAAGAGCGAGAATTACGGACCAGGAACATGTCCGCCTCCAATTCATTAATGGCTTTCCTAGCCACATTAGATCAGCCCTTAGAGCAAAACGAGATGGAACTCTCGATGATTGTATGTTAACAGCCCAGGCACTGCTCTCAGAAGCACCCGCTCAATCAGCCCCTGCCATGTCAATGACGTTAGCGTCTGACAAAAACCACGACATAGTGTCACAAATGGAATCGCTATTATTATCATTTGCTACTAATGACAACAGACAATCCAGACACCAGCACAGACCACAGACTAACAATGACCGCAGATACAATGGGTCACAATCACGGAATTCGTCCACATATCGAGGCAGATCTCAAAGCCGTGACAGATACCAACAAACTGACAGATCCCTTTCAAGAGACAAGACGATACTCACAGACAGACAGAAATGGAAGACAAGACAGACGACAATCACAAGACAGACGCAACAGATACGACACGTCACGAGACAGACGTTACGACTATGACTCTAGAGACAGACACCAACACTCAAGAGACAGAGACAATAGCCGTTCACGCAATCAGCGTGATACAAATGACTCGACCGGAAATAGGTCTGTGTCATTTCGAGACCATAGGTCCAAATCACCCGGCCCACAGAGCTGTCAGTTCTGCCATAAGCCTGGTCATGACCTAGGAGCGTGCTTTAAGCTACAAAGAGCGCTTAGAGAAGGTCACATTAGTGTAGACCAGTTGCCTTTTCATTAGGGGCCCAGGCAGATGACACCAGACTCCCTGGACAACCCAATATCGATAATGACCCTGATCCTATCACACCTACTTCTAATCAATCTCTTAATCATTCACCAACTCATGTTCATTCACCCACTTCACTTTCACACTCGCCAATCAATCATTTACTTCATATCGCTCACCCCTCTGACCTTCAGGAATCAGATGCAGAAAATGTACTTGCCTCTGAACCCTGCAAATTGCAACTCAACAAACACAATATGATCAAAGGGACATTGCCAAGTAAAGAATCCATTATCATTCTTGTGGATTCTGGAGCATCCTCCTCTTTGATATGTGCCAAGACTATCCAAGCCTCGCAATTTCTTTCTCAGTTACCAAAGCGAGAAGCACCTGCACTGAAGTTCACAGTAGGCAATGGGGAACAAATTCTCACTAAATATGCCATGAACATTCCTCTATCCATAGCAGGTGAAGCATTTAATATTGAAGTCAGAACTGTTGATACCTTAGGAGGTCCAGGACTCATATTAGGCACTGATTCATTGACCCAGCTGGATGCGAAACTGGACTTTAAAAGTCACCAGTTGCATTTTAAATCAAATTCTGTAAATGTCAATGTTTGCCATGATGTCTCTATCAAACCTGGTGAGACAAAAGTCATCCAAATTAAAGGTAAACTACCCAATTTTATGAAGAACAATGTAGCACTTATCAAAACTTGTAAATTTGCTACAAACTTTGCATTTCCCCGTATGCTAGTGCAATTTCACAAATGCAAAGCCAATGTCCTAGTATATAATTCTACTCAAAGAATAATAACCTTATACAAACATAAGCCATTTGCAACATTGTCTTTCAATGATCTGACAAATGTTTACACCCCACTGGACAGCAATAAGCTACTGAGCTTATGCACGCCAGCACCACCCTCAGTGGCACGCATGGCTGAACCCAATTACAAGGAGACAAAACACCTTTCCAGACAACAACTCCGACAAGTAAAACGAGATCAATACCCTCATTTAGAGGACGATGATGCTCGCTTAACCATGTATGACCATGAGATACTTGACCGCGACATTTCAATTGAACATTGTGTTTTACATGTATCTCAGCAACCACAATTGAAGAAATTGCTTAATACCTATACGAAAGCCTTCAGTCTACATTCTGAAGTAGGTAACACTGGTATGACTGTAGATTTTGATCTAAATGACACGACACCATTTTACATACGCCCATTTACAGTGGCACAAGCAGAGAAACCTTTAATCGATAAAGAACTCTCCAAATTGGTTAAAATGGGAGTACTGACGACAAGCGTCTAGTGACTGATTTCCGCTTCCTCAATCAGAGGATCATCAAGCGAAATTTGCCTTTTCCGTTACTACGCGATGCTCTCCAAACGATCGGTCATTCACAACCGACAGTCGTTTCAGTACTCGATCTGAAGGAAGCATATCATAGTCTTGCCCTCACACCCAAAGCATCCCAGTACTGTGGCATCACATCGTATTACGGGGCCAAAGTTTCGTATATCGGAAATTACCGATGGGCTTGGCTTTATCGCCATCGGAATTTCAGAAACATATCAATAACATCCTGCTTAAAGCCCAAGCCACTGAATTTTGCATTGCCATAATGGATGATTTGATTGTGTTCTCCAAGACAACTGCCGACCACTTCCGTCATGTAGAGACAATACTATCAACAATCCAAGACAATGGTCTCAAGATCTCTCCAGCAAAGGCAAAATTGTTCAGGAACCAAGTCATTTACATGGGACATAAACTGCTTATTCAAGATGGCACCCCATGCATCACACCTCTAAGGCAGCGAACAGAAGCCATCATTCAGATGCCAATACCTGACACAAAGAGAAAACTCAAAGGTTTCATTGGAAAAGTCTCGTATTTATCAATGTACCTTCCCAAATTACAGAGTCTATTACGCCCGTTACATAAAATTGCTGGCAAGAATGCTCAATTTCTATGGGACCATGAAACCCAGCAAGCATATGACCATATTATAAACCTGCTTACCAAGCCACCAGTGTTGGCCATGCCCAACAGCACAGGTTTATTTAGACTATATTGCGACACAAGCAAAATTGGTGTAGGTGCTGCATTATATCAAGTACAGAAAGGTCAGGAAAGACTACTTGGTTACTTTTCTAAGGCACTAACAAGAGCAGCAGCTAATTATTCAATCACTGAACTCGAACTGACTGGCTTATATATTTCTGTGCATGCTTTTCGTCATTTGCTTAAATGTACCACATTTGAAGTCTACACAGACCACTCTGCAATACCACATATCATGAAGGCGAAAACAGAACCTGCTACTACAAGAATTAAACGTCTGCTAGAGCGTTTAAGCAACTACTCAATGAAAGTTGGATATCGTAAAGGTACTACAATGGTCGTAGCTGATTTCTTATCAAGAAATCCACAGCTGTCAAATGACGACCTTGACATTGCATTTGTGGTCACTCGATCACAAGCCAAACAACAACAAGCTAGCATAGCCCCAACATCAACAAACCAACAAAGTCAACCATCCATGTCACCGCCTTCTGCCCCAACCGAGGCAGCAGCTGAGCAAGTCACGCATGAAATAAGACCGCAGCCCAGACCTCGCGGCCGCCCCCCCCCCCCCCCCCGCGAAATCAAAGATACATGCTGTAAATACTACTGCATTTATCAAACATGCAACAGCCGCTTGTACGGCAAATCCAATACCTCCCGAAAGTTTAGTTGAGTGTGCGGCCGGAGCTGATCACCATCAGCCATCTGCTCAGGACATTATTTACACGGACCATGAAACACAGCCACAAGCAGTGGAAACTCATTCTGATCCGCCTAAATACCTGTATAAAGAACCTCAACAACTTAAATTAGACACTTCCCAAGTGGTGATTAGACATCTGCCAAAGCAGAAACTCATAGCTGAGCAGATAACTAAATTACGAAAATTGGTCAATGACACCCCAGACTTACCTTTTTCTAAAAATGAACTAGCAAAGCAACAGTCACAGTGCATACATTTTTCTGCAATTTATAGATATATTGCAGAAGGCACACTGCCATTCAATCGTTTAGAATCACGTAATATTATGGTACAAGCTGAATCATATATTATCATTGACTCCATACTGTTCAAATTTTCATTACATGATTCCGATTGCACTTTGCTCATTGCATTGCCGCAAGTCCTAGTGACACAAATATTGCATATTTACCATGATTCTTTACTAGCATGTCATCAAGGTGTAGTTCGTGTTGCAGCAACTATCAAGCAACATTTCTACTTTCCGCGACTGCATCAACAAGTTTATGATTATGTGAAGACATGTGTAACATGTCAGCATCGCAAAGCACCACCACAAGAGGAAAGACCTTATTCCCTGAACATTCCCACATCATATGCTCCATTTTCAAAAGTATATGCAGACTTGAAATCTATGCCACCGTCATCAGCAGACCATCGTTACATATTAACACTTGTATGTAACATTACGCGCTATGTAATTTTAGTGCCACTCAAAACAAAAGACGCTGCATCAGTTGCCGAAGCCATATTGCAGAAATGCGTCTTTGTGTATGGACCATTTTCAACTTTGATCACAGACCATGGTCGTGAATTTGAAAACCAAGTGACAAATTACATTTTTTCAGCACTAAAGATCAACCACCAATTTGCATCAGTAGGTAATCATCAAGCCAACAAAGAAGAAAGATTCATCGGCACAATCGCCAACATGTTGACATCATGTTTAAATGAAAATGGAAGAAATTGGCACCTCTTTTGTAACGCCGTAGCCTATGGCTACAACAGTTTTGCCCTCCCCAGCCTAGGTAATTACAGCCCCTATTACCTTGTCCACCTTAGGCACCCCCCAACACTCTTTAATATCCCTACAACTGACTCCATAGCACCTACATATCAGGACTATGTTGAGTTACTCAAGGCTAGACTGCAGAAAGTTGGTAAGACAGTCCTAGACCTACAATATAAGCTCCAACACAATCAAGCTGTCAAGCAAGCCCGCAAAGCCGCAACAAACACCATCTTTACGGCAGGAATGCTTGTTTATTTGTTGGCGCCCACAGCAAGCGCCCTACAAACAGCATCCAAGAAAATCCGAATGGATTTTGTTGGCCCATTAGTAATTAAGACCATGGCTGACTCCTCGCATGCTATTTTAGGCACTCTTGAAGGACAGCAACTCACTGGAAAATTCCATGTCAACCGACTTTAACCCGCATGGGTACGCACGACAGAAGGTCCAGTAAATTCCATTTCAAGATTGAAAGGAATCCTGAAGTCCAAACTGGGTAATCAAAACACTACAACAACCACTCAGCTGTCGCCCATCATAGATGAAACAGGAAATCAAACGCAGGACCCGCGTCACACATGCAAAGTCATTCAAGATGACTTTCCCAGACCAGTGACAGACTTTACCAAATATGCAACACAAAACAAAAGCTTAGCAGCTAACCACATGTTATCTACCATGCAAATTAAATCCTTGCTAAGTTTGCCACCCAGAAATTCTGGTGATTATGCAATCACAAAAGCAAGAATCAAAAATGGTAGTTTGCAAGTTTTTGTTTCCCAAAATATGACAACAGGGATGTGGCTCTCGCAAGATGAGCATCCATCTCTAACAGATTTAACAAATTTACTTACACAAGACAATTTTTGTGTATGTGGAACTGTACGCATGTTTGTACAGCACATCACTAATCAATAAGTGCTAATCAATAAGGGTAATGAGAGTTGCAAAATCGTGTAATTGTGGGTATATAATGTTGCAACAGGCCATGTTGATTTAAGTGTTCTGTGACCTAAGTGCCAATACAACAAAGGCAGCAACTATAAAAGCCAAAAGGAGCTCGCTGTCACAATGGTTAAGTGGTCACCCACACCATTCGTTTAAATTCAATTACCTCTTTCCGCTATCCACGAATCCCAAGCCATAAAACACACCTTTAAGTGTTAACATATGGTTTAACTTGGGTTCTTGCCCTTTCATGGGCTTCGCCATACAAAGGCAGAAATGTTTATGTTGTAACTCCCCACGTAACAGGTACAACTATGTACAAATTGGTGGGTCACCCTTGAGTAAACAAGGGTTGTTTTAGATTTGTATAGTTTCTTTCATCTCATTTATCATACCCTTGTACTGTTTTAATCCCAAATTTTCCAATTTTCTCTTTTACAACTTAAAGCTTAGAACTTGTACTAAAGCAGATTGCAATTAGGCAATCTCTTTGTGCAATATAGCACTTTGCACCCAGTAGGCTCACTTCAAACATAGCACCCAGTATATGACTGATACCTTAACAGTTACGCAAGCCTCCCTTTTAAGTACCACTCTTGCATCACGGATTAAGCATAGCACCTCCCTGCATCAAAGAACACCCTTTTCAGTTAAAACACAGATCCTCCCAGATCTCAACCAGTCCACTCTTGGTCACCATGGAGTTCACTTCGATCACTCTTGCGTTTGTTCTCTTGACTCTGGTTAGTGCTCAGCACTCTCCAATGATTGTCAGACCGAACCTCGGGATTGTGCTTCTGAAGGATCGCGACATAACCCTGTCACCATCGATTTGGCACCACACCATCGCCATCCCATTCTTTCCTGATATCCCGATGACAACAACAGCAATCCTCTGCAACACAGATGCCATCAACACCACCGATGTCTCGGACACATGCACCACGTTGCAAGAGATTAACAACCTCTACATGGAACTCAAGCATCGCATGACCTTGGACATTCACTACACCCACACATCCATCATGGACGTGATGACAGTTCAAGATTTGGCGCCAAAACGAGTACGCAGAGGTTGGTTCAATTTACTTGGCAATATTGCAAAGAAAGTTATGGGAGTAGCCACAGAGTGTGTGTGTGTGTGAGTTATTGTTTAACGCCTCATCAGCACCTGAGTGGGCTATGTAGAGGCTCTCTAGGTTAAGATTGATTATCTATATTTGGTAGTAGAAACCAGAAACATATAAAAAATCAATAATTGTCTGGGTTGGATATCTAGTAAAGAGATGTTGTAAGGTAGTACCTTGAAACAGAGGTCTTCTAATGCGTTGTAAGTGGATGCAATCTAATAAAATATGTTTGATTGTTAGGGGGCGCCGACAACTCTGGCATACCGGTGCCGGTTCATTGACTAAAAGGTGTAAATGTGTAAGTCTTGAATGTCCTATGAGGCATCTGTGATATATTCCTTGATCTTTGCGAGTATTGAACCTACTCGGTATTTTATTTTGAATGCAAGGTAAGATTGAATGCAACTTGTTGTTATTACATTCATTCCATTGTCTTTGCCAGCAAGACATGATAAAAGATTTTATAGTCATTTTAAAATCAGTGTATGGAATGGTAAAATCAGTTATCTCTTTTGTAAGAGCCCTTTTGCTGCCAGGTCTGCTTTTTCATTCCCTTCAATGCCAGCGTGTCCAGGAATCCAGCAGAATACTATGTCTTTGTATTCGTGAAGATAGAAATACTTAATAAGAACATCTAAGATCCCAGGGTTATCAAGTTGTTTATTTTGGATTGCTTGAAGAGCAGATTTGGAATCAGAACAGATAACATAACGATCTGATTCTGAGTCCTCGATATTCTTTAAGGCAAGGTAAATAGCTGTTAATTCTGCAGTGTATATTGAGCAGTGGTCTGGAAGACGACATTCAGCTATAACGGTTTTATAAGAAGTGACAGCACAGCCTACTCGTCTTTCCATTTTTGAGCCATCTGTGTATAGAAATTTGTACGATTCGTATTTAAACCTTATACTATAAAATAGGTTTTGATAGTCTACCGGATTGGTTTCGCTTTTCTTAAGCTCTGCCAAATCCAGTATAACTTTCGGGACTGAGAGAATCCATGGCGGTAGTGGTAGTGGTAGTGGATTAGGGCTTTACGTCCTGTATTTCTGCACCTGATGGGCTAATTAGGACAGGTAGGGACCATGGCAATGAGACGAAGGATGAAACAGCCATCCAACATAGGCTCAACTGGGAATTGAACCCGGGACCCAGTGGTTGGAAGCCCACTGCGCTACCACTGAGCTAGGCCCCCACCCAGAAGAATCCATGGCGGAATGGGTGGTACTTCCGTCTCGGCAATGATTGTAGTATCAATTTTTGCAGCCTCAAGATAGAATTTCATGCGTAATCCCAGTGGTCGAATGGCGTTTGAACGAGATTCATAATGATGCATGTATTTTGGATGAAATATTACATCATATGTTGGATTTGTTGGAGTTGAAGCTACCTTTAGTATGTATTGCATGGATAACTTGATACGACGAAGGGAAAGTGGAGGTTCCCCTGCCAGTACATATAAGCTCTCTACAGGAGATGTACGAAAAGCTCTTAAGCTTAGTCGCAACCCTTGATGATGTACAGAATTCAGGCATTTTAGATAAGATGGTCTGGCGGAGTCATATACCACAGAACCATAATCAAGTCGAGAACGAGTAATTGCTCGATAGAGACGAAGGAGGACCGTTGTGTCCCCACCCCAATTATATTTGCTCACTACTTTAAGGAGGTTCATTGATTTCAGGCACTTTGCTTTCAGTGCTTTGATATGCGGAATGAAAGACAATTTGGAGTCAAAGAGTACACCCAAAAATTTTGTTTCATTCACCACTTTTATTTGACAGTTGTCAATTATTAGTGATGCATCTGGATGGTTTGATCGTAAGTAATAGAAAGGCAGACAAACTGTCTTCTGTTTAGAGAACTTGAAGCCATTTTCGAGTGACCATTTGTGAATCCTATTCAAATTTAATTGCAGTTGTCGTTCTATGGTTGGCATATATCTGGAACGATATGCAATGAGGAAATCGTCAACATATAGGGACGACATGAGATTTTCTGAGATGGAATTTACTATACTGTTGATTTTGACGTTAAAGAGGGTGGGCGAGAGAATACTACCCTGAGGGACTCCATTCTCCTGAGAGTAGGGGCTTGACATCGTTGATCCCACTCGGACCTTAAAGAAGCGATCCTGTAGGAAGGATCCGATGAAAACTGGAAGGCGACCTCGAAGCCCTAAGTCGTGGAGATCTTTCATTATTCCATATTTCCATGTAGTGTCATAAGCTTTTTCTAGGTCAAAGAATATGGCTACTACGTGTTCTCTGTTAATGAAAGCATCTCTAACATAAGTTTCCAGTCTGACTAAATGATCTAATGTGCTCCTGTGACGGCGAAATCCAGATTGGAACTCTGTAATAAGCTGGTTCGACTCCAGGAACCAAACCAGTCTATCAGTAACAATTCGCTCCATTGTCTTACATAGACAACTGGTTAAGGCTATTGGTCGATAATTCATAGGATCACTATGATCCTTCCCCGGCTTGGGAATTGGGATGACCGTGGCTTGTTTCCACAGGGATGGAAGACATCCCTTCTCCCAAATTTGATTAAAGATATACAGTAATGTTTTTAAAGAGGATTGAGGTAGGTGTTTTAAGATTTGATAATGTATATTATCAGGGCCTGTTGCAGAGTCAGTCGCTTTTAAGATGACCTTCTGAAGTTCTTCTAAGGTGATGTAGGAGTTATAATCTTCGCTGTTATCAGACTGTATATTTAGGGTTAATCTCTCAGCTTGAGCCTTATAACATTGAAATTCTCTCGTATAGTTCTCCGATGAGGAGTTGTATGCAAACTGCTCTCCTAACCCGTTTGATATTTGTTCTGGTGAGGAGAGATGTTCTCCATTCACTTCTAGAATGCTTACATGCGAAGCTAGGTTCTTTCCTTCAATCTTCTTAATCATTTTCCAGACTTTATTGCTAGGAGTTCTTTCAGTGAGTCTGGAGACATAGTCTCTCCAGCAACTACGTTTTTTTTTCCTGACAATTCTACGCGCTTTGGCTTTCAGGCACTTAAAATTATTCAGATTGTTGATGGTCGGCTGTGATTTAAAAATTCTGAGGGCTTTCTTACGGTTTTTAATAGCTTCTCTTACTTCGTCATCAAACCAAGGTCTTGCACTACGTTTAGAATTACTTTTTGTCATCGGTATTGTTTTATTGGCTATATCAGTAATATCATCAGTAAAATCTTCAACGAGATTATTACAATTCCTATAATGAGACATAGTAATTGTTTCTAAGCAGTGCTTTTCGAAGGAGGTCCAATCCGCTTAATGCAACTTCCATCGGAGTTGACCCACTTCTCTTGTACCTTCTACGTTTTGTAGGACAATAGGAAAGTGATCACTGCCGTGAGTGTCCTCTAATACTCTCCATTCAAATTCCAGAAATAACGCTGGATCACATATACTAAGGTCTATCGCTGAAAATGTTCCATGACCTGGGTGAAGATATGTAGGTGAACCATCATTGAACAAGCAAAGGGTGTGGTCATTGAGAAAATCTTCAATGGTTTTTCCTTTGTTGTTGTGGGAAGTGCTTCCCCACAATTGGTTATGGCTGTTAAAATCTCCTAGGATAAGACGCGGTTCAGGCAGTTGATTGTAAAGGTTATGCAAATCACTGGCTGTAAGGTGAAAGGGTGGAGGAATATATATGGAACATATGGTGAATGTTTTATTCAGGTTCAGACGAACTGCTGTAGCCTGAAGGTTAGTGTTAAGAGCAATATGGGTATGAATGATGCCATTTTTAACTAGAATTGATGAGCCACCAGTGGCTCTATCGTGGGCAATATTGCCATATGTATTATACATATGATAGTTTCTCAGTTTAAAACTATTTGGAGGTTTCAGAAATGTTTCCTGTAGACAGAAAACACTAGGGTTTAAGTCTTGGACCATGCAACCTATTTCATCGAAGTTGGCTCTGAAACCTCGACAGTTCCACTGAATGATACTGTCCATGAATTAGTTAAAAGAGTTTAATATTATCATAGTAAAATCTGTAGTGCATGGTATGAATTTGTATGAATATTCACTTTTTCTTCAAAGTCGCTGCCTCTTTTGGTGTTAAGATCTTTTTGAGGGCCCCACCATGCTTAGATGGTGGTGTTATGAAGCTCAGTGCACTAGATTTTTCTAGTGTTTTTCTGATGAGAGGGGGTCTTTTGGGAACAATTGATCTTTTATCAATTGCCCCCTCCCGTTGAGGCCTAGGGATGGTGGTAGTCCCTGCCTCCTCTTCCATCGGCTGGTGTATCTCTTCCGACTCAACGCCGGAAGGTGCACCCTGTGAGGGTACACTAAGTTGTGACGCACTAACCGATGGAGCTACAAGATGTCCTTTTCCGACATCTATAGCATGCTGCTTTATTCTTGCGAGGTGATCGTCTGCCTGTGAAGTCTTAGATTCAGGTTTATGTTTCTGCAAGCTTTGCCCTGCCTTGGAATAATTATAATTAGGATCTAGGTCAATCCTTCGCCTGGGCGATGATCTGGGTGAAGGAGATCTAGGTCCAGCCATCTGAGACAGGACTGAGGCATAGCTTGCCCCAGCAGCCTGTTCAGCTATACGGCGTGCTTGGGGAAAGGAGATATCCTTGGTGGTCTTTAACTTCAGGATCTCTTTCTCTAGCTGCCATTTGGGACAGCCACGGTGATAGGCTGGCCCATCACCTCCACAATTAACACAATATGACTGTTTCTGACATGGTGAGTCACGGGAATGAACGTGTTCCCGTGACCCACAATTGGCGCAGGTTGCTTTGGCGCGGCAGGAGCCGCTAAAATGGCCAAATCGCTGGCAATTATAACATCGTTTTGGGTTCGGGATGTAGGGACGTACCCTACACCACTCGAACCCTATGCTGACCCTATCAGGCAACACTGTGCCATCAAAGGTCAGAGTCAGTAGCTGTCGTGAATATCTGGGGGGCTGGCGGTGAATGTGGATGACATTGTAGTCATTCAGCCAGTCCCTCAGTTCGTCATCGGAGCAGAGACTGCTCTCATGAGATGTCACAACCCCCTTGCAAGAGTTGAAGAACCGATGGGGCTCCACCTTTACAGGGGTACCCGCAAAGGCCCTCAGCTCCAGCAATTTTAACGATTGGTCCTTGTGGGCAACCTGCACCAGCAAGGATGAACTCCTGAGCCTTCTCGTATTTTCAACGAAACCAATACTTTCTTTCAACGTTCGACAAATTGTTATGGCTGAGAGACGGGAAAACCCATCGTCACTGCCAGTAACAACAAGAAACTTAGGCCATGGCGTAGATATAACATCATAAGTTGTACTTGGATTGGCATCATCTGTAGATGAGCGGAAACGTTTACTTTGTCTGGAACCAGTAGCCAATTTTTCGACCTCAGCCTGGTTTACCGCTGAGGGACGCGCACCTTGTTCACCCGGGGGACGTGTGAGCCGGTCTGAAATTGTCGATTCGGACATATTCATTTTTGTTTCCCCTGTATGGTAGGGGACACACCCTCCTGTAAAGCTGGAGCAGCTTGTGCAATGTGCACTGTCCTGTTTTAGCCACTGGGGATAGAGGACTTCACCCCAAGTGTTTCCACCCTCGCCGCGTGGAGGCCCAGGACCTTCGAGGGCGAGTAGCCACAGAAGGCGATATTAAAATACTGCAAGGTCACATGACCCAGCTCATGGACATGATCCGCAGAGATAAGAAGGACAGGATCCATGACATCACCAAACTCCACTCCTATGAAGTTAAGGCCGACCTCCGCATGAACCGACTACAGAAACATTTGGTAAGACTGGACCAGACACTAACTGACATGTCGACTGATATAGATACGTTACAAACTTATGCACATTTTGCTGAGTCATTGGCAAAACAAGTAAATATTCAGGGCCAACATATTAATGCTACCATGGCTGTAGTTAATTGGCTCCATCATTTTAATGTCAATCTCCACACTCTAAATCAGCTCAGGGTATCTGCGGCTTCCCAATTGTCTGACATAAACCAACTCATTAAGGGACGCCTCACAGTCAACCTTGTAGATCCCCAGCATCTCCGATCCATCTTAGGAGACATAAATGCCGAGCTCAGAAGTAAATCACAAAATTTATACATTAAATCTGACATAACAATATTCTATACGCATGATAACATGGTAACCAGTTCGCATGACAATAAGTTTCTATACGTCAAAATCAAAATTCCCGTATCCAGTCAAACTACTGAGTTTTCCTTATATAAGATTGATACGGTGCCAGTGCCTACATCGCACGACAACGATATATACACTGAATTGTTCGGCTTTAGTAAATGGTTTGCCATCTCCGCCGATACTAAGTACTTTTTGGAGATACCAGAAGAAGATGTATATCTTTTGAAAGACGTTCTGAATACCCGTAATTACTTGCCCACCAAAGCGCATAACGCATGATGCCCTTATTCTCTGTTCATGGGTGACTCCACAGCTATTATGTCAGTATGCCGGCACTGGCTAGTTAACAAACCAATAATGAGCTATGAATTTGTCTATACTGTCCCAGCTCAAGGTTATCTCATATATACCCCAGCACGTGCGTGGACCCTCCAATGTCAATACCCCAATAGTTCAGACAACACTAAATTAACTCACAAAGGTTTATTCCAAGTAAACATTCAATGTGGGTGCAAACTCACTTCCCATCTGACAGAGCTCTTGGCAGATTCCACTCATTGCGCTACCACCAAATCAACCACCAGTTATAGCGCTAATTTTTTGGTATATCAGAAATTATATAAAGAGTCTCTGCCCGTTAATCTCACCATCAATGACTTCACAACTGAGCCATTTAACTTTCAATTGCCTGAACTCATTCATATTAAGTTAAATTTCACTGACTTAGAACTCAACGACGGTATGACAACAGAGGACCAGACAGACTTGGAACTTTCACTTTAGTGACTCGACTGACGACTTGGCCTGGAGTTTTACAAACTGGAGTGACATGCCCGCAGCAGACACCATAATCGCCGCGGGATCCATCACCATAATCACCATCCAACTGGGATGCATTATGGTCCTCCTCCATTACCATCGCCAATTCAATCGGATCAACAAATTATTAATTACTTTGGCAGCCATCCAGGGAACAGAAGCAGCTGATTTCTTTCTACCAACAACAGCAACAACACCTGCAAGTACATCAGAACCAGCAACCATATTCCCTACATGGAGAACTGTAATAATCATTGCCTCATTTGTGCTATCCCTAATTAACATCCTCATCATGTTACTTGAGAAGATCACCCCATTATTAGCCAAATGTGAGCCTAGCACGCGTCTCAACCATCTGGAGACCGACCTATATTGCGCGATGTATAGCGACCAGCACCAGCTGCACATTAAAATAACCACCATAGCGCATGATCTCTCAGTGTTAACAGTAAGCAAGACAGAGGACCCACATGATGTCACATTTTACACCAACATCCTCTGCACTTACGCCTCTCTAAACTGGGCCCAACTTGAGATTTATGCTGGTACTAAGAAGATTCTTCTGCCCCATCGGGTCAGTGTACCATTATGCCACTATAGAGCATTCACCAGCATCGCCCGACATAGACACACCGTGAAGTTTATTCTCATGCAGAGCTGCGATTCTCTTGTGATCAGCGACTGGTCCCGCACCGACCCAGTCAGCCAGCCACCACAACCAGTGCTCCTCCGATTTGGGGACTCTCCATCGGCCCTCTATCGGCGCAACCCGTCTGCACCCACTTCGCCCACCGACCCCTCCCGAGTCCCCCTGCTTTCCCAACCAGGTACTCACATTTCACCAGCCCAGCCATCCACATCCGCAACAGGACACAACTCGGACTGCCAACATTTTACCACCAATGGCGGACCCACAGACCAACAAACAGACACGACGTCCAAATCCTCCCACACATCCCAACAAAGCGCCTATAACGTAGAATACCGCTAATACTGTTCCATACACCCGACCGACCGACCACCACATTAGTATAAGAGCATACCCGCACCCCTCCACTTAGCATTTTTTTAGATTGACAAAATTCGACTTATAATCATTTCTCAAGAGTAGATAGGACACATATAGATTGTAACTAAAAGTAGCTTGATTGCATTAGACCAACATATTTTGCTTGATCACCCAAACAGTTCAAAATTATATCATCAAAATTTCTATTGTTACTAAATTGTTTGACCTCTTGTCACACTTCTGAACATTTTTTTACACACAGAATTTTAAAATCTAAACCCGGGTGTAAAGAAAGTCTGACTTTTCGAATAATGTTTTTATTTTTTTCTAAAAGTTTAAATTATCATGAACCATGCAACAACACATCATGGTTTTCTGTTTTTCTCAATGTAGTTAAAATGTCACTGGCCAAATCCGACATAGCACTTTATTTACTAAAGGCATGTCATGTACTTGTATTATGTACTCGTATTAATAAGACATTCAGTACCAAACTAGTTGCAGTATCCAAAACACAGGATCAACAAGAAGTACAACTGTATCCAGTACCGATGCACACACCACCGCTGAAGACGAACATAAGACGTGTCCCTGGAGAACCAGACAAATGCAGTTCGTCCTCGCATACCGCTACCGAAAGAAGTTCGTAAAGTGTGTCCCTGCCGAAGCAGCCAAATGTTGTCCTTCTTTCACAAGACGTGCCCATCATCAACACTGAAGGTCCTTGTAAGCCGAATGCAGACTCACCGATCAAGATCAACACGGAATATCAACAAAACCGGAAAAATAATACATCCAACTTCGAGACCCATACAAAGACAGATCGTCCTCATTCAGCCGAATGCACTTCCGAATAAGCGGCCAACATCCATCCTACATAGGACCTCATCCTCACCGCTGAAGACGAACATAAGACGTGTCCCTGGAGAACCAGACAAATGCAGTTCGTCCTCGTAAGTCGAGTACAGTTCCGAACAGAACATCATCGGAAGAGAACCAGCCGACAACAAAACCATGAACTCTCAAAGACCATGAACTATCTACAAATGAATTTACACTTAATGCTAAAATACAAATATTGTTCATTTAAGACTTTTGTCTTCAATTCTTTATAAATTTCTATTTTATTTACTAAAGGCATGTCATGTATTAATATTGAAATATGAAAGTAATAGTTAAAATTCTATGACCTAGCTAAAACCTTAAAGTCATGTATAAAGTATTAAGTAAGACTTAAAGGTAACTTAACTGTAATGTTAAGGGTTGTGACTATTGTCCACCCCAGAGCACAGGCCAATAGAAGAATGCCATGTGTGCTCAGTCAAGGGGTACTGACCAATAAGGAAAGGACCCCTGTCAATTGGTTCCAAAGAAATACCTTGGACCAGGGTTTGTAATTCAGTTTATCAGCTGTAGCTGAACCATACACTTGCATTATATGATACACATACCATTGGATTAAAAGCCACCCTCTCTCTGCCAAGCTACACACTGTGTTGTTTCATCATTACATCTACCTCAACTATAACTACATAACACTAGCCTTATAGACTATTTAATATGTGACTTTTACTTTTTCAATAATCTGAAGGTTTTTGAACTGCCCCCTCGCACTGTTGAGTCGGATCACAGGCCACTTTCATTTCACTTTGAAATAGAAACTGAAACCTCTTTAACAAATGAAATGACAGACAAATCGAACAATCTTACAGGTCAACTAAGCAATTTTACAGATATATATATGAGGAAAACAGAACTGGTAGCTACCTGGGTGGGTGATTAGGGCTTTACGTCCTGTATTTCTGCACCAGTTGGGCTAATTAGGACAGGCAGAGACCATGGCAATGAGACGAAGGATGAAACAGCCATCCAACTTAGGCTCGACCAGGAATTGAACCCGGGACCCAGTGGTTGGAAGCCCAGAGCGCTACCTCTGAGCTAGGCCCCCGCCCTTGGTAGCTACCTATCCTCCCTTGAGAGTGATAAATGCTTAACATTTCTGGAGGAGCTCACAGACACCATTATAGAGAATAACTGTGTAGATGATGCTGTGGGTGGTATGTATAACTATCTCGAAAGTGCAATATCAGACAATTATGTAAAAAAGTATCAAAAAGGCATCAAAAATAAATTTCCAAGTAATCCCTGGTTTGATTCTGAATGTAAGACATTAAAACGCTCTCTGAATGACTATGCTATATTGAAAGACTTAAATGATAATCAGTATAGAGAAAATTACTACATGTTAAAGAAAAGGTATAAATCACTTATTCAAAGGAAAAAAAGGGAACATCAAAATAGGATTCGTGATGAATTAGAAAATTTTCATTCTGCTAATCAAAAAGACTTCTGGAGGTTCTGGGACAAGCTTAAGCAACGTAATAGCACCACTACACCTAGAGGCAAATTAACACTACAAACATTTGAATCCTATTTTTCTAGTATACAAAGCCCTCCAGACGGTATTAGTATAAACTTCTATAAAAAAGTCTACCAGGAGACAATTTCTGAAATCGCACTTGGTACACCTTGAGGCTGAGTACAAGGCTAGTACGGACACTGCCCTTACTAACGAAGTGGCCATGTATGACCACCCAGAGGGATCCAACTGGCAGCGGATCGACATCCTGAGTGATGCCCGACATGGCCACAGACGAAATGCTAAGGACTCCAGTGTGGTTGTTATGGGCGACAAAACAAAGAAGGTCCTCATCCACATTCACATCACCAAAAAGGGGGATCCAGTCACACAACGGCACGAAAAACTGGGTGTAGAGGATTTCTACCAGTACATCAAGGAGAAGGCCACACCTATTCGGTTCCATGTCCATGACAGGAACATGGCAGTGAACAGTTATGTGAAGAAACTCCGGGGACCTGTGAATCAAAATGACCGGTGGCAGGGGATCAAGGGATTCAAGAAGGCAATTGAAAAAGTCAGCAAAGGATTGGTCAGAGACCATGAGAAGACATGGCACACCCAGCTTGAGGACAAAGTGGAACCAGCTAACACATGCTCACTGGGCCATTGACCACTGCAACAAATGTGCAATGGGGATGCTCAGGTACTACGTCAATTTCTGGCATCAATTCCCCAACATTATTCAGGTGACCACAGCACTTGCCATGAAACTTCACGTTGCAGGATCCAGCCTGACTATGAACGTTCCAGGATACCCATAACAAATGCCAAAGCGAAGGAACTCTGGATCAAGGCTGTGACAACTTCCACATTATATCGGTCACCAGCGGACTTTGCTCATGGGATGAACACATCCCATATTGAGTCGTTCAACAATGTTATGAACATGTTTCACGACAAAAGAATATTCTACTCGGATGAGGAATACCTGGCCCGCTCCTACATTGCAGTGCTCTACTGGAATGAAAACATTTGCAGAGACCACAATTCGGTTTTGGAAATCTTCTGTAGCTTCAGCAGCTACAAGAGCTGCTCGTCAGAAAAAAAACTACAAAAAACCTACATTCACTTTTTGCAGAAATGTGTCGGACGCTACACTATTTCATTGTGTGAATGAAATGACCAGAAGAATGAAATGTATGCAATTTTCTGTGTTTGTTGCCAAATGAATGTATTTTGTCTTGTTGTGTAACTCTTTATAGAAAGTGTGCCGGCCGATAAGTTGTGCGATTTTCATTTATTGTTGTTACATGTTGTGTGTGTGTGTGTGTGTGGTTAGGGCATTACGTCCTGTATTTCTGCACCAGTTGGGCTAATTAGGACAGGCAGAGAACATGGCAATGAGACGAAGGATGAAACAACCATCCAACTTAGGCTCGACTGGGAAACGAACCCTATGAACCCGGGACCCAGCGGTTGGAAGCCCAGAGTGCTACCTCTGAGCTAGGCCCCCGCCTTGTTGTTACATGTTAGAATACACCATTCACAGGAAATTATTTGATTCGCGTGCATATCAGGTGCTCAACCAGGCTTTTGTTATGTTGTGGTTATTTTGTGAATGCAGTTACTAATGTCTCTTTGATTTAAACTAAATCCGTGAAATAAATTGATTTAACATACGCTTTTCTGGGTAATTTTTAATTATTATTGTAAACATTTTCTTTTTATGAGTTTCACTTCTGTTACAGTCGGGCCAAAAAATTACATAGGTACATGTGAACAACATGTCCTAAGTGAAATTATGAATAAAATCATCAAAGTGAAAACTGGTTACTAAACAACATAAGATAGAAATATAATAGCATAGTGTGTTTCTGGATGCAGAAAATGGTTAGAATAGAAGTGAACTGCTCAAGTGTAGGCTGAGTTTGTTGGTCCCGACAGTAACAGGTGATAGTTTCTGGTTTGTTTACATTAACCAAGCTGCAGCATGAAGACTCCATACCCCATTTGCCATTGGTCAATGTAACGTAATGACCATTGAGTGTTATCCAATGACTAAGGAGGGCCATTTAGCAGTTTCTAGAATCCCGGCACCCAAATTGCCTTATATGGTATGTGGCACTAATTGCTGACCCAAGTGTAATCGCTACCCCTAGACCCCCGACCTTTAAGGGATGCATTCCACAATTTTGTATTCCCAAAAATTATTCTCAATGAGGGATTGAATTCAGTTCCCTTCATCAGATACATGGGACTTTGGCATCCAAAAAAGTAATAGGCTGCTTACAATTTATGTATAAGTACAGAATTAGGATGAAATTCACAGGCCATGAAATAGGGACCTTTTACTAAATACATTGATATGACCATCTGCATCATATTCTGCCACTTGAGTGTGACATTTGTTTCAGAGATTCTTAAACAGAATGGCAAAATGACAAAATGAAGTTGTAATTGTATGCCTTTTTATAATAGGAGACTTCACATGATTAGAGCAGACGGTTATAACTAGTTCAAACAATTCACATGAAAAGATCATTAATCCCTCACCCTCAAATCATCTGAGACCAATATGCATGATGCAATAGGCCGCTTAAAATGTGGCAAAATTTGGATGAAATTCACAGGCCATTAAATTGGGACCTTTTACAAAATTAGATACACTATATAAAAACACAAAAAAAAAGTATTTGTTTTTATTTCAGTCATTACAGAAAAAAGGCGTTCATGAGTGAACTACTAGCTCTCTTATCGAAGTTAATTTACCTACATAACATAATGTTCCATTGCACCAGAGCTATCTGCTGCAACACCAATAAATATTAATATTAATTTGTTATAAAAACCAATACCAATTGTAACCCAAGCCACAATATGTAATTTAGCATCAGCCATGTGTTATGTAACATTAAATATAACAAGATTATACATATTACACATTATCAAGTGGCTAAAATCATGATTGTCCATTCAAAACTTTCTTCAAAATAAATCTACACCTCACTCTGATTGGAATAGTTGAGCTAATAGGGCTCAGGAGAATATACAATAAATCACCTATTCAACAACAAACCCTTCTTCATCCCCAATTCAGGCACTTCCCTCTGTACAATTATGTGCAAAGCTGGGACCACATGTAAACAACATGTATGACATTGAGAATTACACTATTTTACATAGGTAAGTTTGAAACAGAAATATTAGTTTCAAATATGCAATAACACGCTACAATTGTGACCCATTATGTGAACTAATAGAATTAGTATGCCATTTCTAAATACAGTCCCACAACATGTAATTAAGGCCTCGCTGCATAGGTACACTTACCTAATTATTTCTGAGCAAGCAATAGAACAGGATAACAATAAAATTTTATGAACAAGATTTAACTATGCACTCATCATCAGTGAGATACATCAAGTCACCTGGGAAAATAGACAAGATCCAACAGGTCCAGAAGAACCACATTCCTAAACAGCAATAAACCACTGAACTGACACATTTCACAAACTGAAACATCAGCAATTCATATCCGCTGCTGAGAGAGTTGAACCGTGATCCTCAACATACTGCACCAATACATCAGTGGAATGTTTTGAAGCAGCACCTAAGCCATGTTTCCTTATTTCATGGGTGACAAGGTTTGATTTCTGATTGAACGTTTTACCACAAAGACCACACTGATATGGTGTCTCACCAGTGTGGACCCGCACATGAACAGTTAAATTCCCATTGAATGTGAACGCCTTCCCACAGTGAGGGCATACATATGGTTTGCTGTTGCTGTGACATTTCTTGTGCTGTCCTAGTTCTGATGTTGTTTTGCATGCTTTCCCACATACATCACACAAATATTTTTTCTCTCCAGTGTGCACAAGAATGTGACGTTTCAGCCCGGATGCCTTGGAAAATGTCTTACCACATATATGGCAGGTGCATTCCTTGTCGACAAGAGTCTCTCGATGCTCTGTTCTCTTGTGCAGATGCAAATCAGACTCAAATGGAAAAGACAGACTGCAATAATCACATTTGTAAGCACTTGAGCCATGTCCTCTCATATGTGTAGCAAGATGCGACCTCACCGTGAAAGACTTCTCACATAAATCGCACTTAAAAGGTCTTGTGCCGAGATGACCATTCACATGGCTCTTCAAGCTGAACTGCCGCGAAAACACCTTATTACATATATTACATTGAAATGTCTTCCTGGATGCTTGGTTGTAGTGTTTCTCTTTTAAATGAAGTGTCAATGATCCCTCGTTCAAAAAAGCTTTGTCACATGATGTGCATGCAAACATCGTTTGTTGATTGTGCATCTCCATATGAAGCTGAAACAAACTCTCTTCCGAAAATCTTTTGGGACACCTTGCACACTGAAAAGGGGTCACTTTGTGTCGCTTTTTGTGAGCACAAAAGGAAGATGTGGTGCTGAACATAGCACCACATTCACTGCAACAGTAAGGCTTTTCTCCCGTATGCTTTCTCAAATGTTCAGTAAGGTCTTTACTCCGTGCAAAAGACTTGCCACATTCAGAGCAAAGATGAGGCTTCTCGCCACTGTGTACACGAAAATGATACGTGAGATCAATCTTCTTTCGAAATACCTTTTTACATATGACACACAAGTGACCAGTTTCTTCCTTATGCGACATCCATCTGTGAGAGCTCAGAAGTACGGAACTTGAGAAGGACTTCTCACACAGATCACATTTAAGCCTGTCTTGAACATGTGTCTGTTTATGTATGACCCAAGATGCTCTTTTATTGAAAGTTCTACTGCATATGCTGCAAACGTATTCTTTTGGCTTAAGCTTCACTTTAAAAGGCACGATAGCTTTTCCCGCTTTTGGTGACACATTGCCTGCCTTGCGTCGTCTAGGTTTTTTTCCAATATCAGCTTCCTTAGGGGTTGTCTTTCTTTTGCCAGTTCTCTTCTTCTCTGTCGAGTCATGCATAGCTATGTGCCGTTCATAAAAATCAAGCCTTACAAATGTCCTCCCACACACACTGCAAGTTTTACTTTTAGATGCTGTCTTCTTCCCTTTCTGAACTCTTCCATCTGCAATGGAAATTGTACAACGATCAAGAACTCAGAAAGTTTTATTTTCACCCTCCTTACAAACAAAAATAATGAAATGTAAAACATAGAGTGAGGAGGCCCAGAAAGACTGCGGGTCGCTATTATTGGGCCCCCTCGTATATAATATTAAAATTATAATGGTTGAATCAAAAGTAGTTTCTATATTGAACGAGTCAAACGCAAAATTTCATATTGCAAATGTAAATCTCTTATGATTCAACTTTCTTTATACTGCAAGATTAGATACTTTTTAACGGAATTAGAAAATCCTCCGAAACTGTGATTTTGTCTCTCAAAATATATTTGACAGGAATTGAATAATTAGAGAATTTTGTATCTGATGCAATTTTTTGGCATATTGTAAACTTAACTAGTGGTAGTTGATAATTGTTTGTGTTTCTTGTGTTATATCAATTGAAGATTCTGATGGTTTCTCGAAAATTTAATGATTTAGTAACAGCTCAGTATACCTTTGCTTGCTTTAGCTGGTCTGCCTCTTTTCCTTTTTGCTGGAAGACCACTTGTCTCTGCATCAGACTTTCGCTTTTGGCTACTTTTTATCACAGAGCCACCTTTCTTTGCTGGAGTTTTATCTGCAAAATAAACCACACTAAACAATTTACAGGCATTGCAAAAGAAATAAACATAACTCTCACATATAAGCAAGAAATAAGTGTCCCATACTATTAGCAGGTTTCCTAGATCCAAGGTATTTTTTTGTTGATGTATCTTTGTTTAATGAAGTCTTTCCAACTAAAAATATAATTGATCAATCGATAAGAGAACACAACAATGATGACAAATGGGCATCTATTCACAATTTGAAAATAAATCAGACACACAACCTTTTTTCTTGGCATTTCCGCCTGTTTTAGGTTCAGATCGCTTTCGTGTTGGTGGCTTTTTCTTTGATGGGGCATTCCCTGCAAAAATTACCAATGAGAAATCATACAGCATAAAGTAAATATATTAACAAGACATGCGAATAATAATAAAAAAGATATCCATCATTCACACAATTCTAGCAAATTTACCAGTTGCTGTCTTGGCACATTTTGGTCCAGGCCGCCTCTTTCTTGCATTTGTTTTTCTCTTTAACGGTATCACATCGAACTCCAGCAAGTTTCCAGATTGGTCGACGCGATTGGGATCAACAATTAGTTCTATTTTTACCGGGAAAATAGCTCCCATTGATTGACAGGTTTGGCTTCCATAATTTGCATTTTCCGACCAATCATCCTCCTTCTCCCTCTTTATAAAGATTTCAGGTTCATCCTGAAACGACTCATCCAATTTCTGAAAGACTTGTAATTCTGCATCACAGTTGCTTTCAGAATCAGCCACTTGCTCGTGAATTACAGTAGGAGGTGAACTAGCTGCTCCACTGGTACCTGGAAGGGCCATTGAATCGTTCAAACTTTCAGAATTCAAAGAACCTGAGTCCACGTCTCTATTTTCAAGTGGACTTTGCGCAAGAGAATGCCAATCTTCAGGGCTTTCCGCATCCATTTGCAGATGTAATCCTAGCTCTGAAAAAGTCAAGAATAGCAAATAAATAAACAAATTTGAAATTATATATATATATATATATATAACACTCTTCGTCAATAAATCCTTTTATGCAGCATGTGACAACAGACATTATTATAAATTAATTTAGCAGGGTTTTTAAAATTTGCGGGAGTCCGTGACTCCCTAAATTTCACTCGGACTCAAGATCAGACTGGATCCGTTGGACTCCTATCAATTTAAGAGGCCTGAGTGTCGCGTCCCCCGCTGTAGAATTTTGAATGGGCAAATAACCTGTTTTGTATGGAGTGTTGACTTCTATATTTGGAGATGGACTCCCAAAATTATTTTGTTACGAGTCCCGTTCCGACTCCCAAAATTTTTTAGCGAATTTTGATCCCTGTATAGCCTTCAGTAAACTGCTAAATTTTCTGTGTATGACTAATTATCCATGATACTTAGTGCTTGTATCGAAGTGCGAGTGATATCGAATCAATGTGTCACCATGGAACGGACATCTTGTTGACAAACAACCCATCCACATCATGAACATGACATCATCAAATTAATTGACAATAGACAATGGAAGCACTAGTCTGACGAGGTCCTTGAACAATGGTGGTGATACCAACTCATCACGTGAGTTAGTTGGCTCTACCAACTCATTGGCATTCAAAATATATTATACAATTATACAATATTTAGTTATATGCGATTAAATAATTATAATTTACCATTGCAATGACAATGATGACCATACAGTATTGTATGAATCAGATTATGATAAGGTAACTGGTCAACGAGGTTATGAATTTTGACAGTTGGTTTGTAGAGAAATTTGACGCAAGCTCTTTTGAGTGTCGACAACCTAGGCTGGTAGACGAATTGGCACGTTGACGAATGGTTTCGAGCCAGGTTGTCGACACGCAAAATTATCGACAGACAATTCGTTGACAACCGTTTCGTTGACAACCAACCCGTTGACGGCAAAATCGTAAACAATCAACACCCTCAGCCTGACCATCTCGTTGACAGAAAATTGTGGCTTTACCAACTCATTGACATGTCGACAAGTTGGTTACTCGTTGATAATGCTCCATACCGGTATGATATTTATCGAGTTAACCGGTACACTGCCTTAGATATGAATATCAGTTCGGCTGTGCCGTTTTTCGATATGATACGACGGCCATCATTTTACTGTATTTAAATCCTGGGAAAGTGTTTAAATGGTCTTGTATAATCCTAAATCAATTAAACTTTGATGAATTGCAATTAGGAAGTTGCCTAAATGATGACAAGTGTTAATCAAAAGTGTGAATTGAACTTGACTATTCCCAAGCAAGTGTCAATAGTTAATTGTAATTCAACATATCAAAGCTGAACAGAAAACCTTTAGGCCTATTAGATTAAAGTTATCTTTAAAGAACCCTGAAGAAATTAGTTCTAATTTCTCCTAGATTGACCTTCCCACTAATACTCTATTACCCCAGGTTACCATCAATATATGAATAATAGGATTCATCATTAATGTCCACTGTTTTTGCATTATTACAAGGATTTGGCTTTAGAAAAATAAAAATGCTGAAAACTGTATTACATTGATTTTGACCTATTATTTCTGGAATATATACAACAAAACTAATATTAGAGATTGTGCATATGGTACATTTCCTTGCAGACCTTACCAGAAATTATTATTAATCATGATTTATGAATAATTAAACATAAGAAAAGATATTTTCTGATAAGAAAATAGATGAAATGTAAACTAATACGGCTTCAAAAGCATGGTTGCCACATTAATTTGTGGTCCTCAAGCCATTTTTTATTCTATTTATTTATTTCAACAGTGACAACTGAATATCGATGATACGTATCAAATATTGATTGACTGTATCGATGATACGTATCGTATTGAATCAAACGTTATGGAGCAATACTCGTTGACACAGGTATTCCTGGCCCCCCTCTATTTCGGTTTTATGCTATTATCTACGTAAATACTTTGGAGTACAGAAATGTAATGGAAATCACTTAATAGATCTCATTCATACGAATGCATTCGTAGTATACCACTTTGGAAACTTTCTTCACCGAGGAAGTGCATCTTGGGACTGGCGTGACTAGGGCAATCAGCAGCAGAACTTCCAACGGCCTAGGTGCCCACAAGGATGCAGCCGCAAATCCCCGGAGTCTGGTTTGTCTACAAAATGGTCATTGGGCAGATTAGCTGTCAACGAGTTTGCATTCATAACCTGTCAACGAGATCGTATGTCTAATGTAGAAATGATCTGTCAACGAGTTGGTTGTTGTACGTGGTCAAAAGTTTGTCACAACTGTTGTGTCTCCCAATGTTGTCAACAAATTTTAACCAGCTTCTAATGTGTCAACGACTTGGTATGTTGACGAATTTGTGTGTCGACGAAATGACCTGTATTCCGACGAATTGACCTGTATATAAAATAGCGAGACGCAGCCAGTCAATGAGTGACGCAAAGCGCAACTGCTACACCCTTAAATGTTCACTTTGTTGCTTTCCCAGGCGACAATATATGTATCTCTAAAGATCAAAACAATCATTACATCACAAATTGTAGTTGTACTTGCTGCAATTCATAGGAACTCCAATCCGCAAACACCCACCTCACGCTTCACAATAAGGCCTGCTTCCACCAGGCGGCGCCACTTTACAATTTCGAATTTCTAGTGGCGACCTCTTCAGTTTTGAGCGATTTGAAAGATAACTCGGATTGTGTGTTCGATCGTTGGCTTGTGAAAGCGTCGGTCCTGAGCAGAGTCCTCGTAAATATTTTGTTGGACTGCTCTACCATGAACGTAGGCATAGAGCCCGACTTTTAAAGAAAGAAGGCGCAAGAAGCTTATCCAGTTGCTATCGTTAGTTCAGGTAGGCTTTACGACCCGCATGAACATGAAGTTATTAATGTTTGAAGTGAAACAACATCGGACGCGTCGTCTACCCTTAGAAATGACATACTGCAATTGAACGCCTTGTGCTTTTTATACGTAATTGTCCTCTTTTATCTGTGTTAATTCGGTACACTGTTACTTAATTACTTATTTTATGGTTGAACTAGTTATATTATGTTAACTCAAACAAGGGGGTAACTTGTATGTCCCCGCCCCCTTTTAGATCACTCAAGGCTTCTCTTTACACTACTAAGACTTCAGAGTAGTTTACCAAATTGTTGCAAGTGATAGCACAAGAAGATAGAATCGAAGTGATACTGCCAATATATGCAAGTTTGGCTTAAATGAGACTGGAGTTCTAAGAACAACATAGCTAGAATTTACATGGAAGCAGTGTCTGTCTTTCGTAATGTTTACTGTCAATCTGATATCTTTAATCTAATTGTGCAATGCTGTAAGTAATTATCAAGGCTAAGGAGTCTTACAGAAGAGGCCATGAATCTAGACTCCTGTGACCTCTGAAAAGGCGCCTCAGACTTGGAATCTGGAGTTCTGGTCATTGCTTTTTCGGTTTGGTCGCCCTGGTCCGATAACTCCTGTGGTGCAGGAGCAACAATGCCACAAATACTTGTAGTTTCTATCAGGTCAATATGAAATGTTAGCTAAATGCAATATGGATTGCCCATATCTGCTTCGTGTCTTACATAAGCAGGCAAAATTGATTTTCTCTTGTAATTTGCATTTTCAGTACAGTAATTACTACCCTGAGCCATGATGAAGAAAATTTATATGGAAAAGGCTGTGGTCAGTGGAGTGCTCTTCTGGGAGGTCATTGTTAAAGGAAGTGAAACCATATGCAAAGGTAACATCAAGTTTAAGTGTACAGTGAATACTTTAGATGTTAATGTGGGGTCTTGAATCTCACAGCTGAAATTTCAATCAATTGCATCGTTTAGTGATTTTAAAGATAATGGAATAAATCTACTTTGGTTTTTGCATAATGATAGCATCACTTAATTAAATATAACATTACTTTGGTTTTTGCATGATGATAGCATCACTTACATATAGAGAGACTTGTATTAAAAGCATATCATTTTAATCTGAAATATAGACCAGAGAAGGAAAAGTCTAGATGGATTCTTCTTGTTATTGTAGCTGGAAAAGTGGGTGCGAGGTGCAACGAATATCCTCCCAATTCACATGCCACTCATGAAGAAGCCAACAACTTTTTCAAGTATTTAGTGGAGCAAAAGAAAAGACAAGGGTAAGTGAATGAACGGATAGTTTGTGGGGACTTCTTGTCATACATTAAATTGGCATCGTGTGAGAATGTTCTGTATCAATTCGGTTGTGGAATAATACTATGAAACAATCTTTTTCAGGTTCAGTGAAGTTGAGGGAACTGTTGCGAAGGCTCGATCCGCACCTGGAAAAGGTAGAACTTAAAGCAAATGTTACACTGTGTTTACAAGTAGATTATTTATTCTTTACTAATTTACTTATAAAAGATTATTTAACTTTATTTTATGCAGGGTCGTCAGGTCGCACGAAAGTTGCACCAGTTTCTGAGAGAACAGAAGAAGTTTTGGGAGAAAGAAATGCAAAAAGAAAACCACTCAATGGCACAAAGGCAGACAAACATCCTTTGAACCAAAAATCTAATTTTAAGACACCTGGAAGGCCCAGTCCTATCACCAAGAGGGCCTATTCACCAGTCCCCATCAAAAGAAAACAGTCACTGGTTAGTAAGGAAGAATACAATCGTCCTGAAAAACGTGTGAAGCCCTCAGAAAAGCCAGTTGTTGCCAAGAAGGCTGAGAAAAAAACCGAAGTACCACAGAGCACCAGGAGAAGAGGCCGACCTCCTAAACAAGATGGAAGGAGCATTCCAGCCAAGAGACCAGGGAGGGCAGGTGGGACAGTCAGGTCAGGAGGAAACACGAAGTTAAGAAAACCAGACACCACTGTTATAGACAACTCTCATGATGAGCAGGAGGGCAAAGGTGTGTCTCCAATTGTCAAAGCGAGAGGAAGACCAAGAGTCAAGAAAGAGGAAAGCATGGAAGCTGAGACATTGCCCCCGTTTCTGACTAAGATGTCAACCACAAGCACTCTGTGTGACAAGCTGTCAAAGGCTCAGATCGAGTCACAACAAACTGTGGACATGGAGGAAGATGAAACTTTGAAGAAGTGGAAAGAATGGCGGTTTGATGAACCTGAGGAACCTTCCACCCCACTCCCTGAACCAAACAAGGAGAAAAAACAGGAACCCATGGAAGTAACCAGTCCACCAGTCAGTGGGCGTGAACCACGCAGGCGAAAGATGACCTCGAAATATGAAATTTACAGACAAGAGACGTTAGGCATTGGAAGTCCAGAAAGGGAAGCTCAAGAGCCTGAAAAACCGGAAAAGCCAGCACCTGTCAAGAAGGCTTCAACGACAGCAGCAATACGTCAGAATCTGTCAAAAACCAAATTAACTCAAGGGCCCAAGAAACCCGTTGGAAGACCGAGAAAGATTTCAGAAAGTGATGAAGATGTTGTACTCAAGAAAGGATTCCCAAAAGCCAAACCAACCATTTTCAAAAAGAAACCTTTGCTGAAAGGTTTAGGGAATGCAAAGACTGGCAGAGTGAAATCTGTTGCTCAAGCTAAGCTAACAATGATCAAACCAAAGGGTGCTAAAATTTCACCCTTGGCAGCCAGAGCTGTTGGAAAGAGGCCTGGAAATTTGAAGCAAAACGGAGGCATCAAAAGAAAGCTTTCTGTTTTGGGAAAAGGTATTGTGGAATAGTCAACTTGCATCCCATTTTTGTTGTGTATTTCAATATTCTATTGATATTTGTTACTTTAGTAAGTTATTATGAACTTAACTTTTGGTCTGCAGGTTTTGGTCACAAGAAACGACTGGGTGCACCAGTTAAGGCATTGAGCCCTGCAGAGTTTGCAGCTAGACTCGCCGCACCATCACGTCAAGCTGCTGTTACGCCAATCAAGTCACTAATGGTAACGCCGTCCAAACTTCAACTCACTCCATCCAGAATGGCCTTGAAACCCGCTAAGTTAATGAACACAACAGACAAAAGAGAGGAAAGTCCACAGCCTGTTATTAAGAGGAGAAGGGTGGCCTCGTCTAGTGAACTCACCATTGCCTCTGAGTTTGGGACAGTTCATAAGCCTTCTGTGGATGACTGGCCTGCTTTTATTGTAAGTAAATGTTATCTGAAGCAGCTCTGCTTTTTAGCTCATCAACTTCATCGATATTACTATATATGATTTTATCGACAGCTAAATATCGCCAGGATACACGTGTTACAGTATGAAAAAACCAAAGTAACATATGTACAAAAGCAAGTAAAAATGTGACGTCTAGCTAAGAAAACGACATAGCTATAGACAGTTACAATGACAGTCCTAGAGATATGCAATAACATATATGATATATACACAGTTGCACCATTGTTTCAGTTTTAGCACATAGATAAAATATTATATTCTAGTTTTAGCACAGTAAGAGATGTGGCATTAAACAGTATCATTCTATATGCAATAAAGATATATACAACTATTATTGGATGACAGAAGTAGTCACATCATCAATATTCATCATGGTAAATAATTTTGTACCTTGCCTATTTCAGCCAGCTCCAGTTGTTTGGCAAGTTCCTATCAAAAAGAACAATGAAGACTGCAATGGCCAGTCTTTGCTGGTGGATCCTGACAGATGCTACATTGCAGATGATACAGGAACAGGTAATGCTGCTATGCCTTCATATTGCCCTTAATAAATCATTGAATAATTTGATAGTGCACTGTAATTTCTGTTGAGCTCAATATACTTGAAATTTTTATCCGTCTTTATTTCATTGTGTCTTTGTTACTCTCACACAAGACATGATTGTTTTATTTACCCAAGTTATGTTTTTCGTGTTTCAGTCATTGAAATTAATTCAAATGCAGTTCCAAGACGGACTTGGACTTTCCCGACACCAGTGAACTGCATGATGGAGCATAGATTTCGCGTTTATGCTGGCTGTAATGATGGTGTTATTTACGGTGAGTAGTGCATTGCATAATATATCGCAATGATTCTGTCACCAATCATTTGATATAACTAAGCTTACGCTATGCTTAATGATTTGTTTCAGAGGTCATGACAGAACCACGACTGTTTGCGAAAATAGAAAACTTTGGAAAGGTAAGACACATGCATGAATCTTAAAATGGCATGATCTACATCTATATATATATTTTCATTGGCATCAGATTAGTCAGTTTTATGTAATATATAATTAAGTAACTAAATGAACTAGCATGGTGCCTGTTTCAAAATATAATTTTTGCTCCCCAGCACTTGCATTAAATATAAATATTTGGCTTTTATTGACAATGGCTGAGAAGGTACAAGCTCTCAATTTATTAATTTGTTTATTTGACTTGTCAAAATCACATAACATTTACAAGAAAATATGATGGTATATATATATAAAGAAATATGATGTTAGCTTCGTTGTTACTCCTAAAGCAGAATACTCATTTCTTATCCAGGTTCTTTGTATTGATGCCTTCTACGATAACATTGCTGTGAGTGATGAGAAGGGAAATGTTGCGTTACTAGACAAACCAACGGGTGAAATAAAGTGGAAAAACAAGAGTCAGGGGGAGTTTGGCTGGATGGTGAGGACTTTTCGTTTTTATTATATTAAAAAGAAGACAATAGGGACTTATATTGAGGAATGTCATCTTAAATTGAGGAATCTTCCAAATTGCTATTCATGTCAGTTTCATAACAATAATATATCCAAATTACTTCCCATTCTAATTAACTATGTAACTACCTAATATTTCACATTTAGTTAATTTATTTAGCGGCACTTAACTAAGCCTCTGGAAAGAGTTGCTTCAATAAATAAAAAAATTATAAAATCATTGACCTTGACTAAGCTGAATGTTAATATTTCCTGATGCTTTCCTCTTCCAGGTGCGTGTTGATGAAACTGGTGTCTACCATGGTCACACTGCGGGTGTAACCAAGTATTCTCCGAATGTGGGAAGTCGAATGTATAATTTAAACACGGATGACAATGTGCTTGATGGTGTCCAGGTAGGAAATGATTATGTTTTTTATAATTTGGAGTTAAATCTCAAAATTCGATACATTGACACCATATGGTCTCAAATAGTCTCCAAGATGCAGCTTGACAATTACACGTTCATCACAAATCACTGAGATTTGTTTCTTGTTGCAAATTTCATCGTATTTTCTTTCTATTTTCAGTATAAGGACTTTCTGTATGTATCATGTGGGCCCTATGTATTGAAAATTGACAAATTATATGGAACAGTTTCTCGAACATATGATAAAGGTATGTGTCTGTTTGCGATGATGCTCAATGTTAACTTCCCATAGTTTATTTACCATGTCTCTAAATATTGGCATTTTATATATTGACGAAACCTTTGGAAACTTCAGGTTCCCAGTACACAGGTCTTGTGCATAGCGTTGCGGTGGGAGGCGGATTGGTATATGCTGGTGGAACTAAAGTGGGGTAAATATGTTTGAGCTATTAGTCATAATATATATTATTCATAGCCACATGTCTAATTATGTCTGTGTGATTAGACTTAAGAATGATACCAAAACAAGAACTCAAATGTATGACATTTTATATGTTCACTATTTCAGATGCTATGATGAAGTTTGCGGAGAACTTGTCTATTGCTTCGATTTACCATACACTACTGCTGCAATTCAGGTAAGATATAATGTAGTGGCTGTTTTAATTTTATAACTTATCAGAATGTTTTGGTATTATTTCAGATTTAGGTAATTAAGATGTAAATCATATTGTGAATGATAATTGTCTTCTTTTTTTCCCCAGTATTTCAGTGGCAGATTGTTTTCAATTGGAACAGGAATGTTTTCAGTCATTGACTTTTCACCAGAAAACATTGATAAAGCTATGGTAAGTGAATTTAAACTTACAGGCTGAATGAAATTAATTAAAAGTTGCTGGAATTAATTAAATAATTAATTTATTTTGAGCAATCAAGATGATGTAGTGTAATTAATGTCGTAATAATGAGAGATTGTGTAGGAGCACCATAGTATCCACTGTCAAAATCGGATGGAACAGCATCATTAGTGATCTTGATTTAACAATAATGTATACTAAGCCTGATGTGTATATTCTATCTTTCCAGGATGGGGAGGCGATTGATCCCATCTCCATCATCCCTGTGCCCCTGCCCGAACCACCAGCTGAGATAAATCAATCAGAAGCAACCCCACAAACCAGCGACAACAAACCTGAACCCCGACAAGGCCTCATTAAGGTTCGGCAACTAACAATGCAGCGGCAGTGAACATTGCAAGTGTAAATTAAGGTTGAAGATTCTGCTTGATTTGTGAAATCAATGCATCATTTCATTGTGAATTTATGACATAATTTCAGTCACTTCACAATGATACCAATTAATGTGACGAACTTTTAGTCATACACAGTTGGTTTTTCATAGGCTAAGTTGAGTCTGATATACCTGGTTTAGGCAATGCGAATGAAATGTGAAGCCTGGGAACCTCCGCTGACAAATAAGGATCAATGATGAACATTTGCTGAAAAGATACTTTGTGTGTGACCTTGGGTCATTCTTTTGACTGACTGATAGTTCACTGAGACTTGGTTCAACTGGACATCCATACAAGAGTACTGGTCTTCAGTAGTTGAATGATATAGTTTGTTATTGCAGTGCACAAAGGAGCACTCCAATGCTTTGATATCTTTAGATTTTCTCTGATGTTGTGTTTAATATTGTTTATTATTAACGAATGATTGGATAAATAATGGGAGTGGAAGGCTGAAAATTCTGCATGATTTGTGAAATCAATGCATCCTGTCACTGTGAATTGATAACTGTCAGATTTATATAGATTTATATTGTAATATGGTACGGTTAAGAACCATCACAGGTTAAAAATACAGATGATGTATTCAATTTCACGAATCATCAGTTTTTTGGCCAGTTTATAGTACATTACGTTGGTGTTTATATAGTATGTAAATGTTGCCTGAAACTGTCAGGTTATGACATTTTATTCTTGTACATTTTGTATATAGACAATGTACTTTGTTGCTTCTGGAGCAACAGTTATGTTAAGTGGCTAAATGATTTAAATGGATTTGCACATTGTTTGTTAAGATCATGCCTCGGATATGATAATTGAATTTTTGTGAATGGTTACCGAATGTTATCTATGCATATATTTCTAAACCCTTGGCTGTATTTGTAGCTGGTATTATTTTGATGTTAATGACCGTTTCAATGAAATGGCAATGGAAAATGAAGTTGCTAGTACATATGTACAGTTGTAGAGCAGATGTCTTTATCAATTTTTTAAGTGCCTTGACCTTACTAATTAGTGGGAATGAATGAGTATGTATTGTAAGAATCTTTACATAAAAAATGTTGTTCTCAGTTTATTGGATAATTCTTGTATTCAACAAGAGTTTGTTTTGTTAGTGTCAGTCATCTGACACATGCTCCACTTTTTTTCCTTTTTTTTTTGTGGAGATTGTATGGATGATGATCGAACAAAGATAATGAAAGTTTGCTGAATATATTTCACTTTGTACCATACACAAAAGTCATGTTTATTTCTTATTTCATGTTAATTTCTGTTTTGATTTACAAATCATGGAATTTATAATTATTTTTCAATGGTGATATTGGTGATTATTCGATTTTGCAAATTGTTAATGTTTTCTTCCTGGCCAATATTGTAATATGTGCCATCTTTGCTGAGCATTTTAGTTTTCATTGTAAGAAGTGGTGACAATTTAGGTGGTTGTAAATTTTATTTTATGTCACCAGTCAGTATAAAATAGGCATACATATATGGTAATGGTTGTGCTCTTCTGAGAGTACAACTGACATGTACCATGCCATAATGAATTGTAATTACCTTGTGAACTTAACTTTTAATCATTATGTGAGGTACTTTTTTTGCTTCACCTTCAGCATACTAATACAAATTAATATTATGTTTAACATATATAAGTGTTGAGTGTTATTTCTGTGTACTGTTTTGAATGTCTCGAACCATAAATAAATTTGTATGAGTTTTTAATCACTCTTTTGTGGCCTGATTTGAAGAACTTATGAAGGAAAATGGATTAATACACAGTATTATTTTACCAAGTTATTAAAAAGTTTCGACCAAGTCTGAAAAAGTGCAGACTAAGTTGGGAGTGTGAAGACCAAGGTATAGGATGTGAAGACCAAGATTTTAAATTGACCAAATTCAGAATAATGCAGACAAGGTCTGAGAAAGTGCAGACTATGCATGTCTGGTAAGGTCCCGATCAATATTGATTTTAGAATATACAGATCAGAATAAGTAAGAAAATGCAAGTTATATTGCAGACCAATAAATAATATTTTGTCGAGAATATTAATTTGATATGTTAATGAGCGCTGGTCTGTATGGTCTGCATTAACCTAGCCAAGCAAGCATGGCCCTCATTTGTGTCAGTGTTCGCAGTATATTTTATTTTTTCGTGAGATTATATGTGCACGCAGGTTTTACAGCCTAGCTACCTGAATCTTCTTGATACTGATGCACACACTCTTACTAATCTTGACATGCTGTTATTTTCCCATACTCATCTTTTTAATGCAGTGAATGACTTCGTCATCGCCTATAAAAACTTACTTACTCATTTCAATGATGTGAAATGTCGTGATTGGCACTGATGCGTGTATACTGTCCAGACAATGCAACCTGTTGCTAAATACTGCGAAAAATGACAGGACTGTTGCCAGGCTAGCATTAACTCAGTTCACCTCGGACTAGGTCTGCATGGCCCGCATTTTACACCGACCCTGCTGCCATCTAGCGAACTCATGGTGAATCATTGAAAATGTCGCATGTGAGAGGGCCGGGTAATAATAACGATTTCATTTATTGTTTATCGGATCGATGATATGTTAGACTATATGTTAATTCAGGTAACATTATGTCGATGAAATCATTTAATGGGTGTTGCCGAATGTGCGAGTAGTCGTCTTGATGTGAAATGAGCGATAATGGAGTGGCAACGGTTTGTTATTAATAAAGCGCTTCAATATGTATATTTAGAATGAATTTTCATTTTACAGAAACAGAAGAACAACTAAGACTGAGATTTCAAGTGGAGCTGGAGTTCGTCCAATGTTTGGCCAACCCTAATTACTTGAACTGTAAGTTGTAAATGCTGTAGTCTTGTACTAGTTGTACTATGTAGGGGAAATATTTAGTCATTACAGATATCTGCTGTCATTAATTAATACAGCATGGCTAAACTGTACTAGCCATTTGTAACTTTGTGTATGCCTGACTAGTGAGGCTTATTATCAATTGATAGAGGTTAAATTCATATGAACACAATGAAATTATAAGTACTTTTGAACATGGACTTTGGCTATTTAATTGACCGCTACTTATTACTTTTTTTCTCTTTTCTCTATCTGCAGTTATTGCACAAAGGGGCTATTTCAAGGATTCAACTTTCATCAACTACCTGAAGTATTTACTCTACTGGAAAGAACCAGAGTATGCTCGTTATTTAAAGTAAGTCAAATCTATTGAAAGTTAGTATTTCAAATTTAGAAGAATGCAAAGCAAATATATACATGTACATACATAGGTCATTAAAGTATATCAAACTGTTTTTGTTTTTGTAGGTATCCACAATGTCTTTACATGTTGGAATTACTGCAATATGAACATTTTCGAAAGGAGTTGGTCAACTCACAATGTGCTAAGTTCATTGATGACCAACAGTTGCTTCACTGGCAGCATTATCATCGCAAACGAGCCAAGTTGCTCAGTGCTCAGGCAGAAGCCGTGGCTGCTCAACAAGCTCAGCAGCAGCAACAGACCGGAAATGAACTTCTAACCAAACAAGCAAAAAACTGATGTCATTCTCTTGGATTATATCCAAATTGCAGCATTTGTGTATCATACATTTTTGTAGATATGTATTCATGTATTTATATCATTGTATATAAAAAGAGAACTAGATAAATTTTGTAAATAACTGTGAAAATAATGCTTCTTTTTTTTTCTTCTAATCCTTGCATGATCTTTGAGTTCATCCAATATTATCTTCGAGAGTTAAACTACGCATAATTGCAAACTGAAAATGAATGGGCACGATCATGACGTGTGTTGCACATTAGTTCATTATTTTAAACATTTAGTACAACACCATAACTGAGAAGTGTTCGATGCCTCAACAAATCGTTCTACTAATAATTTAGATCACAAAACAACATCTGAACCACACTGAACATTAGAGCGAGTCTTCGCTGTGAATAGCACTGGGTGTAGCGATATACAGGCTTGTCAATTCCCTAATAGTTCAAGGTGTGTTTCTGAACCATTTTGTTAAGCAAAGGAAAAAAAACATCTGTCTGCTAGTCTTTTAGCGTTCTCATTAGTAATTTACTTTCATTAGTGCACTACTTGCTAACTATAGTAGAACAGTAAAAACATGAAAAAGGCAGGTGGGATAGTTGAATTATATATAGCTCACAATCATAATTATGTCCGCCTCTAGCTGGTGGTTGGGTTTAGTGCAGTATAGCGGACCCAAATTATTGACCATATTTGGCGTCCATGAAACATGAAAATAATCACTATTTTTGCCAAACTTTATTGTGGCACACAATAAGAATACATTTGTCTGGAGCAGCAGGGGTTTGGGGGCAGCAGCCCCAAGAAAAAGCAAAATTAACTATGATAAACTTGCGTTTTTGCTTCACCGCCGCTGTTGTTTGTGACGTCACTCATTGAATTAAAAATATTTCACGTCATAGGCCTGGCAATGAGGCTTGCTAAATATGGTCAATAATTTGGGTCCGCTATACTGCACTTTTTCCAGTTGGTCATATAAGATGACTAAGCTTCAGACAAGTAGTACTGAGACATTATATCCCATGTACATTGGCATGGCAATAGTGTGGTATGATATAATGTTAATCATACGAGTGTTGAATAAATTTATAGATATATCTATGTAAATTAATTAAGAACTTACAAGAGGAGTTACAAGACAGGCAAAAATAAATGAGAAAATACAGCATTCTTTAACACAATTTATTTTTGCAGTATAACTAAACAGGTTTCAATTATTGCACATTAAATGATCATGATTTGTTAACAAACCATCTTAATTTTTAATGCTAACACACTTCGAGTTGTAGAGAGACCGATTCACACTTTCACTGAAGGCCACAAGACACAGAATCAGTACAACGGCAGTATATAAAATATAGATATACAGTAATAGAAGTTATCAATACACTGTCTACACATCCCAACAATCCCGGGCAAATTAACATCCATAATTACAAACTAACAAACCAATCAACCAATCATGTAAATACATAACAAAATGCTATATATCTGGAAGTCTCTGATTAACAAAATTAAAATATTGGTCTATTGTTATTACTACGTAACAATGTGCCAGATGATGCTATGAAAGACGGGATTTTTGACAAATTTATGGACGGGAGACAGTTAAATTTACAAATTTGTAAGGAACGAACTACTAGTGACTAGATCTCTACAGCTGGGATACTTTTTTTTAGCAAATTAGAGTGAACTTCCACTTTATAGTCATTTTTGCGTTATCAATACAAAATAATGGAACAATGGGACTACAATAAGCTTAAAGATAAAATCCAAGACAGACATGCATGAGTTTTGGCATAGTCCAAGTTTAATATGAACAGCTTGTAATCTTGTAAGTTATCTCGCAGATGAGAATATTAATTAGTACAGGAAAATTATAGTAAAAATAGTCAAAGGAAGACCTGCCTGTATAACAATGTATAAGTAACATTGCAACAATATACAAAAATATTTGTAACATGTATATAATATTGATAACTGGAAAATTGGCAAGTCAGAATAGACTCAGAAACAAAGTAAAATGCATACATTTTGACGATAGATTACTAATAAACAGTCTTATAAAGAATACAACACTACAAAATGAAAAATGATAACATTGGTTTCCCAAACAAGTCTCATAATTGAAGAAACCGTCATCTTGAGTAAATGCTATTTGCTCAGCTGCATACACAATACATGTCATATCATTTAAGCAAGAAGTTGATCGAAGCATCTTAAAAAGGTGAACAGTTCACAATTTTATGGTCTCTAAGTTCCCATTAACCAAATGGTCATGAATCTGTTTACTGATTTGCTTTATTTACTGTGGTTAGCATTAAGCAAGAAGTTGTACCAAAAGCTACAAGTTTTATTAAAAAGCGGCAAGTCTTGGTCATGCAGATAATCTGATAGCAGGTTAAGAAAGCTACAGTAACGCTTGAGCTTCAAGTCATGAATCAGTCACCAACAATATTTAGACAGATTTATTCAATGGTATTAAGTCATCAATCACCATAGATTCCAAGATTATGTAACTTTCATCACATAATCAATTTTGTGCATTTAATAAAGCACTTTGTGACAAATGTTAAAGCAGCACTAGTGTCATTCATTGTAAGTAAATTTTGGCACCATTTAATTACATTTTGGCAAAGTAATTTGCAGCCTCTTCAGTCTTCATGAATGACATAAAATTTTATAAAGTGAAACTTCTTAGACATTAATCTTTAGATAATTCCTTAGCATAAAGTCCCTTCCTGAGTGAACCTTTTGAATATAACCGTCATGTAGATTCTTACTTCTAAAGCCTAAATTGTCATGGCACCCGAATAACAAAGTGAACATTTGAGATAGATCATTATCAACTGTGCATAACTATGATGTACGTGTCTGAGAAAATGTACTTCTTATAAAACAAACATAATCTATTTTCCATTACAGATTTGACACAACAATAAATGAATAACTTACAACAATTTAGAAAAAAATTACAACTTAACATGAAAACATCACAGTACAACAGCTAAACAAATTAACATATATGTGTTCCTTTTAAGGTCAATCATTTGCCAGTAAGCTGCTCCAGTGGGAGACCTTTTTGAGTATCGGGTTCAGCCATCACGTACAAGGGCCAACAGGCAGTGTTTATAGTCTCCAGAGCAATCGTCCTGCGAAGAGAATAATTTGATGAAGTTTACATTAGCTCACATGAATCAGTATTAATATGTAGCTGTCAATGCCAGGAGTGAGCGAAGCTATACAATATGTATATGACCAGAGACCTTCAACCTGTAGGCCTACCCTGACCATTTTGTCAAATAAAATTAGTCTTGAGGTGGTAAAGAAGAAAAAAAAATGTGACGAATCGACCTGCTACCCATTTAAGTTGTTATGACTTCAGAACTATACACTGACTGTAACGTTAGTACACATCGTACTGACCATGTAGATTTTTGAATTTTCAAAATTGGACAATAAATAATGATTTTAGAGGCAAAATAAGTGAAGAGCTGCTCAGGAATTGTAATGCGTACCTTCAGTCGCCAGGGGCGCTGCGATCGCTTACACTTGCCCCCTGGTGTGAAAAAACGTCATCGCCAAACAGTGGCGTGACTAGCGCGAACGTCATCGATTCAAGGTTATTCGTCAAATATTCTGGGCTCCCCGTTAACATAGACACCCGTTCTATGTACCGTTAGAATTGTTTCAGTCAGAAAAACAAGTTTTCTCCATGTTTGAAGCTGGGTGTGTATTCGTTAAGAAATTATGGACATCACAACTGTTGAACCGACGACGTTGTTTTGACGTGATGACGTAGTCTCGTTCTGGACCATTGGTCAAAAAGCGATATTAAGTTGATCTTCCATAGGATTACATGTATTTTAGAAATTTTGAGACACTTCCGGTTCAGCATGATCACTGTGCAGCCTCATTTTGAAACCTCTCTCTACGGGAAGTGAGCTTCGCTCACGGCCTACGGCCGTGACGAGCTTCGCTCATATTAGTGTCCAATGTTGAGAGAGAAAGTGAGTCATGTTTTACACCATTTTAATCATGTGGGAGATCATGGCACATTAAAATCTGTTAATTATGGATGGATTCTGATTTTTCAGTTTCCAAGATATACCAGTGTATTATGTGCCCAAGCAGCTATAGTTGCCAGTTGAGAGAGTCTTGGCTGAATAATTCACCACCAGCTACACATTTCACTCCCCTGGGCCAAGAATCAGTGCAGGAAATCAATACGTTGCTATTTATCTGCTACATCATCATTAGATTTCCTTTTAATTTGTATAGCAAAGAAACAAACCTGTATAAATTTGCCCAGCTGCTGGTTGTAACGCCTGTTAAATTCTTGCTTGATCTGAACCATGTCACATTCACACCTGCTCACCACAACACGTATCAGGGTCGAGTCCTGTGTTCCCATACCCTTGGAAATAAATAAAATACATTGAACATTGGACGGCATGGCCATGCTAACTTGCTAAGTAATAGAGTATTCTTAAAAATAAAAGTCAAATAATTTGTTCCATGGGTGCCTTACCCTAGTTGTACAGTTATAATCATTTCACTGAAATAGTTGATATAGTATGAATGCCATTTTATATTATAAATTCTCACTCACAAGAACATGTAGCTTACCTTCATAGATTTATACAATTTTTCAGCAAAGTACCCAGACAAATTTTGAACACATTTCACTGAAAATTAGAAAATATCACATTAAACATCAGTTCATTTGAATTTGAAACATCTTAAGTTGGGCATTAAAGTAAGTGTTTCTCACCAATGGTCAACATCCCCTTCTCTAAGTTGCCCGACATCTCAGACACGATACTCTGTTCAATTGTTCGACGGCTGATCTTGGCATACTCTTGGAAGACTAGTCGCAACTGATCAAAACTTTGCAAGGCAAGGATCTGATTGAACTTTGATTCATCAGTACCAAGTCTCTTTTCTCCAGCTTGGTAAAGAGACTGAAAAGAGGATTGAATTGAATAACATATTTTTAAACTCTTGTTAGATCAAGATTATTGTCATATCATTCAGAACAGGAGATGGCAGCGACGCATCATATTACCTTTGCATCTTCAGCAGCTCTTGCAGGATCCACCCCCATGTTTTCCATTCTTCCGCCCTAAAAATATTGTACAAATTTATAATATACGCTCAATATATAATACATTACCACCACAGGTGTCAGCCAGCAAATTTAATAATTGAATTACGCAGAATATAACGATAAAAGGTTGTGCACTCCACAGAGACCCAGCAAACGTTCAGCCGCCCCGATTGACCTGACCCCAATTTGCATTGATAAGGTGAGTGTCTTCTGTGAAGTCCAGGCTTGTCGCCTTTAACATGGGCGACCATTTCTAGCTAATAAGAGGCCTCCTCCTGGCAACTGAGCCTTCTCAAGTCTCATATATGTATTATATGTAGTACACTTTCAATGATTAAATTTGCCAGCTGCTTACGACTGTGATTACCACTGTAAAAATATAAAGAAAATCCAATATATTATGAATTATGCAGAATCACAAGATCTTCACTTACGGTTGACATGGATACAAGTAGTTTTTCAAAATGACCTGAAGTGTCTCCTCTGATATCTTTTTCCAAATCTTTTTTGAACACTGCAGTAGAAGATTGAGTAAATACATGACCTCATATGATCATTTATCATGTATGAAAGATTCAGTTGTTATCAGACTGACTGAATTCATCAACTCAATGTTTTTACTTACGCGTTTTGTAAGCATCACGGATAGCATGAATCTGTTTGTTGTTTCGTGAGCATAAAATTTCAACCAATGCATCCTCATCAGTTCCAAGCCCCTTGAAAAAAAAGTTTAATACTTAACATACATCACATCCACGTCTCACGACCTTCATAAGAATTCATAACAAATATTACACTTGACATGCCTTTACTAAGCTATGGGGAGAAAAACAACCACGAGAGGTCACTCGCACCGTAGCAGATAAGTATTGTTTGATGACATCATCTGTATTGTGACATCATCCATACAACAATAGTGTATTGACGTCATCTTATTGTCTTTTGATGTACTACGGTCATAGTGCCCCCTTTAGCCTCTTTTTACTTTTTCTCCCCAATATAGTAACTGAATAACTTCCTTTTTTCTTCTATAAATAATATATTTTTTCCTTTTTTAAGTAAGAAAGTTCCATAGATATACTCACCGAAATAGCTCTCCTTATTTCGGAGGCATCATATTCTGCTGGTGTCTGCATCATGGCTAGGACTACATCCTCGAACCTTCCACCAAGTTCACTCTTAAGATCTTTTATGAGATCCTATGATGACAATATTACAATTTAATAACCATGCCATTTTCTTTATGTTCAAATGAAAACATAGGTTTATAATAAGTCTACCAGTTATTGTCCCAGATACAATGTTCCACACATGAACATATATTCTCATATTTTCTTGAATAGTTATTTTATCAAACCAAATGCAATAGAACATTCAAATTACCCATCATGATCTATTCTATTTATCAATATTTGCATCAGTCGAAACTTTGTCTAACTCAAATTAAACATGAACATGGCTCAACTACAAAATAAGTAATCGACTGGTAATTTACACTCTAAATTCAGCCTAATTTAAGGTGAACGAATGCAAAGTGCATAAAAATGGGATCCTAGTGGTCCACACAAAACACAAAACTCACCCTTCCGTACATAGTCTTGTATGTTATCTTAATTTGCTGTCGTTGTTCATTAGTTCGGTAGGACAGAATGTCTATAATAGCTTTTTCATCTGTGCCTGTAAAAACAACATTGATACACTAATATGTGACATAATATTGAAGATATTAGTAAACCATGATCAAACTAGGATGTTATATTCCAATTTTATTTTTAAACTGAACTCCACCCAGAAGTATTTGTCAAATTACCTCATGCCTTCCTTCCTTGAAGTAGGTAACATATTAATATGATCAAAACTTGAATATCCTCAGGATACTACTTGGAACTTATAAGCACATTCATAATGTACAAACTTAGTGCAAATTTATATTTTATTCATGAACCAGGATTAACTTCTTCCGTCTTTTCTTAACATGCTTTGTTTATGGGCAAGATTAGTAAAATAATGAGCTGATCAGGTGAACTTACTGATTACATATTAAAAGGTGACTGATAAATAATTTGCATAATAAGCAATATATATATTTTTTTAAATCCAGAAATTGTTGCATCCTATAGCTTGTCCTAAATTTTGCATCCTGTTCACAACTATTGTAAGGGCTGTGTCAATAGATCAATACTAAACACATAACATGCATAAAATGAATCAAAGCTGTATCAGCCCACCATGCACAGTGTAATGCGACAGATCATTATTACAAAGGCGGCTCCAGCGTTTTAAATTGGAGGGGGCCTCGGGAAATTAATGTATATATATATATATTTAAATATTCAGATCCATTCTCTATTTTTACTGACCTTAGAGGGGGGGGGGCGGGCACCCCCCCCCCCCCCCCCTTGGAGCCGCCTTTGCATTACGCAACGGAGGGTATTATCGACAGGGGTATTTTCGGCACTCCCATATTAAAATGTTAACAATTACGCCCTGTTACCTCCGTTACGTTAATACATGTCATACATACCAAAGCCTTTCATGGCTTTCCTCAGAATCTCTGCATCTTTGTCAGCATGGAAGGGGTTGACAGGCCTGACCGTTCCCTGTACCTGTGAAGAATCAGCCATAGTTTAGAACTTGCTTGTAACAGACTAAACACCTGAACGTAGACGTCTATACCGAGCTGCTGCTAGCAATCAATACAAGTGTCTCTCGAAATGTGCGTCGATGCGATGTGTGAGCTCATGTGATTTCTAGGCCATTACCACCCGTTTCAAGCGGAACATAAAAGACTATGCGTAAACATTAGATAACAAAATAGCTCAGTAGGCCAAAAGCAGTGATTATAAGATGCTGACGTAATTTTATCCAGGATATATCATGATGATGTCATGTAGTTACAACCCTTCAGACAAAACTACTCAATTTCAATTGTGATATTTTTTTTTAAAGGAAAAAGCACCAGTATTGTATAAATTTAGGTTAACCCCTCTAATTTGTGAATTACATTTATCGAATAATAAATAATCTTGTTTGAAAAAAGAAAGAAGATACACCAGATAAACATAGGCTGCACTGCACCTAAACCCTCAGCAAATCCCACATAGCACACGGGCATCATTAAAATTGTTAAGTGTTCCTCCCACAGGCAGGAGGGCGGGCATTACACTTTCATTTCTAGAGCTAAACTCTAACACTAATGCACTTACCCATATGAAATTACAGTAACACTCTATATGGCCTAGTGATAACCACACTGACATATCTTTTACAAAATTTGGGAAAATATTTCTTGTGTGTTTATTTCTTGTGTGGCCTACATACACATCTTTTGAACCCTTGAATTTCTTCATTTGTTCATTATATCCTGTTAATTGTGATCGAATACAATGTTCCCGTGGGTTATTACAACAAAGTCTGATAAAAGTCTTACTTTATTTTTATAAAAAGTAAGGCTCATATTAAGTCTTATGTTTGTCCATTAAGTATTACATTGTCTTATTTTGATGCAAATATACTGGGATATAAACATCCACATTGTAATATTCAGACAATTTGGTAAATATGAATGAATAGAAATGATGAACTTTCTTTCAATACACACAAACTTCATTTATTTTATTGCTTAATAGCCAAAACCCTGATTGTTTTTTTGGACGATGAAATTAATAATATTGGCGTATATTACTTTATTAGTGGTCTTATTTTTCGTGTGCACATGATATTATATAATACCTATATAATGTCTTCCAAAGATCCTACTTCTTATGAAGGTAACCCTACAGGAACCCTGTTGCAATCCATTCTGTTCAGAGTAAAGTCAAGTGAGCATAAAACGTATTGTCTATCCTTTTCCTGACATTTAATTGTTCTGTTTCAAAGATTTTAAAGAGTATTCAGTTTGTTAGAATTATGAACACAATAGTTTGTTCCCTTAACTAATCTACAACTAAGATTATCATTTATATGTCCAAAATAGTCATATATGGGCTATGGCAATGAGCCTAAGGAATATATATCTGAAATTCAGCAACAATGTTATGCTACATAAAGATGTTGGGTATAATTTCATACAAAATAAACCTTTCAAGGTTGAATTTATTTGTATTTAAATAAATTAAGTCTAAATACAAATAAACACAAATCTTAAAGGTTTGTTTGGTATGGAATGATATTCAACACACCCATTTTAATGCCTTCAAAAGTCAAAATATTTTTTTGCTCACTGTATTTCTAGCTGGCAACTGAAGGCACTATATATTATCAATTGCCATATTCCCTTCCACAGTTACTAAATTGTTGGGTTGCTGATTTGCATTAGTTATATATATATATATATTTTTTTTTAAACAACAAATTTACAGGTGTAAACAATAATAAGTATTGGAGTAAAGGGAAAGTAATATAGATCATTATGCAATTAATTATTATGAAATTGCTAATTATAAACAAAAACTGTTAAATAGGTTGAGTATGGCAATACTATGATCAAATATTTAATAATTGTATGCCTTGTGCAGTAACATGCACTGTGATTGCCCTTGCTGAAATGTGTGCTTGTTTATGATGCATGATCCTAGTACTTTTTTGAATTTGGGAGGATTATTCAATAGTTACCATGGAGATTAGCACATGATTATGAATTCTACAACATTTACGGCTGTCACTACTAAATATGGGATGCTAAGGAATATAAAGGAAGCAACACAATTTTTAGCATTTTTCTAGATTTTCCATTACAGTGTATTATGAAAAAAAAAAGAAGGATGAAACAAATGTCAAAATGAAGCTTATATCATTGGCAAAATGTCACTGATGTAAGGATCATAGTGTCATGTATTTATAATATATCATATCACAAATTTATATAAAATAAGATTAATTCATTGCTATGACCTAGCTCCAAGAATACCAGGGCCTTAAGCCTGAACAAAGGTTCATGACAAAGAATTGTGTAAGTTTACTTAAGAATGACTTAAAGATGACTTAAGCATTTGTTAAGTTTAAAGTAAGGGGTTGTGACCTTTGTACAGCCCAGAGCACAGGCCAATAGAATGATGCCATGTGTGGTCACTGAAGGGGAATATCCAATAAGGAAAAGACCCCTGGCAAAATGGATGGCAGATATTGTATTAGATTTAGAATTCAGTTTATCAGCTGTAGTTGAACGATACACTGTAATATATGCTATACACCATGTCAAGATTAAAAGCCACCATCTCTTGCAAAGCTACACATTGTGTTGTTCCTTAATACATTACAATAGCGTCATTGATATGAGGGTTTGAAAGATTACCAAATTTTCATATTTTCCTTATTTTATAAAATTATCTGTTATTAATGGTCATGAAACTCCAAAAGGGTATCTCTACACTGTTTTAGACATATTCTTACTAAGTTGTGTACGCATGTAGTTGCAGTAGTGTGTGAGTCCTGCTCTGGAAACAGAATTTTTATGTTTTATTTATTTTTTCAATTTTCTCTCAATATTTTAAAACACAGCTCAGATATGTCAATCTGACTATCAAAACGCACAGCTAAGCTATATAGATTATAGCATTGATTTTCCATTATATAATCAGCATAAAATGAATATCAAAATGAAGTTTGAAAAGTGAAAATACTATAATTTAGATATATTACTGATAAATTCATTCATTTAGGGTTAATAGTTTCTTTGGTATGGAGGTTTGAAAAAGTAGGCATGTTCCCTATTTTTCCCCAATTTAGAAAATTCTATAGCATTCACGGCCATGAGACCCCCCAAAAGGCACCACTGTACTATTTTAGACATATTATGACAAAGTTGTAAGGATGTAGGTGCAGTAGTGTCAGAGTTCTTCTCAATGTGACTATCTAAAGGCACTACTAGGTCATATAGTGTAGTACTTATGAAATTTCATTCGGTAAGTGCATTAGTGTTAGAGTTCTGCTCCAGAAACGAAAGTGTTACGTCCGCCCGTCCGCCCGTCGGACGGACATTGATGATAACAATAACCCTTTTCGAACTTTGTTTTCACTGAGGGTTAGAAATAGCACTTTGGCAATAACAACTGCATAACCCATTTAAAACTGGACCCTGCATCATATAATGTCTTACTAAAACATGCAGCACAGAATTTAACATAATTATCAATTAAGAATGCACAAGCAATGGGACTGGAACTAGCGCTAATGCAGTATTCACTCCGGTTTAATCATAATAGATTTTAACTTTTCTTTTTAAGCACGCCTTTCTTAGCTTTGTATGCAGTACATGGTTTTGAGAATGAATTCAATGAAAATAAGTTTTTTAGATGCAATAGCAGTGCATGTAATGAGATACATGTCATCTATCTCATTACATGCACTGCTACTGTAATGAACCCATTTCTCACAATAGAACTGCCGTGCAACAACACAATTAGGGACAAAATTGTAGCACACAAATAAACTGGAACTCTAAAAGCATGAACTGCTGACTGGACATGCTGACCTTTGCTGACACATGCAGGAAAAACAATTTCCTTAATTTTCCACCATTTCACAATATAGTACATGCAGGATTATAAATAGTATGTGACTCCAGATCTTGCACAGTTGAATCACTGACCTTACACAATACACAAATATTTGCATTTTGCTGAAGTGAAATCTCAAAATTTGCTGACTTCTAAATATATATATTTTTATGTACATGCAGGGTTCTAAGAAGTGAAGATATAAATAGCAGATAATCATAAAAAAGGGCTGTCTACTTTCTGCTACCAAGACCACATATTTACTTACTGCAGACTTGTGCCCTCCTTTGTTACGATTCTTCCAATTGAATTAAAAAAACTTTAAACCATGAGTAGGCAGCACTGAAAGGCTGACCTGACTTATGTGGTATTAAGGAGACTGTTTGTCAGATTGTGCAGCTACCATTAGTACAATATCCAGTTATTATTGGTCAATTAATAAACAATATGATTATTATAAATATGATAGTAATTTTAACACAAACCCTTAACCCTTAAGTTCTCAACGAATTACAACTCAATTTTTGACAGTCAAATTGTTATCATATTAAAATGATCATGTCCTAACTTGGCTGTCACCTTTAAAGTCCCATATATAACTTAAAATACTGGGTGTGGGGGGTGGGGGGTCTATACACCAAATTTAATAAATCCATATTTTTTTATTTTATTTTATTTTATTTTTTTGCAAAAAATTGTAGGCAGACACCCTTCATGGGGCTTTTTTGCTTTGCCAAAACCACAAAAAGAAGTAACAGATGAAGGTTATATTCTAAGGTGTGCCTTATTTCCAGCCACAGTTCTCTAGGTACAAATTTATGGCCAATTAGCGTGATTAGTACGACATTACAGAAACCTTCCATTTACCAGAAACCAACAATTTAGTATCTCTTTTTATGTAACCTCCCTAATTGGAGTAATTGGATAACAAGTCTGAGGCCCCCAATTGCAACCATGTCATATTGGACCTCAATCGCTGAGACAACTCCCCCCCCCCCCCCCCCCATCAGTAGCTGGCAGTGCATACATTAAAATCGATAATTTCGTTGTATAATATAACTCTTTTAAGCTTTCATTTGGTGTATTCGAAAATAAACGAAATATTAAGCAAGATACGAATGGGAGAAGGCACAGATTCAAGTTCTGTGGCTTCATGGCAAACGTCATGAAGAGCGTCGCCCGAATCACAAAATTTAAAAGTGATCTAACGTAACAGAGCAGTAGTCTGTTGTTAAGTATAGTTCGTGCTGATTCCGTATGTGTTTTCCGATCGAAAATATACCAAATACTAAGCTAGATACAGGCAGGAGAAGGCGGAAAAATTAAATAAATAAATTATTGTGGATCAAACTGATTTTGTTGTGTGCTCCCACAAACGTCCGCGCCCGCGCTATATAAGCAGCGAGTGCTGCTGATCTGACTTGCTCATACGTTTTATTACGAATATTTGTCAGTTTTCATCCGATTTTAAAAATTAAAACATTTTCTAAAAGCTAAGATCTTCACCTAATTAATACGTAACTGACATTAGATCTTTAGACGAATTGTGGACGCAGCGCTATTTTTCATAGAATTGTAATCAATGAAAATAACACACTGACAATACTTCAGTGGTACAAAACAATTACACAATGATTACATTGTGAGACATGAGATATGTACACCCTCAAATTATATATGAACAGGGGTTGAAGAGGGAGGAAGGTTTACTTTTTGTCAGTTAACCGGTAAATGGGGGAGGCTAATCTAAAAATTAAATGCCCACTTATACTGTGGCATATTTATGTGTTTACAATGTCATGTATCACATTGAAAAACGGCTTTCAGCTTCATGCTTAGGCATTAACATATTAAGTGTTAATTTCAACACATGCAAACTTCATTTTTCATGTGCATGGGATCTTGAAGATGCAGAAAACTTACTTTGCAAGTAACACAGAATAATATTAATTACTAATTGAGAAAAATAAATGACTGGTTACTCACTGAAACTTTTGGTGGCTGAGGATGTCCACCACTTATGTTCATCTTTGCCATGCCTGGGGTGATAGACGATGGTCCGGGCCCAGGTGCAGAAGCTGGTGCAGGCGGACCAGTAGGAGGCGCACCAGGATAAGAACCAGGAGGTGGCACAGGGGCTGGGGCATAACCCCCAGAAGGGGCATAACCCCCACCCCCAGAAGAGGCAGAACCCCCAGCAGGGACATAACCCCCAGATGGGGCATAACCCCCAGAAGGGGCAGAACCCCCAGGAGGGCCATAACCCCCAGGAGGGGCATAACCCCCAGAAGGAGCATAACCCCCAGAAGGGGCAGAACCCCCAGGAGGGCCATAACCCCCAGCAGGGGCAGAACCCCCAGGAGGGCCATAACCCCCAGCAGGGGCATAACCCCCAGGAGGACCGGGTTGACCTGGATAAGGAGCAGGAGCAGGTGCAGCAGGATAGCCTGGCTGTGGGGCTCCTCCCTGAAGAAAAAAAATGCAACGTTTTAATCATATTCTTAATAACTAATCAGTGTAAACCAGATAAAGTAGCCATGAGTACAGTTGCTTAATCGGGGGAAATCCCCATAGTAATTCAAACTAATACTAACTCCGTGAAAAGGAAGATTCGGAATTCAGCTAAGCCGCTTATGTTTCTGATACTATTGCACTTTATAGCACAAAATACTTTACAACAAATTTCCAGATCCACATCATAATCATTGATAATACAATTCTACTGGACACATTCCCATATAATGAATCATTAATGATATAAATTATCCATTTCTCACCTCAAAACCAATGCCAGGTTGCGGTTGATACGGAAGACCTCCACCAGGCATCACATCATAAGCGGGCTGAGGCATGCCCTAAAAATAAGCAGAATTTTAAATGCAGTGCATATTTAAACAGTTTTATGATAATTACAGGAACTTAAAACTTTTTACTGACAGTACCATACTAATCAACAAAAATGTGGTTCACATTAAAGCTACTATTTATTTTATTTTAAAATGTACAGTGAACTCATGTTTTGCAAAATTTTCTGTTGAATTTTAATGTATTGATGTTTGCAACAAATATGTCATATTTGACATAATACTGTCAACAAAAATTATATATATACTAAAAGATTACATTAGGTGCTTTCCAATTGAGACTCCAACAAGGTCATGGAACAAACACATCAATTACATTTCAATCTCTACAATGTAGATACATTGACGACAATCATAAAAGCACTTCTCTTTGTGTTTTCTTTTCCATGAACTTATTTTGTCTCAAAGCTGCACAGTACGCAGTGGTAGGATAAAATATGTTTGATCAAATTACTGTTTGATTGATAATCAAAGTGAAGGCAGGGATTTCAATGTCTAAACAAATGCTAATATGTTATAACAAGCACGCACCATGTTTTTTATGTGAAGAAATTTGCTCTTCAATAATAAATCAAAGCAATTCATGATTCAGTGAATTACGTTTAGTATTGGGCCTTCAAAATGTTTTGTAACAATATTTGGGATCATCAGTATAACGTAAGAAATTATTGGATCCATCCAGACTGAACAAGATCAGACATGTGAATAAATTATCCTTATTAAAAGCAAATTGGTCAAATCAACCTCAGAGGTAATTTGAAAATAATTTCACAAAGTTATAAAGCTGTCAGTTGTGAGTAACTAATCAAATATCTTACAGAAAGTAATCTCATGTTCACTAACAGAGTCCCAATTAATTTAGTAAACGTTTGCTGTTTTGTGAGCATCATCATTAAGTCCACATACAGGTCATAAACTATGGACAATAACTAGGGGTCCTTCAAAATTGGCAACAAGCTTTAGAGAGATGAAGGTGAGGGGCTTCCCCTAGATAACAGATAACAGGCTACATCAGCTCAATGCATTGGCCCTAATTGACATCCAATCTATTAAATTAACTGTGAGGTGTTTTTTCCCAGCATTTTATAATACCTAGGATTTCCTCGAGGTTTCTATATTTCAGTGGGATCACTGGGGTGTGGGTGATGTTTGAGGCTGATGATTACATGAATGCACTTTTAACCATGTTTAGCTTGTATTGTCATCACATGGTTGAGGTTGGAGCCTCCTGGTTAAAGTATTTTATTGCACTCACCGATAGAACTAATACTAACTCCAGGGATATGTTATTTTGTTTAAGCATGGTTTTTCTTTGAATGAAGAACATAGCAAGGGGATGTTATTTAGAGGTGGAGTTCTAAAACAGTTAGTAGTAGTAAAACAGTTGGGGTACTTAACCCAATTATGGGATAAAATGCTATTAAAACATGTATAACTTAGAACTGTTATGTGATCTTCAAAGAATTACTCTACATGGTCTTATAACCACAATAAATGGGTTGCCTTGCGGTAATTACCCCTTGATGAGGTAAAATGCTGTGTGTAACTTCTCTGTGGGTGATCGGATCTTCACTGAATTTGGTTTGTTGTATGATGCTTTAGGGTAATAACCCCATATTTAATATAATCTGTGTGAATTAAATGTTCTGACAAAACACTGAAAACAGCGAACATGCGGTGCTGTTCTCCTTCTTTGCCAGTTTGTGCCAAGCACTACCATAAAAATTAACTTAGAGTAATTATGTCCATGCAATTCCTAAATACGAAGCATAACCAATTCTAATACTTTTCAGACAAACCTGTGGCTGTGGATATCCTGGCTGGGAATAACCTTGCTGAGGGTATCCCTGTTGGGGATAGCCTTGTTGAGGATACCCCTGCTGGGGATATCCTTGTTGGGGATACCCTTGTTGGGGGTAACCCTGATTTGCCTGGGGCATCCCTGGATAGCCTCCACCTGCATATGGGTAACTCATTCTGTAATATAAGAAGCAGAACATACAAAGTGAATGTACTTAAGTCAACCAAGCATGCAATATACATGAGTTTTGGTTGCCAACAATCCTTTTGTTTGTTGCTTGCAGCCATCTTACACAATATAACAGCAGTACACTAGATAAAATAATAGTACACTCAGACCAGATAAAATAATAATTCTCATTATCTTGCATGGATCTCTCTGATCAAATTGACAGGGGGATACCTCGATAGCGATAATAATCTTTATCTTAGGGTTATCCTCCTAGTTAACTGTAATACTTGTTGCAGGAACAAAACAAAAAAAGAATCAGAGGATAAGTCTGAGTCTAGCCTCACTAGAGTTTCATGCTGGTTATTGAATTAACAGAAACTAAACAGTGACGTGACATACTTTCACATGGCCAAATTACTGTTGCTGATAATCTGAGATAGATTACGTGGAAATGGAAAAGTAAGCCTAGGTTCACCACTCATTTCCAATTCCATGCCTCTTGGGCATATATGCGTAATCCTGATAAGAGGAATAAGCCCATCCCTTAGCTACTATGTGTTTTTATAGCAGTTTACTAAAAAAATTAATTACTAAACGATGTCATTGAGTACAGCCGCAGTCAGCGAATTCGGGTGGACAGCAACTTAGTGATTGCTGTGATAGCCATTAGCCAGTACAGTGCTCACAATTATGTAGCAGACCCGGCAGAGACTGCCGCGTGAATAACTCAAAATGGTATTTTGATGATTGTCGGCCTTTTCATTAATTTTATGATCGCGAAGATGCTGTATCAGTGTTAGGTCTATATCAGTGTATGACCGGGCAAAATTTGTTGACAGCGACTGTATATCAGTTACGGTGTGCAGTCAAAATGGCCTATTGCCAGAACGGCCCCCACCAAAACGGCCTCCCCCATTTTTTAAAGTTAAGGGAGTAACCTTCTGCATCATTAATCCAGCATAACTTGGTCATTTATATTAATTTATTGAGAAGTAAAGGAAGCCGATAGCGTACTGTATATTCAGCAAATTTGTGATAAGAACTCTAGGAATCATAAATCTATGATGTCTTGTATAATATTGGTGACTTGACTGTTGTTGTTGAATATTGAAGTTGACAGTGAAGTAGTCAGGTAGCTTATTTATAATATAACGTTGGTAGAATTTATAGTTTTCTCATAGCAATATCTTCAATTATATTTAAATTCTTAAATATAGGATCAGTGTGAGCATTATATATTGAAATTGTCATTCATTGAACAATACCTACTAATGATACTGGATCTATTACTATTAACTATACATAGTACATACATATATAGGGGGCCGTTTTGGTAAGGGGCCGTTTAGGCTACGGGCCATTCTGGTAATAGGCCGTTTTGACTGTAGAGCTCAGTTACTATGAATGTGAGAACTTCTCATATCAATTAAACTAAAACAGCAATCAAATATTACATTGTCATACACATGGGTATTAAATGACAAAATATTATAAAATGAAACAGCAACAATAAGCAATATATGATAAGTGAATTCGTTTTTACAGTGCCATACAATAATCAGTAGTTAGGTAGTTATTAGAAGCTATTGACCCCCATATATTGTACCTAATGTATGTGTGTGTCTGCAATAAAGATTAATAATAATAATAATACGCCATTTTATGGCAACGACAGGAACAAGGATGTTCAATTCCAATAACAAAATTTTGTGTCAACATTTTAACATTACTCAAAGTTATAAAAAAGTTCACTGCCAGCTCTATTCATCAATTAGGGCGTGGCCGCGTGGTAAACTTTAGTGTATTGATTTCTTCAGGGTATGATCATGGTATGATCTAGATTATCACAAACGGTAGAAAACTATTGAGTTCTTAGGTGCACTGCATAGTCTGCAGTCTGCACTTGTGCAAGCCTGATGATCAGCACTGCGGATCAACATGTTCTCATGCAAATGAATCATAATCATTGATCAATAACAGCTAATAGTAATAACACAATTTCCTGTGTTACCTGAGAGTCCTCTTCTGTCAAACAAACGGAGTTCAATTACTATAACTCAATCACTGCCTTTCCAAACAAGAACTGAAAATCTAAACTCAGCTCAACTCCAGCAAAGAATAACCCAAAGATAACATTGCCAAGTTTACACCAAGTTTACACCAGATGGCACAGTGTGAAGTATAACCACAGATTACCCAGAACACGCACTCTCGGTAAGTAGGACGCGCTAGCTGCTGAAGGAGGGGCATTGTCAACTGAGCTGATGACGTCACGAAGAGAGAACACTTGCCTCGTCATCATACATTCCATTGCAGTGCTATATTAATATAGGTCTCTATATAGCGACAGATAGAAATTATATATTACATTGTATTTTTCTCTTCCGCTAGGGGTGCACGAGTTGTACCAAAGAATACCAAGAAGCGCCACTCCCTATACCTCACATCGTGAACTCTCTTTCGCTGGGCCGCTGCGACTAGCTGACGCAGGCGCAGGTAGGGGCTGCCATTAGCCGGGAGGGATTCCTCCCGGTAGCGTGCGCGCGCATCCTAGGCTTTAACATTGAAAATGCCTGGACCGGAACGTGATCCCCAGTCTAAAAATAGCACAGCCAATCAGAAAATTCAGTGCTTGGCCAATCAGCCATGGGAGATGGACACCGACTATCGCGTTTACGCTTAGGCAGTTCCCAGCCAAGAACTCTCTGCGCCCGGCAGGCAGGGCATTCTGGGAGGAGTAGGCGCAACCTACAACGCCTCTAGTGTGGATAATTTTTTTATTTTATATAGGTCTTGGTCCACATGGGACAGATCGATCAAATTTATAATGTCAAAAAAGCTGGACGTAGGATCGATGTCCAATGACGTCACAATCTGCCATTACCTTATGGTCAAAAGCAAAAAATAAATTGAATTTCCGACCCGACCCTCCCCTCCAACAAAATGACAAAAACCCACTTCATCCCTCTAAAAATATAGAGGAAAAATATAGAAATAGGTAGTTAGTTATGCAAGTCAGCAATATATATACATGTATAGCAGGCATTTTGGTATGTTTTTCATTTCAGGTCAGTTCTGTGTATACCCTGCAGGTTACATACTTCCGCTGGGTACAAATCAAGGGGGGGGGGGGGGGCAGCAGAGAAAAACTATTTGAATAAGATTTTATTGCACTTTTAGCATTTGACACTTTTAGCATTTGACCTATTTGTACAACCTAAAAAATTAAAATCAAAATACATGAAAGATAGCTGTATATTACAGTGCTCAACGAAAAGTACTTGGACACCTGCAATGTCCTGCATGTATTTTGCCAGCATTTAACAATGAACATAGTCAGATTCACATGTAATTGTGATTTTAGAGGTCCTTTATTGAGGCTTTCTTTTGATGCTTTTGTAGACAGCATTGATCTCTAAATGTGTAAGAATTGGACCAGGACAATGAATAGTGTACGTTACTCTATCTTGAAAATATTAAACTTTGTCTTGTATATCACATGTATAGTCTGTATCATAAATGATATAGCTTCTACTAGTTCTAGTTGTGTTAGATCTGATTATTTTTACTATCCAAATTAATACCTTTTAATTACATGCAGAAAATTTACGTGTCCATGCAAGTACTTTCACTGAGCACTGTACATTATAGAGTCTATATCATGTTACTTATGCACCCAGGAAAGGTAGGCCTCCCAGATTGAATAAATTCTGCGAAAATAGCGGCATCAGAGAAATAACTTTGACAACCACGTGGTGTCTGGCGTTTGACAACCACGTGCATGACGGCATTGATCAACAAAACGTAGGGCGCTGATTGGTCGTGACGTCACGAGTCAGAGGTCATTGGCATCGGCCGACCATCTGCATGTTCTGTGAGCGTGGATGGTTCGCTCATTTTCAGTGGCGTGATTCTGTGGTCGCCGTGCACTGCTCTTTGTATTAGGATTTCTTTGGCATTCTACCTACAAGAGAGGAAGGTAAGATATGTGAGAGTTATACTGTGTATTATAAAAATGGCGAGAATAGTCAACAGTGCGTCTGCAAAGGTGCGCCTTCAAACCGAATGTTTAAGAGAAACCGGCGACACACGTCAGCTCAGTGGGATTTGGCTGGCTGTCTCAGCTGTTCTGGCTGGGCGGGGCATTTAAATCGTAAAGGTGCATTTACTTCCTTCTTGAACCCATGCTTTACAGTTTGTAAATGACAACCATACAGATCTGTAGCACAGGCATATGACATGTATACCTTGTTCTTATTTGTTTTTAGCTCTTTTAATTCATCAAAAGGTGTAAATTACACATTTTGATGAATTAAAAGAGCTAAAAACAAATACCTTCAGTGTTCAGAGCTCAAACATGCAATACATGCATGTCTTAAGGCATTTAATTATTTCAGGGCATACCAAACTTCAATAAGAATATAATTTGATCTCACCTTTTACCACAGCCATGGAAACTATATTGGCCGTGTGTTATTGCATGAAATTGTTCAATTAACAATAACATAATTTTTACAAATACATACTGTTTGAAATACAATGTATGCAGACTGACAGCATGTCAAATATATATATATATATATATATATATATATATCAATTAAGCATTCAAGCAATAACTATTATAACATGTTTCGTGGTACTACTAGCTGTCATATATTATATAGTTTTTCCCTTGGTGTGGTGCTACAAGTTAACAGTGATTTAATTATAACTGTGACAGCTTGCATTGATCATATTTTGTATTTATATTATACATCTCAGTGCAATTATGACCATGTGTAAGGAGTCCAGGTGATCTTGTGTCACCCCTATCATTCATTACATACATGTGTCAATGCAATTATCCATGTGCACATTTATTATTACCAGCTCTATGGTCCAAAAATTATGAGTATATAAACCAAGCACTGACTTAACTTTATCACAGTTCAACCAGTCTTACCAACTTCATTGGGTCTTTTTTCCCTAAGGTGAGACATCAGCAAGCAGAGTTAAATTTCTGTTGTAATATATATATATATATCTCTGAGTGGGTGCTGAAGCATCATCATAATATGTTATCTATAAGTATTTTGATAACTAATTGATTTATGATGAATTGGAAGTTTATATTTACTAATGAACATCATGTTGTAGCTAGACATGCCAGCTGTCATGTTTAAATATAAAATGTAGGTGAAAGTATCATTCTGGTAGTCTCAGTTATTGTAACATGAAGACTCATCTATCCAGTGTATGATAATATAAGTATAACTTGTCAGAGTGAACAAGGCTACAGCAGTGGTTGAAAGCTTTCTGTGGTTAGCTACAATTATCCAAGTTAATGTTAAAGTTATACTACATAGTCTCAGTTATGTTTACTTTATATTCAGCATGTAGACTATATGGGCATGATTTGTTAAAGCACTTCGCAGTGCACTTAGGCGTGCCAAGTTATATGTTAACCCCTTTTTTAGTACACCTAGTTGGTAAATGACATGCCATAATTGGAAGATGGCATGCGATTATGAATGTGTCAACAACATCTTATTTTTGCGGACATTATCTTCGCACATTAAGTACTTGCATTGTTAGTAGATTTTGTGAAGTGTCTTTTTTTGTTCTCATTGACCTGTTTGTTTTATATTTTCTCAAAAACTAAATTAGCTTATCAGTGAGTCATGAATATTGTTTGTTGTCAGGAATGTCTCTCTGCAATCTCGAGTGTTTTCTTTGACGCAAGTACTTCATCGTACATTAAATCGAAAGTACAGTATTTCACATGTACTCAAAATTGTATACATGTGTGCGCTATGAGCTTCATCTCTGTCAATGCTTTTATGTTACTCTTTGCCTTTTTACAGGAAAAATACTAACAATTCATCATGTCTGCCAAGGCTGTTAACGAAGCCACTGGAAAGAACCTGCTCAACAAATATGTAGAAGGTCAAGCCGCGGTCCAGTGCCGATTCGCTTCGGTCAATAAGGATACAAACTGGACATCCCTTGCCCAGGATAACCCTTGGCTGAACTCTGAGGTCAGTATAATAGATAGACATAAAACAATAGTGTAATTAATGATGTCAAATGAGGGATGTGATTAATGCGAATGTAATCAATGCAGATCATTACTTTGGGGTGCAGGAATATTAAACAATAGGGATCATTAGCAGATACTCTACCAGTATAATGTAGAATATGATGTAAGTCCTACCTCCAGACCCCCTCTATCTGGTGTAGGTCTAGTACTACTAGATTGTACATTTTGTATACAGTGCACAGTCAAATTGGTATCATTATAGTAAAAAAGATAAATAAAGCTTATAGTGAACAGGATGAATAAATTTGCAGTGAATTAATAAATGAGTCAATTAGTGGAATTATATCAATTTATCAATCAGATATAATATTGTTTTCATGATATTTCTTTCTGCAGAAACTGGTTGTGAAGCCAGACCAGCTCATCAAGAGAAGAGGAAAATTGGGATTGATCAAAGTGAATGCCACTTTGCCTGAGGTCAAGCAGTGGGTGGATGAGAAAATGCACAAAGACATTAAAGTATGTGCTTTATTTTATCAGAGGAGATGCATCTTTGTGCGGTCATGTTGTTCCAGCAAGTCTGGTTCTACAGCTGTATTTAAAGCTGCATAGTAAAGGAGGGGGTGGGGGTTGTTTAGCTGTATTATGCCTGTGAACTAAAGTGTAGTGAGACAGCGATTTGCATCAGTCTTATTTTCGATCCTTGTATAGTTATGAATCCATAATTTATAACAGTTCTCTGTAACCTTGGGAGTATTTTGTTAATTCAAGGGCTTGAGCTGCATCATCTATATGATGTGGAAATTGCTAAAATAGACCTCTTCAAGAATGTATAAAGCAGTATCAAAAAGTTCTGTGAACATGATCAAGCTTAGTGAAATGTCGGTGCCTAATTGAGTTATCCACTGTGCCCTCAACAACCTCTCTGGTGTGGTCAGCGGTGCATGTAAGTGGTGCCTTGTTCCAACAAAGGCCCTTGATTTGGATATTTAGGTCCTTTTAGAGATGGCTTGTGAGCAAAGGGGGTTGCAGGCGCTGGGCTGTACAATGTAGATGTGGCCGATAGCTGAGACAGTTGTCGCGAAGGGATCAATAGTGAGAGATGTACAGCACCTCAGAGTGCGGGGGCTCGCCTTGACACTTTCTTTTCCTGTACTCCATCAAATCAGCTGCTGCAAGTCCGCTGGTGTTTTTTTGTTTCGAATAGTGTTGGGTCGATTTCATTCCATCCCTAGCTTATTTATGATTTTATACAGGCTGTGAATTGTTGTTTTCAAACAATTAAAAGGTTATGCTTGAATGATGTGTCATACCAACAATATGTCTCAAAATATCATCACATTATCATTGACCGATATAATCAAAATAATGAAACATCATTAACTCGCAAGGAATGTTGAAGCAATCTATATTGATTGCATGTCCTTCAGTATTTACATGAGCCTGCCCTACCAGCTGCGGTTAGAAGTTCATGTGAGCCATATTTCAGCAAATACATTCAGATACAAGGTCAAGGTGTGGTTGCTATGAAACTCATTTATCAGTTCAAAATATCGTTCCTTAGTGTTAAATGTGATGTGTGACATGTGTCGTGATACTAATTGATGTTAAGTTCAACTGCTATTTTCATACAAGCATAATAAGACCACAGCTGATGTTGAGTGTAAACTGGTCAATCCATCAGCTCAATTGAGATCAAGTGCTGATACTTATGGACAAGTTCAACCACTAAACATGCTAAATGGCATGTGTACATGATGTACTATTAGATCATAAGTAATGCTATTTTTAGACACACCATAATGTTATCATTCATACACTGACATTTTGATAACTTTAGCATTTGTAGAACTTAGCCTTTGGTACTGTCAGCTGTTCATTGTTAACAGTTGCTAAGACTGATAGTATATCGAGAATTACCTTGCATTGTCTTATGTTGTTGTGTAAGTTGTATGGTCTTATTGGGAGGTTCTTCCTATTCATTCAGGAGTGCCTTTACTTTGGCAGGGTACAATCACTGTATTTCTATTTCTACTATTATCAGCTAGACTCTAGTATTGTTGTAAAATGTTAAATGTAGGAAATTTAGGTGTTTTGGTCTTTAGCCATCGAATAGTAGGGTTTCCTAGAGGTAACAGCATTTTGGTGGGCCAGGTGTGAGCGATGTTTCAAGGGGTATGATTTCTGGAACACAGACTTCGTTATTTCTTTTTGAAAATTTTCCTACATCTAAAAAAATAATTTGGGTGTGGTGTCTGTTTATTTTTTGGAGGGTCTCATCCTCCCAGCCCCCCCCCCCCCCCCCGCTCCAAAAAACCCTTACGCAAATCCACATGCCCTGTTTTGACTATAATTGGCATGGTAGAAGACAGGTCTTTCCCTCAGGTCACACTAATTGGTTCTCTAGATGGCAATCTCCTGCAACTCCTGGCAGCTAATGACTGTAATAATGTTCCGAGCTGACTGAAGCGAAGGTCACATTGATCGCCAGATGCAGAAGACCAAGGCTGGCGAACTAATATCTTTTCGCAGATTTAATCCTTTACATGCACCTGAATAGTGTCTTAATACCTGCGGTAAACGTTTTACTTTTTTGGATTGATCAGATCACTGATCATCACTCCTTGTTACCAGGCAGATTAAACCTAGCTTGTATGTATTTAGATGACAAAATTGTATTGGACATTAAGAGTTCCAAAGTTTCTGTGCGTATTTCTAAGATTCACCTGATTATAACAGCAGACAGTCAAGCAGCCCAATACTGTATTATAAAACGACATAAATATATTTTAAAAGTGTTCTGATTTCGTAGTTTGATATACTGTTCATGGCGGTGTTACTCTGTTCGAATGATTCCAAGAAGTGATGGAGGACCACGTTTGCAACGGCTGGATTGTGTTTAATAAAGGACTGGAGTTTAAATATCCGATATGATTCTATTAATTCAGACACTTGCAAAATTCAGACACTTACAAAATACTGCTGAAAAGCTTGCTGATAAAGGATTGTTATACATCAGGATTGGTTATAATTTGAATTAGTTGTAGGATGGTACTGTTTTTGGAGTTAACTAAAGCAGTGCATAGTGTATGTAATGTAAGGACTTCTTCCTGTAGTAGTCTAATAGGACATTCCATTGTCTTGTCTGAGAATTCGTGTCTGAGGCTGCAAGTGATTATCTGGGTGCCACAGATGTCCATTCTCTGACCAGGTTGACCAATGCTGCTGACCCTGCACGACATTCATATATGATATATTGGACTGCAGGAAATGTGGGATCAACGTTCGTATTCAAGTGGTGAACAAGTGAACATGATTGTCAGATTGCGCTGATGAAATAGGCAACTTCGCAAGTATGAGAACTGAATCTGCTTGGCGTAACACAGACCTTGAGGTCTCTATGTTCCAAAAAGAATGGTCGCCATTGTATTACTTTTATTACCTTCTTTCTTTCTTTCTTTCTTTCTTTCACAATGAGGTTGAATGCAGTTGTATTTTTCCTTAAGACTGAAATGTTTTATATAAGATCTAATTTTTTTTTTTTTTACTAAATTGCTAACTGGCTTCCATCCTGCTTGTCTTTATGAGTATTTTCCAAATGCCACACTTTATCCAAGCCTTCAGGAGATAGCTGCCATTCAATTAACATGATTAGATCCATAGAGATTAGGATTAATGCTCGTAGTCTATCTGCCAATTAGGTTCAGTTATGTTAAGCAACATCAGACATTCTTCTTTATTTAGTAGAACTGCAATCCAGATGCTACTTTCCCATGTATATTTCACACAACATGCCAGATTTCAATCTGCATCAGCATAGGTGCATGGTGTTGTACATGGTGTTGTGGACCATCTAGCTCATGTGGGTGGGCAGCCCAAAGTCTGTGGTAGCTGTTTAGGAGGCACATCCTGTCTGGGAACAGGACATTTGTAAGTCATCACTTGCCGGAAGTTGCCCTTGCTGCAGCCAGGGTCCAATCTGTTAAGAGGAGGCCAATGAAGGGCTATGAATGTGCGATGTCTAGATTTTCAACAGCAATGCTTTATTAGCTATATTTCAGTACAAGCTAGTTTGGTATAATCATTACATAGATTTTTGTAATTTAAGACATTCTAGCCAACAAGTTTATATTGGCAAAGAATCAGGGGTAACCTTAAACCCTTAACATTGTTAAGAAAGATTTCATATGAACAATCTATAAGTTAACAGTGTAAAACTGGCTTTTAACTTTATCTGCGCTGGTTAAGCAAACTGGATTTTAGTTAAAACTGTAAATGGAAATGGTTGGCAGAAACAATTTAGCGAAAGAGGGCCAAAGCGGAATTAAGAAGGGTTCCATCTCAGAGATCATTTCTGAATCAACTTTATACACTGTTTAAAGTTAGTTCTACAAGACAAAATCTAACAAAATGCACATGTACGAATTGCATGTACAATGTATTCATTCCTCTTGATGTTAATTGTAAGGGAAAAACCCAGGGACTTATTCAATCTTTCCATGGTAGAACAACAGTAGACTGAACTGCACCATCGGCATCCAAAGATACTGGTGTGTAGGTGCCTGGAAAAGCCTTAACAAGCCTTGAACAAGCCCTGGAGTCCATATTTGTTATCTTGGATGTTATCACATAATTGGGGGTGTCTTGGCGGCAGATGATGTAGCCATGAATTGCATCAGCAGCAGCAGAAGCAGCAAGCAGCAGCAGGAGCAATGAGGCAGGAAACTCTCCATCTTAAGTATTGATCTGAATATGTTGAGAGATGGAGGCGTCTTGTGCTCCTTGCCACTGTGAACCCCTGGACATTTCATATGATGACCCTTTTCCTTAGCTTTGCCTCTATGTGGTCTATGTGTTGTATTGATCTTACAATTGGCTTTGGTTCTATGGCCGTTGTGTCCTTGAAGTGGCTAGACTCGGATGTAACAATCAAAGGTCTCAGTCTTAGATAAACACGATAAGTTTAGATTTAGAGAATTTGTGAGCATTTGATAGAGCTTCTCCGGGTGTTATTTCTGCATGAGATTCTTGTTAATTCTCACTCCCTTGGAAGTATATATGTAATATTGTATGTTGCAATTTATTGTTTTTCTCGCTTCTGCTATATTTAATTCTAGTGTTGATATGGTTGTTATTACAAACCAATGATGTTTGAATATCAATGAAGGTAATTTTGGCCATAATCATTAGTATGATAAGGATAAGAGTAATTATAGTGATTTCCCAGGTCTGTAGAGAGGACAAGTTCCTGGGATATAGTAGCAGATTAAAAACAGTCTATAAGCTGAAGACCACAAAAAACTAGATCCTCTTAGATCTATAAACTAGGATTGAATGGAAGGGAGATCTTCTTGAAGTATATAGATATCAACAAAAATTTCCAGCAATCATCTTTTAAAAATGCATTTCCAAATCCCTTTCAAGAGGCCTCGATGAACTGGCTTGCCTGCCTTGTACAATGGGCCTTGCAGTGGCAGGCAATTTCCCCCAATTATCGTGATTATCTTGTGACAATCAATCTCCTGGGGCTCTGCAGGGATCCGCTGTGGCTCCTGCAAATTTTGATGCAGCTGTCCAGCGCTAGAATGGGATTAATCTATAGACTAGAATATACTATTAGTATCAGGCTGAGCAGATGTTATTCAAATGTAATGTGATGTGAATACTCTCTGATGTGTTGGGTTCATTTGATACTAACATTCACTAAACATTGCTAAAGGCTTTGACAAGGCGTAGATCTGTAAAATCTATAGTAGGAATGATGTACAATGTTTGCACTGTGTCTCCCTGTGTCTGAAACTCATGAAATATTCAATAAAAGGCTGTATTTGAGTAGGCCCTTCTGCATATCTATGATGTACACCCACCAAGGCTAGATACTGTGATGCTGTTGTGGAGCTTTTTTGTGACATTGGCAGAGTTGTTTGTTAGCTGTAATGAGAACTATTGGCTTGGGAGACACACAGATGCTTGGATGTTGCTGCCGTGTTTCAGTTCCTGCAGCAGCAGCCTCATCTGATTTCCATCACACGTCAGGAATTATGAGCAATGGTTTGTTTGCCCTGCCAAAGTCCCTGATTTTCCACCAGCAAATCCTTTATTATTCTGTTAAATTCTCTGTAGCTGTTCTGTGTAGAATTGCTATATTTGGTCACTTTGGCCTAGACTATGCCTCATTCCGATCTAACGAAATTTTCTAATGCACTAGAGATGGCATCATTGCATCTCATGAGATGGACTGTTCTTAGATTCTCCCGGTATCATAGTCAATGCCAGTGGATTTCATGTTTCTCTCATACACATCTTTAAGTGACTGAAGTCTCTGGTATGATTATCCTCATGCCAGCTGTGAGCTCCCCATGTAGGATGTCTCTAGTCTGCTAAATATTCCCTTCAGGGCCAAGTCGCCAACAAGGCTGCCTCTCTTTTATGGCGGCTAAAACAGCAGTCATTACAGAATAACCTTGATCATAAGCTACCTTTTTTGGAACCTATGGTAACCTTAATGCAGAAATCATCTCTCTATGCTAAAATCTACTCTTCCACATACATGTTTGAAAGTGTGAATTAACACTGATTTTCTTATGAGCCTTTCTGGTCTAAAGGATAGTTTCCAAAATTCTGTAGGTCTACCATACAGATGATACAGAAGGACAGGTACACAGTACTATTGGTGGCAACAAAGTGTTTCATTAAATAACCCTGATACGAGAATGCTGCTGCTGCAGCAAGGCTATCAAGTTGCAACATCAGAGAGTGTGATGGATGTCATTTTCCTCTGATAATGCTGCTTAAATAGAAGTGCTATGATATGCTATGCAACATCCAGTAGGGAGGCTGTGCTTCATGCTTTATATATGAAGATGAAAGATAGTACAGGTATATGTTGAAAAACATTTATACTATACTCTGGGATAGTACAAACCCGCTCACTTTCAGTAATAAGATGTAATATACTTCGCAAGATGAGGCGAAAATGAAATGTAGAAAAATATGGGTGAAAGACCCTTGACTTTTCCGATTTTTGCTAATCAGTGGAGACATAGTACTTTATGTTTGAATTTTTATTGAGTTCTACAGATGTAAAGCTCTGTAATACAAGTGGAAAACACTTGATTAGTTTTTCTCATTCCCATATTGTTTCTCACACAAGGACTCCTCGTTTGCAGCCAAGTGGTTAATGCTTGTAATCAAGAGCTTAAATTTATCTCTCCTTGTCGCCAGTTATTCACTATTCCCACTGAGCTTTGGACCACTTCAGCTTCATCACATTTGCTGTAAACTGTGGAGATTTTATTGATTTTGGAAACAGCAGAATCGTGTAATAGTTCTGTCAATAAGTCAGCCTCACTGTTTTGTCAGGTATTTAACTGAATCCATAATGGTATTTTTAGCTATAAATGATTTTTGCAGTCCAAAATGGTGGTAATACAAAAGATGATTTCTGATTTTTAGCAAGATATCGAAGGTTAGAAATTGTCCAATTGATGCCAGAAAAGCCAACCAGCAGTTTCTCACTGTCTATGGATAGATCATGATTGTATGTTTATGAAGTTTGTGGGGATTACATTCCAATTAAATTCACTGTGCTCTCAGTGACCCATCCCAATTTTGGAATGAAGTGGTTCAACAAGAAATGTGTTTTTTGAGATTTGATATTCTAGCTTAATGGTTTCATTATCTTGATACATTTTGTCAACAAAATGCTGTCGTTCAGGTACTCTGTCACACATAGAGCTCATTTTTCCACAATTGCTTCTTTTGTTAATCTAGCAATGCAGCATAATGCTTTGATGGTCCCTCTTAAGGAGAATCTAACATAATTGCTTGCAAAAACTTGTAAATTAGCATCTTTATCTTACCAGTTATTGGTGAGTGTCTGCAACAAGACCTAGCTTTGTTTAGTCTAACCATGCAAATATTTCAAATGAATTATGCAAGACCATGGCTACGAGTTCCAGATGATCATATCTTTCGTCACAAGCAGAAAGATTTGTAATTGGTGTCAGTCTCTTAAGATAGTAAACATGTGCATTTGAGATTAAGAAAATCCATTGTGAATGTGTGGTTGCTACATGAAATGGGTTGCTGCTGCTGGAGGGGATGGTGTGAAGACACCCTCTGAATCCATTTGATCCCTCGCTGAAGGAACAAGGCTGCGGATAATGAGGTTGGAATCTGAGAGCTTGACAAGGCAATACAACATGAAAAGGATACCGAGGAGAGGAAAGTGGCATTCTGAAAATAATAGGTTGTCCTGTGAATTATTAGGAGAATATGTGCATTGGTTGGCATGGGATTCTTAAAAATATAGATGGGGTCAAGTAGCGTATTCAACATATGCAATGAATAAACACCCTAACTGGTGAGAAAAGACAGATTAACAAATAAGACCCTAAATTTAGTAAGCCTAATACTATGGTCTGACGATGTACTTGCCATTTTGTAAATGAGATAAACTACATTGGAACTGTAGATGCATGTGGCAAACATATATTCTTTGTCTTTCCACTAGATGAAAGAATTGTGGACACAGACTCCATGATTGAATTTGATCCTAATCAAGCTAATTGGCTGTCGTGTTGGATTACTGATTCAATAAAGTGTCTAATCCTGCCTGGTGTTAGGCGCTTAAACTGTAGGTAGGACTAGGTATAATCATAGATGCTGCTTTGGTTGCTGTAAATCTGTATACCCCTAAGTTATATAGGTCCAGGCGCTGTAGAGTCTGGATTGTAAGAGAGAAATTCACCAATTGAATGTTATATGTACATGTATACAGAAATAGATATAAAGAAAAGTGCAACGATTGCTACAATAGTTAAGATAAACATGCGAGTTATGATCAATATTTTGATACAGCTCGAGAACCATGACTGTCTCGAGACACCACAAGGGAGTTGGCGGCTGCCGCCCTCTGTGCGAAAAGAGCCACAGAGCTACAAGATAGGCGCCATAGCAGCCTTGTATTGGTTGATTAGATTTGTCCCTTTAGGCAGTCGATGGAGCCGCTTTGTCAATTGAATGACTTGATCAATGAAGCGATGCCGTTGCTTGGCCAGCCCTGCCTCTGATCAGCACCCTACGCAGACATCCTCCCACACAGCATAGAAACCTCGCAAATTAGCATCTTTCCCCTGACAGAATCCCTGGGTAGGTGGTGCAAAGTGACCTTCAAGTTGCGCCAGACCTCTCTCCTCCATGAAGTTTGTACTTCAACTGAATATATACTTGATATTACACTGAAAAGATCTCAACATTCAGAATAGATTGCATAACCAATTTGCTTAGAGGAATCAGTTAAAGAGGATTTAAATGAGGTTTTTTTTTATGTAAACCACAGAATAGGAAATGAAGTGGATACAGGGAGCATGGCAAATGTTCTTGTAGATCTGTCAATAACAATTTCTGTTGCCATGACTACCAAATGCTGCTGCAGATCTCTGTCATCTTTGGAGTGTTCCAAGCACAAGAATAGAATGTTTCTAGTTAGACTAGAGAAGAAAGGCTGTATCCGTTGTTAACTAGAACAACACAGAGAGCCTAGTATATATATATATGTGTTTCTGTTCGAGTGTATGGTCCAGACCTAATGAGAATCGAACAATATGACCAAAAAGAGTATACGTTCATCCAATGTTAAGAAAGATCCAGACCATGTGCCTTAAACACTGTGACTGATGTCTAATTCAGGCATTGAAAAAGTACTGTAAGGTTATCATAATACTAAGTTGGTTTGTTCTTTTTCAGATTGGAAATTCCGTTGGAAAATTGAAGAACTTTATAATAGAACCATTTGTGGCTCACGAACAGGTGATTATATTAGTCAAAGACCTGTAGTTGCTGGGTGAAAAAGTGATATTTTTAACATTAAATATTCTGTTGGAATATACTGAGAATATATCTGGTTTCAAACTAACATGATGAGATGTTTGCTTGATATGTTACAGGATGAAGAGTTTTACATTTGCATCTATTCCCATCGAAATGGAGACACAGTATTGTTTCATCATGAGGGAGGCATTGATATCGGAGATGTGGATGCCAAGGTAATTATATTTTATTATGCCTATAATTTGAAATTTAGATGTAACACAATTGACAAGGATCAAACTGGTTATGTATATGATCACCGATGTTACCTGCTAATAGATCTGCATTGTTTTTATAGACTCGGTATGGGCTAGGATATGGAATGCCCTAGGCCCCTACCTCAGGCTAATTATGTTGTAAAATGTTTGGCCAAACTGCAGATGAGGTGCAAAATATATAAAAGAACATTGTTACAACATTTTTGTATTCTGTAATTTGTGCTTACCTGTATATGAATAATCTTGTTCTGCCTTCTCATTAATTACCTATTATTTATGAATGAATTAATTTACATATTTCTTATTAATTCACCATTAGGGAAATTTAGTAGTCTGATTTACCAGCCAAACAAGAGTTTCCTATAGACATTGGCATTTAGATGAGTGGCTAGCACCAGCCCAGATAGAATGTACATCATAACATCTGTTGTGTCTTCCAGGCATCTAAGTTAGAGGTGGGCATTGGTCTGACACCCTCAGAATCTGACATCAAGGCCAAGCTGCTGCATAGTGTTCCATCTGACAAACAACAGTGAGTATAATCTGAATAGCCATGTGTGCATATTACCGTATCAAATTAGCATTCCATATCTGACCTAATTTAATATAGTCTAGTTATGTTAATGTTGTTTTGTAGCATGAAGTGCACAGTCGTTAGTAGTGATGTGAAAGTGTGTGTAAATTTATAGAAAACTGGTAAATAAGTCAACCATGTCCTTGTACAGTTGCTAATTCTTTGTCTTTCCCTCTTTCCAGAACTGTGCTCAATTTTGTCACTGCATTGTACAAGACTTACACTGATCTGTTTTTCACATATTTGGAAATCAATCCTCTTGGTAAGGAAGAGTGATATAGATATTTCAGCATGAGGTTGTCATATGAAATATTATATCACACATGTATATAAATTGACTGCTCATTTTATCACTTAAAATATGTCTAAATGTTGATATAATCATTGCAGTTGTCAATGGGGGCAATGTCTATGTGCTCGATTTGGCGGCGAAATTGGACCAGTGTGCAGAATACCTCTGCAAACAGAAATGGGGTGACATTGATTTCCCACCTCCATTTGGAAGAGAGGCTTATCCTGAGGTGAGAGATAAATAAAAAGGACCATTTACTATGGTTAAGTTTCAATATGAATATCAAATTCATGCAAATTTTGCTTATACACCTACGTCTTACCATTCAGGAAGCTTATATTGCTGATCTTGATGCGAAGAGTGGAGCCTCCATGAAACTTACCATTTTGAATCCAAATGGTAAAATCTGGACAATGGTTGCTGGGGGTGGTGCCTCTGTTATTTATGCGTAAGTGTAACAGTTCCTTTTATGATAAGTGTAATGCTTATTCTTGTGATATTGTGATTAACACAGTTAATTTATAATGTGGTTTTTTACTGTTTGTAGTGATACCATTTGTGACATGGGTGGCACTAGTGAATTGTCAAACTACGGTGAATATTCCGGAGCGCCTAGTGAGTCCCAGACTTATGAATATGCGAAGACTATCCTCAGCCTGATGACAAAACAGAACCATTCCGAAGGTAAGGCCCATGTGTAAATCTTGAGGTATGAAATTTATTAGTTTCATTTATTGAACATATTATTTTAATAAATCCTTTTCAATCCTTTGCAGGCAAGATTTTGATCGTTGGAGGTGGTATTGCCAATTTTACCAATGTAGCAGCCACATTCAAGGTACTTAACCATATTTTCATGTGTTAAAAATAGATTCCATGTTATGATATATTCTCTTAGACTAACATTGTATCGTGTTACACAGGGCATTGTCAGAGCTCTTAGAGAGTTCCAGCAGAAACTCATCGAAGGAAAAGTCTCCATCTTTGTCCGAAGAGCAGGACCAAACTTCCAAGAAGGTCTGCGAATCATGAGAGAACTGGGTAAGCAATGTTGTTTCTTTGCCCTAAAGAGAATAGAATTTATATAACCGGTCATTGTTGCAAGTGAATAGTAAACAGCAATCTAACTTCAAGTTGTAAGGCAGAGCCATCCAAGACGGTGTGTTCAATACTGTACCATTTTCAGGTGAAACTCTCGGAGTGCCAATTCATGTCTATGGACCTGAAACCCACATGACGGCCATTGTTGGCATGGCCCTCGGCAAAAGGAGGATTGAACACTTCCAGCAACAGTCAAACACAACTGCCAATTTCTTGCTGCCAGGTGGACAAGTAAGTGCCGCATAATGCAGAATGTTATTAGTTTGTTAATATTAAGCCATGTTGCAACATTTCTACTACATCTATAATATTGTATATCTTGGAAGGATTCCTTGGAACGTTTGAAGTTCAGGTGCCTGCAGCATTTGAAGAAAGATACAATTAGCAGTCCTAATTTAACAGCACAGCATATTACTTTAATTAAAGTTCAGCGTGAATGTATTTAGCCTATGGTGACGATAGTGTCCAGGCAAAAATGTGGACAATGTGTATTTCTTTTAAAACATGGAAGTTCAGCGTGAATGTATTTGTAAAAAAGTTTTTTTATTTTTAGGGTTATGTCAAGGTATGAGTTTCTGAAGCGTTGTCATGTTTCTTTGCTTATTTCTGTCGCATCAATTTCATGTTGCTTTCAATTTTTTTTGGGTTGGATTTGATATTCTGTTATCAAATTTCCTGAACTATAGTTTAAGATTTTTGATCTCATACTTTCACATCTTCTATGGAGTTAATGAAATTATGAACGTTTAAATGGGAACTAAAATTATTTTAGACTGGATCTTCCTAGCTTAATTAGTATTTTAAGCTTTGGTGACAGAATTATCATACCATACCTTGCTTTTTTTTTTAACCAATTTTGCCTGAAAAAATAACAAATTTTTCCTTAATTATTTGATTATTGTGAGGCATAGCTCAATTTGGAATGAGGACAACTTGAATGTCTCTTTTAACTGTGTGTGCACATTGCCAAATGATTGGCTCTGTTTTTACGATTTCATTCCAAGATCACAGTACATAGTTGCGTCACTTCTGTGAAAGATTTGACATTGAATTCACTTTTGGGTGAATAACTATGTATTCATTGGTGTTAATTAAATATTAATTATTACCACGTTGGTAATTTTATTGCATGATTGTAGGAGTTTAGTATGTATGATATGAAATATAGTAGTTGTTAGTGGAGAGAAGAGTAGCTCTTTGTTGAAATTGCTTTTGCATATTTTGTCATTAAGTATGTTTTCCCTGTTAGTACTGAAGATTTTTTTTCCACAGATTTCAAAAGAGGAATAGCTCTTTGTTATTTTTTAATTTAGTAATGCATGGCAGTTTTAATGAATTGTTTGCACTTATCTTTTAATAGCATAATTTGTTGTTGGTCACCCTGTTTATGGTTTTATGTATATAATCAAACTTTATTAAGTAGACCATTTGTCTAGATCAAGACATTGTAAAGCTGATTGTTTTTCTCCTTCTGATAGAGAACAGTTAGTTAAGTTTAGGTCTAATATCTCTAGTCGTAAATTTTTGTGTGGATGTCTGCAACTACATGAGTTTGAAGTGCTAGTTTTCCTGTAAGATAATAAATCTAATGTAGGCAAGATATGCATAAATATATCTCTCTTTAGCACCTATGTGTTCTGTATCACCCCAGTTGAAACCAACTTGGCTAAAATGAAACACCAATTAAAATTTATTTCCCGCCATTTCACTGTGTTTAGGATGACCATGATGAAAGAGTTTCCTGCAAGAGGAAAGCTGGCTCTGAGAGCCCTGCAATTCAAAGTAAAGTCCAAAAAGTGGTGAGTAAGGACATTTGGCTTGCCACTCAAGTATGATGATGACACGAACACGGTTAAGGGTTATTTATTTCAGCCATGCGTAAAAATACTGGGGAACTGAATAAATCGAAGGGGCTATGTCAGCTAATGTATTACGCCCTCGGTGACATCAAATGTGTGATGTTATCATTGAGTGAATTTAGTCCATTTGCTGGCAGTGACCTGAGAAATCCCCCATTTCATTGTCATTGATTGCGCTTAAATGTCAATGATTTGAATGAAATGTTGTTTTAAAGAGCTTCTCAGATTTTCATATTGATGAGACTAACAAAATTTTTGATTACACTTTTTACCAGTGTTTCATCTTGGCTAAAGGTGTTTAGTTGGAAGTTTCCTTCATATAGTTGCACAGTAGGTAGTTGAAATGACAGCCATATTTCATTGCAAGTATTGCACATTTGGAATTATTTACAACAAATTTAAAAGGCTTACGATGTAATTCAAGTTATTTGGCTTCTGTTATTAAGGATGCGTAATCCATTGAGTTTCATGGGTGTATTATATATGCACTGAAATATGGTTTTAGAGAAAGCACCTAGGGTTCAATAAGTTTAAGATTATTTATTTCCTTTATCTTTAGTTTAAGTGAGGAAGCTGATAAGACTTTGGCTTTGTCTCTGTTACAGGACCAGCAAAGCAAACATTAGTAGCTAATGTTGGACATAAAAATGTGTCAGATTTTTTATGTTCATGTATTTGTTTTGCAGTCTAATGACGCAAGTGGCAGTTCATCTTCTCAAAGCAAGAAAGCCTCTGGGAGTGACGGTCAAGCTGCCCAGAACAACGCTGGCACAGTGAATGGAGCAGTGACCAGTGCGAGTGGTGAAAAGCCACTTTTCCACGAAGACACCAAAGCCATTGTGTGGGGCATGCAGTCCAGAGCTGTGCAGGGAATGCTTGACTTTGATTACAGCTGCTCAAGGTCGACGCCATCAGTGGTTGCAATGGTGTATCCATTTGTGTAAGTATGCTGTTCATGGTGTCTTAGAACTTAATGCAGGGTTGGCTGGAAGTTTTGACATTTCTGTTGTAAGTGAAAGATTGCTATTGGGGAGATGAAATCCACATACAACTGGTCTTCAATAGCAAAGAAATCTCATTTCATCCCACCAAAAATTGTATAATTTATATGAATGTAATAAAACTATTTGTCTGTCTGTCTGGTCTTCAATAGCTTACATCAAATTAGTTTCGGCAAGAAGTATGAATGCTTCCTGAAAAGTTTAGCAAGTGTTCAAGTTAAAAGAAAATACGTCAATTGAATCCTCTTTGTGTGGTTGTGTTAGTTTCTCATAAATATGCAGTTCTTCTTATTTCTTCACAGTGGGGATCACAAACAGAAGTTCTACTGGGGCCACAAAGAAATCCTCATTCCTGGTAAGACTTGGTCAAGTGTTGGATTACTTACTGCGATGTAAAAATGAATAGATAAATGGTTAAAGGTGCATTCTGTCTTGCAGTGTATAAGAAAATGGGAGATGCCATGAAAAGCCACCGTGATGCTGATGTTATGGTGAACTTTGCCTCATTGAGGTCTGCATATGAGAGCACAATGGAGGCCATGACTTTCCCTCAGGTGAGCTCATTTAAATCATTTCGAAAATTCCATCTTGTTTTTTGTTTTGTAGGCTGTTGCATTCATTAGTTTTGTGTCCACCTTTCCAGGTCAGAACAATTGCCATCATTGCCGAAGGAATTCCCGAAAATCACACCCGTCTTCTGATTCAGGAAGCAAACCAAAAGAATATCAAAATTATTGGACCCGCCACTGTTGGTGGTATTAAACCAGGCTGTTTCAAAATAGGTAACACTGGTGGTATGTTGGATAACATTTTGGCATCAAAACTGTACCGACCTGGCAGGTAAGAATATATGAAGCAAACAGTTTCTTATTTATACAGCAGTTAGTATTGTTTTCCCGTTCCAAATGTCATGTTTTCTTTCGGTATTTCAGCGTTGCATATGTCTCCCGATCTGGTGGTATGTCCAACGAACTCAACAACATAATTTCATTGAACACTGATGGCGTGTATGAGGGAGTAGCTATTGGCGGAGACAGGTACGCACTACTTTATTGTCATTTCAGATGCTATGGACTGAAATATTACTCTGAAGACATAAGACTTATACTAATCCATGTACTTGAGACTATTTTTGATAGTTCCTAATTATACCATTTCAGATACCCAGGCACCACATTTTATGACCACATGGTTCGTTATCATGATGACCCAGAGGTCAAGATGCTTGTTCTGCTTGGAGAAGTTGGAGGTGTTGAGGAGTACCGTATTGTAGAGTCAATAAAGAGAGGGAGATTCACCAAACCCATCGTTGCTTGGTGTATAGGAACCTGCGCAAAAATGTTCACATCTGAGGTATACATGTGTAATATTATATTGCATGATTATGCATTCTCTATTTCATGTCAATTTATTATCTCCGACTACCTTAGTTTATCGAAATGACCTTTTCCAAAAGGAAAAATGTAGGTTGCTATCAGGAAGATTTACAAATGTTAGTAATGTTATGTGAGTCTGCATCACAACAGTTATAAATGCTTCTTGTCTTTACAGGTGCAATTTGGCCATGCTGGATCATGTGCCAATGCTGACAATGAGACAGCCACAGCCAAAAACTCTGCTTTGAAAATAGTGGGTGCACATGTTCCTGACAGCTTTGATGACCTCGGTGAAACAATCAAGCAAGTGTACCAGGATCTTATGTCCAAAGGTGTCATTGTACCGAGGGAAGAGGTTGCACCTCCAACTGTTCCTATGGACTTCAACTGGGCTAGAGTATGCATTCAATTATTCAACTTTTACATTGCCATTTTACATTTTAAGCAAACTTCAGTTTATTGCCAACACTATATTACAACAAAATAATTTACTGTTTTTATTTCTTCTCAGGAACTTGGCCTGATCAGAAAGCCAGCTTCCTTCATGACCAGCATTTGTGATGAGAGAGGACAAGAGTTGCTCTACGCTGGTGTCCCCATTACTAGCATTTTCAAGGAAGATTTGGGTGTTGGTGGTGTCCTTGGTCTTTTGTGGTTCCAGAAAAGGTATGTGTTTCCTTCTAAACCTGCTTTGATGAATATTTTAAACTGTTTACACTAAGTGGTGCATGTTCGTGGAGAGATAGCATATGAATCAGCCCTTTTAATTTAAATAATCTTAAATAATCTGTTATGAGATATAAATACTCATGGCCATTATGTCATTATGTTGTGTGCTTATGTTTTCAGATTGCCGCCTTATGCCTGCAAATTCATTGAGATGTGCATGATGGTGACAGCCGATCACGGTCCTGCTGTGTCAGGCGCTCACAATACCATTGTCTGTGCGAGAGCTGGCAAGGATCTCATCTCTAGTCTTACATCTGGCTTGCTCACCATTGTAAGTTAATTTTGACCTTCGCTGAAGTGAAATGAAAATCACAAGTATATAAAAATATGCATGACCACTAATGGAAACTGCTTCTGTTCTCAGGGTGACAGGTTTGGAGGGGCCCTAGATGGCGCTGCCAGACAGTTTTCAGAAGCCTACGATTCAAACACAATTCCTATGGAGTTTGTGAATGACATGAGAAAGAAAGGAATGTTGATTATGGGTATTGGACATCGTGTGAAGTCGGTGAGTTGAAACATATTCTTACAATAGTAACCTATTGTGTAACTTGTCTTGTTTTACAATGATCATTATTGCAACAAAATTGAGAAAATTACAAGATATCTGAATGGGTTAAATTTTACAGATTAACAACCCAGACATGAGAGTTGTCATCCTCAAAGAATTTGTAAAGGACAATTTCCCAGCTCACCCATTGCTGGACTTTGCTTTGGAGGTGGAGAAGATCACAACATCGAAGGTATGCAATCCATACAATAAGGGCTTATCACTGATGATCTTGATTTGTAATACTATGCATAAGTCATTGTAGGAAGTAATTAAATAGAATTGAATTACTTTTCAGAAACCCAACCTCATTCTTAATGTTGATGGATTCATTGGTGTTGCCATGGTTGACTTGCTCAGAAACTGCGGAAGTTTCACAAGGTAGGGTATTGTGTACTTATTGATTGCAATGCAGTTATGAGAGTTTCCTATTGCTTTTGGTGTTGACAAATTTTTAATGCTGGTTTTCAGGGAAGAAGCTCAAGAGTATGTGGAAATCGGGGCACTTAATGCACTATTTGTTTTGGGAAGAAGCATGGGATTCATTGGTAAGTGACTGACAACTTTCACTCCATTTTCTTCGTACTATTTTCACAATTATCTTGTTATTTATCATGCTAAATGCTCCTCCTCACACAGGTCATTACTTGGACCAGAAGAGATTGAAACAAGGACTGTACCGCCATCCATGGGACGACATTTCATACGTCATGCCCGAGTTGAACAACCCGGAGTAGGACGATCATGACATTCTCAATATGATTTATGCCTAAACATATGATGATGTATTTGTGAATGTTATTAAAAGTTAAATTAATCATCACTGCAGTTGTGTAGATGGGTAGCTTATAGATAATACGATTGTGAAACTTAGCTATTATATTATAGTAGGTAACTTAGCTATTATATTATTTTAGGTAATTACATTGGATTGTGTTCTCCATGTCCGGATAATTGGGCTAATCTATTAATTAGTGATGTGTTCAAGTAACTTGAGATTCTCCAGCAATAATTAGTTAATACAGACTGGGTTTTAATAATAATATTAAATATATTGTGTCTGAAAGCTGAGTAAGCGTTAATGTGATAGAAGTGTGCATATAATATATGATGCATGTATGTGAAGCTTTGTTGATTATGAGGTTGTTAGCTATGCGTTTCATTTGTTTTAAATGTTGAAGATATAGAACAACTTATCAATTTTACTTTGTCAGTGCCATAGCATATTCATAGCATTTAATTTGTTGAAATGTCTACGAGGAGATAGTAGCATTCCATTGAAGTTGTAAAACTAATGTAGTTCCAGTTGTATTACATACTTGGAAAATACAGTTGTGGTTGAGTATAGATCAAATCATGTAGTATAAATATTTCATTGTGAGTAAATTAGAACTTTTGTCTCCACAACTACTGCAAAACTGGTGTAGTACATGATGTGCATCAGTAATAAATAATGTTGAAAGTTACTTTTGGCATTTTGTCCTGTTCTCAAATCATCAAATGGATGAAAATATACACCGTGTAAACCAACCTCAAATGCCAGATGTGAATGTAGTGTCACTGGGTGATACAATTTTCTGTGCATATTTTAGTGTTCGATGGCATGCTGAATACTGGGAAACCTGTCCCACAACTATAGCACTTGTGACAACATAGTTCATCAACTACTTTCATTGTACCTAGAATGGTCTACATGACGAGATAATGACAAGCCTAGGAGTGCATATATGTATATATATTTATTTCGTACACTGCATTCAGGTATAGACTGCTCGTGCAGTCCAGTGATTGTCTGTAGACAGGTTGTTAATGATCACTACTGGATTACCAGCTTAATTTAACAAGTGTTTTAGTTCATATCAGTATTATGTACTCAGCAGGGTGTGCGCTGGACAAGCTGACTGAATGTGATTAAATTGCTGCAAAATTATTCACCTTAAGAGTGCCTAGCATATTAGTGGTTACACTGCTGCGAGTTGGGCAAGCACTGAAAATAACTAAAGTGCTCATGTGACATACTTTGGTGTGAAACAAAGTGTCCAAAAACTGTTTAATTGCTCAACCAGTTGGGGAGTTTCTACCAACAAAGGGATTATAGTCAAGGTTGGCTGGTGATAGTCCATAGTCTTTCACTGCTTGAACTGACTGACCATAACAACCAAAGTGACATGCCAGAAGCTCTTTGAAAAGACTGGTTACACTGGCAAACAGTCCCAACATTTTTCACTTCTCTATAGGCACCATAATGCAGTACGGCAGCAGTTCCATACTGCCTAACTGCAAATAGGCATGCCAGATAAACTGGCTACTGCCTTAACTGGCATGCCAATCCTGTTGAACAATTGAAGCCAAATATTTGGGAACACCCAATTAAGTTAGTATTCTTTGGCCTCATGCACATGAAGAGATCATTATGGCTGAGCAGTAAACAATAAGTCGATAAATTCTAGTACTTCCAAGTGAACAGAGTTCACCCCCAGGGACCCATCAGCCCTTTCACGGAAGACCAGGGTCTCAGTGAAGGCTAAAGAGCAGCACCAGTATTGTGCCACATTGGCTAAACATTGGCCAATGTTGGTCAGACATTGACTTGAACTGGCTATCTGGCAACAATGCATGAAACATTTTTCTTATGAATTTGTTCTTCAACAATGATCACAACAAACCACCAAATCGAGACAGCAGGCATTTATTCCAGTCAGACATTTCATCAACAAACACGCATTCAGGTTCACTCCAATTTCCTAGGCAACTTAGATTTTATTAAATGCAGAAATAACCACTGATTGCACATAAACTTCAAACTTGCAGATTTCTTCTTCAAGGAAGTCTGTGCCTACCTGTAATCTTAAAGCATATATGATTTAAAAATTAGTTTCTGACAAATTGTTCACCTTATATTATGATGGATTAGTTTAATGCATTTAGATTACATTTTCACATTTAGATTATATTTTCACATTAACTTGTCATCTTCATCAACGCAGGCAATTTGCAACTTCTTGATTCCATAGGCAAGAGGAAAAACTTTTGCTGCATTGAATTGAAAGAAGTTCCAGTTTATGTCATGCTATAATAGAGCGTGACAATGATTAGCAGTGCTATTTCCTCTATTCAATAGCTGTTACGGCTGAGTTGAAGTATTCAAAAAGGTGTTTCCCGCCCTTCTGACCACGTGTTTGGATGGCTACGGTTGTTATGGTTGAGTTACTACAAATTTGGGATTAGTCTCAAGCAATCTCTGGATTTCCACAGGCTTATTTCAGATATGATATCCTTTCTTCTAGGTACACTATTTTTAGCCTGGATTTCCGGAGACTTAAAGCCATCTGCTACTTATACAAACGATCGCTCCTAGCGCTGTCACTCGCTCATTTCGTTTCAGTGACAGATCAGCTACTCTATAACCTTGTACTTTGTTTCATGGGAAGCCCCAGACAAGCCAATGGTGACCTTCCCACCATCCAGAGGAGTGACGGATTCGCTGTCCAGAGCGTTCCAGCACTACTCATCTGTTCCTGATGTGCAAAACTGCACTCCTGAAAATCTTCTAAGCGAAGCCTCCACAGGCAATCCCATCTTTAGATTCGTTAAGAGTTTCAGCTTGAAGTACCATGGAGGAATCAACTTCCCTCTATCGGCTCAGTCTGCCAAGCCATTAGCAGAAGAGATTTCCTACCTCAGTCCAGGTAGCGAGCCCTCGGTCCCTGTTTCCAAACTGGCTGACACAGAAGTAGTCCTCAGGAGAGCAGTGAGGACACTATCTACCTTGGATTGGCTTCTGAAGAAGTATCCAAGCTGCCAGCACAAGACCCGGACGTAGTGGACGCTCTCTGGAAACACCCAGAAAGCTGTCTTTTACCACAGATTTCACAACTGGGGCATTCATGTCCACCTTGATTAGAAGGGAAAGTTTTGTGAAAGCTGCAGACTCTATGAAGATCCCATGTCGAGCCCAAACCTGGGCCATGCTGAGATTGCCACAATGTCAGGGAAGACCTCTCCTCGGCGACACTTCTGACATCCTAAGAAGATTGGCCAGAGAGGAAAGAGAACACATCATGGTCCCTAACTGATAAATCTAGGTCGGCGAACTACTCTAAGTCGCGACCCAGCACCCAGATTTCAACCACCTCAACAGCCCGCAAGTCTAATTACAGACAACAGCCGTCTATGCAACATGCATTCAAGGACAACCGTAACAACAACAGCAACAACGGCGGCATATCTGCTACACTGAACTACAAGTCCACGCCTGCACAACAAGCCCCACGCAGATGCTAGAAGTTTAGTTGTTCCTTCCACTTCCACTCCAGGCGGAGGATGACTATATCACTTTTATCAAGAATGGAATACTCTGGACCCCTCCAACTGGCACAGGAAAATACTTACAACAGGGCTCACTCTCAACTTCTGGTCTCATCCTACCCTCAGCAGATCTCCTTCCAGTACAACTACCAAGAGATAAGAATCGAAAAACAGTTCTCCTCAATGAAGTGGAAGCTCTCCTACAGAAACAATTCACCTGTTCACGGTTCCCAAGAAGTTGTGAGGTTTCCGACTGGTAATAGACCTAAAATCTCTAAACAACTTCATTCGATGCCCACACTTCCACATGGAGACAGACCGCTCAATCAGAAGTCAATCACAACCAGGGGAATGGAAGAAGAGTAGAGACCTTTCACACGCATACCTGCACATTCCTGTAGCCATAGAATACCGGAAATTTCTCCGCATTCACATCCTGGGCAAATCTTACCAATTCAGAGCCATGTGCTTCGGCCTGAATATAGCCCCGAGTGTATTCACCAAACTTCTAGATCCAGTATCGTCACCTAAGATCCAGAGGTATCCAACTCCACCGCTATCTCGACAGTTGGTTGATCTGAGGACCTTAATTCACCAAATCGTCGAGTCACATGCCCAAAAAGTCCTAGAACTGTTCATCCGACCTAACCCCTTGGACACAGTTAATTTTCCTTGGAATGGACATAGGCCAGAACTTCACGTAACAGCCCATCAAGTCAGAAGAATGAGCACTTCATGGGCCTTTCATGGATGTTCCCACTCAGTAGAGGAAATCATCGAGGCTGGAACCTGGACCAATCACTCTATATTCACCTCCTTTTACCTAGCAGGTATAAGACTGCAACCAGATGGACAACACCGCATGCACCCAATAGTGGCCAGAAAACAGGTCTCCAATTTCTAGGACTCCATGGCCACCTTTCCCCTAATTTATTATTCCTATTCGGGTTTTTATCTGTGATTTTACACCATTCATTCAGATAAACATCTGATATTACTACACTTTATGTGTCTCTTACTCCTACTAGAAACCCAATTGAAACTTAGAATTGTCAAACGTCAGTAAATAGCTAGACTGAAACAAATTGTCCTTAAATGTCCCTAAAACTAAATGTATGTTATTCCACTCACACAATAGAATAGTCCAGCCTCCACACTTAGAAATAAATGGCCAAGCCATTGAATATGTGCAAGAATTTGATTTCCTTGGCATTCTACTTGACAATAATCTAAAATGGCACGCACATCTGAACAAAATATTCAGAAAGTCAATGAGGATATTAGGAAAAGTTAATAATTACCTACCTGTAAATACTATGAGAATACTTTGCTTTGATAAATTCACATATAGATTACGGAATATTATGCTGGGGCCATTGTGCGAACCGTCTATTAACCTCACAAAAGAAAGCAATAAGATTAATTTCAAAAAGTAAATATAATGCTCACAGTGAACCACTCTTCAAAAAACATAATAGATTAACGATTCCTGAAATCTATAAATTGAAATAACTAAAGTTTTTATTCAAATTATTCAAAAATACATTTCCTCATTCTCCAACAAACTACTCATCCATATAATACTAGAACTCAAGCGTATATCATCCCTAGAATACATCATGTCTTTGCTGAAAAGTGCATATGTCATCAGCTGCCAGGTCTTCTGAACATTACTCCAACATTTATCCTAGATAAAGTCTGTACGCATAGCGAAACTGGTTATACCTCCTACCTAAAAAAATACTTAATAAATATATACAATAGTGAATGTTACATAGCCAATTGCTATATCTGTAAAAACCAACATACCAGCAATATACAGTTACTTAGGCAAAATGGGCATCGCCTGAGCCAATATTTATATAACAATATGTTATTGTATTATTATGATTTTTATGGCATAAATAAAAAAAATTCTGTCTGTCTGTCTGTCAAAAAAAACTCTCCCTCCGCCACTTTGGGAATCTGCACTGCTAATCATTGTCACGCTCTATTATAGCGTGACAATAGGTCTGTGGGCTTAAGTGAAATAAGGTTAAGGTCCTCCCCCCCCCCCCCCCCATGGGGGATAGGACCTATCTCTGTGAGCTTATAGCCCGTACTGATAGGACGTCTGAGAGAGAAATCACATCTCGGGCACTCTCGCGCATGACCAAGGACACGATGACGAGGTCAGAAGGGCGGGAACACCTTTTTGAATAGTTCAACTCAGCCGTAACAGCTATTGAATCGAGGAAATAGCACTGCTAATCATTGTCACGCTCTATTATAGCGTGACAATAGGTCTGTGGGCTATAAGATCACAGAGATAGGTCCTATCCCCCATGGGGGGGGGGGGGGAGGACCTTAAAACTCATTACTTAGTTAACATTTCTGTTGTACCATTAAAATTACTTCTTAGAGGACATATTGTTCTCAACATGTTGAATTAAGAAAGGTAGTGTCATCCTTGGGGAGATGTGGATCAGTGAGTCAGAGACAAAATATTTCACAAAATCATATCATTTAAAGACAGTTACTCATGGAAGTTTTGTTTAGCAAATAATTAACACAGTATGTTCAGTATTTCATCTTCAATGGAGAAACTAGTAGATCACTTACATGCACCCCAAAGCAAGCCTTCAGTTGCAATAGATCGTACACATTCCTCTAACTTGGCCATTTCTGTTTCATCATCCCATGGTTTTACATCTAGGATAATGGTGGACTTGGCGATCAAAGTTAAAGACACTGTCTATGTGAAGAAATATTTCTCCATCAGAACTTCTTAGAGGATGATTGAAGGTTTCATCAGGTTTGCAGAAGTTACATATTTATCCTTTGGAGTACCATTTCCTCTTACTACAGATTCACATGTATAATATCTGTTTTACAAACAATCAAATGCTTCCAAATTAGGGAGACAAGATATAACTGTGCTCAGACATGCGAAACTGTGCTTATTTCCCCCCTCAGTACTTCTTAGAGGTTACTAAGTATTCATCAAAAGTATATGACGAAGAAAAGATAGACACTTTCGTGTCTGGCTGTCTGTCTATCAGACACTAAGGATAGATAGATAGATAGATAGATAGAATAGACAGACAGACAGACAGCTAGACAGACAGACAGATAGACTGATAGATAGATAGAAAGATAGATAGATTTTTGATTCAATCTTTTCGGTATGCACAATAAGGAGTATTCAGTTCTACCTGGAGAGTATATTTTCACGGGAAAATATTTATTTATTATTAAACGGTTAATGGTACACATGTTGAAACTACAATTCAAAGCTAATTGAACAAAACGATCAACTGAATATACTATTGAGCAGGCAGATAGTGTAAAACTAGATACAGTAAAAAATGTTTTAATATTTTAGTAATTAAGATCAAAGCTGGAATTGAGTGAGTTATGGAGCTTTTGATGCACTGTGGCCTTGACATATTAACATTGTGACGTTATTTTGCATGTGAAAATAGGACAGAGGTACAGCAAGAAGATTCCTTATACCTGTTTGAGTCAAATACAAGCATTCTTTCTTCATGACATTAATTAATATGTCAATTTCACTTTCGTGACAAGGTTTGATCTTGAATTTGACTTTGACAAATAGGTCAAGGGTCAAATCCCACATAGCACACAGTCATCATTAAAATTGTTAAGCGTTTGTCCGACAGGCAGGAGATCGGTCGTTACACTTTCATTTCCAGAGCAGAACTCTAACACACTTTCGTTTCTAGAGCTGAACTAATTCACTTACCCTAATGAAATTACAGTAACACTCTATATGGCCTAGTGATAGCCACACTGACATATCTTGGCTATGTTTTACAAAATTTGGAAAAGCATTAGTTCTTGAGTGTTTATATAGTGTGTGCGATGAAATGAAACAATTGCCACTTGGCCTACATAGCCTGTTACGCAATGCTAATTAGAGTCCAAGATGTCATATTTTTTTAACTTTTGAATTTTTTCATTGTTCATTATCTGTTAAGTGTGAAATTATACAGTGTTCCCATGGGTTATAATGTCTTTCTAACATCTTACTTATTAACAGCAATTCATTCTGTTCAGAGTAAAGCCAAGTGAGCATAAAAAGTATTGTCTATCCTTTTCCTGCCATTTAATTGTTCTGTTTCAAAGATTTTAAAGAGTATTCAGTTCGCCAGAATTATCAACACAATAGCTCCCTTAACTAATGTACAACTAAGATTATCATTTATATGTCCAAAATAGTCATATATGGGCTATGGCAATGATCCTAAGGAATATATATGAAATTCAGCAACAATGTTATGCCACATAAAGAGGTTGGGTATAATTTCATGCAACATGAACCTTTAAGGTTTGTATTTACTTGAATTTAAATAAATAAAGTCTAAATACAAATAAATACAAATCTTAATGGCTTATTTTGTATGGAATGATACTCAGCACACACACCCATTTTAATGCCTTTATAAGTCAAACTATTTTTTGCTCGCTGTTTACATATAGCTGGCAACTGATGAAACTATATATTATCAATTGCCATATTCCCTTCAACAGTTACTGAATTATTGGGTTGCTGATTTGCATTAAATCTATGGCATTTAAATTAGTATTTATAACCGAACATTTTACAGGTGTATATGAAGAAAACAATAATAAGTATTGGAGTAAAGTGAAATGATATAGATCATTATGCTACTAATTATTATGAAATTGCTTATAATAAACAAAAACTGTTGAATGGGTTGAGCATGGCAATACTATGATCAAATATTTAATAATTGTATGCACATGAATTGTACAACATTTATGGCTGTAATTGCTAAGTATGGGATGCTAAGGAATATGAAGGAAGGATCACAATTTTTAGCCTTTTTTTCCAGATTTTCCATTATTATGAAAGAAAAAGAAAAGAAGGATGAAACAAATGTCAAAAGGAAGCTTAAAAGTGAAAGTACTATAATCAAGATATATCATTGGCAAAATGTCACTTATGTAATGATCAGAGAGTCATTGATATGTACAAAATTTTTGTATTTTCCTTATTATATAAAATGATCTGTCATAAATGGTATAAAAAAAACAAATGTCAATGTGACTATCAAAAGGCACCACTAGGCCATATAGAGTATTACTGTACACAATTTTGTTGGGGTAAGTGCCATAGTGTTTAAGTTCTGCTCCGGAACGAAAGTGTTACGCCCGCCCGACCGCCCACCCGCCTGTCCCTCCGCCTGTCGGACGGACATTGATGATAACAAAAACCCTTTTCAAACTTCGTTCGCTGAGGGTAAAAAGTAATGTAATGTATTAATTGCTATTAAACTGTTAAGTACTACACCTCTTACAGTAGATTTTTGATTTTACAAGTAGTTACTCAATAGCAATGTTTAAATTATAATCAATGCAACACAATGTTGTATAATCAAAATAATCCAAAGTATGAATCTTGCTGATAAAATGAAAATTTAATTTTGAGACACTAACTGTTAGTTTGGCAACAGTTTTTGTGGTTGTTAGTATTCAATCGTACTTTAACCTTACATATCTGTATTCTTTTGCCTACATATATATATACCACATTAATTTATTTTATATAAAAAGCTAAATACCTAAATTAAAATAACATAAAAAAGGGCTAATAAAAAACGGATATTTCCTTGTAATGTGTATGTTATATTGTTTATGCTTCTATATTCAGCAAAGTTGTACTCCAGTCCAATGAATTACAACTTTTTTTATATATAGCAATGATGCTAATAGCTATGCCTAATGCAGCTGTCCTTGATCACGTGGTGGAGTCTATTGCCCTTAAAATGTAATGACAATTAATATTATCTTAAATAAAATGGCCAGAGTGGCAAGAAGTTATGGTGTGGTCTAATAAAGACCAGGCTAGTCAAGTGGACCACGTGCTCTGACCAACAAGAGTCCCGTACAATAGACTCTACCACCTCTGCTATTAGGCAGCTGCCTGAACCAACACTTGCTGAGGAGTGGGGTCAGGTTATACCATTATTATTATTAAAAGCTTTATTCATATAAAACATACATTATAAATAAAAGATTAATAACCACACAAATCAATATTTAAAACAATGATTTACACCCAAAAATTGGGTTGGGAAAAATACCCAGATAATCAACTTGTACGCTAAATATTATGTCCAGAGAAATGACAATTTAATTCACAAATATGACATTTCTTGACTCAGTCACAATCACCTTCAAAATGAGGCACAGTTGATGTCAAAACAATGCATGATCACCAGCGGGTACCTGGGTAGGCACAGTGTCACTATATGCTGTATGCTTACCTCCCCCCCCCCCCCCCCGCTGAACGCAGCCCATTTTGGGACACTGTTACAATTATAATCAATGAGTTTATAAAACTCCCCTCTTTCCCCCCATGATTTGTTGCAGACACATGGAACATGAAAAATGTACAATAGCTAACATGTAGATTTACCAGGTATCATGAGCTGCTCCAAGGTTTTGAGTGCCGCTGCCTTAGCGAACTAGTTGGCATAATTTTCATGCCTTGTGTCAAAAAGACTAGGCATCTGCCCCCACTTCTCAACGAGGGCCTCCTCTCTTATGATGGTTCACTCCATTTTTTCAACTGAAGGAGGGCAGGAAATGTACACGCGATCACTATGACAACATCAGCGACTAGTCTTAAGATCTTTGACAACCATCGGCGATGTCATGCAGACCTGCGATTGCGCAGACAATGCAGTGTAGCGTCGCTGACGAGTTGACCCGTTGCTGTCAGTTTTGTCGTATAGTGGAGGATGGGCTTAAGAGAAACCAGCGACACACGTCAGCTCAGTGGGATTTGGCTGTTGTCTCAGCTGTTCTCGCTGGGCGGGGCATTTAAATTGCATTTACTTCCTTCTTGAACCCATGCTTTACTGTTTGTAAATGACAACCATAAGATCTGGTCACCTCCTTAATCAAATAGCAATCATATCTTGTTCATATTTATTTGTCTTTTAATTCATCAAAATGTGTAATAGTTCACATTTTGATGAATTAAAAGAGCTATTACTAAATACTGTCAGATCTCAAACATGCAATACATGCATGTCTAAAGGCATTTAATTATTTCAGGGCATAACATACTTCAATCAGAATATAATTTGATCTCACCTTTTAGCACCACAGCCATGTAAACTATTGGCCGAGTGTCATTGCATGAAATTGTTCAATTAACAATAACATCATTTTTACAAATACTGTTAGAAAAACAATGTATGCAGACTGACAGCATCAGTCAAAAATAAATAAATAAATTATATATATAAATTTAATGTTACATATTTTACTGTATATTTTACTTCATAGATACATAGTTTTTCCCTTGCTGTGGTGCTGCAAGTTAACTGATTTAATTATAACTATGACAGCTTGCATTGATCATATTTTGTATTTATATTATACATCTCAGTGCAATTATGACCATGTGTAAGGAGTCCAGGTGATCTTGTGTCACCCCTATCATTCATTACATACATGTGTCAATGCAATTATCCATGTGCAAATTTATTATTATCAGCCACTATGGTGCAGGAATTATGAGTATATAAACTAAGCACTGACTTAACTTTATCACAGTTCAACCAGTCTTACCAACTTCATTGGGTCTTTTTTCTCTCAGGTGAGACATCAGCAAGCAGAGTTAAATTTCTGTTGTAATATATATATATATCTCTTGAGTGGGTGCTGAAGCATCATCATAATATGTTATCTATAAGTATTTGGTCTTGTTTTTGATAACTAATTGATTTATGATGAATTACTAATGAACATCATGTTATAGCTAGACATGCCAGCTGTCATTTTGAAATATAAAATGTAGGTGAAAGTAATATTTTGGTAGTCTCAGTTATTGTAACATGAAGACTCATCTATCCAGTGTATGATAATATAAGTATAACTTGTCAGAGTGAACAAGACCACAGCAGTGGTTGAAAGCTTTCTGTGGTTAGCTACAATTATCCAAGTTAATGTTAAAGTTATACTACATAGTCTCAGTTATGTTTACTTTATATTCAGCATGTACACTATATGCGCATGATTTGTTAAAGCACTTCGCAGTGCAATCATGCGTGCCAAGTTATATGTAAACCCCTTTTTTTTATTACACCTAGTTGGTAGATGACTTGCAATAATTGGCATGCGATTATGAATGTGTCAACATCGTATTTGTGCGGACATTATCTTCGCACATTAAGTTGCATTGTCAGTAGATTTTGTGAAGTGTCTTTTTTTTTGTTCTCATTAACCTGTTCGTTTTATATTTTCTCAAAAACTAAATTGGCTTGTCGGTGAATTATGGATATTGTTTGTTGTCAGGAATGTCTCTCTGCAATCTCGATTGTGTTCTTTGATGCAAGTACTTCACTGGTACATTAAATCAGGAAGTACAATATTTCACATGTACTAGAAATTGTATACATGTGCGCTATGAGCTTCATCTCTGTCAATGCTTTTATGTTACTCTTTGCCTTTTTACAGGAAAAATACTAACAATTCATCATGTCTGCCAAGGCTGTTAACGAAGCCACTGGAAAGAACCTGCTCAACAAATGTGTAGAAGGCCAAGCCGCGGTCCAGTGCCGATTCGCTTCGGTCAATAAGGATACAAACTGGACATCCCTTGCCCAGGATAACCCTTGGCTGAACTCTGAGGTCAGTATAATAGATAAACATAAAACAATGGTGTCATTAATGATGTCCAATGAGGGATGTGATTAATGCAAATATAATCAATACAGATCATTCCTTTGGGGTGCAGGAATATTAAACAATAGGGATCATTAGCAGACACTCTACCAGTATAATGTAGAATATGATGCAAGTCGCATCTCCAGACCCCCCTCTATCTACTGTAGGTCTAGTAGTTTGTACATTTTGTATACAGTGTACAGTCAAATTGGTATCATTATAGTAAACAAGATGAATAAAGCTGCAGTGAATTAATAAATGAGTCAATTTGTGGAATTATATCAATTTATCAATCAGATATAATATTGTTTTCATGAAATTTCTTTCTGCAGAAACTGGTTGTGAAGCCAGACCAGCTCATCAAGAGAAGAGGAAAATTGGGATTGATCAAAGTGAATGCCACTTTACCTGAGGTCAAGCAGTGGGTGGATGAGAAAATGCACAAAGACATCAAGGTATGTGCTTTATTTTATCAACGGAGATGCATCTTTGTGCGGTTGTGTTGTTCCAGCAAGTGTTCTATAGCTGTATTTAAAGCTGCAGAGTAAAGGAGGGGGTGGGGGTTATTAAGCTGTATTATGCCTGTGAATTAAAAGTGAAGTGAGACAGCGATTTGCATCAGTCTTATCTTCGATCCTTGTATAATTATGAATCCATAATTGTCACGAAGGGATCAATAGTAAGAGATGTACAGCACTTCAGAGTGGGGGGGGGGGGGGTTCGCCTTGACACTTTCTTTTCATTCACTAAACATTGCTAAAGGCTTTGACAAGGTGTAGATCTGTAAAATCTATAGTAGGAATGATGTACAATGTTTGCACTGTGTCTCCCTGTGTCAGAAACTCATGAAATATTCAATAATAGGCTGTATTTGAGTAGGCCCTTCTGCATATCTATGCATTCCATCACACAACAGGAATTATAAGCATTGGTTTTTATGACCTGCCAAAGTCCCTGATTCTCCACCAGAAAATCCTGTATTATTCTCTGTTAAATTCTGTGTAGCTGTTCTGTGTAGAATTACTATATTTGGTCACTATGTATTGCCTCATTCTGATCTAACGAAATTCTAATGCACTAGAGAGGACATAATTTCATCTCATGAGAAGATTGTTTGTTCTCAGACTAAGACAGTTTGAGCTTATTTAGGTCTGTGGTTGTTTCCTTCATTGTATTGTCTTCCAGTGGATCCGGTTGCCTTATATGCCCTTGCAAGTGACATGTCTAAAGATGCTTTGATCACCATATCATAGTCAATGCCAGTGGATTTTATGTCTCTCTCTTACACATCTTTAAGTGACTGAAGTCTCTGGTATGATTATCCTCATGCCAGCTGTGAGCTCCCCATGTAGGATGTCTCTAGTCTGCTAAATATTCCCTTCAGGGCCAAGTCGCCAACAAGGCTGCCTCTCTTTTATGGCGGCTAAAATAGTCATTACAGAATAGCCTTGATGATAAGGCTACCTTATTTGGAAGCTAGGGTAACCTTAATGCAGAAGGTAAAATCATCTCTCTATGGTAAAATCTACTCTTCTTCAGACATGTTTGAAAGTGTGAATTAACACTGGCTTTCTTATGTGCCTTTGTGGTCTAAAGGATAGTTTCCAAAATTCTGTAGGTCTACCATACACATGATACAGAAGGACAGGTACACTGTTCTCCTTATGTCTGTAGCACCAAGTGTACTTTTGGTGGCTACAAAGTGTTTCATAAAATAACCTTGATAAGAGAATGCTGCTGCTGCAGCAAGGCTATCAAGTTGCAACATCAGACAGTGTGATGGATGTCATTTTCCTCTGATGATGCTGCTTAAATAGAAGTGCTATGATATGCTATGCAGCATCCAGTAGGGAGGCTGTGCTTCATGCTTTATATATGAAGATGAAAGATAGTACAGGTATATGTTGAAAAACATTTATACTATACTCTGGGATACTACAAACCCTCTCACTTTCAGTAATAAGATGTAATATACTTCGCAAGATGAGGTGAAAATGAAATGTAGAAAAATATGGGTGAAAGACCCTTGACTTTTCCCATTTTCGCTGGTACTTTGTTTGAATTTTTATTGTGTTCTACGGATGTAAAGCTCTGTAATGGTAGTAATACAAGTGGAAAACACTTGATTAGTTTTTCTCATTCCCATATTGTTTCTCACACAAGGACCCCTCTCCTTTGCAGCCAAGTGGTTAATGCTTGTAATCAAGAGCTTGAATTTATCTCTCCTTGTCTCCAGTTATTCGCCCTTCCCACTGAGCTTTGGATCACTTCAGATTCATCACATTTGCTGTAAACTGTGGAGATTTTATTGATTTTGGAAACAGCAGAATCATGTAATAGTTCTGTCAATAAGTCAGTCTCTCTGTTTCGTCACGTATTTGAGATTTGATATTCTAGCCTAATGGTTTCATTATCTTGATACATTTTGTCATACATGGAGCTCATATTTCCACAATTGCTTATTTTGTTACTCTAGCAATGCAGCATAATGCTTTGATGGTCTCTCTTAAGGAGAATCTAATACAATCGCTTAGTCTGACCATGCAAATATTTTCAAATGAATTATGTAAGACAATGGCTACGAATTCCAGATGATCAGATCTTTCGTCACGAGCAGAAAGATTTGTTATTGGTGTCAGTCTCTTAAGATAGTAAACATGTGCATTTGAGATGAAGAAAATCCATTGTGAATGTGTGGGTGCTACATGAAATGGGTTGCTGCTGCTGGAGGGGATGGTGTGAAGACACCCTCTGAATCCATTTGATCCCTCGCTAAAGGAACAAGGCTGCAGATGATGAGGTTGGAATCTGAGAGCTTGACAAGGCAATACAACATGAAAAGAATACCGAGGAGAGGATAGCGGCATTCTGAAAATACTATAGGTTGTCCTGTGAATTATTAGGAGAATTTGTGCATTGGTTGGCATGGGATTCTTAAGAATATAGATGGGGTCAAGTAGCGTATTCAACATATGCAATTAATAAACACCCTAACTGGTGAGAAAAGACGTATTAACCAATAAGACCCTTAATCCAGTTAGGCTAATACTATGGTCTGATGATGTACTTGCCATGTAAATATCTTTTCCACTAGATGAAATAATTGTAGACACAGACTCCATGACCTGGGTAGGTGGTGCAAAGTGACCTTCAAGTTGCGCTAGACCTCTTTCCCCCATGAAATTTGTATTTCAACTGGAAGAGGATTTAAATGAGGTTTTTTTTTTTAATGTAACACCCACAGAATATGAAATGAAGCGGATACAGGGTGCATGGCAAATGTTCTTGTAGATCTGTTAATAACAATTTCCATTGCCATGACCACCAAATGCTACTGCAGATCTCTGTCATGTGTTCCAAGCACAAGAATAGAGAAGAAAGGCTGTATCCATTAATTAGAACAACACAGAGAGCCTAGTATATATATATGTGTTTCTGTGAGTGTATGGTCCAGAACTAATGAGAATCGAACAATATGACCAATAGATTCTATATGCATCCAATGTTAAGAAAGATCCAGACCATGTGCCTTAAACACTGTGACTGATGTCTAATTCAGGCATTGAAAAAGTACTGTAAGGTCATAATAATAACTTGGTTTGTTCTTTTTCAGATTGGAAATGCCGTGGGAAAATTGAAGAACTTTATTATAGAACCATTCGTGGCTCACAAACAGGTGATTATATTAGTCAAAGACCTGTAGTTGCTGGGTGAAAAAGTAATATTTTTAACATTAAATATATCTGGTTTCAAACTAACATGATGAGATGTTTGCTTGATATGTTACAGGATGAAGAGTTTTACATTTGCATCTATTCCCATCGAAATGGAGACACAATATTGTTTCATCATGAGGGAGGCATTGATATCGGAGATGTGGATGCCAAGGTAATTATACTTTATTTATGCATATAATTTGAAATTTAGATGTAACACAATTGACATTGGTCAATGTAATGACAAGGATCAAACTGGTTATGTATATGATCACCGATGTTACCTGCTAATGGATCTGCATTGTTTTTATAGACTGGGTATGGGCCTACCTCAGGCTAATTATGTTGTAAAATATTTGGCCAAATTGCAGATGAGGTGCAAAATATATAAAAGAACATTGTTACAACATTGTTGCATTCTGTAATTTGTGCTTAACTGTATATGAATAATCTTGTTCTGCCTTCTCATTAATTACCTAATATTTATGAATGAATTAATTTACATATTTCTTATCAATTCACCATTAGGGAAATTTAGTAGTCTGATTTACCAGCCAAACAAGAGTTTCCTATAGACATTGGCATTTAGATGAGTGGCTAGCACCAGCCCAGATAGAATGTAAAATCTGTTTTGTCTTTCAGGCATCTAAGTTAGAGGTGGGCATTGGTCTGACACCCTCAGAATCTGACATCAAGGCCAAGCTGCTGCATAGTGTTCCATCTGACAAACAACAGTGAGTATAATCTGAATAGCCATGTGTGCATATTACCGAATCAAATTAGCATTCCATATTTGACCTATTTAATATAGTCTAGTTATGTTAATGTTGTTTTGTAGCATGAAGTGCACAGTCGTTAGTAGTGATGTGAAAGTGTGTGTAAATTTATAGAAAACTGGTAAATAAGTCAACCATGTCCTTGTACAATTGCTAATTCTTTGTCTTTCCCTCTTTCCAGAACTGTGCTCAATTTTGTCACTGCATTGTACAAGACTTACACTGATCTGTTTTTCACATATTTGGAAATCAATCCTCTTGGTAAGGAAGAGTGATATAGATATTTCAGCATGAGGTTGTCATATGAAATATTATATCACACATGTATATAAATTGACTGCTCATTTTATCACTTAAAATGTGTCTTAATGTTGATATAATCATTGCAGTTGTCAATGGGGGCAATGTCTATGTGCTCGATTTGGCGGCGAAATTGGACCAGTGTGCAGAATACCTCTGCAAACAGAAATGGGGTGACATTGATTTCCCACCTCCATTTGGAAGAGAGGCTTATCCTGAGGTGAGAGATAAATAAAAAGGACCATTTACTATGGTTAAGTTTCAATATGAATATCAAATTCATGCAAATTTTGCTTATACACCTACGTCTTACCATTCAGGAAGCGTATATTGCTGATCTTGATGCGAAGAGTGGAGCCTCCATGAAGCTGACCATTTTGAATCCAAATGGTAGAATCTGGACAATGGTTGCTGGGGGCGGTGCCTCTGTTATTTATGCGTAAGTGTAACAGTTCCTTTTATGATAAGTGTAATGCATATTCTTGTGACATTGTGATTAACACAGTTAATTTATAATGTGGTTTTTTACTGTTTGTAGTGATACCATTTGTGACATGGGTGGCACTAGTGAATTGTCAAACTACGGTGAATATTCAGGAGCGCCTAGTGAGTCCCAGACTTATGAATATGCGAAGACTATTCTCAGCCTAATGACAAAACAGAACCATTCTGAAGGTAAGGTCCATGTGTAAATCTTGAGGTATGAAATTTATTAGTTTCAATTATGGAACATATTATTTTAATCAATCCTTTTCAATCCTTTGCAGGCAAGATTTTGATCGTTGGAGGTGGTATTGCCAATTTTACCAATGTAGCAGCCACATTCAAGGTACTTAACCATATTTTCATGTAATAAAAATAGATTCCATGTTATGATATATTCTCTTAGACTAACATTGTATCATGTTACACAGGGCATTGTCAGAGCTCTTAGAGAGTTCCAGCAGAAGCTCATCGAAGGAAAAGTCTCCATCTTTGTCCGAAGAGCAGGACCAAACTTCCAAGAAGGTCTGCGAATCATGAGAGAACTGGGTAAGCAATGTTGTTTCTTTGCCCTAAAGAGAATAGAATTTATATAACCGGTCATTGTTGCAAGTGAATAGTAAACAGCAATCTAACTTCAAGTTGTAAGGCAGAGGCATCCAAGACGGTGTGTTCAATACTGTACTGTTTTCAGGTGAAACTCTCGGAGTGCCAATTCATGTCTATGGACCCGAAACCCACATGACAGCCGTTGTTGGCATGGCCCTCGGCAAAAGGAGGATTGAACACTTCCAGCAACAGTCAAACACAACTGCCAATTTCTTGCTGCCAGGTGGACAAGTAAGTGCCAAATAATGCAAAATGTTGTTGTTTGTTAATATTAAGCCATGTTGTAACATTTCTACTACATCTATAATATTGTATATCTTCGAAGGATTCCTTGGAATGTTTGAAGTTCAGGGTGCCTACAGCATTTGGAAAAAGATACAATTAGCAGTCCTATTTAGCAGCACAGTTTTTCAAATATGAGTGTCTTAGCAAAAATGTTGACGGCATATTGCTTTAATTAAAGTTCAGTGTGAATGTATTTGGCCTATGGTGACAATAGTGTCTAGGCAACAATTTTAACAATTTATTGCTTTTAAATAATGAAAGTTCAGCATGAATGTATTTATAAAAAAGTTTTGTTTATTTTTAGGGTTATGTCAAGGTATGAGTTTCTGAAGCATTGTAATGTTTCTTTGCTTAATTATGTTGCATCAATTTCCGTTTCATGTTGCTATCATTTTTTTTTGGGTTGGATTTGATATTCTATCATGAACTATAGTTTTAACATTTTTGATCTCATACTTTCATATCTTCTATGGAGTTAATGAAATTATGAATGGTTAAATGGGAACTGTAAAGTTATTTTAGACTGGATTGTCCTAGTTTAATTATTATTTTAAGCTTTGGTGACAGAATTATCCTACCATACCCTTGCTTTTTAATCAATTTTGCCTGAAAATTTAACACATTTTTTCCTTTATTGTTTGATTATTGTGAGGCATAGCTCAATTTGGAATGAGGACAACTTGAATGCCTCTTTTAACTTTGTGTGCACATTGCCAAATGATTGGCTCTGTTTTTACGATTTCATTCCAAGATCACAGTTGGTCACCCTGTTTTTGGTTTTATATATATAGTCAAAGTTTATTAAGTTGATCGTTTGTCTAGATCAAGACATTGTAAAGCTGATTGTTTTTCTCCTTCTGATAGAGAACAGTTAGTTAAGTTTAAGTCTAATATCTCTTGTCGTTAATTTTTGTGTGGATGTCTGCAACTACATGAGTTTTAAGTGCTAGTTTTCCTGTAAGATAGTAAATGTAAAGTAGGCAATATATGCATAAATATTTTGCTCTAAGCACCTATATGTTCTGTATCACCCCAGTTGAAAGTAACTTGGCTAAAATGAAATACCAATTAAAATTTATTTCGCACCATTTCACTGTTTAGGATGACCATGATGAAAGAGTTTCCCGCAAGAGGAAAGCTGGCTCTGAGAGCCCTGCAATTCAAAGTAAAGTCCAAAAAGTGGTGAGTAAGGACATTTGGCTTGCCACTCAAGTATGATGATGACACGAAAATGGTTAAGGGTTATTTATTTCAGCCATGCGTAAAAATACTGGGGAACTGAATAAATCGAAGGGGCTATGTCAGCAAATGTATTACTCCTTCGGTGACATCAAATGTGTGATGTCATCATTGAGTGAATTTAGTCCATTTGCTGGCAGTGACCTGAGAAATTCCCCCATTTCATTGTCATTGATTGCTCTTAAATTTTGCAGTTAATGATTTGAATGAAATGTTGTTTTAAAGACTTTAACTAACTCATTATAATGGGACTGGCCAAATTTTGATTGCACCTTTTTACCAGTGTTTCATCTTGGCTAAAGGTGTTTAATTCAAAGTTTCCTTCATATAGTTGCACAGTAGGTATTTGACATGATAGCCATATTTCATTGCAAGTATTGCACATTTGGACTTATTTACAACAAATTTAAAAGGCTTACGATGAAATTCAAGTAGTATTGCTTCTGTTATTAAGAATGCGTAATCCATTGAGTTGCATGGGTGTATATATATGCACTGAAATATGGTTTTAGAGAAAGCACCCAGAGTTCAATAAGATTAAGATTATTATTTATTATTATTATGTTTATTCGTACCTCAATAGTACAAAATTATGGAAAAATTAAATCAACAGTTTATAGAAGCATCAATAAAAAAAAAATCAAGATGTACAAATTTAGAAATTGTAAAGCATCATGTCTGGCCTTAATATTTCCTTATCTTTAGTTTAAGTGCTGAGGCTGATGAGACTTTGGCTCTGTCTCTGTTACAGGTTTTTAAGTGGACCAGCAAAGCAAACATCAGTAACTAATGTTGGACAAAAACATTTATGTGATTTTAATGTGTTTTGCAGTCTAATGATGCAAGTGGCAGTTCATCTTCTCAAAGGAAGAGAGCCTCTAGGAACGATGGTCAAGGTGCCCAGAACAATGCTGGCACAGTGAATGGAGCAGTGACCAGTGCGAGTGGTGAAAAGCCACTTTTCCATGAAGACACCAAAGCCATTGTGTGGGGCATGCAGTCCAGAGCTGTGCAGGGAATGCTCGATTTCGACTACAGCTGCTCAAGGCCCACTCCGTCAGTGGTTGCAATGGTGTATCCATTTGTGTAAGTATCGAAAGTGCCATGGTGTCTTAGAACATAGTTGTATGATATGCAGTCCGGGTTAGTAATGTAGCTTTCTCTGTGTTATCTGATAAACATTGACATCGAATAAGGGGGTGTTGTTCAGTGATAAGGTCCGGGTGGACCCGTTGACCGCCGGAAGTCAGGCTGTGTCCCTTGCAGTGTCATGGAATAAGGGAACACCAGTACCAGTTTTAGTCTTTCTTCTCATCACTTCATACATACATACATTGCTGACCACTCTTCTTGCCTATCTGCTTGCTATGCTCCCTCTCTCAGCCTTTCCCCCCTTCTCTGGCTTGTCCCCCTCTCTGGCCTATGCCTCTCTCTCTCCTTTGATCTTTCTCTCTCAGCCTTCCTAGTGACTATTTACTCCTTCTAATTCTTGTTGTTTACTTGATCCTACTTATACTAGCCGAATGTAACCAATTGTAGCGATTCTGTTCTATTAGAGGGTACTTACTGCATTGTAGGATACAGTACTGCATTGCAGTACTCAGTAACCTTCCTTCTACTCAGCCCTGTGGCCCACTTACTGAACTAACAGCTTTGCTCAGGCCTAGGGCTCATTTACTGAACTAACAGCTTTGCTCAGGCCTAGGGCTTATTTACTGAACTAACAGCCTTGCTCCCCAGTGTTCATTTACTGAACTAACAGCCTTGCTGTCTAGTGACTATTTACTGAACCAACAGCCTTGCTGTCTAGTGACTATTTACTGAACCAACAGCCTTGCTAGGTGCATGACTATGTCACAGCAGCTGGAGCTTTTAACATATATGTTGAGAGGTTCAGTTGGGGAGTTGAATCCACATAAAAGTTATATTATTTCTACGAACAAGCACATTGGCTCTAATAGTAACACTTTCTAAAACTCTTCAATGGTTTTCAAAAGAGAAAAACAATTAAGCCCAAAGCATCCAAAAGAGAAATCCTGTTCATGGTTGTTGGTGTTAGTTTTTTTATTTGCATTTCTTATTTCTTCACAGTGGAGATCACAAACAGAAATTCTACTGGGGCCACAAAGAAATCCTCATTCCTGGTAAGACTTGGTCCAGTGCTGGATTACTTATTGTGATGTGCCAATGAATTGATAAATGGTTAAAGGTGCATTCTGTCTTCCAGTGTATAAGAAAATGGGGGATGCCATGAAAAGTCACTGTGATGCTGATGTTATGGTGAACTTTGCCTCATTGAGGTCTGCATATAAGAGCACAATGGAGGCCATGACTTTCCCTCAGGTGAGCCTATTTCAACCATTTCGAAAATTCCATCTTGTTTTTTGTCATGTAGCTGTGGCATTCATTAAGTTTTGTGGCCACTTTTCCAGGTCAGAACAATTGCCATCATTGCCGAAGGAATTCCCGAAAATCACACCCGTCTTCTGATTCAGGAAGCAAACCAAAAGAATATCAAAATTATTGGACCTGCCACTGTTGGTGGTATTAAACCAGGCTGTTTCAAAATAGGAAACACTGGTGGTATGTTGGATAACATTTTGGCGTCAAAACTGTACCGACCTGGCAGGTAAGAATATATGAAGCGAACAGTTTCTTATTTATACAGCAGTTAGTATTGTTTTGTCCTGTCCATGTCATGTTTTCTTTCGGTATTTTAGTGTTGCATATGTCTCCCGATCTGGTGGTATGTCCAACGAACTCAACAACATAATTTCCCTGAACACTGATGGCGTGTATGAGGGAGTAGCTATTGGCGGAGACAGGTACGCACTACTTTATTGTCATTTCAGATGCTATGGACTGAAATATTACTCTGAAGACATAAGACTTATACTAATCCATGTACTTGAGACTATTTTTGATAGTTCCTAATTATACCATTTCAGATACCCAGGCACCACATTTTATGACCACATGGTTCGTTATCATGATGACCCAGAGGTCAAGATGCTTGTTCTGCTTGGAGAAGTTGGAGGTGTTGAGGAGTACCGTATTGTAGAGTCAATAAAGAGAGGGAGATTCACCAAACCCATCGTTGCTTGGTGTATAGGAACCTGCGCAAAAATGTTCACATCTGAGGTATACATGTGTAATATTATATTGCATGATTATGCATTCTCTATTTCATGTCAATTTATTATCTCCGACTACCGTAGTTTATTGAAATGACCTTTTCCAAAAGGAAAAATGTAGGTTGCTATCAGGAAGATTTACAAATGTTAGTAATGTTATGTGAGTCTGCATCACAACAGTTATAAATGCTTCTTGTCTTTACAGGTGCAATTTGGCCATGCTGGATCATGTGCCAATGCTGACAATGAGACAGCCACAGCCAAAAACTCTGCTTTGAAAATAGTGGGTGCACATGTTCCTGACAGCTTTGATGACCTCGGTGAAACAATCAAGCAAGTGTACCAGGATCTTATGTCCAAAGGTGTCATTGTACCGAGGGAAGAGGTTGCACCTCCAACTGTTCCTATGGACTTCAATTGGGCTAGAGTATGCATTCAATTATTCAACTTTTTCATTGTCATTTTACATTTTAAGCAAACTTTAGTTCATTGCCAACACTATATTACAACAAAATAATTTACTGGTTTTTTTTTTCAGGAACTTGGCCTGATCAGAAAGCCAGCTTCCTTCATGACCAGCATTTGTGATGAGAGAGGACAAGAGTTGCTTTATGCTGGTGTCCCCATTACTAGCATCTTCAAGGAAGATTTGGGCATCGGTGGCGTCCTTGGTCTTTTGTGGTTCCAGAAAAGGTATGTGTTTCCTTCTAAACATGCTTTAATGAATATTTTAAACTGTTTACACTAAGTGGTGCATGTTCGTGCAGAGATAGCATATGAATTAGCCCTTTTAATCTTTCGATATAAATACTCATGGCCATTATGTCATAATGTTGTGAGCTTATGTTTTCAGATTGCCGCCTTATGCCTGCAAATTCATTGAGATGTGCATGATGGTGACAGCCGATCACGGTCCTGCTGTGTCAGGCGCTCACAACACCATTGTTTGTGCGAGAGCTGGCAAAGATCTCATCTCTAGTCTTACATCTGGCTTGCTCACCATTGTAAGTTAATTTTGACCTCCCTGAAGTGAAATGAAAATCACAAGTATATATAAAAATATGCATGACCACTAATGCAAACTGCTTCTGTTCTCAGGGTGACAGGTTTGGAGGGGCCCTAGATGGCGCTGCCAGACAGTTTTCAGAAGCCTACGATTCAAACACAATTCCTATGGAGTTTGTGAATGACATGAGAAAGAAAGGAATGTTGATTATGGGTATTGGACATCGTGTGAAGTCGGTGAGTTGAAACACTTGGTCAAACATATTCTTACAATAGTAACCTAACTATTGTGTAACTTGTCTGTTTTACAATGATCATTATATATTGCAACAAAATTGAGAAAATTACAAGATATCTGAATGGATTAAATTTTACAGATTAACAACCCAGACATGAGAGTTGTCATCCTCAAAGAATTTGTAAAGGACAATTTCCCAGCTCACCCGTTGCTGGACTTTGCTTTGGAGGTGGAGAAGATCACAACATCGAAGGTATGCAATCCTTACAACAAGGGCTTATCACTGATGATCTTGATTTGTAATACTATGCATAAGTCATTGTAGGAAGTAATTAAATAGAATTGAATTACTTTTCAGAAACCCAACCTCATTCTTAATGTTGATGGATTCATTGGTGTTGCCATGGTTGACTTGCTCAGAAACTGCGGAAGTTTCACAAGGTAGGGTATTGTGTACTTATTGCAGTTATGAGAGTTTCCTATTGCTTTTGGTGTTGACAAATTTTTTATGCTGTTTTCAGGGAAGAAGCTCAAGAATATGTGGAAATCGGGGCACTTAATGCACTATTTGTTTTGGGAAGAAGCATGGGATTCATTGGTAAGTGACTGATAACTTTCACTCCGTTTTCTTCATACTCTTTTCACAATTATCATGTTATTTATCATGCTAAATGCTTCTCCTCACACAGGTCATTACTTGGACCAGAAGAGATTGAAACAAGGACTGTACCGACATCCATGGGACGACATTTCATACGTCATGCCCGAGTTGAACAACCCGGAGTAGGATGATCATGACATTCTCAATAATTTATGCCTGAAGTTCTGAACATATGAAGATGTATTTGTGAATGTTATTAAAAGTCAGTTGTGTAGATGGGTAGCTTATAGATAATATGATTGTGAAACTTAGCTATTATAGAAGGTAACTTGGCTATTATATTATTGTAGATAATTACATTGGATTGCTCTCCATGACCGGATAATTGGGCTAATCTATTAATTATTGATGTGTTTAAGTTACTTGAGATTCTCCAGCAATAATTAGTTAATGCAGACTGGGTTTTAATAATAATATTAAATATATTGTGTCTGAAAAGCTGAGTAAGCGTAAATGTGATAGAAGTGTGCATATAACATATGATGCATGTATGAGGAACTTTGTTGATTATGAGGTTGTTAGCGATGAGTTTCATTTGTTTTAAATGTTGAAGATATAGAACAACTTATCAATTTTACTTTGTCAGTGCCATAGCATATTCATAGCATTTAATTTGTTGAAATGTCTATGAGGAGATAGTAGCATTCCATTGAAGTTGTGAAACTAATGTAGTTCCAGTTGTATTACATACTTGGAAAATACAGTTGTGGTTGAGTATAGATCGAATCATGTAGTCTAAATCTTTCATTGTGCATAACAACCACAACTACTGCAAAACTGGTGTAGTACATGTGCATCAGTAATAAATAATGTTGAAAGTTACTTTTTGCATTTTGTCCTGTTCTTAAATCATCAAATGGATGAAAATATACACCGTGTAAACCACCCTCAATTGCCAGATGTGAATGTAGGTGTCACTTGGCGATACAATTTTCTGCACATATTTTTGTGTCCGATGGCATTCTGAATACTTGAACCTGTCCCACAACTATAGCATTTGTGACAACATAGTTCACCAACTACTTACATTGTACCCAGAATGGTCTACATGACGAGATAATGACAAGCCTTTGAGTGCATATGCTCGTGCAGTCCAGTGAGTGTCCGTAGACAGGTTCTTAATGATCACTATACTGGATTACCAGCTTAAGTTAACAAGTGTTTTAGTTCATATCAGTATTATGTACTCAGCAGGGTGTGCGCTGGACACAACAAAGCTGACTGAATGAGATTAAATTGCTACAAAATTATTCACCTTAAGAGTGCCTAGCATATTAGTGGTTACACTGCTGCGAGTTGGGCAAGCACTGAAAATAACTAAAGTGCTCATGTGACATACTTTGGTGTGAAACAAAGTGTCCAAAAACTGTTTAATTGCTCAACCAGTTGGGAGTTTCTACCAACAAAGGGATTATAGTCAAGGTTGGCTGGTGATAGTCAATAGTCTTTCAATGCTTGAACTGACTGACCATAACAACCAAAGTGACATGCCAGAAGCTCTTTGAAAAGACTGGTTACACTGGCAAACAGTCCCAACATTTTTCACTTCTCTATAGGCACCATAATGCAGTACGGCAGCAGTTCCATACTGCCTAACTGCAAATAGGCATGCCAGATAAACTGGCTACTGCCTTAACTGGCATGCCAATCCTGTTGAACAATTGAAGCCAAATATTTGGGAACACCCAATTAAGTTAGTATTCTTTGGCCTCATGCACATGAAGAGATCATTATGGCTGAGCAGTAAACAATAAGTCGATAAATTCTAGTACTTCCAAGTGAACAGAGTTCACCCCCAGGGACCCATCAGCCCTTTCACCGAGGACCGTGCTCTCAGTGAAGGCTGAAGAGCAGCACCAGTATTGTGCCACATTGGCTAAATATTTATTGTGTATATATATCATGTTGTATCATTCTTGCATTGCTTTCTTTAGTTTTCTTTCTGCTATTCTATTGTACATACTTGATGTTTTTGATGTTTTAACTTGACGCATGTATATTTTTGATATGGATTTGTCAATAAAAGTTTATATATATAGCAAAGTTTAAATTATAATCAATGTGACACAATGTTGTATAATAAAAATAATCCAAAGTTACGCCCGTCCGCCTGTCCTTCCCCTCCGCCAGTCGGTTGGACATTGATGATAACAAAAACCCTTTTCGAACTTCGTTCGCTAAGGGTAAAAAGTAATGTAATGTATAATTGCTATTAAACTGTAAAGTACTACACCTATTACAGTAGATTTTTGATTTTACAAGTAGTTACTCAATAGCAAAGTTTAAATTATAATCAATGTGACACAATGTTGTATAATCAAAATAATCCAAAGTATGAATCTTGCTGATAAAATGAAAATTTAATTTTGAGACACTAACTGTTAGTTTGGCAACAGTTTTTGTGGTTGGCAGTATTCAATCGTACTTTAACCTTACATATCTGTATTATTTTGCCTACATATATATACCACATTAATTTATTTTATATAAAAAACAAAATACCTAAAATAAAATAACATAAAAAACGGATATTTCCTTGTAATATGTATGTTATATTGTTTATGCTTCTAGATTCAGCGAAGTTGTACTCCAGTCCAATGAATTACAATTTTTTTTACACATTGCAATGATGCTAATAGCTATGCCTAATGCAGCTGTCCTTGATCACGTGGTGGAGTCTATTGCCCTTAAAATGTAATGACAATTAATATTATCTTAAATAAAATGGCCAGAGTGGCAAGAAGTTATGGTGTGGTCTAATAAAGACCAGGCTAGTCGAGTGGACCACGTGCTCTGACCAACAAGAGTCCCCTACGATAGACTCTACCACCTCTGCTATTAGGCAGCTGCCTGAACCAACACTTGCTGAGGAGTGGGGTCAGGTTATACCATTATTATTATTATAAGCTTTATTCATATAAAACATACAGTATAAATAAAAGATTAATAACCACACAAATCAATATTTAAAACAATGATTTACACCCAAAAATTGGGTTAAGAAAAATCCCAGATAATCAACTTGTACGCTAAATATTATGTCCAGAGAAATGACAATTTAATTCACAAATAAGACATTTCTTGACTCTGTCACAATCACCTTCAAAATGAGGCACAGTTGATGTCAAAACAATGCACGCATATGACATGATCACCAGCGGGTACCTGGGTAGGCACAGTGTCACTATATGCTGTATGCTTACCTCCCCCCCCCCCGAACGCAGCCCATTTTGGGACACTGTTACAATTACAATCAATGAGTTTATAAAACTCCCCTCTTTCCCCCCCATGATTTGTTGCAGACACATGGAACATGAAAAATGTACAATAGCTAACATGTAGATTTACCAGGTATCATGAGCTCCTCCAAGGTTTTTAGTGCCGCTGTCTTAGCGAACTAGTTGGCATAATTTTCATGCCTTGTGTCAAAAAGACTAGGCATCTGCCCCCACTTCTCAATGAGGGCCTTCTCTCTTATGATGGTTCACTCCATTTTTTCACATCAAGGAGGGCAGGAAATGTAGGCGCGATCACTATGACAACATCGGTGACTAGTCTTAAGATATTTGACAACTGTTGGCGATGTAATGCAGACCTGCGATTGCCCAGACAATGCAGTGTAGTGTCGCCGACGAGTTGACCCGTTGCTGTCAGTTTTGTCGTATAGTGGAGGATGGGTTAAGAGAAACCAGCGACACACGTCAGCTCAGTGGGATTTGACCGTTGTCTCAGCTGTTCTCGCTGGGCGGGGCATTTAAATTGCATTTACTTCCTTCTTGAACCCATGCTTTACTGTTTGTAAATGACAACAATAAGATCTGGTCACCTCCTTAATCGAATAGCAATCATATCTTGTCTTATTTATTTGTCTTTTAATTCATCAAAATGTGTAATAGTACACATTTTGATGAATTAAAAGAGCTATTACTAAATACTGTCAGATCTCAAACATGCATGTTTAAAGGCATTTAATTATTTCAGGGCATAACATACTTCAATCAGAATATAATTTGATCTCACCTGTTAGCACCCCAGCCATGGAAACTATTGGCTGAGTGTCATTGCATGAAATTGTTCAATTAAGAATAACAACATTTTTACAAATACTGTTAGAAATACAATGTATGCAGACTGACAGCATCAGTCAAAAATAAATAAATAAATTATATATATAAATTTAATGTCACATATTTTACTGTATATTTTACTTCATAGATACATAGTTTTTCCCTTGCTGTGGTGCTGCAAGTTAACTGATTTAATTATAACTATGACAGCTTGCATTGATCATATTTTGTATTTATATTATACATCTCAGTGCAATTATGACCATGTGTAAGGAGTCCAGGTGATCTTGTGTCACCCCTATCATTCATTACATACATGTGTCAATGCAATTATCCATGTGCAAATTTATTATTATCAGCCACTATGGTGCAGGAATTATGAGTATATAAACCAAGCACTGACTAAACTCTATCACAGTTCAACCAGTCTTACCAACTTCATTGGGTCTTTTTTCTCTAAGGTGAGACATCAGCAAGCAGAGTTAAATTTCCGTTGTAATTTATATATATATATATATATATATATATATTTATCTGAGTGGGTGCTGAAGCATCATCATAATATGTTATCTATAAGTATTTGGTCTTGTTTTTGATAACTAATTGATTTATGATGAATTACTAATGAACATCATGTTGTAGCTAGACATGCCAGCTGTCATTTTGAAATATAAAATGTAGGTGAAAGTAATATTTTGGTAGTCTCAGTTATTGTAACATGAACACTCAGTGTATGATAATATAAGTATAACTTGTCAGAGTGAACAAGGCCACAGCAGTGGTTGACAGCTTTCGTGGTTAGCTACAATTATCCAAGTTAATGTTAAAGTTATACTACATAGTCTCAGTTATGTTTACTTTATATTCAGCATGTAGACTATATGCGCATGATTTGCTAAAGCACTTCGCAGTGCAATCATGCGTACCAAGTTATATGTAAACCCCTTTTTTTATTACACCTAGTTGCGATTATGAATGTGTCAACATCGTATTTTTTGTGGACATTATCTTCGCACATTAAGTTGCATTGTCAGTAGATTTTGTGAAGTGTCTTCTCATTAACCTGTTCGTTTTATATTTTCCCAAAAACTAAATTGGCTTGTCAGTGAATTATGGATATTGTTTGTTTTCAGGAATGTCTCTCTGCAATCTCGATTGTGTTCTTTGATGCAAGTACTTCACTGGTACATTAAATCAGGAAGTGCAATATTTCACATGTACTAGAAATTGTATACATGTGCGCTCTGAGCTACATCTCTGTCAATGCTTTATGCTACTCGTCACCTTTTTACAGGAAAAATACTAACAATTCATCATGTCGGCCAAGGCTGTTAACGAAGCCACTGGAAAGAACTTGCTCAACAAATGTGTAGAAGGCCAAGCCGCGGTCCAGTGCCGATTCGCTTCGGTCAATAAGGATACAAACTGGACATCCCTTGCCCAGGATAACCCTTGGCTGAACTCTGAGGTCAGTATAATAGATAAACATAAAACAATGGTGTCATTAATGATGTCTAATGAGGGATGTGATTAATGCAAATATAATCAATACAGATCATTCCTTTGGGGTGCAGGAATATTAAACAATAGGGATCATTAGCAGACACTCTACCAGTATAATGTAGAATATGATGCAAGTCGTATCTCCAGACCCCCCTCTATCTACTGTAGGTCTAGTAGTTTGTACATTTTGTATACAGTGTACAGTCAAATTGGTATCATTATAGTAAACAAGATGAATAAAGCTGCAGTGAATTAATAAATGAGTCAATTAGTGGAATTATATCAATTTATCAATCAGATATAATATTGTTTTCATGAAATTTCTTACTGCAGAAACTGGTTGTGAAGCCAGACCAGCTCATCAAGAGAAGAGGAAAATTGGGATTGATCAAAGTGAATGCCACTTTACCTGAGGTCAAGCAGTGGGTGGATGAGAAAATGCACAAAGACATCAAGGTATGTGCTTTATTTTATCATGGAGATGCATCTTTGTGCGGTTGTGTTGTTCCAGCAAGTGTTCTACAGCTGTATTTAAAGCTGCAGAGTAAAGAAGGGGGTGGGGGTTATTTAGCTGTATTATGCCTGTGAATTAAAAGTGAAGTGAGAAAGCGATTTGCATCAGTCTTATTTTCTATCCTTGTATAATTATGAATCCATAATTGTCACGAAGGGATCAATAGTGAGAGATGTACAGCACCTCAAAGTGGGGGGGGGGGGGGGGGTTCGCCTTGACACTTTCTTTTCATTCACTAAACATTGCTAAAGGCTTTGACAAGGCGTAGATCTGTAAAATCTATAGTAGGAATGATGTACAATGTTTGCACTGTGTCTCCCTGTGTCTGAAACTCATGAAATATTCAATAATAGGCTGTATTTGAGTAGGCCCTTCTGCATATTTATGCATTCCATCACACGACAGGAATTATAAGCAATGGTTTGTTTGCCCTGCCAAAGTCCCTGATTCTCCACCGGAAAATCCTGTATTATTCTCTGTTCAATTCTCTGTAGCTGTTCTGTGTAGAATTACTATATTTGGTCACTATGTATTGCCTCACTCTGATCTGACGAATTCTAATGCACTAGAGAGGACATAATTTCATCTCATGAGAAGATTGGCTGTTCTCAGACTAAGACAGTTTGAGCTTATTTAGGTCTGTGGTTGTTTCCTTCATTGTATTGTCTTCCAGTGGACCCGGTTGCCTTATATGCCCTTGCAAGTGACATGTCTAAAGATGCTTCGATCACCATATCATAGTCAATGCCAGTGGATTTTATGTCTCTCTCTTACACATCTTTAAGTGACTGAAGTCTCTGGTATGATTATCCTCATGCCAGCTGTGAGCTCCCCATGTAGGATGTCTCTAGTCTGCTAAATATTCCCTTCAGGGCCAAGTCGCCAACAAGGCTGCCTCTCTTTTATGGCGGCTAAAAAAGCAGTCATTACAGAATAGCCTTGATGATAAGGCTACCTTATTTGGAACCTAGGGTAACCTAAAAGCAGAAGGTAAAATCATCTCTCTATGGTAAAATCTACTCTTCTTCAGACATGTTTGAAATTGTGAATTAACACTGACTTTCTTGTGTGCCTTTGTGGTCTAAAGGATAGTTTCCAAAATTCTGTAGGTCTACCATACACATGATACAGAAGGACAGGTACACTGTTCTCCTTATGTCTGTAGCACCAAGTGTACTTTTGGTGGCTACAAAGTGTTTCATAGAATAAGCTTGATAAGAGAATGCTGCTGCTGCAGCAAGGCTATCAAGTTGCAACATCAGACAGTGTGATGGATGTCATTTTCGTCTGATAATGCTGCTTAAATAGAAGTGCTATGATATGCTATGCAACATCCAGTCGGGAGGCTGTGCTTCATGCTTTATATATGAAGATGAAAGATAGCACAGGTATATGTTAAAAAACATTTATACTATACTCTGGGATAGTACAAACCCGCTCACTTTCAGTAATAAGATGTAATATACTTTGAAAGATGAGGCAAAAATAAAAATGTAGATTAATATGGGTGGAAGACCCTTGACTTTTCCTATTTTTGCTAATCAGTGGAGACATAGTACTTTATGTTTGAATTTTTATTGTGTTCTACGGATGTACAGCTCTGTAATGGTAGTAATACAAGTGGAAAACACTTGATTAGTTTTTCTCATTCCCATATTGTTTCTCACACAATGACCCCTCTCCTTTGCAGCAAGTGGTTAATGCTTGTAATCAAGAGCTTGAATTTATCTCTCCTTGTCTCCAGTTATTCGCCCTTCCCACTGAGCTTTGGATCACTTCAGATTCATCACATTTGCTGTAAACCATGGAGATTTTATTGATTTTGGAAACAGCAGAATCATGTAATAGTTCAGTCTCTCTGTTTCGTCACAAATTTGAGATTTGATATTCTAGCTTAAATGGTTTTATTATCTTGATACATTTTGTCATACATAGAGCTCATATTTCCACAATTGCTTATTTTGTTACTCTAGCAATGCAGCATAATGTTTTGATGGTCTCTCTTAAGGAGAATCTAATACAATCGCTTAGTCTGACCATGCAAATATTTTCAAATGAATTATGTAAGACAATGGCTACGAATTCCAGATGATCAGATCTTTCGTCACGAGCAGAAGGATTTGTTATTGGTGTCAGTCTCTTAAGATAGTAAACATGTGCATTTGAGAAGAAGAAAATCCATTGTGAATGTGTGGGTGCTACATGAAATGGGTTGCTGCTGCTGGAGGGGATGGTGTGAAGACACCCTCTGAATCCAGTTGATCCCTCACTGAAGGAACAAGGCTGCAGATGATGAGGTTGGAATCTGAGAGCTTGACAAGGCAATACAACATGAAAAGAATACTGAGGAGAGGATAGCGGCATTCTGAAAATACTATAGGTTGTCCTGTGAATTATTAGGAGAATTTGTACATTGGTTGGCATGGGATTCTTAAGAATATAGATGGGGTCAAGTAGCGTATTCAACATATGCAATTAATAAACACCCTAACTGGTGAGAAAAGACGTATTAACCAATAAGACCCTTAATTCAGTTAGGCTAATACTATGGTCTGACGATGTACTTGCCATGTAAATATCTTTTCCACTAGATGAAAGAATTGTAGACACAGACTCCATGACCTGGGTAGGTGGTGCAAAGTGACCTTCAAGTTGCGCTAGACCTCTTTCCCCCATGAAATTTGTATTTCAACTTAAATGAGGTTTTTTTTTAATGTAACACCCACAGAATATGAAATGAAGCAGATACAGGGTGCATGGCAAATGTTCTTGTAGATCTGTCAATAACAATTTCCATTGCCATGACCACCAAATGCTACTGCAGATCTCTGTCATGTGTTCCAAGCACAAGAATAGAATGTTTCTAGTTAGACTAGAGAAGAAAGGCTGTATCCATTGTTAATTAGAACAACACAGAGAGCCTAGTATATATATATGTGTTTCTGTTCGAGTGTATGATCCAGAACTAATGAGAATCGAACAATATGACCAATAGATTCTATATGCATCCAATGTTAAGAAAGATCCAGACCATGTGCCTTAAACACTGTGACTGATGTCTAATTCAGGCATTGAAAAAGTACTGTAAGGTTATCATAATAATAACTTGGTTTGTTCTTTTTCAGATTGGAAATTCCGTAGGAAAATTGAAGAACTTTATTATAGAACCATTCGTGGCTCACAAACAGGTGATTATATTAGTCAAAGACCTGTAGTTGCTGGGTGAAAAAGTGATATTTTTAACATTAAATATTCTGTTGAAATATACAGAGAATTTATCTGGTTTCAAACTAACATGATGAGATGTTTGCTTGATATGTTACAGGATGAAGAGTTTTACATTTGCATCTATTCCCATCGAAATGGAGACAAAGTATTGTTTCATCATGAGGGAGGCATTGATATCGGAGATGTGGATGCCAAGGTAATTATACTTTATCTTATGCATATAATTTGAAATTTAGATGTAACACAATTGACATTGGTCAATGTAATGACAAGGATCAAACTGGTTATGTATATGATCACCGATGTTACCAGCTAATGGATCTGCATTGTTTTTATAGACTGGGTATGGGTCTACCTCAGGCTAATTATGTTGTAAAATGTTTGGCCAAATTGCAGATGAGGTGCAAAATATATAAAATAACATTGTTACAACATTTTTGCATTCTGTAATTTGTGCTTACCTGTATATGAATAATCTTGTTCTGCCTTCTCATTAATTACGTAATATTTATGAATGAATTAATTTACATGTTTCTTATCAATTCACCATTAGGGAAATTTAGTAGTCTGATTTACCAGCCAAACAAGAGTTTCCTTTAGACATTGGCATTTAGATGAATGTACATCATAGAATGTACATCATAACATCTGTTGTGTCTTTCAGGCATCTAAGTTAGAGGTGGGCATTGGTCTGACACCCTCAGAATCTGACATCAAGGCCAAGCTGTTGCATAGTGTTCCATCTGACAAACAACAGTGAGTATAATCTGAATAGCCATGTGTACATATTACCGAATCAAATTAGCATTCCATATTTGACCTATTTAATATAGTCTAGTTATGTTAATTTTGTTTTGTAGCATGAAGTGCACAGTCGTTAGTAGTGATGTGAAAGTGTGTGTAAATTTATAGAACACTGGTAAATAAGTCAACCATGTCCTTGTACAGTTGCTAATTCTTTGTCTTTCCCTCTTTCCAGAACTGTGCTCAATTTTGTCACTGCATTGTACAAGACTTACACTGATCTGTTTTTCACATATTTGGAAATCAATCCTCTTGGTAAGGAAGAGTGATATAGATATTTCAGCATGAGGTTGTCATATGAAATATTATATCACACATGTATATAAATTGACTGCTCATTTTATCACTTAAAATGTGTCTTAATGTTGATATAATCATTGCAGTTGTCAATGGGGGCAATGTCTATGTGCTCGATTTGGCGGCCAAATTGGACCAGTGTGCAGAATACCTCTGCAAACAGAAATGGGGTGACATTGATTTCCCACCTCCATTCGGAAGAGAGGCTTATCCTGAGGTGAGAGATAAATAAAACGGACCATTTAGTATGGTTAAGTTTCAATATGAATATCAAATTTGTGCAAAATTTGCAATGCTTATAGACCTACGTCTTACCAATTCAGGAAGCATATATTGCTGATCTTGATGCGAAGAGTGGAGCCTCCATGAAACTTACCATTTTGAATCCAAATGGTAGAATCTGGACAATGGTTGCGGGGGGCGGTGCCTCTGTTATTTATGCGTAAGTGTAAAAGTTCCTTTTATGATAAGTGTAATGCTTATTCTTGTGACATTGTGATTAACACAGTTAATTTATAATGTGTTTTTTTACTGTTTGTAGTGATACCATTTGTGACATGGGTGGCACTAGTGAATTGTCAAACTACGGTGAATATTCCGGAGCACCTAGTGAGTCCCAGACTTATGAATATGCGAAGACTATCCTCAGCCTGATGACAAAACAGAACCATTCCGAAGGTAAGGTCCATGTGTAAATCTTGAGGTATGAAATTTATTAGTTTCATTTATGGAACATATTGTTTTAATCAATCCTTTTCAATCCTTTGCAGGCAAGATTTTGATCATTGGAGGTGGTATTGCCAATTTTACCAATGTAGCAGCCACATTCAAGGTACTTAACCATATTTTCATGTGATAAAAATAGATTCCATGTTATGATGTATTCTCTAAGACTAACCTTGTATCGTGTTACACAGGGCATTGTCAGAGCTCTTAGAGAGCTCCAGCAGAAACTCATCGAAGGAAAAGTCTCCATCTTTGTCCGAAGAGCAGGACCAAACTTCCAAGAAGGTCTGCGAATCATGAGAGAACTGGGTAAGCAATGTTGTTTCTTGGCCCTAAAGAGAATAGAATTTTATATAACTAGTCATTGTTGCAAGTAAATAGAACATAAACATATGAAACAGCAATCTAACTTCAAGTTGTAAGGCAGAGGCATCCAAGACGGTGTGTTCAATACTGTACCATTTTCAGGTGAAACTCTCGGAGTACCAATTCATGTCTATGGACCCGAAACCCACATGACGGCCATTGTTGGCATGGCCCTCGGCAAAAGGAGGATTGAACACTTCCAGCAACAGTCAAACACAACTGCCAATTTCTTGCTGCCAGGTGGACAAGTAAGTGCCGCATAATGCAGAATGTTATTAGTTTGTTAATATTAAGCCATGTTGCAACTTTTCTACTACATCTATAATATTGTATATCTTGGAAGGATTCCTTGGAACGTTTGAAGTTCAGGTGCCTGCAGCATTTGAAGAAAGATACAATTAGCAGTCCCAATTTAGCAGCACAGCATATTGCTTTAATTAAAGTTCAGTGTGAATGTATTTGGCCTATGGTGACAATAGTGTCTAGGCAAAAATTTTAACAATTTATTGCTTTTAAATAATGAAAGTTCAGCATGAATGTATTTATAAAAAGGTTTTTTTATTTTTAGGGTTATGTCAAGGTATGAGTTTCTGAAGCGTTGTAATGTTTCTTTGCTTAATTCTGTTGCATCAATTTCCGTTTCATGTTGCTTTCTTTTTTTTTTTTGGGTTGGATTTGATATTCTATCATGAACTATAGTTTTAACATTTTTGATCTCATACTTTCACATCTTCTATGGAGTTAATGAAATTATGAATGGTTAAATGGGAACTTTAAAGTTATTTTAGACTGGATTGTCCTAGTTTAATTATTATTTTAAGCTTTGGTGACAGAATTATCCTACCATACCCTTGCTTTTTAATCAATTTTGCCTGAAAAATTAACACATTTTTTCCTTTATTGTTTGATTATTGTGAGGCATAGCTCAATTTGGAATGAGGACAACTTGAATGCCTCTTTTAACTTTGTGTGCACATTGCCAAATGATTGGCTCTGTTTTTACGATTTCATTCCAAGATCACAGTTGGTCACCCTGTTTTTGGTTTTATATATATAGTCAAAGTTTATTAAGTTGATCGTTTGTCTAGATCAAGACATTGTAAAGCCGATTGTTTTTCTCCTTCTGATAGAGAACAGTTAGTTAAGTTTAAGTAATATCTCTTGTCGATAATTTTTGTGTGGATGTCTGCAACTACATGAGTTTTAAGTGCTAGTTTTCCTGTAAGATAGTAAATGTAAAGTAGGCAATATATGCATAAATATTTCTCTCTAAGCACCTATATGTTCTGTATCACCCCAGTGGAAACCAACTTGGCTAAAATGAAATACCAATTAAAATTTATTTCTGCCATTCCACTGTTTTTAGGATGACCATGATGAAAGAGTTTCCCGCAAGAGGAAAGCTGGCTCTGAGAGCCCTGCAATTCAAAGTAAAGTCCAAAAAGTGGTGAGTAAGGACATTTGGGTTGCCACTCAAGTATGATGATAACACGAAAACGGTTGAGGGTTATTTTCAGCCATGTGTAAAAATACTGGGGAACTGAATAAATCGAAGGGGCTATGTCAGCAAATGTATTACTCCTTCAGTGACATCTAATGTGTGATGTAATCATTGAGTGAATTTAGTCCATTTGCTGGCAGTGACCTGAGAAATCCCCCATTTCATTATCATGGATTGCACTTAAATGTTGCCGTCAATGATTTGAATGAATTGTTGTTTTAAAGACTTTAATTAACTCATTTTAATGAGACTGACCATATTTTGATTGCACTTTTTACCAGTTTTTCATCTTGGCTAAAGGTGTCTAATTCTAGGTTTCCTTTATTTGCACAGTAGGTATTTGACATGATAGCCATATTTCATTGCAAGTATTGCACATTTGGAATCATTTACAACAAATTTAAAAGGGTTTCGATGAAATTCAAGTTGTATTGCTTCTGTTATTAAGAATGTGTAGCATAGGGTGTAAATATATGCACTGAAATATGGTTTTAGAGAAAGCACCTAGAGTTCAATAAGATTAAGATTATTATTTATTATTATTATGTTTATTCGTCCCTCAATAGTACAAAATTATGGAAAAATTTAATTGAACAGTTTATAGTAGCATCAATATTAAAAAAAAATCAGAATGTACATAACAAATTTAGAAATTGTAAAGCATCATGTCTGTCCATATGTTATTAATTTCCTTTATCTTTAGTTTAAGTGAGGAAGCTGATAAGACTTTGGCTCTGTCTCTGTTACAGGCTTTTAAGTGGACCAGCAAAGTAAACATCAGTAACTAATGTTGGAAAAAAACATTTATGTGATTTTAATGTTCACGTATTTGTTTTGCAGTCTAATGGCACAAGTGGCAGTTCATCTTCTCAAAGCAAGAGAGCCTCTGGGAGCGACGGTCAAGCTGCCCAGAACAACACTGGCACAGTGAATGGAGCAGTGACCAGTGCGAGTGGAGAAAAGCCACTTTTCCACGAAGACACCAAAGCCATTGTGTGGGGCATGCAGTCCAGAGCTGTGCAGGGAATGCTCGATTTCGACTACAGCTGCTCAAGGCCCACTCCGTCAGTTGTTGCAATGGTGTATCCATTTGTGTAAGTATCGAAAGTGCCATGGTGTCTTAGAACATAGTTGTATGATATGCAGTCTGGGTTAGTTAAGTAGCTTTCTCTGCGTTATCTGATAAACATTGACATTGAATAAGGGGGTGTTGTTCAGTGATAAGGTCCGGGTGGACCCGTTGACTGCCGGAAGTCAGGCTGTGTCCCTTGCAGTGTCATGGAATAAGGGAACACCAGAACCAGTTTTTAGTCTTTCTTCTCGTCACATTGCTGACCACTCTTCTTGCCTATCTGCTTGCTATGCTCCCTCTCTCAGCCTTTCCCCCCTTCTCTGGCTTGTCCCCCTCTCTGGCCTATGCCTCTCTCTCTCTGCCTTTGATCCTTCTCTCTCAGCCTTCCTCCTTCTAATTCTTGTTGTTTACTTGATCCTACTTAAACTAGCCGAATATAACCAATTGTAGCGATTCTGTTCTATTAGAGGGTACTTACTGCATTGTAGGATACAGTACTGCGTTGCAGTACTCAGTAACCTTCCTTCTACTCAGCCCTGTGGCCCATTTACTGAACTAACAGCTTTGCTCAGGCCTAGGGCTCATTCACTGAACTAACAGCTTTGCTCAGGCCTAGGGCTCATTTACTGAACTAACAGGCTTGCTCCCTAGTGTTCATTTACTGAACTAACAGCCTTGCTGTCTAGTGACTATTTACTGAACCAACAGCCTTGCTAGGTGCATGACTATGTCACAATATGTGACTATGTCACAGCAGCTGGAGCTTTTAACATATATGTTGAGAGGTTCAGTTGGGGAGTTGAATCCACATAAAAGTTATTATATCTACGAACAGGCACATTGGCTCTAATAGTGACACACTTTCTAAAACTCTTCAATGGTTTTCAAAAGAGAAAAACAATTAAGCCCAAAGCATCCAAAAGAGAAATCCTGTTCATGGTTGTTGGTGTTAGTTTTTTTAATTTGCATTTCTTATTTCTTCACAGTGGAGATCATAAACAGAAATTCTACTGGGGCCACAAAGAAATCCTCATTCCTGGTAAGACTTGGTCCAGTGTTGGATTACTTACTGCGATGTAAAAATGAATAGATAAATGGTTAAAGGTGCATTCTGTCTTTCAGTGTATAAGAAAATGGGGGATGCCATGAAAAGTCACCGTGATGCTGATGTTATGGTGAACTTTGCCTCATTGAGGTCTGCATATAAGAGCACAATGGAGGCCATGACTTTCCCTCAGGTGAGCCTATTTCAACCATTTCGAAAAATTCCATCTTGTTTTTTTGTCATGTTGGCTGTGGCATTCATTAAGTTTTGTGTCCACTTTTCCAGGTCAGAACAATTGCCATCATTGCCGAAGGAATTCCCGAAAATCACACCCGTCTTCTGATTCAGGAAGCAAACCAAAAGAATATCAATATTATTGGACCTGCCACTGTTGGTGGTATTAAACCAGGCTGTTTCAAAATAGGAAACACTGGTGGTATGTTGGATAACATTTTGGCGTCAAAACTGTACCGACCTGGCAGGTAAGAATATATGAAGCGAACAGTTTCTTATTTATACAGCAGTTAGTATCGTTTTGTCCTGTCCATGTCATGTTTTCTTTCGGTATTTCAGCGTTGCATATGTCTCCCGATCTGGTGGTATGTCCAACGAACTCAACAACATAATTTCCCTGAACACTGATGGCGTGTATGAGGGAGTAGCTATTGGCGGAGACAGGTACGCACTACTTTATTGTCATTTCAGATGCTATGGACTGAAATATTACTCTGAAGACATAAGACTTATACTGATCCATGTACTTGAGACTATTTTTGATAGTTCCTAATTATACCATTTCAGATACCCAGGCACCACATTTTATGACCACATGGTTCGTTATCATGATGACCCAGAGGTCAAGATGCTTGTACTGCTCGGAGAAGTTGGAGGTGTTGAGGAGTACCGTATTGTAGAGTCAATAAAGAGAGGGAGATTCACCAAACCCATCGTTGCTTGGTGTATAGGAACCTGCGCAAAAATGTTCACATCTGAGGTATGTGTAATATTATATTGCATGATTATGCATTCTCTATTTCATGTCAATTTATTATCTCCGACTACCGTAGTTTATTGAAATGACCTCTTTCAAAAGGAAAAATGTAGGTCCCTATCAGGAAGATTTACCAATGTTAGTGATTTTATGTGAGTCTGCATCACAACAGTTATAAATGCCTTTACAGGTGCAATTTGGCCATGCTGGATCATGTGCCAATGCTGACAATGAGACAGCCACAGCCAAAAACTCTGCTTTGAAAATAGTGGGTGCACATGTTCCTGACAGCTTTGATGACCTCGGTGAAACAATCAAGCAAGTGTACCAGGATCTTATGTCCAAAGGTGTCATTGTACCGAGGGAAGAGGTTGCACCTCCAACTGTTCCTATGGACTTCAATTGGGCTAGAGTATGCATTCAATTATTCAACTTTTTCATTGTCATTTTACATTTTAAGCAAACTTTAGTTCATTGCCAACACTATATTACAACAAAATAATTTACTGGTTTTTTTTTTCAGGAACTTGGCCTGATCAGAAAGCCAGCTTCCTTCATGACCAGCATTTGTGATGAGAGAGGACAAGAGTTGCTTTATGCTGGTGTCCCCATTACTAGTATCTTCAAGGAAGATTTGGGCATCGGTGGCGTCCTTGGTCTTTTGTGGTTCCAGAAAAGGTATGTGTTTCCTTCTAAACATGCTTTAATGAATATTTTAAACTGTTTACACTAAGTGGTGCATGTCCGTGCAGAGATAGCATATGAATTAGCCCTTTTAATTTAAATAATCTTTCGATATAAATACTCATGGCCATTATGTCATAATGTTGTGAGCTTATGTTTTCAGATTGCCGCCTTATGCCTGCAAATTCATTGAGATGTGCATGATGGTGACAGCCGATCACGGTCCTGCTGTGTCAGGCGCTCATAACACCATTGTCTGTGCGAGAGCCGGCAAGGATCTCATCTCTAGTCTTACATCTGGCTTGCTCACCATTGTAAGTTAATTTTGACCTTCGCTGAAGTGAAATGAAAATCACAAGTATATAAAAATATGCATGACCACTAATGGAAACTGCTTCTGTTCTCAGGGTGACAGGTTTGGAGGGGCCCTAGATGGCGCTGCCAGACAGTTTTCAGAAGCCTACGACTCAAACACAATTCCTATGGAGTTTGTGAATGACATGAGAAAGAAAGGAATGTTGATTATGGGTATTGGACATCGTGTGAAGTCGGTGAGTTGACTTGGTCAAACATATTCTTACAATAGTAACCTAACTATTGTGTAACTTGTCTGTTTTACAATGATCATTATTGCAACCAAATTGAGAAAATTACAAGATATCTGAATGGATTAAATTTTACAGATTAACAACCCAGACATGAGAGTTGTCATCCTCAAAGAATTTGTAAAGGACAATTTCCCAGCTCACCCGTTGCTGGACTTTGCTTTGGAGGTGGAGAAGATCACAACATCGAAGGTATGCAATCCATACAACAAGGGCTTATCACTGATGACTTGATTTGTAATACTATGCATAAGTCATTGTAGGAAGAGTAATTAAATAGAATTGAATTACTTTTCAGAAACCCAACCTCATTCTTAATGTTGATGGATTCATCGGTGTTGCCATGGTTGACTTGCTCAGAAACTGCGGAAGTTTCACAAGGTAGGGTCTTGTGTACTTATTGATTGCAATGCAGTTATGAGAGTTTCCTATTGCTTTTGGTGTTGACAAATTTTTTATGCTGGTTTCAGGGAAGAAGCACAAGAATATGTGGAAATCGGGGCACTTAATGCACTATTTGTTTTGGGAAGAAGCATGGGATTCATTGGTAAGTGACTGATAACTTTCACTCCGTTTTCTTTATACTCTTTTCACAATTATCATGTTATTTATCATGCTAAATGCTTCTCCTCACACAGGTCATTACTTGGACCAGAAGAGATTGAAACAAGGACTGTACCGCCATCCATGGGACGACATTTCATACGTCATGCCCGAGTTGAAGAACCCGGAGTAGGATGATCATGACATTCTCAATAATTTATGCCTGAAGTTCTTAACATATGACAATGTATTTGAGAATGTTATTAAAAGTCAGTTGTGTAGATGGGTAGCTTATAGATAATACGATTGTGAAACTTAGCTATTATGTTATAGTAGGTAACTTGGCTATTATATTATTGTAGGTAATTACATTGGATTGTTGTCCATGTCCGGATAATTGGGCTAATCTATTAATTAGTGATGTGTTCAAGTTACTTGAGATTCTCCAGCAATAATTAGTTTATGCAGACTGGGTTTTAATAATAATATTAAATATATTGTGTCTTAAAAGCTGAGTAAGCGTAAATGTGATAGAAGTGTGCGTATAAATATATTTTATAGATCGAATCATGTAGTCTAAATCTTTCATTGTGCATAAATTAGAACTTTTGTCTCCACAACTACTGCAAAACTGGTGTGGTACATGATGTGCATCAGTAATAAATAATGTTGAAAATTACTTTTTTGCATTTTGTCCAATGGATGAAAATATAAGCTGTGTAAACCACCCTCAAATGCCAGATGTGAATGTAGGTGTCACTGGGCGATACAATTTTCTGCACATATTTTAGTGTCCGATGGCATTCTGGAACCTGTCCCACAACTATACTGCTATAGCACTTGTGGCAACATAGTTAACAAACTTCTTTCATTGTACCCAGAAGGGTCTACATTACGAGAAATGACAAGCCTTTGAGTGCATATGCTCGTGCAGTCCAGTGAGTGTCCGTAGACAGGTTGTTAATGATCACTACTGGATTACCAGCTTAATTTAACAAGTGTTTTAGTTCATATCAGTATTATGTACTCAGCAGGGTGTGCGCTGGACAAGCTGACTGAATGTGATTAAATTGCTACAAAATTATTCACCTTAAGAGTGCTAGCATATTAGTGGTTACACTGCTGCGAGTTGGGCAAGCACTGAAAATAACTTAAGTGCTCATGTGACGTACTTTTGTGAAACAAAGTGTCCAAAGACTGTTTACTCAACCAGTTGGGGAGTTTCTACCAACAAAGGGATTATAGTCAAGGTTGGCTGGTGATACTCAATAGTCTTTCACTGCTTGAACCAACTACCAATAACAACCAAAGTGACGTGCCAGAAGCTCTTTAACAAGAATATTCTTTTTCAAAAAAAGAATAGATACCTGGTGTTGTGTGTAAAATGCCAGCAGCACTAGGCCTACAATGTAAACACTTTAATATAGTATGATGGCTACTATATAAATTCTACACACTTTCTTTAACAATTCAGTCTTTATTTGACGAAAATCGGACCAATATTAGAAGAGCTGCAGCCTTTTAAAGTATATGAATGCATCTCCCTGCCTGCCTACGCTGCTGCTGCGTTGACCTATATATTGTCAAAATTCAGAGAGTTCGTTTGCTTAAAGATACCTGGGCTGTCATAGAACATAGTATGATAGTTCTATACTTATTAAAGGCCTAGGCCCAGGTATAAAAAGACAAACTGCAAATAGGCATGCCAGATTAACTGGCTACGGCCTTAAAGGGGGGTGTATCCCCTGATTTACCCACTTTTGCAGTACTTATACTATCAAACAGCTAAAAGAGTCATATATCCTGTGAATATATATACTGCTGCTGCCAGTAAGGGGAACTCTAGTCACGTGACTGTGGCTACATTCTAGGTCAGTGTGACCTACTTTTGCCAGCTAGAGATAAACACATGTTTATTGATACAAACAAGCTTCTGTTGATCAATGATAGCATGGGAAGACATAGAAAGTAACAAACCACCAAATGTGTGTATCAGCATGGAGTCACTAGAGAAGGAGGGGAAAGCTCTGTTATCACACACGTGCATCTATATTTTTAATGGCCATAAAATTAGTTCCGAGGCTAAGCTGGCCCAGAAAGCCGTTGTTTTAATAGCCATTTAATTTCATGCAGGTCCTCTTTGATGTCCTATGTTAGTCTCGCTGCTGCAGCAGCAAATATGAACCCTTTTCAGAGGGGTTTTCAAATCTCGCGGTCCTAGCAGAATCTGAGAGCCTCACTTTCAATCTAAGAATTTCCAAATGGAAATTTTAGTTTGGCTCACATTGCGTGCGCATAGTAGGGAATACCTTGCCCTTCATATGCTGGTCAATTACGAAGTTTTCCAGTGAAAATCCGTCCAGAAGTAAACTAAATATGGCACTTTAAGCAAATGACAACTGCAGTATGGCAGAGTTAGGAATGTTTTATCTGGCTCTATTCAACTTGCCATATCTTAAAACCGCTTTATTTCGCGTCCAAAAGAAAATATACACTTGAAAGAGCAACTTTTTGGCTTAATGCCAATATTTATTTTATTGGTGTCGGTCGATGTCGGCCTGAGCTATGTTAGTTTAGAAAGTCATTGTCTGACGATGAAATGCACTTCTATATGACGGAACTTTTCTTTATAAATTTGTCTTATATTATTTAAAATTTTATGGATTTTAATTTAGAACTCAGAAAAGACATAAATTATATTAATATAATGCGATATAACATAAAAATACATAAAATGTTTGAACAAAACATTAAAAAACTAGTTAAATATATACTTTTGGTTCCTTGCAGTCACCAAATCAAATTATTAACCTGTCCTGATGCATATTCACATCTATATTTCTCAGGGGGGGGGGGGGGGAAAATCATATTTTCCCATCACCTCACACTGTTTAGATAATGTAGGATATGAATAGATGACAGATTAGTTCATTATTGGTTATATTATTGATATATCCTGATCTTTATGATCTACCAGGAGTGTGTATCTATTGTTCATCAGCTTCTTTGCTTATTAATTTGATACAATATGTTGTATTATTGAATAATTTTACAGAATGAGAAGGAGAACAATGTTGTGAATACAATCTAGTTATAAACATGAGAGCACATGGGTGCTATTTATAAAACATTTAGGAAACCCCCACTTTATTTGGCCAATCAGCACACAGTTATTTGGGGTTTAAACCCCAGGAATGTTTATCAGCTGGTGTCATAAAGACAGGCACCAGATTATCATTAAAAGACCATCGCGACTCACATAGAATGCAATAAAACCCCAGCTTTCCCCTCCTTCTCTAGTGACTCCATGGTATCAGTGGTCCCATTGTTGATCACCACAGCTAGCAGAGCTGACCTGCTGACAGGCAGCAGCTAAAAATAGCTCAGGCTGTTCCCCCAATGCTCAGCAGAGCAGGGCAGCAGCCATAACGGTCACTGGCCAATGATCACGAGGGCAAGCCCAAATGAATGTAAATAAAATGGATACTGTGCACTTCATTCATCAGAATATGACCAAATAGCACTGCAGGCTGAAGAGTAGCACCAGTATTGTGCCACATCGGCTAAACATTGGCCAATGTCTTCAACAATGATCACAACAAACCACAAAATCGAGACAGCAGGCATTTATTCCAGTCAGACCTTTCATCAACAAACACGCGTTCAGGTTCACTCCAATTTCCTAGGCAACTTAGATTTTATTAAACGCAGCAATATCCACTGATTGCACAAAATCTTCAAACTTGTAGATTTCTTCTTCAAGGAAGTCTGTGCCTACCTGTAATTTCAGAAATAAAAGCAGATATGATTTAGAAATTAGTTTCTGAAAAATTTTTCACCTTATCTTATGATGGATTAGTTTAATGGCATTTTAATAGATTATATTTTCACATTAACTTACCTTGTCATCTTCAACAACGCAGGCAATTTGCAACTTCTTGATTCCATAGGCAAGAGGAACAAATTTTGCTGCAATGAATTGAAAGAAAGTTCCAGTTTTACCTTTTAATGTAATAATATTATTTAACTCATGACTAAGTTAACATTCCTGTTGTACCATTAAAATTACTTCTTAGAGGACATATTGTTCTCAACATGTTGAATTAAGAAGAAAGGTAGTGTCATCCTTGGGGAAATGTGGATCAGTGAGTCAGAGACAAAATATTTCACAAAATCATATCATTTAAAGACAGTTACTCATGGAAGTTTTGTTTAGCAAATAATTAACACAGTATGTTCAGTATTTCATCTTCAATGGAGAAACTAGTAGATCACTTACATGCACCCCAAAGCAAGCCATCAGCTACAATAGATCGTACACATTCCTCTAACTTGGTCATTTCTGTTTCATCATCCCATGGTTTTACATCTAGGATAATGGTGGACTTGGCGATCAAAGGTGCTTCTGGAAATCAAATATAATTGTTCATTGTATGAAGACAATCTTTAATCTACACATTGTAGTACACACACCACCAAAGTTTTAACGAGTTAAAGGTCCTATGTAAAGAAATATTCCTCCATCAGAACTTCTTAGAGGATAACTAGGTTTCATCAGGTTAGCAGAAGTTACATATTCATCCTTTGGAGTTCTATTTACTTACTACAGATCGATAGAGATGCACATGTATAATTTCTATTTTACAAACAATCAAATGGTTCCAAATTAGAGGGACAAGATATAACCGGACTGTTTGACTTGTGAAACTGCTTATTTCCCCCTCAGTACTTCTTAGAGGTTACTAAATATTCATCAAAAGTATATGAAGTTTAATGATCAGTGAATAAACTTATCTATATAAATTATACACAAGACAATCCACACAGTAACGAGTTAAAGGTCCTATGTAAAGAAATATTCCTCCATCAGAACTTCTTAGAGGATAACTGTAGGTTTCATCAGGTTAGCAGAAGTTACATATTCATCCTTTGGAGTACCATTTGACACTACAGATCGCTAGAGATTCACATGTGTAATATCTATTTTACAAACAATCAAATGCTTCCAAATTAGAGCGACAAGATATAACTGTTACTGCAGTGTTTGTTTTCACTGTTTGTTCTATTTTCCGCTAAGTCTTGAGTTCTCAGTTTTGTGAAATATTTGACACCTGTGAAGTAAGTCCGGGAAATAGGCAGTCTTGGCCAAGCCACACAAGTGAAAAAAGCAAAAAGGTATTTTGTCTCAATACTGCCATTGTAATAATCTATTATATTACTATTATTTGTATTTGTATGTAAATTGTTATTGTGAATGAGAACATGCTTTTTCTTGATTTTTGCAGTATCACTAACTACGACATAGATATGATTGCCATACAATAAATAAGTCAACAAAACCTCAAGCTCCAATCGTTTCTCAACACAAATATAACCTGCGAAAGCAGCCATTGCGTTCCATGCTGCTACATAACTGTGCTCAGACATGCTAAACTGCTTATTTCCCCCTCAGTACTTCTTAGAGGTTACTAAATATTCATCAAAAGTACATGAAGTTTAATGATCAGTGAATAAACTTATCTATATAAATTATACACAAGACAATCCACACAGTAACAAGTTAAAGGTCCTATGTAAAGAAATATTCCTCCATCAGAACTTCTTAGAGGATAACTGTAGGTTTCATCAGGTTAGCAGAAGTTACATATTCATCCTTTGGAGTTGTATTTTCTCTTACTACAGATCGATAGAGATGCACATGTATAATTTCTATTTTACAAACAATCAAATGCTTCCAAATTAGAGAGACAAGATATAACCGGACTGTTTGACTTGTGAAACTGCTTATTTCCCCCTCAGTACTTCTTAGAGGTTACTAAATATTCATCAAAAGTATATGAAGTTTAATGATCAGTGAATAAACTTATCTATATAAATTATACACAAGACAATCCACACAGTAACGAGTTAAAGGTCCTATGTAAAGAAATAATTCTCCATCAGAACTTCTTAGAGGATAACTGTAGGTTTCATCAGGTTAGCAGAAGTTACATATTCATCCTTTGGAGTACCATTCCCTGTTACGGAGTATAGTCAAGTGGTCCGCCCGACAACTGGTCCGCAACCGACTGGCCCGCCGTGAGACCGACTGGGCCGATGCCGAGGACGACTGGTCTGCCAGTCGAAACTTACTGGCCCGCCGTCGAAACCTACTCGCCCGCCGACATTTTCGTTGTTCGACGGCCCGTCCGCCGCCCAACCAACTCAAAGTCAATCCGTCCGCCGGGAAGCAGCCCGTCGGCGCGAGTGGCTTCGCGGGGGTGCAAGTACGGCCGTCGCCCGCCCCGTCCCCTCTAGCAGGGCAAGCGGTCCGCCATTAACACGTCACCGAAACGGCCTCCGCAGCTAATATGAAGGGAGTAACCTTCTGCGTCATTAATCAAGCATAACTTGGTCATTTATATTCCGATTTTCAAAATTTAAAGTTCCTAGTAATTTCCGAAAAATCCTCTTTTTTTCCAAATTTTTGTGGCGGACCAGATGACTTTTGTGGCGGGCCAGTTGACATTCTGGCAGGCCAGTTGACCTGACCGGCGGACCAGCTGTACAGGCGGGTGAGTTGGTCAGAGGACCAGTTGTCGGGCGGACCACTTGACTAGACCCCCCTGTTACTACAGACCACTGAAAACTTACACATTTTACAAACTGTTTACAAACTTACAGACAAGATATAACAATATTCAGATATGTGAAGCTGTGCATTTATTACTCCATCAGTACTTCTTAGAGGTAACCAAGTATTCATCTAAAGTGTATGATGACATTTATTGATCATCCTTTAGAGATGCACAGTTGTCGGGTGTCTTCCATTATAAAAGACAACACGCAGTGACAATTAACTAATTGGAATACTTACTCTTGGCCTTCTTGGCAGCATAGGCGTCCAGTCTTTCTTGCTTGACTTTTTCAGCTGCTGCATCATCTTCTTCATCTGAGCCGAAGAGATCAAAGTCGTCATCAGCATCATCTGATTTCTTTTTTGAGTCACCAGAGGCAGCAGCAACACCAGCAGGGCCGTATTCAGCAATGTTCTTTTTCACTCCAGGGAAACTGCAAGAGAATTAACAGTGAAATAAATGACTCCTAAGAATGAGCATTATAAAGTCAAATGCTGTGCAAGCAAGACATAATTATGCCAGTCTTCGCGAAGTCTGCTGGACCTGACTGGCCCAATTTCATTCGGTCCGGCCAAAGACAACATATTTTATAATGACATTTTATAAAGACATGGGTTCATTTTGACATTCAGTCCGGCGAAGGACAGTTAAACTTTGGGAAAACTGTTATGCCGCATATATCTACAATATAATCTGAATTTTGTTACCTGGAAGTGTCATTGCCATAGGACTTGATATGATTGTACCATCGGAGGGCATTAGTGAAAGATGCTTTGGGGGCACCTGACAAGGCAGCGAATACCACAGAGTCCGCTTGTGATGGCTGGAATCTGAAATAGCAAAAGGCAGTCTCAATCAGCATTACAGTACATATTATATAAAACAAGAATTACAAGCCGAAATAGCTGCTCAGTAGACAGACCTAAAACCAGACATGGCCTCAAATCCAATTCTCATTCAAATACATACATGCATTCTATGGCAAATTTTCCTACTGGCGCCTTTTTACCTGAAACAAAACTAGACATTAAGTCAAGAGGAGCCTTGAATAGCATCAGAAAGTTGTCTATTCAATGAAATTTCCTTATATTTTGTAACGGAGAGATATATCGCTTCATTCTAAGGCAACCAATTGTTTACCTCACTTCGACCATTCAATCGACGCATATAAACAGGTGCCCAATTGTAATACAATGAAAATTTCTTGAATCAATGGCGTTTGGAAGCCCTCAAGATGCTTGGTTACGTTACAAATGAAAGAGAATTGTTGTCCTGATGAAATTTATGGCTTCACTCACTTCTGGTATTGACAGCTTACCTAACATTACTAATCACCACCTGCACCTCGTAATAAATTTCTCACAATAACCAATTACATGAAATGGTCGAGGGTATCATGCACTGTATGATACCCTTGATCATTTTATGTGAATTTCTTTGTATCTGAACCCATTCCCTTTAAGTTGAACACCGACATGACACAAGGAACTAATCTTCTCTTGACGGTTGGGAGGGATGCAGGCCTACTTTGTCTGTCCCACTGCGAGTTTCCCTCGCTCGTACAAGTAGTAGCAGTTAATGCACGGACACGGGCCAAGAGGTAAATTAATGGTGGATCACTTATAAATACCAAACTTATAAACTTGTACTGATATGTGATATCAAGTGTAAAGCTGTTTAACAGATCATAAATGTTCCAAAAATTAAGTGTGTGAAAAAGGGTAATTTTCATTTGTGAATTTCGGGGAGGGGGGGTGGATGATTGCATTTATAATCCCCAGAAAGTGGGGGGTGGGGGGGTATATATCCCCCACATCCCCCCCTGAATCGACGCCCCTGGAACTGATAGTATCAGTGATACATGCAATCTAATTGACACTGACAGGGTTGGTATTGCAATGTTGGTCTCTAGTTAATTGCAATTTGACAGTCTGTCATTAGGCATGACATAAATACTACATATAACCTGGGGGAAGACACGTGTTTCATAGGAGACAGGTGAAAATGGCCGATAACCTGACATGTCAAATTAAGAAGAGTTTTTGGTGAAAAATACGATCATTACCCCTCGATGTAACTGCTGTCTGCAAGGAAGTCGTTAAGGACTGCCTGTCCGGCATCACTTTTCAAGTCACCGAAACCCATTTTTGGCAGGAGTGTTGATTAATCGGCACCGGCTTCTGCTGCGTGGTGGATTGAAAGACCGGAAAAGGGTAAGAGGCCCTCTGTGCGTCTGCGCTAAGAAATATTATTTTTTTAAATTAATGATAAAATATTATATAATCACCAATATTGAGAATTTATAAACTTTAAAAAAAGTAGTATATTAGAATTTCCTTAATTATTAGATTTTAACTCAATTCTCCAAATCTCGCCAGTGCGTTGTTTCCACCATATTGACAAATTTCGTCCTCCGGGGCGGCTTGGGATATTGGTGGAGGTCGGTATGATGGTCCTGCAGAGCAATACACATTAATTAGATGTTTAATGAATGAAACTACAATACTAAAAATTGTTGCAATACCTATCTGCTAAAATCATTCTTCGTTAACTATGAAAACTGCATCTCAGGTCAATGTCAAGGTTATTTTGGAATGGTCTGCTAACATTGCTGTGTTTAGTGGTTAGGTAACAGACATTGACAAGCAACTGCGACTGTTCCTTTAGTATTAATTGGTGGTGCAGTTGGATATCTGGCAAGTAAGATGTGAATGGCTGTCCCATGTTAGGTTCTTACTACAGGCTAATATCACTCAGCACAAGCATAATTTGACATTGCAAATTTCATTTTAGTACTGGCAGTGACACTGACAGTTCAGATGGCATCTTAGCATTTGTTTAGATAAACAAAGTTGAATTATACTGCTTAACATGCAGGCATAATCCTGACCCAGCCCCTGGACCAATGGAATAAGTGGCATGCCAATTTTCAGATAATCTAAAATTAACTGTCATCAGAGTGGTAACAGGTTGATTCGTCACTGCCCGATCCGTCCCCGTGAAAACTGGACAGTTCGTCACTAGAACGGGGTCGATTCGTCACCTGATATTGGTCGTTCCGCCATTGGTAGTGACGAACCATACAGAGTCGACATAAAATGCTCTAGCTGTTATCATTATATTTGAATAACAAATTTAAGCTCTTAATTGGGAGTTTTACAGTGTATTATAATTGTTCCTTTTTTTTAAATTCCGAATCTTTATAGCCACTTAATTGTTGTGCAAAATGCCAATAAAGAATATTAATTGACATATCTTTCATCCTAATACGTTGGCCTATTTGAGGCTATTTCACATTTTATTTTAGCTATGCCCATATATACTACTTTCTCCAAAGAAAAACAAAAAATATTTATTATGTTTTAACTATGATGGTATTTGTTTTCCAAATATGGCATTACACATTATTATTATTTGTTTAATACTTACAGCATATACGATATGACGGCCGTAATTTTCTGTGTTTATATGCTGGGAAAGTATTTAAATGGGCTTGTATAATCCTAAATCAATTGAACTTTGATGAATTGCAATTAGGAAGTTGCCTACATGATGACAGTTTTGTATTAATCAAAAGTGTGAACTGAACTTGACTACAGCCCAGCAAGTGTCAATAGTTAATTGCAATTCAACATATCAAAGCAGAACAAAGCATAGTAGGCATATTAAAATTAATTGAACTTCCTATTACTATTGCTCTGTTACCTCAGGTTACCATCAACATATGATTTATAGGATTGTACATTTTCTAGGAGACCTTACCAGAAATTATTGTAAAGTATGATTTATAAATAACTAAGCATAAGAAAAGCGATTTTCTGATAAGAAAATAGATGGAATGTAAACTAATATGACTTCAAAAGGAAAATGGCCACATTAATTTGTGGTCCCCAAGCCATATTATTCTATTTCTTTATTCCAACTGCATATCGATGATAGGTATCGAATATCGATTGACTGTATCGACGATACGTATCGTATCGATTTGAATCAAACGATATGGTGGAGCACTAGTATTTGTGTTAATGCAGTGTTCCAGCTAGGACATTTGAGCATGCCCAACGCCATGTTTGTAAAAACATTAAGTGAAGACTTTGTTTTTTTTGCTTTTCAACTAGCTGGGCGCCCTATATGAGTCTATTTTGGTGTCCTAATATTCTTGCTGTAATATTTCAGCATGAATTTAGGATGAGTGGGTTTTGGAACTAAGAGAAGACAACCGTAGTAAAGTAAGAACACTGACGTGGTGGACTGCATTTGGTGATTTCTACTTCAAATCCAATCTTTCTTTTTTTTTTGTCTAGCAATGGCTGGAATGCTGAGGCTCTGGCCTGTACGGCAGGTGTTAAATCCTGCTCGTCTTCTTAATCAAGCTGGTAGGTTTTTTTTTTCAAGATTTTTTGGAAATAAATCAAATTCAGGTGTAATATTCGGCATAAAATAGTATCTTTGTGAATTTTCAGCTCGAGCAAATTCCTCTGGAGCTCCAGAGAAAGTTGAAGTTTTCGTTGATGATAAGCCTGTCCTTGTTCTGCCAGGTTCAACTGTACTACAAGTGAGTAATGGTTGGAATATTTACTTGGATGACATGCTAGCTGGTTGTACTGATCGTACTCATCAAATAAAGTGTGTTATTTTGGATGCTCTTCTTAACATTATATGTTGATTTTTTAGGCATGTGGAGAAGCAGGCGTGGAGATTCCAAGGTTTTGTTACCATGAGAGACTGTCAATTGCTGGAAATTGCAGAATGTGTTTAGTGGAACTAGAACGCTCCCCTAAAGTGAGTCATGGGTACAATCTGCTGTCAGATGAAAGTTGGTTTTGGATTATGTGTTTTACAATTCATCAATTTGTTATTTTTACATTGTTTTGTGTCTGGTTACAGCCAATTGCATCTTGTGCTATGCCTGTCATGAAAGGGATGAAGATCAAGACAGATTCTCCAGTGGCCAAGAAAGCTAGGTAAGTGGTTAAAATGATAGTTAAAAGGGTTTAGATAATGTGATTTTAGAATGCCTTGCTTCTCCTATCTGGAAAATCATTTCTTTCGCCGTTATTACAGGGAAGGTGTTATGGAGTTCCTGCTTGTAAATCATCCTTTGGACTGCCCCATTTGTGACCAGGGTGGTGAATGTGACTTGCAGGTCAGTTGCATGTAATGTCTCATAATAATGGTTTGAAAATTGACCAGCCATTTTTTAACTAAATTTGCATTATAATTATTATACTGTCCTTTTCTTTAGGATCAGTCTATGACGTTTGGAAGTGACAGAAGTAGGTTTATGGACAACCAGTTCACTGGAAAGAGGTATGCGCTTACTTTGAAAAGATCACGAAGTAATAGATATGCCGTGTACATTTTTGAAATTTAAGAGGCAATAGAAATTTCAAGTTTGCATTCTGAGGAGAATTTTATGTGAATTTTTTCTTTCAGAGCTGTAGAAGACAAAAACATAGGTCCTCTCGTAAAAACTATTATGACACGCTGCATCCATTGCACCAGATGTATTAGGTAAGAGAAGTGAAATCAGCTCGCTTTGCTTAGTTATGCCAATGAATGTGAAACTTGACTAATATGTACAATGTGGGATGAATTTCAGGTTTGGAAGTGAGGTAGCTGGTGTTGATGATTTAGGTACCACTGGTAGAGGTAATGAAATGCAGGTGGGAACCTATGTTGAAAAACTCTTCAAAACTGAACTCTCAGGCAATGTTATAGATCTCTGTCCTGTTGGAGCTTTGACGTCAAAGCCTTACGCATTCACTGCCAGACCATGGGAATTGCGGTAAGTATTTCTAATCAGTGTTTAGGCTTGTGTAAATGTTGCTATTGCAGACTAACATAAATTAATAATATCGGTCTTATTCTCTTACCACAGACGAGTTGAAAGTGTTGATACAATGGATGCAGTTGGAAGCAATATTGTGGTTTGTACAAGAACTGGAGAGGTGATGAGGATCCTGCCAAGAATTCATGAGGTAATTCTTATTGTAATGATGCATTCAAACACTAATCATTTGAAATCATACATAAGAGCTAGAGGTAAAATAAAGTTTATAAAATAAAAAGATAAGATTAATATTTATTTTTCAAATTTATGTAACTTCCAGGAAATCAATGAAGAGTGGTTGTCTGATAAGAGCAGATTTGCATATGATGGTTTGTCAAGACAGCGGCTGGTGTCTCCACTCATTAAGGATATTACTGGACAGCTGATCGATTGCACATGGGAAGAAGCATTGTCTGCGGTTGCCAACAAGGTATGTGGGAGAGAGGAGATCGATCCAAGGGGTGTGAAAACTTGTATTTACCATGTATAAATTGGTTACATTTGTAAATATTTTCATTCAGCTCAGCAAAGTGCAAGGAGACAGTGTGGCAGCCATAGCTGGTGGACAGTCCGATGCCGAAGCTCTGTTGTCCATGAAAGATTTGTTGAACAGGAGGAACAGCGAGGCTCTCTGCACTGAGGAGATCTTCCCTATGGATGCAGCAGGGTAAGGAGATGCACCCGTCAAGTGATTACTGCACTAATGTAGTATTTGTATGTTTAATGGTACAGTCTGTTTTTATACAGCCCATTTCAATACATAGTTAATTTGCTTTTTGCAGAACTGACCTTAGATCTAACTATCTCCTGAATACAAGAATTGCTGGAGTTGAAGAAGCTGACCTTTTGATTATGATAGGAACGAATCCACGATATGAAGCGCCATTATTTAATGCCAGAATTAGAAAGAGGTAATTTGTGATGATTCACTGAAATATTAAAGATAGATTTATTCTGCAGCATTTTACCATAATACAAAGCTATGGAAATTCACTATAAATGTTTTGTAATCTTTAGCTTCCTGCATCATGATTTGGAAGTTGCTGTGATTGGACCCAGGCTGGACTTAACATATGACTATGAGGTAGAATATTCAACATAGTCATCCAAATACTGACAAAGACATTATTATGCATTTTAAAATGTATTATACATTATTTTTATCATATTTTATTTCAGCATCTGGGTGAAGATCCCAAGGTCCTTCAAGAGCTCATTAGTGGAAACCATGCATTTTCCAAGGTATATTATTAGATTTACAATGCATTTATAATTAGTCCAGTAAATTGATTATATGTATATGTTCACTGATGTTAATGATGGTTTATTTCATATCATCAGAAGTTGAAGGCTGCTAAGAAACCAGTTATAGTAGTAGGAAGCACAGCTCTGCAGAGGAAGGATGGTCTTGCTATTCATGCGAATGCTGCAACTTTGGCTCAGGATATTAGGACTTCATCGGGTTGTGGAGAAGATTGGCGTGTATTGAATGTGCTTCATAGGGTGAGTGAAACCGCAATGCAGTTAGATAGATGGATTAATTAACTTTAAAAACATTACAAGACAAGTATTTGCACAAAAGAAGTAATGAATGTTATACAGAAACTTAACGTTACACAAATATTAAAATCTAATGCTAATAAACAATACTAAGTTGCTAGGTAGCAGTTTAATATAAAAGAGCAGCGTGTGGAAAATAAACTCTTTATGTTTCTTTTTGTAGCATGCTGGCCAAGTGGCTGCCCTTGATCTTGGATACAAAGCTGGAGTGGACTACGTGAGGGACAGCAAACCACAGCTTCTGTTCTTGCTAGGCGCGGATGAGGAGACTGTCACAAGGGCTGACCTGCCAAAGGATTGTTTTGTGGTTTATATTGGTAAGGAAGCGTTAAGATTGCTCTTCTAATCTAATATAATGCATTTGCACATTGTGCAGTTCCATTTGAGCATTTGGATATGACATTACCTAAATAAGCTTTATCAATGCTGCTGTACCGATGCGCCCTCTTGTGTATATTTACCACACTGCTTTAATATGATGTTTCAGGTTCCCATGGAGATGCCGGAGCTAGTATGGCTGATGTGGTGTTACCAGGAGCCGCTTATACTGAGAAGAATGGAACATTTGTAAATACAGAGGGCCGAGCTCAGGAGACTCGCCTTGCAGTAACTCCACCTGGCATGGCTCGGGATGACTGGAAGATCATTCGTGCGCTCTCTGAGGTTTGGCGCCATTTAATTTTGAATAAATTGAATTTTGAATTGCAATGTAGACCTAGTCAGAAGATTGGCCTTGATATTATTTGAAATTGACAAGGCACTGATTTCATAGCTATTATTAGAGGTCTTTATTTTGTCTTGCAGATTGTTGGTGATCCCTTGCCCTATGATAACCTTGAAGAATTAAGAGGAAGGATGTTCGATGTTTCTCCTAACCTGGTCAAATATGGTGATGTAGAGCAGGCCAATTATTTCAAGCAAGCTTCTGAATTAGCTCAGGTATGTTTTTCAAATGCCGTGCTCATAACGTTGTTTTATAAGGCATAAATATGACACTCTTAATTGGATATTGATGATTGCATGAAGGTGAAAACTGGACCTGTTCTCTTTTCAGCTGGTCAAACAACAACTATCCACTGAACCACTGCAAACCCCTCAAACTACATTGAAGGACTTCTTCATGACTGACAACATCACTCGGGCATCTCAGACTATGGCAAAATGTGTGCAAGCAGCCAAAGAGTCGGATGTTGCGAAGTATTAAGTACTGAGAGAAAATGGAAGATATTGTTGCATTTGTTATGCTAGGCCATAAAGATGTTAAAGATTTAAGCCAGTCATATCTTGATTGGACTGTTAATGGTCATCTGAGGAAGGAGTAAGAAGTTTTTTAACTTCATTTTTGTCATTATGTGCTGAAATGTCATCTTTGGAGTTGCACCGCATGTTTGATTAAGTTGATCATCACTGAACTAACCATTGTATAGACAGGGCTATGGATATTCAGCATCTCCATGTGTACAGTTGTTAGCAAATAAATTATGATTTTCAGTGATTTATTTTGTTCCAATTGTCTTCTTGATGTCTACTGTTTCCAAAACGCTCGTTCAATAGTGTGAATTTCATCAGATTTTTAGAGTTTCTAGACATATTGCTCTGTTCTACAAGTTATTTATTGAAGAAAAGAATGTTGTGAAAACACTAAGCTCTGAATAGTGTGTGACTTTTCATCAAACAATGTGGAACTTATACGAGATAGTGATGACAGCTGTGAAGATAATATATGGTTCGAAAAATGACCAACGGTTAGGGTTGATTCACTGGAAATTCCCTAGATGGCAGTGCTGTACTGTTACAACACCTATAGTAGACTGCTGCTGGTGTGTTTTACCAGTTGTCTGTCATAAACAGTAAATGTAAGGTGGTGGTAATATGTGAAATGACGGAGTTTGACAGGTGTCATGAGCTGTACAATAATGCAAAGACACTCGGTAGAAAATCTGAAGCCAAGAAAGTGTACAGTGAATGCATTGATGTGTGTCGGTCCTTGATGCACACACCAAATGCAAGTGAACAGATGTAAGTCCATGCTGTTCCACTGTACCAGTAACCAATCATTTTGTACAAAGGAATTTAGTCATATATCATATATTATGGGCGATATTGTGTGATCTCATTTTTTTTTAAATCAGTTTTTTTAGTGTTTATTGCATGCTTGCATATAACTTCTTAACGTATGATTTGGAATATTGACAGATCCAAGTTGTGTGCGCTGTCACACAATAACCGGGGTCACCTGAAGTACCTGGAAGTAGACTTTGATGATGCTGTTGTAGATTACACAAATGCGTTGAAGTATGATGAAAAACTGGCTGTGGCATTTTACAATCGAGGTTTAATACACTACAGACTAGGTATGGCATTTAGTCTCTTAAATTGAGACCAGTTGGGATTTCTGACTCAGTTGGAATGGCAGTTACGCTGCCCTCACTAACATAATGTTCGCTCCAAACCTTATGATGGTCCCTGCCTGTCCTAATTAGCCCATCAGGTGCCGAAATACAAGACGTAAAGCCCTAATCCACCCACCCACCCACCCAAACCTTATGATCTCATAATTCTGTCTGTGGTTCAGACCAGTAGCTCTTGGGCAAATATGGCTGGCCAATATGGTCTTAAGTACAACAATTGAGGCTCTTTATTTACTGGGTAAATTTTATGTCGAGCCGGCAGATTAGTTGCATCATGCCTACTGCTTGATTCAGAAATTCTCAATGGTCAAATTGTTGATGTATTGTTCACATTTTATGGCAGCAATCCTATGACCTCTAATTATGAATACATTGCTGTTTCAGGGAGGTTCTCTATGGCTGTGAGTGACCAAGAAAAGGCTTTGATGTGTGACCCTTCACTTACATCTGCAAAGCAATGCCTGGAACAGAGTCAAATTGAACTCACTGCTGAGAAATGAAACTTCCAATTGTTTTTGGGGAGAATGAGTTGGCAATGAATTTAAGGTTATGATTGGTGTGAATGCTGTGAATTGAGAAGTTTATCAAATAAATAACTCCATTCCAGGTCAAAGTCTTTTTCCAATTTCTGATTTTGAAAGCACTCCTACTTTGGAATGGTCACTTCAGTGATTATGTAGTATAGTACATTGGAATGGTCACTTCAGTTACTAAACTGGCTGGCTTGGTTCAGTTTCACAATATGTAACTTGTTGAACAATACATGTATATGTGGTTCATTTCATACTTCATAATTCTCCTGTGGGGCAGCTGGGTATTGCAATGATGCTCAGGTCCGATACCAAAATGGTTAGAAAATGCTACACTACACAAAGCTTGTGAATTCATCAATACAAAGTGTCCTGTGTTCCTTTCGAAGAGCAGTGACACATCGTGTCTTGGAGTTGTCCACCCCCCGCCCCTCCCTCACCCATATTACTTATATGTTATAAGATGTGGTTGATGTATGTAATATGAAATAAATTATTCTATAATAGACTATATACAAAATTATTATGAAAGTAAAATATTGCAATTTGGTAACAATAATCCATACAATGCTACAATCCTTGATTTCCTCATCAGGTTAGACCTGGACATTGTCATTTTTGTTCACAATTTCTGGCTTTAGCACATTGTCATCATCACCGCTTCTTTCAGTGGTATCGTGGATGTCGTTAGCGCCCTCTGGTACTTTCATGTCCAGATTTACTGAATGATTCTTGGTCTCCTGTGATTCGGTGTCTTCAACTTCTGCTTGGTGTGTTACTACCTCTGTTGGGGTATGGTGTGATTTCTGTTCTTTATCTTGATGAGCTTCCTGTTCATTGGCATGGTGTATTTCCTCTATGATGGCCGAATGAGCACATTCTACTTCTTCAATATCTGCTACAGAATAAGCCTCGCCATCAGAGGTGAAAACACTGTTTATAGTGCTTGTAGGACTAATGGGTTCTTGTGGTAGACTCAGACTATGCTGAAGATGAAGAGGTGGGGGTTTTTCTTCCTTCGCCTCTTCTTGTTGCAGTGCCCACATTCGTGCATAGGTCCCACCACCTCTTAGTAGCTGACTGTGACTGAAAATACAAAAGCAACAAAACATTTGAAGCTCATTCAAGGTTTCTGGGAGGTTTTGAAATTTTGATCACAGTGCTATAGCTCAGTGTTTCGATGAAAAGAGATTTTTGATTGGGACGACTCTCATATACACTTTTTGCAACAGATGCTCAGGGAGATATCTTATCTCATGAGTAGAAAGTTAAACATTGTTAATTATGCAATATAAGAACTTTGCTGAAATGAACACTTACGTTCCACTTTCTATAATACGCCCATCATCAAATACGATGATGTTGTCAGCATTCACCACTGTTGAAAGACGATGTGCTATGATGAGCGTTGTTCTTCCCTTGCACGAAGAAATTAAGGACGTCTGGATGATTCTTTCTGTGTCAGTGTCTAGCGCTGATGTGGCCTGCAAGTTAGTGAGAAATTAGTTATAATAAGATGGTAATCATAAGAGTATTGATCACCCACTGTTGGGGTAACATGTATCTTTTTACATCTGCCCCCGGTAGCAAATGGTATGAGTTGACTGAGCCTAAATTGACCTACCTCATCCAGGATTATCAGCTTTGGATCTTTTAAAAGCATTCTGGCAATGGCAATGCGTTGTCTTTCTCCTCCGCTGAGTTTCAGACCTTTCTGACCTATCACTGTGTCATATCCTGAAATGTTCAGTACATTATTGGATATTACTAACTGAATAAAATTGGCCTACTACTATCGAGTTAAAGATGGAAACATCAAGGATATGCTATGACAAAAAGGAGTCATTTGCAAGACTTATAGATCTGTTCACCAGTAAGATACCAACTTTATACAGTAAGTTTCTTACTGAAAACAGTAAGATTTTAACTCAAAGAAGTTACCATTACCTTGTGGGAATGCACTGATGGTCTCATGTATATTTGCACTTTTGGTGGCAGTCATTATGTCAGTCATCATCGAGGACATATTTCCGTATTGGATATTAAACCTGATGAAGTCAGAAATTGAACAATTATTTTGACTTGACTACTTTCAAAATTGTCACTTTCAGAAATATTACAAGATTGGAAAAATTTAGTGACTTACTTGGCAGAATCGTTGAACAATGCAGGATCTTGAGGCACCACTCCAATCTGTTGTCTTAAAGAACTGATTTGTACCTGGAAGTGTGTACATATTCACAAAATATTTTATTACAGCGAAGAGTAACCATATTACAGACTGATGAATCACAGTAGAAGTATGGAGTATTTAATACCTTAGATATATCCTGACCATCTATGGAAATCTTTCCGGTTTGAATGTCATACAGTCGTGTAAGCAGACGACTTATTGATGTTTTTCCAGCACCAGATTTCCCCACCTGAAGGTGAATATGTGGGAAACGGTTATACTATAGTTCTCAAATCTTTTTTTTTTGTCACTTCAGGAACCAGGCGGAGGCCTAGCTCAGAGGTAGCGCTCTGGGCTTCCAACCACTGGGTCCCGGGTTCAATTCCCGGTCGAGCCTAAGTTGGATGGCTGTTTCATCCTTCGTCTCATTGCCATGGTCTCTGCCTGTCCTAATTAGCCCAATTGGTGCAGAAATACAGGACGTAAAGCCTTAATCACCCACCCACTCACTTCAGGAACCAGGGTTCATTTGGGCTTACCTTGAAAGCTCCATTTAAAACTTGTGATAATCTGTTTGGGTTGAATTAGGCAGACAAACATGGGATACCTGTTATAATTAACTAAGTAAGTGATACTTCGAATTCCTGAATATCTGGAAGTTAGCCTGACCTCATTTTTGTCGATATGTTTAACTTACCAGTGCCTGAGTTTCCCCTGGGTTTAATGTGAAGCTCACATTGTTCAGAATGTGTTTGCTGAAATCAATATTCAACAGTGCAGTAATAAACTAATGCATGTAAATGACGTAAAACTTGCAAGTGACAGTGCAACCTACCCTTCTAAGTAAGAAAAGGACACATTTTCAAACTGGATTGTGCCTTCAGTGACGTCGAGTGGCCTTGCAGAAGGATCCTCAGCAATCTGGTGCCAAAATACGAATTAATTGAGTTACAGTAGTGGTTGTTTTGTTAGGACATATTCTTTATGTAAATCACTCAGATGATTGACAATTTCAGTTTATTCACCTCTGGTTTCGTGTTAAGAATATCGAACATGTGTTCCATGTCAATGAAACCCTGCTGGAACATTCTGGAACATTAGTAAAATTTTAGGACTAACTGTAAATAGACATTGAAATTTTAGATGTTTCTTACAAGATTAGCTACAGGATAGAGAGATAATAGCAGCAGGGTGGTCTAGTGGTAAGGCGCTCCTCTGCTCCTCTGAAGGACCCAGGTTCAATCCCAGGCCCGGGCACCCTTTATGAGCATCATCCCAGCTGGATGTCGTTTTCGGATGAGACGTTAAATTGGCGGTCCCTTGCACTCAGTGTCTATGCTAAGGCAAGTAAAAGATCCCACCCATATGGTAAATGTGTAACATGGTTGGACTTTTCTCTCTCACCTCATCACTCAACCTTCGATAGCGGCAACAACTTCCCATATCTATCTATCTGTCTAGAAGGGAAGAACCGTAAAACTGGGTGAAGACATCAAAACCCAGTGGCCAACAATGGTCTTGACACAATAAACACTCCAGTTTTGCCTGTCAAGATACCCATAAAAGCGATATCAGATGTGTAAATTTAATTGACAATGGATATCAAACTGTCATGTCACAATACATGGATATGCTCTTCATTGGTGACCAATGCTGTCTTGAAATTAAACTGGCTGCCTTACTTATAACCAAGCGTCTAACCAAGAAAATGTGGCTACTGCAATATCTAGGAGCTAACAGTATTTGATATTTCACTTTACCTGTAATGAGCCCCCAGCATATTCAAAGGTTCAAAGAGCTGGGTGAGGTAGGAGGCAAAGAGAACGAAGTCTCCAGTGGTGAAGTGGCCAGTGACCACATAATTGGCAGAGAGGATACACCCTGCTAGGAATCCACAGTTCAGGACACTAACTCTGGCTGAGGCATACATGTTGGCTGTGAAATGCATCCACCATTCTGCTTTCTGGATGTCAAGAAAGTTAAAGAAACCCAAGGTAGACTGCATTTTTCAATTGAATTTCAGAAATTTCAGTTAAAAAAAAAGAAAAACAGAGAGAAGAAAAATACAGTATACCTGGAATTCTTGGGCATCTGTGGTGAACCTCTTTACCTCCCATTCCTCTCCAGTGAATAACTTCACCTGATGGAAATGGAAACTTTGTCATACACATTCATGCTATGGGTATAATAATAAAGCTTGAGTGATCCATTTGCACTGCATTACAACGATAGTCTCACGGTTTCAACGTTCAGTATTGAGTCAACTGCAGTGGAAGCCCTCTGGTTGTCAGCATCATTTCTGGCCCTTCTGTATTTTGTCCTCCATTCACTGAGAAGCACTGTGACAACTGAATTAGAGAATGATACTCTTGTTTTAACACAAGTACCACAGTGTATGTACCACATTGTTATTAAAATTTTCATTTTTATAGAGATATGTGGTCAGGATGAAGGGCAAAGACACAATATTATGTGGTCAAGTCAACTTTATTATCCCCTTGGGGTAATTGGGTGTTCATACAATTGGAAATGAAAACATATAGGTAATTTTATTTTTCAAATGATTTCAGATACTTACATGCATACAGCATTAACGTGACGAACACTATGATTCCAACCAAGACATCAAAAGCACTAAAAAAGTAAACTATTGCAATAATGACATCTGCAATGATGGGACCTATTTGAGAGACCACCACACTGAAAACAAAAAATAACGTAAATTTCTGGAAATTTCTGAAATCACACAATATCCCTGAGGATAAGCTGTTATGATAAAATGATATTTCATCTTTTCTTGATCACTTACTTAATTATTGTTGTGCATCCTGTCACTCCTCGGTCCATTACTTTAATCAGTTCCCCAGTCTTACGTGAAATGTGCCATCTAATTGACAGTCTGAAATTGGATTTGACATTTGAAATTTTTGTCTATAGGGCCTGCAAGTCATGCGTGATTTGTTGCATGCTCGTCTCCGATGACGTCACCAAAGGTCAATTGAAAAAAATTAGGTCATTGGTGACATCATCACTTGTTTGGAGACAGGCATGCAACAAATCACGAGTCACTAACAACAGTCACTGTAGTAGGATTCTACATTAATGACCACATATTTTTCATCTGAAGTGTTTTATAATGGTATTCCAATAATTTTACAAAATTACCTTCTCCATAATATTTAGGCAGAAGTATGTATACCTGTGAATGTGTTGGAAGAGTTTGATGTGGAGACTTGTCGTTTGGTATTGCAATGCCAACTGCCATAGTGAGTTTCTTGTTGCAGTGAGATATCCTCCTGGTCCTGAAATTAAACACCACAATTAATGTATACCAGTTGCATGGCCAGTTGCACAATTTTGACCATACCATGCTTTTTCCAAGAATTGTTTATATGCTTATATAGGATGTGATAAATATGATGATGTAAGTTACCAATGAGTGACTTAAGGATGACATATATAATGATGTAATGCCAATGCCAGTTATAGGTCTGGTTCACTTGGTTTTGAGAAGTCTCGTGCCTAATAGTCGTGGATGTTGCTGTGGTAACTTGGACATCATTGATTGGCTGTTGAAACTGTGAGAGATTATCAACTGCAAAAATAAAGAAAACATGACATCGTGTATTTGAATTTGCCTTTTGTTCTTGTTCTTTTAATTTGAGACCTTGAGAAAGTATGACAGTTGCTAAATTGTTTCTTGCTAGAAATTTTATGATAAAATTACAAATTACTGCAAACATGTTACCAATTTTCTTGTAGAAAATGGGAGTGAATAGAGCCACTGTTCTGACCAATGCTTGGAGAATGAATGAAACGACAATGCAGACTTGCAGGTGCAGTTTGCCCCTGGGCCATAGGTATGGTGCAAGAAATTTTAGTTTCCTGCGAATGCCTGACCATGTTGGTTTCTTGTTCTTCAGTAGTGGCTGTTTGTTGTGAGAAGTTGTAGTTGCAGGTTTAGGAAAAAGAACAGAAAATACATCAATTTCTAGAGTTTCGAATTAGTTGCATGTTGTATTTCTCAAGAGCTAAACGCGATTTCTTCACTTTATTATTCTGCATGTAAATTTAGGCCCTACGATAAGTCAAATGATGATGAGGATTGAGGAAGGTCTAGCAAGAATTATCATGTGTCAAACCTGCCTCTGCCAAATACTGTGGTAAGCCAGGGACTGCAATGTGTGTATGATCAGCTTGATCCATTTGAATAAACTGGGAATCAACATGGTATACTCAGAACAACGTACATTGAGTTAAGTGGTGGTTAAGTATTATAGGTGACTTGGATGTCCAAGGTGCAAAAATAACATAATCATACATTGTTTGGACTTATAGCATGTTATTTGGCACTTACCATTGGTTATGAGAGTACATATCGTTACCCACCTGAGCAGAAGCTGATTGGTTACCGTTTTTCTTGGCCATTTTTAGTAGGTCTCATATAATATTAATATTCATATTTTCAGGTTGTCATAATGCTGTGAAATTCATTATCTCATTGAAGATAAACTGATTGAATTGGTGGTACTGGTTTCATTTTCTATAAAGTAGTATCTGAGATTATTTAACAAGCTGATAAGTTATCAGTGGCAAGATATGCTGCCTGATTGTTAAAACATCAATGCATTGAAAATCAGGGGTTTGTAAATCATCAGTCCACTATGCTATTCAATGAATTTTCACCAGCTTACTTTTCTAGTCAGGATAATCAAATTTACTTGGAATGATTGTCATCATTGAATTGTTAATGGCTTGTTTAGTTCAACTTCTAGTGGATATTTTCAACGCTTCCATTTCATGAGAGCTTTGAACCGACAGCTTTGTCTAATATCTCCAGGCTGGCAGTCCTTTTTTAAAAAATATGCAGAAATCCAGAAAGAGTTTAAAAAAAGAAGAAGAAAAAAAGTAAAAATTTCAATTAAATGAATAAGGGAATATTTAATGTATATACTTATGTTTTTTGGCATGAATATTGGGCAAATGAATTTTCATTCATGCAATGTGTGGGGCCCAAAAAAAAAAACCCCTACTGGCCAAAAAATAAAAACACTACTGTTAAAGATAAATGAAACCTGAAATCCACAGGTGTGCTTTTGTCTAAAATCACATAGAGGCAGTTTATACGGATTTCTTCCTGAGCATCTTGCACTTTTTCATGACCTTCATATGCAAAGTGGCATTTTCTGTTAAGAATTCTGTTGTCTTTGAAAGCAGATTGAACCTCAAGCTACTTTGCAAAAGAAGTAAGTATTCATACAGAATCTTACCATGCACTATCATATTATTAAATTCATTTAACTAACTCATAGACAGTATTATTCAGTGAAACTGTCGTGGTTTCAGAGCCAACTTTGAAGAAATCGGTTGCATGGTCCTAGATCTAAACCCTAGTGTTTTCTGCCTACAGGAAACTTTTCTGAAACCCCTGAATAGCTTAAAACTGAGAAATTATCATATGTATAACACATATGGCAATATTGCGCAGGAGAGAGCCACTGGTGGCTCATCAATTTTAGTAAAAAATGGAATCATTCATACCCATATTACTCTTAACACAAACCTTCAGGCTACAGCAGTTCGTCTGAACCTGAATAAAACATTCACTATATGTTCCTTATATATTCCTCTACCCTTTAACCTTACAGCCAGTGATTTGCATAATCTTTACAATCAACTGAACCGCGTCTGGGGTGGGGGCCTTGCTCAGTGGTAGCGCGCTGGGCTTCCAACCACTGGGTCCCGGGTTCAACTCCCGATCGAGCCTATGTTGGATGGCTGTTTCATCCTTTCGTCTCATTGCCATGGTCCCTACCTGTCCTAATTAGCCCATCAGGTGCAGAAATACAGGACGTAAAGCCCTAATCCACCACCACCACCTAAGGTGTGTCTTATTCTAGGAGATTTTAACAGCCATAACCAATTGTGGGGCAACACTTCCCCCAACAACAAAGGAAAAACCATTGAAGATTTTCTTAATGATCACATCCTTTGCTTGTTTAATGATGGTTCACCCACATATCTTCACCCAGGTCATGGAACATTTTCATCAATAGACCTTAGTATATGTGATCCAGCGTTATTTCTGGAATTTGAATGGAGAGTATTAGAGGACACTCACGGCAGTGATCACTTTCCCATTGTCCTACAAAACGTAGAAGGTACTAGAGAAGTGGGTCAACCCCGATGGAAGTTGCATAAAGCAGATTGGACCTCCTTCGAAAAGCACTGCTTAGAAACAATTACCATGTCACATTATCTCTGGGCTTCCAACCGTTGGGTCCCGGGTTCGATTCCCGGTCGAGCCTAAGTTGGATGGCTGTTTCATCCTTCGTCTCCTTGCCATGGTCTCTGCCTGTCCTAATTAGCCCAATTGGTGCAGAAATACAGGACATAAAGCCCTAATCACCCACCCCACCCACCACCATGTCACATTATAGGAATTGTAATAGTCTGGTTGAAGTTTTTGCTGATGATATTACTGATATAGCCAATAAAACAATACCGATGACAAAAAATAATTCTAAACGTAGTGCAAGACCCTGGTTTGATGACAAAGTAAGAGAAGCTATTAAAAACCGTAAGAGAGCCCTCAGAATTTTTAAATCACAGCCGACCATTAGCAATCTGAATATTTTTAAGTGCCTGAAACACGTAGAATTGTCATCTCATTGCCATGGTCTCTGCCTGTCCTAATTAGCCAAACTGGTGCAGAAATACAGGACGTAAAGCCCTAATCACACACACACACACGTAGAATTGTCAGACAAAAAAAAACGTAGTTGCTGGAGAGACTATGTCTCCAGACTCACTGAAAGAACTCCTAGCAATAAAGTCTGGAAAATGATTAAGAAGATTGAAGGAAAGAACCTAGCTTCTCATGTAAGCATTCTAGAAATGAATGGAGAACATCTCTCCTCACCAGAACAAATATCAAACGGGTTAGGAGAACAGTTTGCGTACAACTCCTCGTCAGAGAACTATACGAGAGAATTCTAATGTTATAAGGCTCAAGCTGAGAGATAAACCCTAAATATACAGTCTTAAAACACCTACCTCAATCCTCTTTAAAAATATTACTCTATATCTTCAATCAAATTTGGGAGAAGGGATGTCTTCCATCCCTCTGGAAACAAGCCACGGTCATGCCAATTCCCAAGCCGGGGAAGGATCATAGTGATCCTATGAATTATCGACCAATAGCCTTAACCAGTTGTCTATGTAAGACAATGGAACGAATTGTTACAGATAGACTGGTTTGGTTCCTGGAGTCCAACCAGCTTATTACCGAGTTCCAATCTGGATTTCGCCATCACAGGAGCACATCAGATCATTTAGTCAGACTGGAAACTTATGTTAGAGATGCTTTCATTGACAGAGAACACGTAGTAGCTATATTCTAATCAATCTTAACCTAGAGAGCCTCTACATAGCCCACTCAGGTGCTGATGAGGCGTTAAACAATAACTCACACACACACCAACCGCTAGGTCCCGGGTTCGATTCCCGGTCGAGCCTAAGTTGGATGGCTGTTTCATCCTTCGTCTCATTGCCATGGTCTCTGCCTGTCCTAATTAGCCCAACTGGTGCAGAAATACAGGACGTAAAGCCCTAATCACCCACCCACCCTTAAGGTGACCTTGACCTATTGTTGAGGTCACAGGGGTCAAAATCTATCCGCACTTTGTAGAAATGCTAATTTCAGTTATGCTGATGCTGGAAGTATACTTTAAAGGAAGACCTTCAATGAATTTGAAGGTGGGTGACGTTGACCTCTGACCTAGTTTTAAGGTCACATCGTTCAAATTCATCCCAAACGTTTTAGAAACTGATTCTGATGCATGTTTATGCTAGGATCATGCACCAATTTAATTTATGCCCTCACAAGCTCATGTGCTCATGCGTATGATGTCATAACACGAATCCCCAAACGGATAAAATGCGGGTAAACTTCACATGGCACCCATGGTTTCACGTTCTTAGACGGATATTTTTTTAAATTATAAAGTACAACCAATATGGTTTACAATGCTGTTTATTTTATGGAACACCATAATGAGTAATACATTATTAACAATTGTACAAAAGCTTCTTTATAAGACATGACATCATATAAACATTATGAATGTGGAACGCAATACAACTGTGAAAATGATGACCCTAATATTTGACTAAATCATCACCACGACAACACCAAACATTGAATGAATGATGCTGATAACTTTTTTGTTCATCAATTGTTCCAAAAAACAAATGATGGCAATACTTCAGCAATACTTGTTCACACAAAACTGAATGTACCAAGCTTTTGAAGTATGGGTTTTTTTTATAAATTTTTTTAAAATAAATCAATATCTGAAAAATATGTGACTAGAATGAAAGTACAGCCATGGCCAAACATTTTCGAACACTTGCTATAGATGGTTAGATGCTAACCATGTGCAAATTTACATATTTTATTGGTGTGACTATTGCGAACATGTATTTACAGGACAATATAAGGTCCGTACAGAAACAACATTCAAGAACAAATGCAATAACTTGCACATTTAGACCAAAAGCTCTTCAAGGTGTCTAAAAACTTTTAGCCAAGACTGTAGTTTACAGCCATATTCATAGGGTCGGAAACCAATCTCTTGGACTTGGAATTTCCAACTCTATGAATTTGGCTGTAAGTAAAGGAAAATACAATGCACTACTATCATTGCCAGAATGAATTTGAGACTTCATAACAATCAAAAAACAAAAAGTTGGCTTATTCCACTTGATTTAAATAATGGAAATAGCTGTATAAATATGTAAATGTATTTGTCTCACCATCAGAGTTTTCTCGAGGCCTTTTTTTTAAGGCAGAAACCCCCCCCCCCTCCCAAAAAAACCCACTACCCCCTACCCCAAAGTTTCAGAAATTCAGAAGAAAAATATATATATTCACTCGCACCCCCACTCCTTCCAGGAAACCTGGAATTACATACAGAATGCCATTATTTCATCATTGTTACCCAGTTAAACCCACATACAAATTAATTTATTTTCCTTATGAATGGCAAACTATTGGTGGCACTCCTTAACCACTCCAGTCTATTTAAAGACCAGGAATTAATACTGCATCAATATGGGGACCAGTGTCATCATTTACACCAACCAGAAAGTATTTACAAACAAACACATATGTTCTTATATTTGATAAATAACAAGATTTTTGTAAAAATTTTAAACAGGAGATATCCTTATTACAATAAATCTCAAGCAGCCTCAAATAGTTGTAAATCATATGTAAATAGTTGATGCCATTTTGATACCAAACTGGCTCGTATAAGTAACACCATATATTATAGTCTGCTCTACGGCTATAGTACAAAACACTGAGAATGAAATACTATGTATTTTTGACCTTAAAAAAAGGCAAACCCATGGAAAGGTTAGTGAGGGAACGAGTCCTAATACTGAGAAATATAAGTTCGAAAAATTAAATATATATGAATATATACAGCTTAATAATACTTTTTAAATGACTGTTCTCAATTAGTTCTCTTCATATAAATACATGTGCAATATCCATCTTAATAAGTATGACAAGGAAGCTATAAATATAAATTCATATGCAGCAGTTGTTACGGAAACGACAAGTATATAAAAGCTTCTCATAAACAATTTCACTATAAATCACAATTTGTACAATCGCAGTTGAATGTGTATTCATTTGTAATGTAAATATCAGGCAAATATGGAATCATTGAACAATATTTTATATATTATGGCCGTATATGTATTTTGTCATTTGTGGAGTTCACAAATGTCTGCAACAGAGAAATGTTGCAAGAATGCCTGGCTTGCTGATTCCGACCAATCTCACTTTAGTATGGTCTATTAGGACAAGGGTGTACAACACAAAATTCATAAGGTTATAGTATATGACTAGCTCATTATAAATAAATACATTTGATTGTACCTGGAAGAGACTGACTAGGTCTGAAAATGCCCGGATTCGTAACACCCATAAGTTCATGTAACATATTTTGGACTCGGGGAGTACAACATCTGTGTAAGTATCAGCATTTATGTATTATATTGACACTACAAATGCAACACCTAAGCAAGGAAATATACAACAATCGTAACTGTTGGTTTTAAGTGACGATCTAACATATTATGAACTGAAAATAAGACAATGGTAGGAACAAAGACTATCATTACCAAGGCCAGTCTTCGGGCAGATCAAGCCAAGCATCTACACAGGGTGCCCATGCCTGAATAGGCCCAGAGATAATCGAGAATTATACAAAAAGTTCTTGAATTGTACTGCAGAAGAGGAAAAGTACAAACTGAACATCATTCGCTAATGTAATCATGATTATCATGCAGAAAGGATACAGTGGACCTGAAGACAAAGAATGAGAGGCCAACATCTCCTAAGTTACGGCCTAACAACGTCTACAAGTCTACAAAAATGATTATCAGATAGGTTCCTCTGACATCTGATTTGCAGTATCTGGAGAATTACCTTGTTTGCCAATAAATTGAATTAACAGGCACAGTAACTCGCCTACTTGAAACGCTAATAGATCTGTGTCAGTGAAATCTAGGAAAATTTAAGAAATAAAGACAAAGCATGTTGAACAGAGAATGTGTTAAGACTTGGCTCAGATCAATAAAATAACAGGTGCAATGTCTTATGACAAATTATAAAGAATGTAAGTATGGCAAGATAACATGGAATATAATGAACACTTATGCCTACTATAGGACTGCAGCTCATAGTAAAAACAAGCTGTGACTAATGTGACCATATAAGCAAACACAGACCATTAAGTGCACATGAAACAGTGGGTATATATAACAAGGAATGGAATGACAATTAATCTTTATGTTCAGGAAAGCATGTACTTAAATATGACTAGGGGCACTTTGCACTTGAACATGTGGCATAAGAAGGTTGATGCCCAACTGTGCTTTAGAAGCGTAGCCATTAGCCATGGACCCAACGCACATTCTCATCTGGTCGGCAGACAAGTTTGGACTACAAGTTTTGTTGTGGTAGATATGAATCAAGCCTGGATCAGTAGAACGGAATACCTGAAAATACACACAATTTGAATAAAATGATGAACATTGGTTGTAACTTAATAATGAGTACTTAACCAGGAAGATCCAGATAATCTACACATACAATTTTGACTGGTGCTGTTATGTACAATGAAACTTATACGCATGCATTCATATTAGGTATAATTGGTGTCTAATTGGACTCTAATTAGACACCAATTAAATGTAATTAGACTCCAATTAGACACCAATTAGACGATTCCAAAAGGAGGCATATACTACTGTTATTACACACTTACTCCATGGGTTGGGTCTTATACTTGCCCCTGCCTAGACAATAATGAGTACAAGGCATCAACTCAAAAAAAGACCACTCAGCTGCTGCGTTATTATATTTGTGGAGCAAGTTGCCTACAGTAGTCTTGACAAGCTGATGATGACGACACAAGCCTGTGGTAGTGTAATAGAACTTTGTCTAAAATACTCACACTGAGATTGCTGAGCACATGTTTGTTGTGAAGTTCCACATCCTCACCACCCCATCCTCCATGGTTCAAATTAAATCCACCTGCTGACCTGTAGTCAAGATTATACATGCATGCCATTCCAAAACCATAGTAAACCCAGTGCCCTGAAAAAATAAAACACAAGGCATGTGATATTGAGTTCCATCAGATACACAACAACAACAACAACATCTTGAGTCTACCCAACAAAGAAAACATTTCAAATCATAGGAATTTTATAGGAGATGATCCCAAATTCTTACCAGTGTGCTTATTGATGTCTTTCATCCCATTCTTTATTTCCTCTTTAGGAGAATACCTCAGAACCATGTTAGGATTGTACTGGGCAAAGACTACCGGGTAGTACACTTGTTGGCCTTGCACAGCATTGAGGCGACATCGTGACAAGAAGTCTCTACTCCAAATGATGTCAATGTCCGTGAAAAACAGGAGGGTCTGTGGAGGGAGCTGTCTGGCTCCAAGATCTAAACCCATAGCTCTGTTAAATGGCTTACCAGTTTGTATAATACGAAAGTGAGACCAAGGGTACCTTCTCCCGAGAGTTTGAAACTGGTTTTTCACATTTTGAGCTTTTGCCATTTGTAATTCAGTCTGTCCAGTAAAAAGAACCACCATCAAATAAATCTGCTCACGATTCTTGAGACACACCTCCTCTAATGTTGCCAGAAAATTGTTCAGTCTGCTGTCAATATCATAGGTAATAGGCAATATGAAGTGAATCATCTTGTTGTCATCCATGACCTGATTGTTGATCATTTGTGCTACACTGAATGGTTTAACCATTTGGAAACGTCGACTCTCTGCCACTGTGTCAAGTTTAACATCGCCATACTGACCAGTTCGACTTATAATTTCAAGATCAAGGATGTATTCCTCTCCGCGCAAAGGATCAAGGCGCCTGTATCCATTTATGATTCGTTTCATAGTCCATGTTTTTGGTTTGCCTGTGTTGAAGAGAGCCATGGTTTGAGCGATGATGTCTTTAATGTCACTTTTTTGATGTCCGAGAATTCCATGTTTTGGTCCATCTTCAAAATTCTCAAAAATGACTGAGCTGTTGAAGTATTCAAATCTCAGAACTTCAAATCTGTTTCGCGGTTTGAATGGTTCTCTCAGTTGCTGTTGATCATCTGTTCTCATGATTTCAAGTTCAGAATTAGTTGGACATTCAGGACATATTTGGCGAACTTGTTTTTCTTTGGGTGGCTCAGAGAACATTCGCAAAGAGTATCCAAAGGCAATTCCAAGTGAAATTTTGAGGATATCTGTCAGCCGAATTGCCCCCATCCTACACCGCATTCTGGTTTTTGGAGGAGGAATCACAGTCTTTGGCAGCTCAGCCAAAGTTTTATGGAAAGATCCCTTGTAATACGATGAACTGTAGTGGTTCGACATCTAGACGTGGTGACTGCAGAGCAAGCCCCAGGTTCTGCCTTGTGAGGTTTGGTCAAGTATAGTCCTTTGAGTGGAGCAGTGCTCTTATCTGGAAAACAAATGCCGTTCATGTAAATCACTTTAGCATTGTTAAATAATTATCATCATTACAATTTGAAGTTTACACCAATTTTCCTACTCTATGTTATGTTGAATCCATAAGCCTGGCCACAATTAATCCAAGTCAGAAGTAGATTCACTCCGACAGTAAACGTGACAGTTGTTTATTATAGCTAGCAAATTGAAGTCATGAATGAGATTTTAGCATCCAAGAAAAAGAATCTCAAGACAGTCTATTTCTGTGCTTACCCTGAGTGTAATTACAGTGCAATAATTTGGAAACCGAGCTTTGTTTTCGCAACATAACTCGGGTGCACCACAAAAACTCCTGATGCTTGATCCTTCATGACGATCGACTACTTCTGTGATCTCTCTCAGCTGCTCGGATCCCAGCTGCAATAAAAACAAAAGTGGTACAATGTTTGATTAAATGCCACATTTGCTGTGAATGTTGTTGTTTCCATTGGTGCTACGTATGTTTATTTGCTATGGTTTTTAATTATGATTTTAATGATGGTGCTGGGGGTGCTATGCATGTTTATTTGCTAAGGTTTTTAATTATAAGGTTTTTTAATTATGGTGCTGGGGGTGATCTTTGTCAGTTATTAAATGTTATATTTAAAGTGGATGCATTATGGAAAATTTTTTCTTTAATTATATGTGTTCTTGTATGACTGAAACGATAGAGACTCTGGATGCGTAGATCTGTTTTTGTCTTTTTTTGAAAAATTATAAAAATGTCTCCATGTGTTCGATGGACTTTCATTTAGGTAGATGTTTGTAGTTTTATTGGAGTTTTATTTTGGAAAAGACACATGCATCGGTTTTTTGATGCTTTGTTGTCATACTTGTCAATGAAAACTTATATACATACCACCCAGACCAAGTTGTGATTCGTACAGAAGATACGATGATCAAATTACAATATAATGGCAATATTAAATATGTAAGCTCATATATATAATATAGTATTTCTTTTATAGTGCCTAGCAAAAAAGTGGTGACACGTGCCAACAATGAACATTTTTACAATTAATATATATAATGTTTTATTGATGTTTTGGAATCATGGATAGATACATTCGTCATACACAATAAACAAATACGACAAATTGAACAACTACAATTTTAACAATACATGCAATTTCAAGTATTAATATGAAGTGGCAGATGCACTTTGAAGGACTAACAATTTTAGTCCTTCAAATTGCCTCTGCCACGTCATATTAAGTGTTATTAGTAGATTTAAGCCATGACAGACCACTGAATATCTCAAGCCAACCCTGACAGTTTATAAAACACAGTAATCAACATTTTAGGATAATCTCTCTATTGGTCAAAACTCAGGGCTGGCTGAGCAAATTCAATAGCTTTGAGACAGTTGTTTTATTTTTTCAAACAAAGTACTTATATTATACATCACATAAGGACTTTAGAATTTTTTTTCAGTTCTGCCCAACTCACTTTGTCACCACGTATCATGCTTATATGCTAGATATAGCAGTATAGATCCAGCTAGTTAGCTACATATTGAAACTACACATTAAATGCAGAGATAGTATACAATTCAAGGATTATCCTTTGCTGCAATCAATATGATATGTCTTACATAAGTATTATCGTGTTCGTGTGGCTTCTTTAATTCGTCTACATTTGTACTATATACCTGTTTAGCTGTATTTAGATGCAGCGATTCATTCAATGCGGTTGCAGCAGCAGTAATGAGTGGTACAGCTGGAAACCGCTAGGTGTCGCCACACAGTAACTGCGCCACCTATCGTGTTGTCTAAACTCAGACGTCAATCACAGGTCATGGTTAGACCAATTAAAGATGATGAAGCATCTTCAATGAGCGACAACAAAAAATCAGTACATTTTTGCTAACAGCGATATACATGTAAGAGCATAATAACAGCAACCCCCACCCAGAACTCTGACGTCACGAAGCTATTTATAGATGGGCTTGTAGGATGCAGTTATGATGGCGAGCTGCTGCTGACAAGGTTCACAATGTCTGTTGATCGTGGATTCTCAATGACAATGTCAACCTTCTCTCAGGGTTGTTTACTTGTGGCTGTACACCTAGTAATAACGGTGAGTAGATTGGTTAGAAATTTACGTAAAATCTGTAAGTTTATCTGATCAATTTGATCCTCATCTGCATGCTAAACAAGTCTTGATTAGTAATAGGATATTTGCTGAAACTAAGCTAATGTGTTGTTTGTGACAGGTAAAACCTACTAACTCAGGTGCTGCAACTGCTTCAGCTATGAGGCATGCATTACTAATTGTATGATTTATGTGATTTGGATGTTAATGCTTACATTATATACCTATTGTTCTGTGTTATATAAGTAAACAACGATAGTTTCAAATTATTATTACAGTGATATAACACACAAAATGAAAAGGAACTACACATCCCTCAAATGCAATGGACTAAATTTAAATTCAGGGACAGTGTAGAATTTATTTCGAAAAACTTCCTTATATATTAAATGAAAATAGGCCGTATATCACTTTTAACGATATTAACTGACAAATAATTAACATGACAAGTGCAACCGGATATATAGTGAACATAATATATTCTAACCAATGGTCATTTCATGGTCGTATGACAATTGCAAACTAAAATTCTCAGTATTACCACATAATTTTTCGCCAGAACCACTGATCGACATTGCTCAACAGTTTAACATAAAAAATTAAACAAATAATTGAAATTACACAGAAGAACACAAAACGAGGACAGTATATATGTAGTAATATCACCAAGGTGGGCAGGGAAAATATTAAGTTACACCCAGATTTATTAAGGCGTAATACATAAACAATGTACAATAATAACTCTTTGTGTGTCAGGCAATGATCCTGGGTAACAGCTGGGCATTCTATTTGTGTCACTGTGTTCCATGACTGTGTCCAAACAAACACGCACAAAAACACCTGACTAATTTAAGCATCATCATGAACTGATTTAGCAAAATCTTCTGGATATCAACTATATTTCAACACAATCTACATAAATATATTATAATTTTTTTCACTGGTTGGAGTTTAATCTCTATCCCAGTATTTGATACATATGTAGGCTGGTATGATAGAGCTTGTTCCCTGTGTTATGTTACTCAGTACAAATGGATTTACTCATATATATGTGGCCAAAAAGGTCATGCTTAAATGATGACTGGCAATAGCAATCAGTTAGTGTAATATGTTGTGTCATTTGTTATGCATGTACATCTGCTGGGCCATGTATAAATGTGACCATGCGCATTATAATTAATTAATGATTATAGTATTGTGTAACTGGTCAGTTATAATTGACTCAACATAAATTATGAGCAATACAGACAATGGTATATAATTGAAACGCAGCCACACCGACATTTCTCTTTCAAACATTGTGTATTTTTTGTTGTGATTTCACAATGCGGAAGGCACTCAGTTTCCCTATTAAGTGGAAATTTGATGATTACACTGAACCTCTCTGACAATCATATTAACTTAATTACTTGAAATGATTATGATAATTTGGCAATTTAACACTGATAACCTAAGTTTATGTATCAGATCTGTAACAGCTAAACTTCGAGCTGTTATTCACACCAAATATAGCCAGTATTTATACGTCAGTGTACAATGTATGTATTTAATGTAGTTGAAATTGTCTGATTACATACAGGTGTTTATGTGTACATTTTTTAGTTCATGTTCAATAATATTACATATCAATATGCATTGACATCATATGTTCCGATTTTTCCAGGTTTCTGGTGAGTTGTGTGCCAATGGCCTCTCCTGTGCTGCACCCCAGAGATGCTGCGCAGATACATGCTGTTTGCCGGACCATTACAACACGGACCGGCACCACTACCATGGGTTTGGGTTCAGATGGAGCATCTGGAACATGTGGTACTTCTGGTTAGAGATTTATGTAGCTATTGTTAATGCATGCCCCCTCAGGGAGATGGTAACCACTTGCTTGTATAACATTTCAGCATGGTCCTCTCTTATTACTTAATGTAGTAGCAATTAAAAACATATTGAGTCTACAAGCATTGTGCGTCTCAGTGCACCGTGATGATTTAAGACAATTTCTTGCTGTATGTTCGCAGGAATGCAAACACCTGGTATAAACATGAAGTGATTATGTGATTCACACTAGCTATTGTGCTTACACCATTGCATACATATATACTTATAGTTTGACCACCAAGAATTTTGATTTGTTGCGTGTATCACATTAACAGTAAAGCTCATTGTTTGGAAATCTAGTTTTGCTGCTGTCTCTTTGCAATCTTAAATTTCATCTGGCTAATACTCCACTGTCGGTGCGTTGAGCAATATTGAGCTATTGAAGTTTTGTTGGGGAAGGGACTGGCATACCATTGGGTGCCAGTCTGCCTAATCTTCTAAAAAGTCTTTGCCATGAAAAATAATGCATCAAATAGCAGCTTTTTGCTTGCAAAGGAAAGTTCGGTAGTAATAAAAACCACTTTTTCTGCGCATGAGGAATGCCTATTCAAATGTAATTTGCGATCGATAAGTTCCCATTGCAAATGTTTATTATTAAGAATATAATAATTCCTTTGTTTAGATTTTAATATAGGTCACTTCACTGCTACATGCTGTGTGTTTAAGCTATATGTCTTTGTTTATAGTTGTTGTGAAAGTTTCAGTGATGTTTCTGCATGCATATTTATCATGTTTATGTTTTTTAGTTTACCCATAATTGTGCAAGGATCGAATTAAATTCATTCCTGGTCTTTTACAGGTTCATACTCATCTTTATCTTGATGTCATGCTTTGGAGGATGTGGCTACTGGCGTCGACGGCAATTGCTTCTTGCACAACATCAACAACACATGATGGGTCATTATGATAACTACCACACAGCCGGCAATCGAGCAACATACAATGGGCCTCACCTGACAATGCCAGTGTTCCCCGCTAGCTACGACCCTAGTATATTTGTGGCTGGAACGGGAGGTAGCGCTGTTCATGCTCGGAGTATTGGTGATTATGTTGCTAATCCTCCAGCACAGCAGTTCTTTCCATGTCCCCCACCATATTCTGAGGTACGTTAATCATAAAATACAATGTTGGCTTATTGTGATGGTTTCTGGACAAGTTGTATCATTTGGTAATTATTTCAATGTACATTTTACTAGGTTATGGCAAAACCAGAAGTGTGGCCTCCCAGCAAAGATGAGCTACCCCCATATCCTGGTGAACCTGTTGTTTCAGCTAACCAAGCTGCTGCAAGTGAGTTATCTATCAGATTAAGCTACTGAGAGCATCAAAAATTTGTTGAGAATTTGGCATTATTAGCTTATTACTGATGAAAGAAGAGGACAATAAAGGTGTTATCGTTATCGGGTCCTTTTCATCTTTTGTGTTATTTGTATTTAAGGTTTGTTTTGGTGACTGTATTCAGTATTTACTAACATTCACTCAACAGTAAAAAATTTGGAAAGACACTAGGACACCTGAGAGTATTGAAAGAATGTGAAATTGTGAATTATTTCTTGATCAGGCTGTAAACCTTGATTTACACTCATTTTCCTTTGGTTTCCAGTGCCACAAAATGCAGTTGGTGGAGAGCCATTTGCCGCCGATTCTTCTGCAGTGCCTGGTTTACCACCATACTCTTCTATAAATCCAGCATCGGCTGATAATACTACTCTCACCGCCACCGAAAATATAACCTCATCCGGTCGAGATGATTCAGCTACAGCCGCAGCATCAGATGCAACGCGTAATATTGCAACGGACAGTAGCACAACTCCGCCCAATTCTAGCTCACAGGATTATTCGAATGCAGGCAATCAAAGAAATGCTGGACCTGGGCAAGAAGCTGCACCTTGTGTGCCAGATGTGCACACCTGAATAAACATAACTCAACAGCAAAATTTTTTGAAAGACACTTACAGCTAAATAACACTTGTAATCAAAGGACACCTGCGAGTATTGATAGAATGTGAAATTGTGAATGTATTTCTTGATCATGTTGATCGAGCTGCTACAGTAACAACCAGCATTCAGTCCTGCCAATTTGTGAGCACTATGTTGCACCTGTCAAGTCTTAGTATTATTTAACTCAGCTCTCGTTACGATTGTCATTTAATTTCAACAATATTATTCATCGGTGCAATCTTTTTTTTGTGCATTTAACAGCTGGACTAATTAATTATTGTGTATATATCATTGTATATTGTGCTCTTGTTTATTGTGTATATATATATTGTGCTTTTGTTTCTGATTCGGTGGCTAATATATGTAGTATCATGACTGAACAAATCTGTTAAAGTGCCAAGTCAAATGTAACTCTGTGCAAATTATATACAGTCTATGGTATAACTTTCTTTCTATATTGTTATTTAGAGTATTTAATAAGGACAATCGATCTGTCATTCTAATGGCTTGGCAGCCTTAATTGTGATAAAAATACACACAATAAAAGAAATATAGTAATTAGCACTGTTGGCGTTTACTTTCTGCTAACTAGTATAACGGCCTAGATGATATGAATGTAATGGCTGATATATAAATGTGCCATAACACAGGATACAAATCATGGGTCCAAAAAGAGTACCTACTTGTCTATTGCTAAAATAAAGAAAAATAATAATAATACATTCAGCAATGGCCAAGAGGACATGGCAAATTATCAGTTAATATATAACACAGCAAAACATGATGAAAAACGCCTTTAATCATTAATTTGTAGATCTTCCGCCAGGGGTTGGTCATGTGGCGACATCTAGGGCCCAGGTGAGCAAAGACGGCGCGTAACGACGACAAACAAACCCATGAGCACCTGTCAGCTTATGCCGGGTTATGCAGTGTAAACCTTACTGTGTATCTTGTCAGTCTCCAGTTTACAATGTGTGGAGTAGGTGATAAACTTACAGTATAGGTAAGTTACCATGTACACATTTTGAAGTTCATGCACTGCAATAATGTTAGGCCTATGCCATGGCATTGCCATTGGTATACTGAATCAATAACTGCTGTATTATTCATCATAAATGCACTGACCATGTACAGTAATAGTCTATATAACATAAGGTTTAAGTATTGATTATCAATGTCATGCTTGTTTTTTCTGTATTTATTATGTACTGCATATAAATTGACAGACCATAATCATGATTTATAATGTACCTACCTATTTTGTTTTTTTAGGACGGTTTTATAAATCATGTTTAATGAAGTGTTCTAATATTATAGGCCTATTTTTAACATATATATGACAATAGCCAATAGGGCTAAAACGCTCTAGTGCTCATTTGTTATATGCAGCAATATATATGTGAAGGGTGGCGACGGAGGGAGACTTTACCTATATACCTTACTCAGAATTAAAGGATGTGGCTATACACTGCTATATATATAGCCCATTTTGGCTATTGACACTGTGGATGCAGTGACTATAGAATTTTGGCTATTGGCACTGGCCTAAATAATGTTGAATGAGAAATTTGATTGCCCCCATCATCAAATTTGGTTAGCCCTTTCACTTGGAAGGATGGCCCCTTCACCTGCAAGTCTGAGGCACCCTGACCGGTCAACCGAATAGTTGCTGCAGAGGTGCAGGTTCATGCCACTCTGGGATCCAGCCTTGGTTCCAGGGCAGCGGCGGCATCTGCCCTCTGCAGTAGTACCGGAGGCCACCTTTGACAAGAAGACTGGGCCCTAATTCACCTAGTTTCCCATCTCCAGGGAAAGGGTCCGGGGGAACTCAGTCTCATGAGAGCCCCAGGCGACTGTCCTTCTTCCCCTCCAACAAGAAACTTTCACCAATGTTCAGGTGATAGGGCAGGAGATGCGTCCAGCAACCTTCCAGCTAGGGATACTTAAATGACGGCCTCTTCACCAGGGGGCAGTGTTCTGGCTGGACCATTTGAGCATGGCGCTGCACCATACCTGACTACCCTCACGCCATGCCCGACTTCATCAGCGCAATGCTCGAAAATAAATGAAGACCTTTTTTTTTTCTACTAGCAGCGTGGGCAATATTACTTATATAGGACTCTAGGTGCCCTGAATTTTTTAGTACGCCATGCCCAAATCAAATCCTAGATGGAACACTACAGGGTGCCAAAATTCTATAGCAACGGTATGCATATGAAGTGTGCATAGATACATGGCTATTGGCACTGGAAATTCAGTGACTGTTGAAAATATTGGCCGATATATATGACACTGCAGATGAATAAGCATCCTCTGGTGAAAGGGCCATCATTTGGCAAAGAGGCCCATCTTCCTTACTGGGGCCAACCTTCCGGATTCAGGGCAAGAAAGGGGTCAGTCTTCCTGCCTTGGGGCCGGACTTTTCCGTAGAAGGCCTGGCTAGCCTCCAAGGGTTGGGGCCATGTATGTCCAGGTGATTGGCCACTGGCCATTGGCCAGCCTCTGATGGCCCTTAATTCATCACCTGCAGCATCTGTGGCACTGCATCTGCAGTGTGAATAGCCCTAATTGTCTAGCAACTACCAATAACCAAAACCATCTACGATTTTAAGAATGCCCTAACATTGAATCAATATGGAGAAAGGTTTATCATATATACAACAAAATAAATTCAAAATATATCAAGTTAATGCAATTTAATACCTGATTAAATATATAATAATTTTGACACCTATGTGGCCAGGCTGCGGCTGGGCAGTGGTACCCCCAACCAACATTTCCCACTTCCATCACTGATTAATACTGCTTAATCTAATTACAGGTAGACAGTAGACTTACCAAAATGGGTTGTGGAGCATCAAATTCTCGATTAGACCCGTACTTGGTGAAGGTGAATGAGACCTGGACATTTGCATTGCGGACTGTTGAAAGTAAAAGATTCAAAGCCAAAAATCTTGTTGTGAAACGGTCTGGGTGGAAGACCATTAGGATTTTTGTGTCATCTACTTTTAAAGATTTCCATGCCGAAAGAGAAGTCCTCGTTAAAAAGGTGAGCATTTCATGACTGTTTTTGAGGAGATAATTCTTTGAGCAATGAGCATGGTATTTTGTATTGCATTGCATCATGCATAGACGATTTTCTTTACAATTTTGCATTACAACAGCAAATGACAATACATAATTTTTTTATATGTTTCAGGTGTTTCCTGATTTGAGGGTATGGTGTGAAGCAAGGCGACTTCATTTGATAGAATGCGATCTGAGATGGGTAGGTGTTTGTATAAGGTCCCCAAAGTTCCTGTATCATTTCTATGCTACCAACAGTTGATGTATTGTATTGAAAATTTACAGATTCTTAAGAGTATACAATGTAGCAATGATTTTTTTTTTTTTTTTTCAGGGGGTACCGAAGGATTCCACCTCAGAAATAACCTTGAGGGCATGCCTGGGTGAAATAGACAGATGTTATCAGGATAACATCATGCCATTTTTTATCAATATGACAAGGTTTGTAGTGATATCATTAATACTAATCTAGAGAGGCAGCTTAAATGTAATCAATTAAAACTGGTCATTGAGTGAAAAGTGGTCAGTAAGTGAATTATGTACAGTATTGTACACATACGAATCTATCTGAATCTGAGTGTTTGTGGATTTTGTTATAGCGAGCGAATGGGATGGGTTCCTATTGCATCAGAGATCCCAGATGCTGTTAAGGACCAATACAAATGGATTGAAGGCCTATCTGTCACGGAGATGGAGATAATGCATGGCGCATACAGGAAAGACAATCCTAATGGTACAAATATTGATAATTATGTTTTTGTTAATTGGTGTTGTTACTATTGTAAGTAAGGGTTGTTCCATTTAAAAAAAAGGGGGGATAGACAGGAAGGTTTTTTGAAAAAGCAGAGGAGGGGGGGGGGGAAGGTTCTCCAAAAGAGGGGGGTTGGGGTGGTTGACCAGTATAATTTTCTTAAGGGGGGTAGGGGGGTCTGTCAAAAAACAAAAAGCGGGTTGGGGGGGGAAGTTGAACTTTTTCCTGTCTACCTCCCCCGCCCCACTTTTGATATGGAACAGCCCTTAAACAACCGAGCATCAAACACAACACATGTCATGTAAGCACACATTTATATCCACGCAAATGTACATTTCAGCTCTGTTTTTGCTGCGTGACCCAAGTTTCTTGGAGCAAACCCCAGAGGAGCACCAGAAAGTATTTGTGGAGAGCAATCCCATTGGGCCTACGAAGCTTACGATACTCAGGAAGATGATCAAGGACAGATTCCCTGTGAGTGATAACTTTTTATATAAGACTTTATCGCTGCATTTACTGGTCACCACACTTGTCACCTGTAATTTTTTTCTTAATCATGCATTCAAATGATGATTTTTTTAATTTTTTTTTTTTACATATAATTTCACGTGTACTATTATATATGTACGAATAAAATAATATATATATTGTTATGATTTTGCTTGCAGGGTAGCAGACTTAAATATTACAAAGTTGACTTTCTTGGCATCAGTCCTGATACCGGTTTGCCGGAGCTTGGTGGTCTGGAAGGTGCATTTTCTGCTGCAGTGAGTTCTAATTGTTTGCTCCATTTTCTTGTTGTGATGATATTTTAAAAATTGTTCATGAAGTTAATATGAATCTGATATAGAAAGGCAATTGATTAAAATAGTTGATTGGCATGACGTCTGTGTTAATGTCCAAATTGTTATCCAGGTATTTGAGTTCTTCAAGGAGCGAATAGCCGCACAATATCCTCTCATGGATGCAGCTGACCAGGATCCCTTCCTTCTCATTCAGGAGCAGCATGATTCGTTTATGAAAAACAGAGCCGAATCTGTGCTTGGGAGAGATGATATTCTTGATAAGGTGAGGCTGATATTTCTTGGGACTATTATTAGGACTGGTTTACTGTCCTGCATGCATACTGTTATTGTATCAAATTCCTTTGTAGCATACAGAAACAAATGACCTCATTCTACCTTTGGGGATTCATTAAATATGTCCTTGTCAATTACATTAAGTACTACATATTTTATGCAATTATGGCATCAAAAAGGCAGTGGTAGAATTGTTGCAGAGCATTAAAAAAAATTAGTGTTAACTTGCATGTTGTACCAAAGGGTCCATTAATATGCAAGAGGCTTGTATCAACAAGGAGAAAACACTCCTTAGTATCAAGGATGTCTTTTGGTAACAGTTTTTTTCTCAAATTCTTGGCAGAATATAATTGAACAAAGGTTACAAGGTTATTTAATGATGCTTAATAATTTGTTGTTTTGTGGCATCAGATTTCAGGATATATTGATGGCATTGCTCAGGATACCCCATTTTTGCTTCTTGGCGGACCTGGGTCAGGAAAGTCATCAATCATGGCTAAAGCTGCAGACACTGCTTTTAGTAGAGCAATGGCAGGGGAAATACCTGGGTAGGTGATGGGGAATTGAATTGAATTATTGTTGGGTAGATTTTACGTCAGATGACAAATTTGTGACTTAGGAACTTGTCTCGTTTATTCAGAGCAAAAGGAAAGGAGTGGCATGTGTTCTACCATTTTGTTGGAGCTGTCCCTGGGTCTACAGAACTCTTGGCTTTGCTGCGAAGACTTTTGAAGGAAATTGGAGTTTGTAATGTTAGTAGCATTAGTCCATCCTAATTGCCAAGTTGGCACAAGAATTAAAAGTTTAACAAACTTCAAATGGTCGAGGATGTGCGAAAGAATTAACTTGACTGCATCTCTCTTGTACATGTAGGATGAAAACATGCCGTCTGACCTTGACACCGCAGCGCAGTTGGCTTTGGGGGCTTTGAACAATCCAAACACAAGGCCCTGTATTATCATCATTGATGCAATAAATCAGGTATAGCAACGAATAAACAAACATATAAACAGACACCCTAATAGGATTAAGTTTACAAGTAAACTGGTGAGGAATATTATAAAAGTTATTGATCAACTTTCATTACAGTTGGATGAGGACAAAGCTGCAGAATTAATGACATGGGTTCCAAGAAAATTGGCGCCCCAAGTGAGGTGTATCTTTTCAATGATTCATGACACGCCTCCTCACAAGTCACTAATGTCACGGGAACCACAACCGAAGGAGCTGGAAGTTACCCCACTGGATGTGGAAGCAAAGATGGTATTAATAATTAGCTGTCATTTGTTTTCATTCAAACTTATAGTTAATTTTGATTAATTGGTCAGCTGCAGTTTTGGAACTTCTGAATGACATGGATTAAATTTTGTGACACCAATTAGCAATGATATGATATTCGTGTCGGACACTTTGTGTGATCACTTGTGTTGGTTCTAATAAGAATGTAACCTAGGGTTTTCATTGATATAAATTTTGCATTCGATATCGATACCAGTATTCCACTTTCAGTATTGCAATATCGCAAAATCGTGCAAATTTATTATTATCAGCATCCTCAGTTAGAAATGGTCGATTCATCGATATACAGCATATCGATGAAAACCCTTATGTAACCTGTGGTGGACGAAATTTGGTCCACATATCGCTAGTTTGGAAAGGATAATTAAAGTAAAATATTTGTTTACTCTCATATACTTGTATGTTTCAACTTTCAGAATATAGTTACTGAGATGCTCGGCAAATACAACAAAGCACTTGATGAGGATCAGATGGAAAGCCTCATATCCAAAACTTCGGCAGATAACCCATTGTGGTTGTCTATTGCTTGCGAGGAGCTGAGAATCTTTGGTCAGTTCCGGCAAGTTTCGGACAAGATCAATCAGCTGGCTGATGGTCTTCTGGAGTAAGAAACTTACTCATATCTTATAAATAGACAACTGACAAATAGGCTAATGCTGTTATTGTGTACTTTCCTGTTAAGACTACTAACTTACGTAATAAGTGAATGCTAGCTAATTGAATATTTATTACACCCTCAGATTGATTTTGTATTTTGCTGAGTAAAATCATTCTGTCACTTCAGACTTGAAATGCAAGTGCTTAGTCGATTTGAGAAAGAGAATGGAGGGCAGTTGTTGGTAGCCACACTGTGCTTACTTGAAGTGTCAGTTGGGGGTCTTCTGGAATTAGAATTGTTAACAATTCTTGGTGATGAAGACAGACTGTCTCTGTCGTCTGCAGCTGAAGGTACAAGTGAAAAGGGAGGAAAAGGTACTTGTCAATGAATGTTTCACTTCTTTATATTTGTTAATTTCATTAGGTAAATCTTGACTTATTTATTAACATAATTATGTTGTGATTATGGCAGTTTAACACCTTTCAAGTAATTGATTGTATAGCTTTGTATAACGTCTCAGATATAAGGAAACCTTTGTTTTAGATGACAATGTCAGGGAGAAATCAAAGAAAGATATTGGAAAGCTGGCAGCTTACAAATGGGCAGAGGTGTACCGAGCATTAAAACCATTTCTGCGACCATTTGGGGACAGTGGAGAGGGTCGCCTCGACTTTTACCATCGCTCTTTAAGCAAAGCTGTCAGAAAAATGTATGTGTATTATTTTCTGCATTCTGTCCTCACTGTGTTTTTCCTTATGTTCTTGCTAAAACTTTTATTACTGAATATATTTGTTCTTTCAGGTATTTCAAGGATGAGAACAATGAACCTAAAAAGGAAGTTTACAAATGGTGGCATTCAAAATTAGCAGACTTTTTTGAAGATAATTCTAATTTGAATCGCAGGATTGAGGTAGGTTTTTGAGTTTCCAGTTTTATGCCTTTTTTTTTAACTTAAATTATCCAGTATGTTATTTCTTCTTGAAAATCCTTGAAACTGGATTGACTATTTAAAGTTTTGCTTGAACAGGAATACCCGCACCATCTCATACAAATACAGGATACAGAGCGTCTCAAGAAATTTCTAGTAGAATGGGAAGTTTTTGATCAGCTGTATGACTTAGAGTACAGTGCAAAGCTGATAAATTATTGGAGAAAGGTAAGACACATATTTGTATAATGTTGTGCATAGACTTTACCTGAAGATCATTAGCAGTTTAATGGTAGTTACCAACAAATCATTTGTACCTTGTATTCATCTTCCAAATGCAGAACAGGCCGCTTATATTAAGGCTTTAATTTTTTTTGTACAGGGATCAGATTTTGATGAATTGGAAATGGCATATGTAACCCATGTTTCAAACTATGCAAATGAGGACAAGGTGGATCGAGACTTGCTTTGCAAACGTTACGAAAGAGTGGCTAGATTTATGTAAGTTACCATATTGATTATGTAACATCTTGGATGAGATTGTGAAGCTCACCGTTATACTTAAAGTGACTCTTTGGTGTTAATGATTGTCTTCTTTCATTTTTATTATTACTAGGTCTCAAGTTGGTCGCTATAAGACAGCAAACACTTTACTGGAAATGGCCTTGAAGATAGAAACAGAAGAGTTAGGTTCACGACCGGAAAGATTGGTGGAGCTGTATTACATGGCAGCACTTTTGGCTGATGAGGTAAAACATGAATTCTGTAAAAAGAAAACCAAGAGCGACATTTCTAAGTTTCCCCAAGCGACATTTCAAATTTCTTAAAGTGGTGTACATTAATAAATTCTAATTATATTTGCAGGAAATGAAACAGGAAGAATTTATGTATCGATCACAGTTGCCTAGAATGAAAATGATTATTGAGAATTTTGAGAAAAGTATGGCTTTGAGACGAACTTTGGAGGGCAAGCAACATAAGGTAGACCTTGTTGGGGACAATAGTTTCTTTGTAACAGCTACCGAACAACATAGCAATTATATAACAGTGTTCATTATGTGTCATTTCAGTTGAAACTTGGCTTATCACTTAACCGCAGTGCATTTTACTATGGTGGATATGAATTGCGAGGAGGAGATACTTGGTTATCTAATCAAAATGCTAAACAGAAAGGAATGGAGAATATTAATGAAGCCATTGACATTTTCAAAGAGGTGTGTTTTGAGTATTACAAAAGTAGGGAGTACAGTGAAAGTGCGGAACACTTACTTTGCATATCTGATAAACATACCACATGCGAGCAAAGCAGCTTACTCCCAGTTGAGGTGTGAATACATGGGCCTTCAATTTCATCAATGTTTATATCAGTAATAGTCTCACACGAACGAATTCACCTGAGATTGAAAAAATAATATACTTGATCTTAATTGATTAAAACTTGCCAAATGGTGGTCTTGAGACATCTCATTTTAACCTGGAAACGGTGTAGGGAATTGTCAAGTTGAAACATTTTTCAAACCCGGATTGGCATCAATTGTCTGTCTCTTTACAGTTGAATGATGACTACCACCGCGCAGACGCATTGACCACAAAAGGTGTTGTGATTGGTCATGCAGGACCAGAACAAATCAAGGTATGCTGACATGTCACATTCTGTGGATGATTAAAACGCTTTTAATTTAAGAAAAGGTTCCCACAGCAAATTGCAATCGATGTCATCAGTGTGACCTCTCAAAGGCTCGTTCCTTTTTATGGGTCGTAGTACATGATCAAAATTGTTTAATGATTGATAGAAACTTCATCAAGGGAGATTAATCTTCATAGAATCATCACAGCAGTATATTTAATTCTTGTTCTCCAATCCAGAAATGTAACAATATCTTAGATTACAAGTAACATAAACTGATGTGTCTTTGTGTGTAAATGTGCAATATTTGCTTGCAGAATTACACGGAGGCACTGAATACACTCCTACCTTTGGTTGGTGAGCTCAGCACAAGCGTGGACAGACTTTACTTGAATATTGCAATCTACCACGAAGAGATGGGTGACTACCACAAGGCTTATGATTTTTTTCACAAGTGGCATTTTCTGTGCATTGACCTTTACGGTCCACAACATCCTAAATCTTTGAGGCCAATCAACACTCTTCGAGAACCAATGTACCGCAGGATAGCAACGGAATTAGGGAATCAAGTACCTGAGTTACCAAGTTAAACAGACTGACCATATCTAAATCTACTAAATAGTCAACTGTGGGTTCAAAATTTTGAGGTAGTTTGGTTTCGGTAGGTGTGATCTTGAACTAGTGATGTTAGTTTGACTATGTGGACTGATTCTATTGCACTTGTTTAAATTCACTTTCGTTTATCAAGATCATTATCAGTTACTTAATGGGGTCTCTTGCTATTCTGTTGATATTTAAAGATTGTTAAAAGCTCCCAATACTGTTGTCTCAAAGTTTACAAATTGTATAATCTGGCTGACTGAATTATGGAACCTCAAAACCATTGAGCATTAATTAGAACTGTGATATTTAAAATATGATATTCTATTTGACCATTTGCGACATTGTTACAATAGGTTAGAAAATTATGACATTATTTCTCTGGTCGATTACTCTACCAGGGCATCTTAAGATGTTTATGTGCCATAAATATCTTTGAAAACACTGCTGTTTATCAAAGTTGCTCTGATATATATAACCCCTGCTGTTTATGAAGGGTTTTATGCTTTGTTTTCCCAATTTATTCTTGCTATCAAATTGCTGGCCAATTTTATGGGTTTATTAATGATTTTCATGTGTTAGTTGTTGACTGTGATCATGACTGTGATTGTGTATGATTTTTGTTTTGTTTGATCTCTTTCATTTTACAGGGTTTATTGGCCTCCCAGGAGGGAATAACTGTTGGTAGATGTATTTTAGTAAAAAATAATGACAGGACGAGTTGAGCCTTATTGATGAATAACATAATTATGACTAAGTAAGGATATATATTGTTCATTAAATTATCCCATTGGTTGTGTTTTACAATGATAATCCATGACTTAACCTATTGTGTATTGCAGCTACCTCAGTTATATAGCTAACTATACTGTCAACATTGTATCATAATATTAATTATTGAAATATGGCAGTGTCACCTCTGTAGGAGGCAAAAATGATGTTAGAAGGACATTACATAGCAGTTGCGCAAACTCATGTTTTTCATGTTAATAGGTAGTGCTAACTTTTACATGTTGGATAGCGTTAATTAGCCATCATTTATAAATGCCTCACATCAATTTTTTTTCTCAGTTTTAATGAGATTTAGTGAAAAAGGAGAGCCATTTTTGTAATTGGCTTTATATTGTGGATTATTTAGCCATAAAACTTATAAAAACTGAAGTTTGATATCAATTTAAAATCCTGTTGGGGCAAAAAGATTCACAAATATTTTGCACTCATGTAATTGGGAACAAATTAAGCTATTATCTAATGTGTATTGATATTTTGTTGTTGTAATTTCAAGGACAGTAATTTATGGAATCTAACATGAAATTAAATATGCATAAGCAAATTTATCGTGTACATTGAGAACATGATGGTTTATTACTCAACTCAGTGTTCACTTGGTATTAGCCCAAGTACAGCATTGGTTCTGCTCTGACAGCAAGTCTAATATGTTTTCTACCTCAGTAAATTCAGAAATTACTAACAAATCACTTGTACTCACAGCTTTGCACCATGTAAGCCTCTGTGAATGGTTTAGGGTGTAGGTACTGTTGGCGATGCACGACAATGAAACTTGAAATACCAATTTCTTGCCATGGCGATTGCAGTGCTCTCGTGTATAACACACTGTGCAATTTTCTTGAGGTGTTGCAAATAAAATTATTTTGACCACCTGTGTGCTACTTGATCATCTAATACAGCATGACTTCCTCAAAACGGATTAGAAGAGATATGAAATGTTACCACACATGTATATTGTTCTGTGTTATCACGTGTGATACTAGTGATGTGTTGTCTAAGACTCCACAGTTATCACTTAAAAATGCATTATTCTAAATATGATGACAAACTTGGCATTTAAGGGCTTAATTGCTGAGTCTCCTTTGTAACAGTTCAGAAAAAATGTGGTTCGTCTGAGTTCAGAAATATATGTGGTTCGTCTGAGCCAAATCCAGCTTCACTGCAGTTGAATTCAGAGCTCAGTGGGGTTCCTGTAAAAAACAATCTTTGGCTGCAACAGTGGGCCACTTGCATGCCCAGCCTGCCATTACCAAGAATTTGAATTCATTAGAGGAAGGAAATAATAAGTATAAGTATAATAAGCCCACCTACCTGACTGGGGACCGCCGTTCTCTGTTAAGCTGGGGACCAGTCTTCCTGGCTGAGGGTCGACCTAAGGTCAATGTGACAACTTCCCTGGCCAGAGCCCAACCTTCCCAGTGAAGAGGCCGATCATGAAGTAATTCACTGAATTGAGTTATTGCTGGTTGACCTCTGGTCAGGGAGGTTGTACCCCTTCACCAGCCACGAAGAATGGTCCCTTCATGAACAGAGATTGGCTCTTGTTGGCTGAGGGGGTGGGGGCCCTTCACCCAGAAGTTTGGGCCTTATTAAACAAGTTAAAAGAAAGAAGGCTGCATGGGCGCTTCCTGGGAAGCATGGCCCCAAGCCAGGGAGGCTGGCTTTACAGCCAGAACTATAAACTCAGAAGAGGCCAACCCTCCTGGCAAGTGGCTGGCCTACTTAACTTGTGCTAACCTTTCTTGCAGACTGATTTCACAGCATTGCTCCAACGGCGCCAAATCTAGGTCAATTACTGCGCCCGTTGATTTCAATGATTTCAACAAAATAGTTCTTTGAATATCACCGAATCTGATGTTATATCGTGCTATAAAGTAAACTGAGGTGTGGTATTCTTATGCTTAAAATAAACTAATATATATTATACACAGTCAAATTCCTTGCTCCCCCACCAGGATCATTGCTCTGTCTGAAATCTGGCAGACCCTCAGGGCATTTGCCCTTCGCTAAACGCCACCTAGCAGGAGATGGTCTGTGTAGGAGACTGCCTTCACAGCTGGCGGCCAATTTTAACAGTGAAATGGCCTTTTTTCCTACCTTGAAACCTTGAAGGGGCCAGCCCGTCTCCTGGTTGAGCTATCTTTGTGGTGAAGAGGCCACCCACCATTGCTGGAAGCCAACCATCCCAGCTTGAGCCTTACCTCCCTGCTATTAGTTGGGTCTAACATTTGGGTGAACACTCTGGTGAAGGACATACAGTTAGTTTCACTAAAAATGGCCTGTCAAATGGAACCTAGACAAAGCTAGACAACTTCTGCTATATGATGATACCTGCCACTAAATGGAACTTACTGAAAGCTGGGATGCAGCACCAGTTAACAGTTACTCAAGTTTTTCATTTCTTGTTGAAAAGATGTAAAAAATAACCACCCTGAAGTTAAATGGTTCAGGTGCACTGAGAAGTCACTCTGCTGCATGTATATGTTGTTCTTCAACAGAGGGCGCCAGTTGGTGTGTAAGCCACCTAAAAGCTAGGATTGGACAGAAGTGGCTGACCTTAGCAAATTATAGTTACAGCCAGGAATAGGTGGCTACAGATCTCTAGAGTCGACCGTTTTTAATGAAACTAACTGTACCTCAGAGCTACATCCTATTTGGATGTCGATTGCATTGTCTATGCTGGGGCAATTAAAAGACCACCTATGGGGTAAATGTGTAACATGGTGTGGACCCCAAGTCTTTTCATGATTAAATCTGCCTCTGCAGCTTACCATGCAATAGCATTGAGACATTGACATTGACAGTCAATCAATGGAAACCAAAATGCAGGCATCAGGGTACAATGAGCAGTGAATTGAATGATACGACCCTGATTAATAACAATCCATCCTTGGACAAACTCATACGTGCCTCAGGCAATGAGGATACATAACAAAGACTTTTAAGCGCTAAAAAAATACTTTGCTTATATTTTTTCATTTCCAAAAGTATGAGCTAATTGTATGAACACCCAATTAGCCCAAGGGGATATAATAAAGTTGACTTGACTTGAACGTCCTGGGTTCGATCCCTGGTCCGGACACTCTTCATAAGCTACATCCCCGCTGGATGTCGATCGCATTATCCTGTGTCCTTCAAATGAACCTAAATTAATTCATTACAGATTTTTCAAAAATTTCAGTGCAAATGATTACTTACATGATCTGGACACAGCACCTTTTCACATTTCCCAAGTATTTGATGATGTAGATGATCAATTATGGTTTCACAATACTTTATTATCAGAAATTATAAACAAAAATGCTCCAATAAAACAAAGAGTAATCAATTATCATACATGAATGACAACCTAAGAAAGGCTATTAATGTAAAAGCAGCCCTAAGAAGAAAATTTAACAAAGTTAAAAGTCAATAAAGTTTGCACAAATACAGAAAGCAAAGAAACAAAGTAAACAAACTAAAGAGGTCATCACTTAGTAATTACTGTGATAAATATTGCAATACATCTAATACCAAAGGTAAACACTTCTGGCAAGTGGTCAAACCCTTCATGACAAACAAAATAAAATCAAACAATCGCACAATCACTCTATTTGAAAATGACACACTAGTGACCAACCCTGTAGAAGTAACCAACATATTCAACGAATACTTCATAAATGTAGCCCAAGATCAGAAAGAACCTGATAATGTAAAGAGCATATGAGGTCATTGAACACTATAAACATCACCCAAGCATTACGTTGATCAACGATCAAGTAAACAGCAAGGAACAGTTTAATTTCACACCTGTAAATGACACAATAACCAAAAAGAAATTGAAGTCCCTATAAACAAACAAGGCTGGTGGTTTTGACAACATTTCCCCAAAGTTTCTTAAGATAGGTGCAAATTACTTAAGTCAAAGTCTAACCCCAATCTTAAACAACAGCATAAGCACAATGATTTTCCCCGATTATAATAAAATAGCTGAACTGTCCCCACTGTACAAAAAATCAGATCAACTTACAAAACAAAATTACAGGCCCCTTAGTGTCCTAACATCAACCTCCAAATTGTTTGAGGCCATTATGTGTGATCAGATCATTGAATTTGTATCCTCTTCATTGTTCATAGACCTGTCAGCATATAGAAAGACTTACAGTTGTAACAATGTACTGGTTAAATGTGTAGAAAACTGGAGGAAGGCCCTTGACAATAACTGCCATGTTGGCTGCATCGACTTATCTAAAGCTTTTGACAGCCTGCCTCATGGCCTACTAATTGCGAAGTTACATGCATATGGTTTATCACATGAAGCCTGTTCATTCATACTGGACTACTTAAAAAAGAAAACAAATTGTAAAACTAGGTAACATCAAAAGCGAATGGTTAAATTTGAAAACTGGTGTTCCCCAAGGTTCTCTCTTGGGCCCTCTGTTATTTAACATTTACATAAATGATTTCCTTTTGGAATTAAGTAGTTCTAGCAGTGCTTACAATTATGCTGATGATAACACCTTATGTTATGCACACAGAGACCCAATGGTCATAAAGGACAAACTAGAAGTGGCTTCCACTCTAGCAATTTCATGGTTCAAAAATAACTTGATGAAAGCAAACGCATCTAAATTCCAAGCCATATGTCTGAGTAGGGGAAATGTTTCCATAGATTTTGAGATTGACAATCATATAATACAATCTGAGTCTGTTGTTAAGCTGTTAGGTATCAACATTGATAACAAATTGAATTTTGACTGCCATGTATCAATAATTAGCAGAAAAGCAGCAAAACAAATTAATGCACTCCAAAGATTATGCAAACACATTGATTACACAAGTAAACTCAGAATATACAAATCATTTATCTCATCTAATTTTGTCTATTGCACACTTGTGTATGATACTTTCACAATAGGACAAAACAAGAAACTTGAGAAACTAAATAAAAGAGCAATACGATTAGTTTGCAATGATCATGATAGCCCATACAACCAACTGCTAGAAGGAACATGTAGAAAAATGCTTTACGTAGCAAGGAAAACTAGTCTAGCAGAATTTGTGTATAAAGTACTCCATGACATAGCAAAACCTATAACAAGTTCATTCTTTACCAGGCAGATTACGCCATATGAGATGAGAGATAATCTTAAGCTACACTATGCAATATGGTTTCAGGTCTGTTATGTATCAAGGTGCTATGATTTGGAATTTCTTTACCCGTTGAATTAAAAGAAGTAAATGAAATAGATAAGTTCAAAGATTTATTAAGATGTTGCAGTTCCCTGGAAAGTTGTAATTGTGGATCATGCATAATATGTCAGCAAAATAATTTATGATCATTGTATAGTTCAGTCATAATCTCTTTCAAATCATCGTATATATATTTTCATTTTGTTATTGCTATTTTATCAGTCAGCTATAAGCTTTATAGCTTATGTTCTATTGTTTGTTTTACACCGACTATAAATAAAGTTTTATCTTATCTTATCTTATGAGATGCCAAATTGGAGGTGCCTTGTACTAGGTGTCTATGCTGTGGCAAGTAAAAGACCCCACCCATGGGGTAAATGTGTAACATGGTGTGGGCTCCAAGCCTTATCATCTCATCAGTACGTCTGCCTGTGGTAGCTGGTCATATAAGCTGACTAAGCTTCAGACCCAGTAGCATTGAAACACTGACACTGAATGGAATCTGTGAAATGCACAGCAACTTGGTCAGTGGAGCAACTTGGTCAGTGGCGTTCAAACATTTTGTGCAACTGGCAACTCACACAGTTGTCACTTTGATTGACAGTTGCTTGTTCAACCGTGGCAATGTTGTTGTTTTAGAATCATTGGAGTGTCAAATGCAGTGCTAGAAATATACTTTTATTTGCTGGCTCAGACGCATCACCGCTGCTAATGGTGTAGTGTCTTGTTTAAAAAAAAGGTAATCCATGATTTAGTCCTATCCTATCCTATCCCACAAAGAAAATATTTGAAATACATGCATTATTGGCAAAGTGTGGATCAATTAGCTGAAATACTTGTTATTAGAACGACTGTCTGCATGAGTAATGGTTAAAACCCCTTTTTATTTTTGTTCATATTTGCAAGGTGCCCTCACTACCGAAGTTTCAAAGGAATAAAGATATGTTCTAAAAGGAAAAATAAAAACGTATTATTATACAATGCACTGTATAATTATAATCACCCACTACTAGTAATTTTACCTCAATATTAAACTATCTATCTATCTATCTATCTATCTATCTACATGTCCATCGCAAACCTTTTTCCTTTTTTTCTTCAGAGAGACATGTTGTTATTGTATAAATAAGTACATTTGCCTGCATAATAAAATAATTTCTGAATGTTGGCCAAACCCATTGATCCATTCTACAGGACTAATTGTTTTTCTGATCACTGCCTTGCTCTTTGTTTTGTCTTATCAAACCCAAACAATGTCGTGGTTGGTTGATTAAGTATCAACAAAAGTGGCAACGCACAGAACAACAATTGCATTTGACCATTTGGTCAAAAATGTTTGAACACCAGTGGAGCAACTTGGTCACTGGCGTTCAAACATTTTTGACCAAATGGTCAAATGCAATTGTTGTTCTGTGAGTTGCCACTTTTGTTGATACTTAATCAACCAACCACGACATTGTTTGGGTTTGATAAGACAAAACAAAGAGCAAGGCAGTGATCAATGGGTTTGGCCAACATTCGAAAATTATTGTATTATACAGGCAAATGTACTCATATTTACAACATGTCCCTCTGAAGAAAATAATACCAAAAGAAAAAAAAACCACCTAACCTTTATTGAATTATGACAAACAACTGGTTCAAAAAAATAAAAATAAAATAAAATCATTTAGAAAGGCATCGTAAGTGTGACATCTATCTATCTATTTATCTATCTATCTATGTCCATCGCAAACCTGTGCTTTTATTGTTGTATATTTATTCAAAACAAACATAAAATCACAGGTGTGCGATGGACAAAGATAGATATATAGATAGTTTTAGTATTGAGGTAAAATTACTAGTACTGGGTGATCATGATTATTCAGTACATTGTATAATAATACGTTTTTATATTTTCTTTTAGAAGGTATCTTTTTTCCTTTGAAAAAATAGTGAGGGCACCTTGCAAATATGAACAAAAATAAAAAGATGTTTTAACCATGCTTTATGCAGACAGTTGTATTCCAGCTAATTAATGCACACGTTGCCAATAATGCATGTATTTTAAAATATTTTCTTTATGGGATAGGACTAAATCATATATATTGATTACTTATGTTTTAAACCAAGACAAAATTAATACTACGCAAAAAACAGTGGTGATGCGTCTGAGCCACCAAATAGAAGTAATTTGCTGTGCACTCTCCATTGATTCTAAAACAATAACATTGCCAGGTTGAACAAGCAACTGTCAATCAAATTGATAACTATGTGAGTTGCCAGTTGCACTTGACCATTTGGTCAAAAATGTTTGAACACCAGTGGAGCAATCTGGTGATCAGATAACATCAACGGAACAGATGTTATTAAAAATAGCCCCTAACACAATGCCATTTATGATATGATAAAATCATGGTAAATGTCACAATTATCGAGATTTCTCATTGATTTTATGGTCAGAAATATACGACAGATGATAAAGATCTGTCTGATTGTTTGCTGGACTGCGGTCTGCAAACTAATTGATTAGTAAGAGAGAAGCGGTCTTGGTGACTGTCCAAAAACATCATGAAAATCGTGGACTTTTTCCTGGTGTTTCTTACTGTGTCCTTGCTCCTGGACGTTATCCAGTAAGTAGTTTCTGTATCAGTTTTCATTTCGCAATATGATTCAATGTAATTCAATTCAATTCAATTTTAGCACTTTCATACAAAAGGTATCTGAAACTTATTTCGGACACTGCACACATATTTATATATAATTATCCTGGTACTGTTTGTGGTCATAATGCTGTGGTGAGCAACAAAACAAGAAAAAAAGAGTAGTTATAGATACCATTCCAGTAATATTTCTTATTTGGATATTTTTAAATCAATTTTTAAAAATCTGAAATGTTACTGTACAGGGCAGATGAGAAATGTTGTGAACATGTAGGGTGTTTCACCGATGACCCCCCTTTTGACAACATGCCCCTCCCCCACTGCCTTGATGGGGTCACTCCTCAGATGAAGGTCTACACCCGCACAAATAAAGATGAAGGGCAGGACATTGGTCGTCTCTCTGTGCCGTAAGTAAATATATCGTAAGCATCTTGCCAAGTTACAAAAAAAATAAAAAAGGCAATAAAAACCAACATGCAGAGAAATTCAGAAATACCTCACCATTTGTACAACTGAAAGACAAAATTAGCTGAACTAATTAAGAAGAAGGTGGTCCTAATAATGAGGTTAATTACAATAGTGAGGTTACATGTTGCATGGACGACTTAGATGTGTTATAGTACTTAAGTATTATTCCAGTAATAATTACGAAAAATTCCAATTTGATTTTTGCACAGAGTCAGGACATGACCTCACTTCAGGTCTCTGCTAATCCTATTTCAATCCTATTTTTCTGTCACAGATTCTAAGTTTCATGGTAAACAATTCGATAAGTACAAAAGAATTAAAACAATAATATCATTCGAGACCCTCCTCAGCCAATCAGAAGGCAGTATTCGCTGGTGATAAGTGTCGTATAATCTGTCAGCCTCCTAGTGTTGATCAGCGTCAATGTAGACAGAAACGCCCTCGGGGGGTTTGCTGGAGGATGAAATAAAAACATGTGCGTTTATGTGCTATTACCTTACTAAAGGACAATAATACATGGTGGCAGCGGTCTGTGAACCCCGAAAAGCAGTGCAATGGCTACGACAGATGACAAAGCACCTTCCGCACACATTAATGTCCCGTTTCCTGATCCGATGCCTCAGAAAAGTGGATCTGAACAGGCAGAAGCATGGCCAAGATGGCTCAGGAGATTCGAACGTTTTCGCGCAGCTTCAGGCCTCAACAGTAAGAGTGAATATGACAAAATAGAGACTTTATTCTATGCGTTTCGGCCCAGCTATTGAGGACATTCTTGTTACGGTCAAAGTTGACGAAACCAAGAGCACCTATGACGAAGTTATCAGGACACTTGACTCTTATTTTGGCGTAAGAAAAAATCCAGTAGTGTGTCGTGCACGGTTCAACACAAGAATCCAACGGCAAAACGTGTCTGTAGACAGCTTTATTCAAGATTTGTATCGACTAGCAGATGATTGTGGATTAGGCACCATGAGAGACATTCTGATTTGTGACCGCATTGTTGTTGGTGTAAATGAAGAAGCACTGTCAGATCGAATGCAGATTAACAAGAATCTCAAGTTGGAGGATGCAGTTGAAATGGCCAGGCAATCAGAAGCGCGAAAGCAAAACAGGGATCTAGTGCGGGGAGGTAATGTTCAAACTACCAATTCTCAGCCAGACAAAAACGTTGATTTGGTTAAAAGACAACAATCTACACATAAATTCAAGCAAAAACAGAGATACTCCGACAGTGGGTCTAAAGGTCCAATCCAGACACATTATCAGTCAAAGGAACACGCCAAGACATGCCCCTGGTGCGGAAATTCGTCACACTTCCGCCAGAGTTGCCCTGCAAAAGATGCCATCTGCGTGTTGTGTAAAAAGAAAGGACACTTCCAGTCAGTGTGTCGTAGTAAGAACTCTAACTCCACAAGAGTACACACAGTCGAAATGAACTCTAATGTTGACATTAACTACCCTTTCCTCGGGGCCATCGGTGATGAAGATGATTGGACCGAGAAGATCAGTGTTGATGGCCAAGAAACGATGTTCAAACTCGATACTGGTGCTTCAGTGTCAGTGCTTAGTGACTCTACGCCATGGCTAAAATCAACAGAAATTCAAGAGTGCATGCAACAGCTCAAAGGACCAGGTGGGACATACCTGCAAGTCATCTGAACGCTGCAGGCCACACTCACTATTGCGGACAAGTCAGCACGCGAGAAACTTTATGTCATACGAAACCAACCTATTTCGTTACTCAGCAGAAGTGCATGCATTAGCCTAGCTCTCATCACAAGGAATCGATTGCAACCTACAGTTCACGAAGTGCAAGTCCCAGACTTCAGGTCAGAATTTCCAGAACTGTTCGTAGGACTCGGTAAATTACGCGAATCTTACAACATAAAGATAAACAAAGATGTAACTCCTACCTGTTTGTTCTCCCCTCGACGAGTCCCTCACCCGCTAGTGGAAAAAGTGAAAGAGGAACTACAAAATATGCAGCAATTGGGAGTAATTAGCCCTGTCGAGGAGCCCACAAACTGGTGTAGTGGTTTAGTGCCTGTAGTGAAACCTAATGGCAAAGTTCGTATATGTGTCGACTTAACGGGCCTAAATCGTGCAGTTCAATGTGAGATTTACCCCATGAAGTCAGTGCAAGAAAACCTAGCGAAATTGGCAAACGCTCGGTTCTTCACAAAACTGGATGCTAATAGTGGTTTCTGGCAGATCCCTTTGGACGAGGAATCTTGATTGCTAACAACGTTCATTACGCCAGTTGGGCGTTTCGCATTCAACAGATTACCATTTGGAATCACGTCCGCGCCCGAAATCTTCCAGCGCACTATGTCGAAAATCCTGCAAGGCACCGATGGTGTTGTTTGTCATATGGATGATGTTCTAATCCATGGATCTACCAAGGAGCAACATGACAGTCGCGTTCGTGTAGTTCTTGAGAAACTCAGACAAACAGGTGTTACTCTAAATGACAAATGTGAATTTGGGAAAACGCAAATAACTTTCTTAGGTCATATTATATCAGCTGAAGGAATAAGAGCTGATCCACGGAAAGTAGAGGCTGTGCGCAAGTTTCCGCAGCCAACCAATGTTCATGACATGCAAAGGTTCCAAGGCATGGTGAACCAGCTTGCTAAGTTTGAACCTGCATTGTCGGAAGTGAATGCTCCACTACGCAAATTACTGTGCAAGGACAATGACTTTGTCTGGGGACCAAGCCAAGAAGCAGCATTCACCAAGATCAAGGAAATGTTATTGTCTGACATTGTGTTGATGCATTATGACATGTCTCAACCGATCGTAATCGCAGCTGATGCAGCAAAATCTGGCATTGGTGCAGTGTTGCTACAAGTTCAGAATGATGGCAGCCGAAGACCTGTGAGTTTCGCTTCTCGATCGCTAACGGAAACCGAGCAGCGATACGCCGTGATCGAGAAGGAGGCACTTGCTGCTACATGGGCTTGCGAACAATTTTCAGATTATGTCTTAGGATTGCAGTTCACACTCGAAACTGATCATAAGCCACTTGTGCCAATTCTTGGAGCAAAAGATCTTGCAAACATGCCGTTACGCATTCAAAGATTTCGGATGAGACTTATGAAATTTGACTATTTGATTCAGTACGTTGCTGGAAAACTTCAAGTGATTGCTGACGCGCTGTCCAGAGCGCCTCTCAAGTCTAAAGACGTCCATGCTGTACAAGCTCACGAGACCGAAGCTCATGCTAAGTCGCTCTTAGATTTACCTGCCACTCCTCACAAACTTCTGGAAATTGATCAAAATCAAAAACAGGATGCAGTGCTCACGGAAATACGCAAGTACTGTAGCGAGGGCTGGCCAGGTTATATGCCTCATAACCCCATTCTGAGACCATACTGGGAACAAAGACAGCATTTCAACATTGTAGACAATTTGCTTTTGTATGATGACAGAATTGTGATTCCTCAAGTTATGCGCCTTGAAATTCTCGACTCGATTCATCAAGGTCACCTTGGTATCACAAAGTGTCGTGCTAGAGCCCGTCAAGCAATTTGGTGGCCTGGATTAAGTGTGCAAATACAGCAAATGGTTGCTAAATGTTCAGTTTGTGCTAAACTACTTCCTACTCCACATGAACCGCTCATCCCATCTTCTATGCCTAACCGCCCATGGGAGAGAGTGGCGATGGATCTATGTTACCAAGATGGTGGAACCTATATCGTTGTTGTTGACTACTTCAGCCGATGGATTGAATTCAGACGCTTACTGTCCGAGACTACTAAAGGTACTGTGTGGGCACTCAAGTCAGTGTTCAGTGTTCATGGAATACCTGACATAGCCGTCTCTGACAATGGCCCGCAATTTGCCTCTAATGAGTTTACTGAGTTCGCACAATCATACGGGTTCACACATGTTACCAGTTCACCGAAATACCCACAAGCTAACGGTGAAGCGGAAAGAGCGGTTAAGACATTCAAAGACCTTTGGAAAAAGAACAATGATCCTTATCTGGCACTGTTAGTGCATCGTTCTACACCCCTACAAAACGGTCTAACGCCCAGTGAAATGTTAATGGGTAGGCTACTTAAAACTCCACTACCTGTGTTACCCCAAAAGTTGATGCCTACTATTACAAAAGATGATCTAAATGCAGCAGTGGACAAAGATGAAATCACTCGCACCAACCACAAGCAGTGGTATGACAAGAGACATCGATCTAAGGCTTTGACAGAGCTGCAACCAGGCAGTCACGTATGGATTCGTGACCAGGATCGTGATGGTGTTGTCCTCGGACAGCATTCAAACCCCCGCTCGTACATCGTTCGTTCTCAGGAAGGAACTGTGCGACGTAACCGTTCTGCTCTGGTCAACAACTCGCCCCCTCAAGAACCAGAGACAGTCCCTAGTCCCTCAAAAAAAGTCCATGTCCCAAGTCCCCCCAATGTCGTGCATACCCCAGAAGGACCAATGACCATGATGACCAGATCTCGTGCTGGAAAAGCAATTATTCCCCCCAAACGACTGGACATGTGAACTTTTATAGTTACTCACTTGAGACAATTTATGGACTTATAATTGACATTTCTGTTCGACATTTATTTATGGACATTTTCATTAAAACACTCATATACAAGACATTTGACATTTGATATACCATAATGAACATTCTATGCTCTTCGCAAAGCTTGTGTCAAATCATTATGTGATGAACTTTTATGTTAACTATTGTCAGATTTATTTCAATTTAAAAAATTAAACATATAATCTGTACTTAGTTTACACAATGTCTTAAAAAAAACAAAAAAAACAAAACAAAAAACATTAAGGTACTTTAAGTTGTACGCAAATGTTGCATTGTTGTAACATTAGATATAGTAACAGTAAGATTTATAAGATTTGAGATGTCTGAAGTTAAAGTTACAAAGTTCAGGTTTGTCGATTACTATTTATTGTAATCTAAAAGGGGAGGTGTCGTATAATCTGTCAGCCCCCTAGTGTTGATCAGCGTCAATGTAGACAGAAGCGCCCTCGGGGGGTTTGCTGGAGGATGAAATAAAAACATGTGCGTTTATGTGCTATTACCTTACTAAAGGACAATAATACAATAAGATCAGATATCAAAGGATAACTTTAAACAATCAACCAGATAACAACTATAAAATAAAACGACCAAACAAAGCAAATGATTTGTCAAAATCTGCTTTTGTCCTGTTCAGTTCTTGACATCAGAAAAGCTGAGTGCCTTGAAATGCATGATGTCAGCTATCCACTGAGAGCAAAAATATACTTCCATTCCATGTAATTATTAAGGGGATAATAATTAGTCTGAGCACATGGCATTAAACTGTCTATAACTCATAAATCAAATACTTTTGATGCAGTATTGCTTGTTATATAATCCCTACTTATAATGTTTGCCTAGTGACCAGAGCACTGACCGATATATTTTTTGTAAAGTGGACACCGGGGTCAAGGCAATGCCACTGCATGAGTACATTTTGGCACACGACACAACAGTTTATCATAATCAGTAGTTGTGGTACACAAAACGTTTGATTGTGTTCAATTCAATTCAATTAAAAAAAAATGTCACAAAAATGTAGGATGTCAAAACGGCTGAAGCCTATGTATAAAAATCCCTGATTCGAAAACCTGAGTTGTATTATATCTTATAACTGTTCAGGCATTGGAACATTATATTCTTTGTATTTTCGTAAAAATTTCATTGCGGATGGTATCCAATTGGCACACACATTCAGCCAGCAAGAAACAGCTCTAGATTTGATCATTTCAGATCTTCATTTAACAAGAACAAACCAACAGTCTTCTTGACACATGGCTACATCCAGGGAGCCTGGTCAGGGTGGATGACCCGGATGAAGGATGCTTACCTCAGGGCTGTGAGTAAATCACGATCATACAATAACATTTTGAAAATTAAATGGGATTCATTATTGTTAAAATGTCATATTATATGTTTGGGCGGATTATAGTGAATCATGATTTTTTTAAAGTCAGTTAGATATTAATTTCGTTCTCATGATAATTTTTTTTAAATATATAAATAATGAGTATAGCCAAATTTAGCTAATTTTTTTTATCAAATGTAATGGTAATCAGAAAAAGTGTTATTAAACTATTGAATGAAAAAGAAATGAACAACAAAATGTACCCTGTACATTTACTCTTTCGTAGTCACAATAATGCTTGTTAACCTTCAGATGGACTGCAATGTCATTGTGGTGGGCTGGTTCCGTGGCTCCCTTGAGCTGTGGTATCCACAGGCTGCATCGAACACTCGGACAGTGGGCAGGGAAATTGCCAACGTGGCCAAGCACTTGGTTGAGGCTGCAGGGGCTGACCAACGGTCATTCTGGTGCGTTGGTCACAGTCTGGGAGCTCACCTGTGCGGTCATGCAGGTGCTGCTTTCAAATTAGGCCGAATTACTGGTCAGTACAAGTCCCATCAGTCATCATCATTGATCATCTTCTACAATTATGAAGTAGGACTAATCATACATCGTACATACCTGATGTCAAGCCAGTGTATGATTAACGGCAGAATATATAGTATGAAGCAACCTATTTGCACTGAATATTCGATGTTAGACAACTCAACAGATGTCTCTCTGTACAGGTCACTTGATTCCAGGCCAAATTGGCCATAAATTAGTTTGCTTCACTACCTTCGTGTGATAATTGTCATTAATAGGCAATGATGATTTTTTTTTAAGTATTTAAAAAAATTTGAACCACTGAAGCAGATGGCAGTAAAAATTAGTTCCCATGCTAATCCAGAGGAGATTTTTCATGGTCTTCCATAAATTTTCAATTTCGAGTCATTGCAATAGGAAATACTACTAAGCAAATTTGCCTTAGGAGCAGCAGAATGAGAGGTTATTAGTTTCTGCATCTACTTGCAGATGTTGATTAAAGAAAGCTATCCGCATGTTAAAAGAGGGTGATCTGGTCTTACGGTGAAGTCATAGTATACTCAACAACTCTGGTGTATTATTTGCAGGACTGGACCCAGCAGGTCTCTCGTTTGAAAACAAAGACCCGAGTGTTGGGTTAAACCCAAATTGTGCTGATTTTGTGGATGTGATCCACACTCATGGATCTCCAGGGATCATCCTGAGCTTAGGCACTTTAAGACCTCTTGGCCATGTCGACTTTTACCCTAATGGAGGGCAGCATCAGCCAAAGTGTGTCCTTGACCCCCTGTCAACATCTACTAGACCATCAACAGATGGACTGGGTAAGTTATTTTCAAAGTGCAGTTGAAAGTTCCCACAATTAGCTAATGGGTCAGTTGCTCACCCCACCCAGCCATGAATATGCCAGAACTGTGGATGACATTCAAGTCACTTGTCACAATATGGATGTATAATACATCCATGGTGAGATGATCTTAATTGTGAGGGGCATTAGTCCAGCGGAATTACAAAAGTGTTTCGTGGTATGGGTGATGTTTTATGGTGGATTCTGGTACTGTGCATGCTCCAGAAAAAAATCCCCCCAGGGCTACCAAAGTGGCACCCGCCTTATTCCTGCTCAGGACATGCCATAGTACCAGAATCCACCATACAACATCACCATACCACGAAACACACTTGAGCCCAAACATTCCATTTGGCATGGTCTTATAATTAAGGCATAGTATGAAGTGGTATCTTTTATGTGACTGTTGGAAATGACTTTTTTTTCAGTTTCTCAATGGGAATCATAACGCAGATAAGCATTGTTTGATGACATCATCTATTCAGTGATGTCATTTTTGTGACAATAAATGATTACGTCATCTAAGTGTGCTTTATCAGCTTTGGTGGCAGTGTTCTATGGTAGATTTTTCTCCTCATATATTCCCTAAATTTCAGATCCAGCCATTGCCTGCTCTCACAACAGGGTCATAGACTACTGGATTGAAGCTGTGACAGCTGATCTGGATGGGTGCAACTTCAATGTTCGACATGTTTGTTATGATCCTTACAATGTTCCTGTAAGTCAACAAGCACATTCATCCAGTTTCTAACTTCTAGCCTACCCATATTATAACTCAAACAATTTCTTACCTGATCCTTATTAAATTCATTTTATTTTAATTACAACTCAATTTATTTGGACAAAAAAAAAACCCAAAAAATATTACAATACAAAATACAAAAGAAATACGACTTAACTGGGCAAATTAGCCAGAACAGGCATAGCAGTAGCCCTGGGCAATCAAGCTGTTCTAATTAATATAAACTTCATTTTGACGTTACTCACATATGCCTTTAATGTAAGATGATAAACTTCCTTCCAGGGGGCATGCTTCGATATGCAGTCAACAGTACAGGAGATGGGACCAAATTCCATCAACTATTCCACCAAAGGGACAGTATATTTCCGCACGAACAATCGTTCACCATGGTGTAGAGGGTAAAGTTAAAATGAACTCACATGCTTTCTGTTATGTTTCGTTCAGGAATAAACATGTAATTCACAATCTGAGTTTCGTGTCCTGATGACTAGTCTGTTTATATTGAGGTGACCTGAGCCACCTCATGTGGGAGAGGTCACTAGCATCACCTTAGAACTCCTTTAACTCAAACAGAAACATCACCGAATTCACGAATTCTTTGTCTTCGTGGTTGGAAATAGCAAACATACTCAACATGTTACACATCCCAGTGACACGTGTAGTGAAGTATTTTGACCAGTAAGCTGCTAGACACGCCCCTGGGGAAGGACCTCCAGTGTGGTAATTAGGTTGAAACAGATGTCCGTCAGCCACAAAGTCAGCTGCTTTGTGGCAGGCTGGGCACTAGAAAAGGAAGAACTGATTAGAATATTGTCTCATTTATGTTACAACACCTTACTGAGCAAGATGGTAATAGTAAACTTGCTCCTATGTTGTTGCGTCATACAGGCATCATTGGGTCAATCGGCTTCAAGGGAGTCTTCTTATACACCAAACAAAGTTGGAGAAAGAGGGGACATCTACTACCCTGGGGGACCAAGGTGGAGCTATAATGTTGCCACAGCACGGACCACGCCAGCTCCCAAAGTGGAAAACAAAGGCTCTTACCAAACTTACGACTTACGAGGAATGAAGCATTACGATACCTCTGATGAGGACTACAGCAGTCAGAAGTATTCGGACTACAGCAGATCTTCTGTGGAACCTGTTCTGTATGAGCAGAAGGAAGTATCAAATCGGCGCCAACAGCAAAGAGCGGGATACCCTAGACCTCTGAGAGAGTATCGCGTCACAGATTCTCACCGAAGAAATCAACAGCATCAGCAACAGCATCAGCAGCAGCAGCAGCAGCATCAGCAGCAACAGCAGCATCAGCAGCACCAACAACAACAAAAGCAACAACATAGTGAACCAACCTTCCTGATCATTGCCCCAAAGAAAGACAATGAGTGGGGTAAATCAGATGGGGAATGGATGAAGAAGGCTGATTCAGTTTGGGACAAGAGCGATGAGAGAGAATGGACCCAGTCAATTGGACGTGAGTGGAACCAAAACCCAGAGAGTACGTGGGACCAAAAACTGAACCAAGACTGGAATCAGAAGCTGGTCATTGACTGGGAGCCCAATTCCAGCGAAAGAAAGACCTACAAACAGAAACAAGAGTACAGACCAACCAAGAAATACATCATCAGACCAAAACAAGAACACAGACAAAACCCCAGGTATCAGGAAAGCAATAACCAGAAAGAGGAACGAAAGCCCAAGACGATGGATAATTATGGCAGGCGGGGATACTTGATTGCTGAACAACAACCGAAGTCTACTGGTCGTCTCGTCAGCAGATACAAGGGTGAGTGCCATTTAACAAGTGTTGGTTGTATAGTATTCAGTGTTGTCCACTTCGGAATATGTCATTATTCTATGCTTCAAGAAAAAATTGTTACAGTTGGTAGAATTGATATGTAAACTTTTGGTCACTTGTAGAGTGAACTTGCCCTTGATGAGTCATTGGTGATACATGGACCTATATTTCAGCTCCCTTGATGACTCATGCTGGCATTCATAACCTGGTTTAATTGTCTGAACCTTGTTATTTATGATAAGGATTAGCTACAGCGATACTGCCTGCCCTCTAGTGATAGAAAACTCTGGTAACAGCATTGACCTTTCAAGATGGGTCATACGAGTCATCAGGGGATAGACCAGCTACAGTAAAACATATAGGAGTGTGTCTGAATGACTCATCAATGCAGTTTTTAGTAGAAGAAAGGAAAAGTTTATACATCAATTCTACCAACTGTAATAAGGCTGCTGTCACACTAAACAAAGAGTCAAAATGTTTTGGTTGTCAATTATGGCACTCCAAGGTAGTGAATGTTGTATATATATCCTCTAGTCAGTTTGGAAACCCTTTGTTTAGAGAAAATGATCACCTATTTGATAGAATATACTTGTATATATTCAAGAAACGTACGTTATGGAGCTTACTGGTGCAGTCATAACCATTGTTTGTTGTGATGTTCCCAGTTGTGATAATTAACGCTGTTGTCCACTTGAGAGAACAAGCGGTCATTTGAGATCAGTTAAACAAACATTCCTTTAAAAGTACATGGCCAAATGTGCCAGGTGCGTTTTCCATGAGAAGGATAAACGCATGGAAAACGCATGGTTTTTGCCTAATTAAAATGAGGTGAAAACCATGCGTTTATCCAAACGAATAGAAAACGCACGTAGCACATTTGGCCATGTATAACTCAAGAAATGTACTTTAAAAATAGCATAAATAAACCTGTCATCTTACCCACTGAAGACATTAAAACTTTGTACTTTTTCTTCAGACCCTTGTGTGCGCAAACCCGATGGCCAATATGTCTTGAGTGGAGGCTTCAAAGAACTCTTCCCTTATGTTGACAACATCTGTTATTTCATCAAATGCGCCAACAAGAAAGCTTTCCTGAACCCCTGCAGCCCTGGAACCAGAAATGACCAACAGGGAGATGGATTCTGCTCTCATTTGGATCTTGCAGGGTTTTGTGGCCTCACAATTTATGACACTGCTAAGAAGAGCAAGCCCACACAGGCTGCGCAGCAAAAACCTGACAATGATTACCACGAGTACTTACATGGCACTTACTATCGATCTTAAAATAACTCTAAAAAAGTAATCAAAGAACAATTGAAACTCATAGACGTTTAATTCTTTGTTTTACTCAGACACAATAGATCTGTGGCCTGAGGGCTCATCACTGTTTAATGAGTCAAGTAACATAAGGGACATTGTGAGTCATGGAGGCTTCATATGAAGTCATTCTTGAGTTTCCATCTTTGTATGTCACTTACTAATGTAATTTATTTTGTCTGTCTCATGATTTCTTTATTTCCTCACTGTACCATTGGTATACAAACATTTATGTAATTTATGCATATTTTGTTATTTATACTTCTGTGTAGTTATTTATACTTTTATACGTCATGCAGGTTACATGATAGCATTTAACCTACATCAGTGTCATTACTTCTGCTATATACAATTAAAGAAAATGATGTAGAAATCAGTTGAAATGACTTGCGTTATTAGTATAATTATGTGAGAGATTCCCATCTGTTGGTCACTTACTCTGATGACAGCAGCCATTTTACAAGAATTTGAGTCACTCATAGGTGTAGGTTTTGTGGCCCCAGGTGTCCTATGGCCTTGGGCATCACAGCTTGGTCAGAAAGTCCTCTGTAAACTTCGGCCATTTCCGTCAACACAATCGTGTTTGTTCGTGACCTGATGGGTCCTGATGCGTGTTTTATGACTCCCCACCCAACCCATGCGCCGCAAATGCACTATTCTCTCATAACAATCCTTTAATTGCCATAACTGTCATTGTTTGGGAAAGTTCCCAAGTAGAGCGTGTCAGGATCCGGATTCTCAAACTTGTAAATCTGACCAGGGCTTGTGTGTTGGGTCATTCTGCCAAAATGCATTGGAGTAGATGCTGCTGTACCATGATGTTGGTCGTCTTTGTTATTTTGTCCATCACTGCGAATGCAGTTTCTGGCCACCGAAAAACGCCTGATTTTACTAGCCGATCCGAACAAGAAGCAGTCGATGCGAAACACATTATAAACGAAGGAGTAGAGGATTCGGAGGATAATCGATGGAAACAAGAAACTACTCCTCCTTACGAGCAAGTCCCTTTCGACCGCTACTTCTATGAGAATGTCTTCCGCTTCAGTAACATCCATGGAATCCTGAAGAAACACAAGCATCTTCTGTCGACAGTTGTAGACAGGTCTGACAAAAAGTGTGGATCCACTAAGTCTTACGAAGGTAGATATGTTTTTCCTCTAAAACTTTATTGGAAATCTCAGCCTATCTTTAAGCAAAAATACTTGAATTTCCTGATGACTTTTAAAGATGCTAGCCAGGTTCTATTTATATGAGGTAGGTCCCCTTCAGTGAGACCCTGACTTGTCCTTACTTTTCAAAAACGAGTATAATAGATCGCATAGCACTAATCACTTTCAATATATAGAAACTGGAATTTCATAGGTATTATCCGTTCACCTGAAAATAAAAAAGTAATTTAAGGCGATTCAAAGTTTTGATAAAGTAACTACAATATATCGTAGAGTGGTGGGAAAAGTATTGAATGGGCAAGATTTTTGTATCAATTTCATTTTATTATTTTTAATTCTTGTCCTCCTGTTGGTGGACTCTTTAGTTCACTTGGTAGTTAAGGTTAATGAACTTCACTAACTAGACTGCTTATATTTGTCTTAGCATACCTTAACAAAAACGCATGCCACATTACAGAGAAATCTGCAGGATATCAAATTGGCCTAAATTGTATTAGGTGGGGAAAAACTGTTCCACCACTGTAACGTTAACTCCGCATCTTTAACGAAGATAAACGTTTGTTTTTTAGGCTTCTGTCGGAAGGAAGGTCGCTCGGGCACAGTCAAGTTGTACGGTCATCAGAATTCTCAATGTTTCATTCAATGTGACATGTATGGTACAGCCTTTGTGTTCCGCTGCCCTGTGGGAACTCAATGGAAAGGCTCTCCTGAACAACCCTCACCCTACAACAGATGCACCCCATGAGATATCAGATATATCTGATCTGTTAGGATATGGAATTACAGTAAAAATTGCCTGAGAATGTGCCTCGAACTTTCAGCATCCCTAACCAAAAAGTTCATTGAAACATTTAAATTTGAATGACTTATTCTATTCATAAGGCTTTTATATTTTAATTATAAGTCGACACATAGCCTAATTTGATTACTTAATTAAGTGGTTTACTGAACAATGTACATGCAATGGAATTTAAACAAGTTAAATATTAATATATTACCATCCACCAGGTCTGCAACTTATTGATTCAAACTCCTTAATATATAAGGGAGAAATATCAGTCTACCTGCTCCCAGTTGATCTTTTTAAGTGCTGACATTTGAAGTCCTCTGATATCATAATCACTATTTATTATTTAAATTATTTATTTATAGCAAATGCAAAACCCTGTGCTGGGCACGCCATTGAGTTCTGTAAATAAAGATTGATCAATTGTGTTATTAATTTGTTTTATATACTTTTTCATACAGCAATTTATCTGAATGCAAACTGGGCAATTGCTAAATGGAGTACTAAGAACATCAATACAGAGTAGGAACACCTTATTGTATGGAGTTTAGCACAGGAAGCTGTTGTCTCATTTGAAGTATAATGAGATATTTGCGTGCGTTGTATGACATGCACTTTTCAACACTAGCTACTGGCAATACGTGCTGGAAGCTGAACTGGATTTATAGAAAATGGTACATGCCCTCCAGCATGAACACTAAGGTGATGTCAGCTCCATACTGATTTACCTCTTTAACCATCACCCAATCTTTTTACTCTTTAATCACTGTGCCATGACATAGATAGATAGATAGATAGACAGATAGATAGACAGATAGATGGATAATGGATAGAAAGACCATTTATTAGTCTCACTCTGTATCAGTGATAAAAGTAAATATTAATTTATATAGAATTATAAGAAAGCATACAGTAAGAAAAAGTTAAAGGGCATAAAAATGTAGCATACACAAAATCAAATATAAAATGTTACCCAGTACTTATCAAGCCTTTTCTCAGTTTAAGTATAGAATGGCAGGCGTTGGCAGTACCACAGCAGCATATAGCAGATGAATTGTTCGCATCTGGATATAAGTATGAAATTTGGCATAAGCATAGCCAATTATACCCTTTTTCACATAAGAGCATGACTCACCTCAGATCATGCTTGGTTTCAAGATGGCGTCCATGATGGCCGCCAAAAATAAGTTTTTCACCTGTAAATCAAAGTATTGACCCCTTAGAGCAAACATTGTATTACCAACCTATAGAAACTTGACCATTCCGCCAATTTTAAGTCTAAATTGAAGTCTGTAGGATGAATAGTTCTCGAAATACAGCATATATCTGAAGAACCGTAAATCATACAAAATAAGTCTTAAATCGATGACACAACTGCTGTATTTATTATTAAGAGGACAATAGAAATGCAAAACTTTACCTCACACTGGAATATGGAGATAAAAGTAACACTTGTTAAATAATACCACAAATACTACAGTAACTTAAATGAGAAAAAAAAAAGATACCGTATTCAGTGTCACCCTGATATTAGATGTCACAGTGTAGTAACAATTACAGTTTTGCATGTGATTGTGTCGAAGGCCTATTACCCTTCTGGCTAGTGACATCCACCTCCACAATAGCAAAGTTAGTTACAGCTTAAGTTTGCTTTACCATTTACAAGAGATGTATTTCCCAACCCCACTCTGCAGCATTCGGTAGATTTTGTTGGGATGTCAGGGCTTGTCCCCAAACATATCCCCCTTGATATGCAGCTCGTTTTATGTGTTCTTTCAGGGCTGCATTTGTTGGTGGAATATTTCCAGTGCCTGTCTACTTTGAGCTGTTGAGCTTGGTTTACTTTAGAAAGTGGATATGTACGACTGTACATGACCACTGTGTACCTTTTTAGTTAAAGCTTCATCCTCCGCTGTTAATTTCAGGCACTGAGCTTAATTTCTAAAAGACTGGTGTAACGTCGGGGAAAACATCCCGGACATTGAATGCAGTTTCTTCCCCTTGCCAGCAAATTATGAAGGTGGTGTCAGAACAACTGAAAGCGTGAAAGAACAACAGAGCCTTGTATATGCCAGGTCCAAGGGAATCGGCAATACTGTTTGCCGAAATGTATTTGAAACTCTTTCCATGTTGTGCTGTTTCACATATATATGCAACAGCTAAAGCCACAATATCAGAAGAAACGGTCCTGATCAATATTTGTTTATGGCCCTGAGCAGCACCATGGGCAACACGTAGTAGGATCCTTGTGTCAGCCTCTTCATGGTCAGCTGGATCTATTTCGCTTGTAGCTATCTCTCTATTGCGCACAACATTGTTGAGATAAAAATGACATCATTCTCAGCAAGCAAAGCACCTTCATGGTGATGTAACTGGAAAAGTTCCACTTTGTTATCATCACAACGCAGAAACATCTGCCAGTTACTAGGAATAGCAGTTCCTGGAAGTACTCTCCTGCGGATACCTGGGCTTCGCGAAGTTCTTGTTGTCTGTTTCAGACTGTATGTGTTCCAAATATCTATCCAACACATCATCAATTCGTTGGACATATTTGGCTTAATTTGTAATGTAAGGCAAGAACACAGCCTTAGAATATTCATCAAAAGTCTTTGCTTTACTTGGACCAAGCATGTTTACAATGGCTGCTCCATCAAATACTTTCAACAGTTTGAGGTGATTGACTTTGACTAGGTACAAGGCAGTGCAACAGGTCTGATTTTTTCCCTTGACATAACTTGCCCATGTTGGACAGTGATGGTCCTGATGGAGCATAAGCTATATATGTTTGACAAGCAAGGTAATAATAATTTATTTAATTATAAAGCGCAAATATCACAGTATAAGTTTCAGCTGCGCTGTACAATTGAAATAAGAATGTATATAATAACAATGAGATTTAAAAAGAGATTAAAGTGACTGGAATTATTCAAGTAAAAGTCATTTAAAATTAATGTCAAGAGGAAAGTTTAAAAAAGAATGTCTTTAAGCGAGATTTAAAAGCACCGAGAGTTGGAGAATGTCTGAGGTCATCAGGAAGAGAGTTACACAATGTTGGGGCTGCAACACTGAAAGCTTTAGGACCATAGGTCTTGGTCCTAGATGATGGAACGACTAGAAGATTTTGGCTGCCTGAGCGAAGGGATCTGGATGGAAGGTGACAATGGATCATATTAGCAATGTAATCAGGGCATATCAACTAACTGTTCTGTTGCACGTCTTGTGAGATAGTTCCGTGCCCTGCCGATGTTGCGGATATGGTAATTTGCAGATTTAGCACACATGTTGATCTGAGGAATCATGGAGAGTGTTGAGTCGAAGGTTACTCCAATGTTCTTTGCACTTGAAGTAAATGCAATCAGATCATCACCAACATGCAGAGATATATCCTTAAAAGTCTCAAGATGTTTTTTGGTGGTGATGATCAATGCCTCAGTCCTTGTTAGTGTTAAGTTTGAGCATGTTATTCGACATCCAGGTAGAGACCTGCAAAATGGCTGCAATCAGATTTCAGGGCTGACATCTTAGTTTTTCTGGCTGTGATTGGTTGTGCATGTGTACCAAAAAGGTGCAGTTTGTTTCTAGATACTGTATCAGTAATGGCAACTGCTCCAATCGATCCACCACATAGACTTGATACACCTACTTCATATGCTGATTTGACAGCATCTATTACAGGCTGAGGCATTATTTCTGTAGTGTCCAGTCTATTCAGGTCATTGCTATTCTCCATAAAGGGATTACCCATCCCCTCTAATGTGATAACAAAATTCCGAACATTTATTGCAAATGTCATCGCATGGAGCCACCAGAACACTAGGAGTGATGCCTTGTTTTGGGTGTTTTTGGTTTCAGGAAAGACACTTCAAACTCTGCAACTGCCCTATAGCTACTTCAGGTCCAGCAACTAACCATCGTCTGAGAGCAGACTGATCTTGTGTGAGGCCTACTTCACAAATTTCCCATCTTGAAATCTTTGGTGAACTCCTAGAGAGTCAGACTCATGTTGATCATATCTCATAGATGCACTGGAAGCCATCTTGCGTAATTGTTGCGACCTAGTGAAATCACCCATGGTACTATCTGTCCCAAAACCTCAAGAATACACCCGTAGATTAAAGTTTCCATCACAGATTGACTTTCAGCGCAGTAGCCCAATACAGAATCTGAGGATGCTTTCTTGTCTTGTCCTCCACCCAGTTTTCAAATTCAGGCATAACATTCTGGTCACGTGTATTCCTTTGCAAGATGTATAATGCAGCAGCACTGATTTGATGAGCATATCTAAATAGTGTCATATGACTGCCCCTAAGAATTGCATCGGCTTTCCCAGATGTTGTGACACTTGCTTGCTCCAATGCACTAACCCATCCACTGTTATCAAGATAATGGCCTAGCATTCTCAAGACAGCAATCTGAATATGCAAGCCTCCCATCATTGCTATGAGGGAGTCTTCACCATAATCCCCAAAGCTCCATTGAATTTGCTTGCTGAGAGCATAAAGTGGCTGATCAACCACAACAGGGCATTGACCAGGATTCAGGTACTGTATATCTTATCTGATCAGTTGCATGAATGATTACTCCTGCAGAGTGTGACTTTTCATTGAACAGTGGAAGTAGAGCAGTAATGGCAATAGGTCTGTCCAAATTTGGTTGAAAAGAGGTATGGTAGGCAGACCCAGAAACACAGACATTGTCATCAAGCTTTTCTTTTCTGAGCAAACTGTGGGTACTCTCTTGCGGTGGCTTCACTGGGTCGTACACAGTATGTATCAAATATGTCTTTTGTGGGCAACGTCTATGGTAAAATGTCTATTATTTTTTAGCAAGGTCAAGTGAGTTCACCTCATTTTCATATACTATATGGTGTCCGCTGATTGGGCGACGGGCCATCTGGACAAGTTTAGTGGCCCATATAGGTTAGGTTTAATGCTGGAATGTGTCCATTGGGCAAAAACTTGATTATATAAAAAGGGTATATCTCGAGAACTATTCATCCTACAGACTTGAAATTAGGCTTAAAGTTTGTGAAATGGTCAAATTTCTATCAGTTGATATTAAAATATTTTTCTCTAGGGGAGTCAGGATTTTGAGTAACAGACGAAAAACTTATTTTTGCGCCCATCTTGGACGCCATCTTGAAACCAAGCATGATCTGAGGTGGGTCATGCTCTTATGTGCATAATTTACTATGTGCCAAATTTCATACTTCTATCCAGTAGTGAACGGTTATTTTGCTAATCTGCTGGACTATTGGAGGTCACAGACCTTTGAGAAGACACCCGCGTACGTTAGAGCAGACACACCTGTCGGTAAAATGTTTTGGACATCATATTTTAATACATATTGCACTAACTCCAAAATTTAAATTATTCATTCTGTAGAAAACTATGTGCATAAGTTGTCAGCCAAACTGCATTGAACGCTCTAGTAACACCTCATCTGGACTATGGGAATGCTCTCTTCTATGGTATAAATGGGAAACATTTTAGAAAATTACAAGTAGCCCAGAAATTGGCAGCGTGATTGATAGAAAGATATTGAGGAATCATGATTGAATTACTCACATCAGGAAAGAACTTCTGGCTGCCAGTTACTTCCAGCATTGAATTTAAACTTCTCAAAATCATCATCTTATATGCCAAATCTGAGGAAACAGCCTCAGCAAGTAATAAATCTCAGAATCAATGACAATAATTTGCTCTTACAACCTCAGTCTAGCAACAAATTTTGAGCTCGTGCTTTCTCAGTGATTGCTCCTCTCCTCTGGAATAGAGGGCTTCAACGAAAAACAGCTCCTGCTGATTGTGCCACCCTTTTAAAATATATTCAATAAATAGATAATAGATAACTATAATGTCAGCTTCATAGTGTATGCTGTGACATATTTAAATGATCTATTTCTTGTGTTTTTTTCCAAAACAAATACCAATACATATGTATATATCATCCTGCTACAGAATAAAATACTCACCAGAAGTCGCCAGTTGTGCTGCACCTGGCTCACAGATCACCTTTAATCTGTGGGCCAGGTGAAGCACAACTGGCGACTTCTGGTGAGTATTCTAGGTGTACAAGATATTTAGTTTTTGTATGCATATAGGTAGCAGTCCACTAATTCAGCACTGAGGGTTCATTCAATGAAAACCAAGCTATGTAATTGGATATAGATGAATATGAACTATTCTAGTAATTTAACATCCGAACAAGGAATTAAAAAAGAAGTGAGTAGTGAAAAACTGCTTTATTTAGTGTGGCAGCGCAAGAGGTAAATTTGTAAAAAAAACAATTGTGGTTTCCCCCTATATGAAAGGTGCTTATTTTAATAATGACTTTTTTCTATTAAACAAGATCAGTGTGATATTTAGATGCTCGTATTAACTATTTTTTTATTGCTTGTTGAGCTAAACCAAATTTCTTAGGTATTTTTATAGTAGCATTCAGCCTATAGGTACTAGGTTGGCTGGGACCTGCCTAAGCATTAAGTGATAGGCAAGTCGGGTCTACCGGTGAATTTTCTGACATTTCTAATGTCAAAGACAGAGATGCGCACGCACGCTACCGGGAGGAATCCCTCTTGGTTAGTACTAGGTAGCAATCCAATAATTTTTACACATTCCACCAGGTGTGCTGAGGGTTTGGTACACCCTTTCGATCTGATATTTAGTCTCGCACTAAAAACAAGGCCCAGAGCAATTGGATATTATATTAATATAAATTTTTCTAGTAATTCAGCGTCCAAACTATACAGGAAAAAATAAGTTGATTAATTCAGTGCTTGTTTCGCTCTGATGTCATGCAAAAAAGTGTCTGATTTTGCTAATGGCAAAACTACAGAACCACTGCATATGAAGATGGAAGGACAGAAGGTAGAATTGTGAAAAAATATTGTGGTTTTGCCCTATTCAGATGTGGCTGAATTAATTTCTGTTGATTAAATCTACATGGAAAAATATAGGACTGATATTCAGATTCTCGTTTTAAATATTTTTTTTATTGCTGACACTATTACATTAAATTATATCAGTATTTTTTCAGTGGACTGCAACCTTAAGGGGCGGTATTGGCCACTGTCACTGGTCTTTAAAAATTGATTTACACAACTTGACAAATATTTTTTCAAAAATAGCTCCAAAAAATTAATCTAAAGGGCAGATGGCAGTTTACAGTCATGTGGGCTTGATGATTGCGGCTGTCTCATATTTTGCCGTTGCCTATATAGACATATAGCCGTACTTGGTTTCATTTTATTCTCCTCAGGCAATGCAGATGACTTTATACTCTAATTGCACTCTTTTAATAGTGGATTTTTCACTGAAGTTTCTCGACATTTCCACCAGGCGGCTACAACAGAATACTGCCATTCTATTGGCTGAAAAAGTTCCCGCCCTTTATTGTGAATGCTTAAGCAAAGTGCATCCTAGCAGGTGTTTCTAGTGCATTTTTAATGTATATATAACAGCTTATCATTCAATTGATATCTGTTGTTTCCCTGATTCAATAGGTTAGTTATGATCTTCGATGTCTGAAAAGCAAAATGAGTTATAAGAAGAGAAAAAGGATTTATGTCTTGCTGAATTTAGGGCTGCTCAGTGAAAATGCCCTTTTGATAAATTTATGACATTAATTCCTGTGTAAAATAGGCATTGAGATCAGTGATGAAAGTAAATGGTTGTGAAATGTCAAAACAAACATTTGAATAATTTTCAAAAGCATTTGCTTCTGATTATTTAGTTCTAAAACAGTTTCAGATATTGCTCGTAATTTATTGCAAAAAAAGTGAGGTTTTTTTAATTTTACATAGGAACTGCTGGATATAGTTTTACCAAAACCAATCAAAGTTTAGAGGTTAGTACAGTGGCCCAGAAGTACAATGTTGCCACGATGCTCTGTTGCATTGCTGTGGGGCTGCTGCGTTGCTGCTGAGTAATGTTGCATTGCTGCGTAGTGATGTTGCTGCAGAGTGATGTTGCATTGCTGCAGAGTAATGTTGCATTGCTGCGTAGTGATGTTGCTGCAGAGTGATGTTGCATTGCTGCAGAGTAATGTTGCATTGCTGCGTAGTGATGTTGCTGCAGAGTGATGTTGCATTGCTGCAGAGTAATGTTGCATTGCTGCGTAGTGATGTTGCTGCAGAGTAATGTTGCGTTGCTGCGGAGTGATGTTGCTGTGTTGCTGCAGAGTGATGTTGCTGCGTTGTTGCAGACTGATGTTGTAAGCGGAACGGCCCCTAGCCTAAACGGCCCCTTACCAAAACGGCCCCCTATATATGTAAGTATAGTTAATAGTAATATCTAGATCCAGTATTATTAGTAGGTATTGTGCATTGAATGAGCTGACAATTTCAAATCAAGGTTATATGGTTTTTATTCGTAAATCAATATATATGAAAAAATAATAGAGTTATAATTGCAATCAACCACCCCCCAAATAATGAACCAATGAGAAGAGTGTGTTGCATTAATTGCAATTGTTGCATTAATTGCCATTGATACATTAATTGCCATTGATGCATTAATTGCAATTGATCTCATGATGAACTAATAAATGGATTATGCTACCTTTTTAAGTATAATGACAGATAATGTCTTGTAGGATTGCAATAAATACATAATTATAAAAATAATGTCAGAACGTTTTTTTGTGATTGTCAGTGACTTATTTTCCTTAGCCTAGTTAGATCTACAACTTACTTTATCTGGATAAATGTATTATGAAACACCTTCACTGGCTGCCCGTCGCCTTACTGACATTCATGTGTGTGCATGATCTGGCTCCGGATTATCTGAGGGAACTTGTCGTGCCTTATGTACCTTCAAGATCTCTGAGATCAAGTAGCAAGCTTCATTTAAAGATACTCAGAGGCAAAACCAAGACTCTGGGCCCCAGGGTCTTCACTATCTCCAGCCCTGCTGTCTGGAATGGGTTGCCTGATGAGTTGAGGCAAATTACCAGCCTGGAGATTCTCAAACGGAAATTGAAGACTCGCTACTTCGAAATAGCATATGCAAGCTCCTAAATTTCTCGATCTAAATTGACTTTCAATTTCGCTTGAACACTCAAAATTTTCTTTCCCTGTAAAGTGCTGCAGAGTGTTTGCAACATAAGTGGCACTCTAAATAATTAAAATAATAATAATAATAATAAGATAATAATAATAAAATAATTTCTCTATATAAATTCCAAGGTCATTTAGGAACATATACATTTCATATTTATGAATATTCTTTCAAGAATATTCATTAGTTGGAAAGAAAACAAACACATTTATATTTATTAAATATTTTATTATCAATATATGGATATTGTTGCGTCGCACTAAATACGTAATACTGCGTCTTAAGAATTGTTAACTGCAGTCTCCTATATAGAAAGAGGATTTTTCGGCAATTACTAGGAACTTTAAATTTTGAAAATCGGAATATAAATGACCAAGTTATGCTGGATTAATGATGCAGACGGATACTCCCTTCATATTGGAAAATATACTAACACCGTAGGTTTGCTTTAAATTTTTTTTCACATAGCCTGAAGATTGAAACAGGTCGACACCATAAACCAATAATTCCTGCTCCAAATAGAATATGTGAAAAGTGTACGTTAAACTTTGTAGAAGACGAAATTCACTGTTTGATTGTCTGTCCTGGTAATGAGCAACACTGTGTTAACCTTTTTTTGAATGCAACTAAATTTATTAACAACTTCTTGTCTCTAGATGATATAACTAAGTTTACAGCAATAATGACAAACAAGGAACCTGAGTTATTAATTAGTTTAGGAAAGTTTCTCCTTCAAGCTGATGTGTAGAGAAAACCATCTCCTGTATCCACACAGTTATTAATTTAGTTTATTAGTTTATTAGTTATGATGTGCTTGTCATGTTTTGGACTTTGAGAGTGAAATGTTTTTATTAGCGGCTTGTATTTTTTTCTATTGTGTATGTGGATTTTAAACACGTATTATAAGTTAACTTGGTGGCTGGAACCTTGATTATTGAAATTTTATTGCTTTCTGTACTTACATTAATGTCTCTTTCATGTTATCTTTTAACTGAATGACATATGTATCATTTATGATATTTTACATGTCAATAAAATCTATATATATTTAAAGTATGCAGGTGGTGTAGCGAGACCGATTACTTTAGAAAAAGGAAAAAAAACTGCTGCATTTCCGCACGATTGAACCAGTGCAACTCTAATTAACCATTCACATTATTCCGTAAAAATATATCTTCCTAATTTCTGCCCTACACGCACGCGCATACCCACACGTATAGGCAAACAGATTAATCTGAATGTGACTTTAAGCATTAGGAGCAAACTAATAAATTGTATTAATAATATATAAGTACCTGTTCACCACTCGTATATAGGTGCACACAATGCTTTTTATGTTCAAGAGTTTTAAAGATTAAACAAAAAAAGTGATCCAGAATAACTTAGGAGAGTACACTAAATGTTATAAAACAATTATTTCGCTGTTATAAAAACCTCTTGGACACATTATGTCCAAAAACTAATTAAAAAAGTTATCATAAATGTGCTGACAAATGAATACTAAAAAGCTATATTCGTCTGCTAGAGTTGCGTAACCAACCCAGACAGATTAATTAACAGCTGTTTAGATTTAAATAAATAGTATAATCTAATGAGACTAGTTAGACAGCGAATGATTTTAACTGCAGTTAATCATACAGACAATAAAATGAACCAAATGAGGTAAATCTATTGACTAATCAATTATTTTTGGGGTCGTTGGTTAGTTGAAATGAAATGAATGAGTAGGCCTATAAATAAACACTAAATGAATAGACTTAATTGATAAACAAACAAAAAGTGAATAAAATAGTACAAACAGATAAATAAATAAGATAAATACAACATTCCTTAATCTTCCTGTCCTCTTTTTTTTTTGGTGACAACAAAATCTTATCATAGCAACAGAATTAGAATCAATGAATGTCCAAATTTTGCATTTTACATAATACAAAGTCTCTACACATTTTAGATGCATAGGTTTTGTTGGTATCTATGGCAACCAGGTTAACAATATGGAGAAAATATTAACCTAGTTATGGGAATATTCAAACTATGATACCTTCAAGGTAAAAGGTCAAGGTCATAATGAAAATTGAGGTCAAAGACCTTATGACTTTAAAATGTGTATACAACTTTTTTCTAGTAGTACATAAATTGGCAAAGAACATTGATTCATGACAACTGTATCTTGACATATCCCCCACCGTAGCTTGTTTACGATTTTCCTGCATAAGTTGCTCAGCAAATGGTATGGTGAGAATCCAACATAAGATTTTTTGGGATGAGGAAAATTTAAGAAGAGCAGTTATTGGTATTGTGCTCGACTCCCAAACCTAAGGTGTGGGGTTCGAGCCTGGTTCGCTGCACTTTCTGCTTGTGGCCTTTGGCAAGTCACTTCGTCCTCACTGCCACTGTCCACCCAGCAAATGAGCGGGTACCTGGTTCCAGAATACTTCGATGGATCAAAAGAAAGATGGATCAGCCAAAAAGCTGCTTAAGCCCCCTTCACACATAGCCGGATCAGACGACGGAGTGTCCCTGAGTAAAATTTCTTTCACTCCGGGGGGTTCCGGGATCAAAGAGCTGAAAATGTCAACAAAAAATAAATGTTTGGCGGTGTGTACACGAGGGCAATACGGTGGCAACAAGGAGCAACACGTTAACACGACTGTCCCCTGAGAGTGCAGAGTGAACCGGATTTACACGGTGCCTTCACGGATATAACCGGTCTTCACACCGTGTTCATTTGTGTGGAACCGTGTTGGTCCTTGTACTCTACGGCGTTAATGGCGGTGAAATATTAATGCCCGGTTGACGCCGGACATAGGCTGGAGTCAATACGGAGATTCCCGGAGATCGGCGGAGTCTACTGGGAGTCTACACGGATCAACACGGATTAAATAAATTAAACATTTTAATTTTTTTCCCCGGAGTCCCAAGGTGGTCCCGGATCGCCCCGGACAATGACGGACAATGCTGGAAAGAAACACGAGGTCTACACGCTATCACCGGAGTTTGCCGGAGTTATACTCCTGAACAATCTTGCGTCTGATCCGGCTATGTGTAAAGGGCCCTTTAGCACCTGTGTGTAATACGTGTACCTGTTGTGTACTCCCTAGGGAGCTGGAGAGTCCCTAATTAGGGGAGCCACCATATACAGTGACTTGGAGGCTCTAAAAAATATCAAATTCAGTAGGCCTAATAAATACGCATTGTAAAGGGCCTTTGAACATGCTTGCACTATAGAAATATGGTGAGATGTGCATTATAATTTAATTTACAACAATTTATTTTCTTTGCACTTACAATTTGATGATATCAACCATGCAATTCATGGTTATGTTTATAGTACAAGAGATCTTTATCAATTTTTTTTGTGTCTGCATTTGTAAAATGATTGACGAAGAAACAGCAGAACAAGTCTATAAGGTTAATCTTCAACAATTTGAGGGCTCCCAAACATACCATAGAAAAATATAATAAAAGTTACTTAGGACAAGCTCCGCACTTATGGTTGCATTTATTAGATAGGTTAAAACAGAAAAATCGTGTATCATCATTTGCTAAAGCTTTTGTGAAAATTAAAACACATAATTATTAAATGGTCATGTAGATTTATATTATTATTACCTAATTTGGTCATATATGCCTTTATATAGAATAGTTTATTTTATAATATTATATTTTGTATATGGGAGCAAATTAATATAGTTTAGAAAACTCTGTTGTTTCCCTTCTTGACACTGAATGAATTATAATTATTATGTATATACTTAACTGTACTGAATGTATTTATCATTGTTAAATTGTATGAATTATGTGTCAAGAGAAAAAATTAATAAAACTTCAAACTTTAAGGGAGAGCCTAAATATGTATATATTAATATAATTTTCCCTTCTCACGTTTGCCACATTGTTTATTTTTCTTATTCGTGTATTTTTTATCTCATATTATATAAACTTGTCTATGATACGATATTATAGATAATAATTGATGTGAATAATTGATGTGCACTTCCATAGCCTGGGGGCAAATAAACCAGCTGGGTATCAGCCCCTTTCACATCGTCTATGTTTATAAACAACTTTGAATTTTGTATATTCTTATGTATGGATACTATGTATATCTGATACTGTGTGTATGTGACTATGATATTGTGTACATGGATATGCACATTTAATAAGTTGTACGGATGTAACTGAGTACATATTATGATTGATTTTTTATGCAGTGATAACTTGTCTGATGTGTTTTTTTTTTTAATGTTTATGAAAGCCTGTAAACTAATGAATGAGAATGATGAGAGAATTCAATTTAATTGATTGAAGATGGTATATAATAAATAAAGGAAATTTATTGGTAATTGTTTTCATGTATTCCTGCCTTTGTGTTTCTGTATTTTCCGTGTTTTTTTTTTTTTTCGTTTTTTTTTTTTTGCTTTTGCCAACATATTTAGTTTTCCGAATCCCATAAAACTGTATGAACGACACACCATCCATCATTGCTTATATTTTCCATTCATTGTACAACATACACTGCAGCCATCCAACATACACAGGGGAATCCCACAAAACTCTATGTTGGATAACACACATCTTTATGCTAAACCCCAACATTAAAGTCTTTCAAGGAATCGAACGAAATTTAAATTTTGAAAATCTGATAAAACATGAGGGGAATGCACAACCCAGTGCATATCAACGTCCAATATACTTAGCAACGTCCAGTATACTTAGCAACATCCAGTATACATCCATGCTTGATGACAATGATGCATCCTAATAGGCTCACACTAGCTGATCAGAGAATATGATATGTATTATTCTGCAACGTCTCGTGAAGTCTACTTGGCTGAAACCAGATGGTGTATTAATGAAAACAGGTAGGGTGCACAGTGCCGTTAACTTCCATCAAAATAACGTAATTCCTGGATATGTTTATATATATATATATATATTTATTTCATACACTGCATTCAGGTATAGACACAACTACGTGAGCGGCGTTTTACCGCCAAAGAGATCGCCGACCCCTGAGGGCATGAGATCAAAGGATCGATGCAATAGCCTCAGGGGGTAAAAGCCTTGGATCACGCTCTAGTTCAATGTTTGGCCACAAGAGGGTGCCCCGGGCGTAATGAAATGCGAATATCAATTAGGCAACTTCAATGGTCAAGAATGGCCTGAGGGTAAAATGTAATGATTGTTAAATATGTACTTTAAGGTAAGTTTGGGACTTATTAATGAATTTTACATAAATATAGGCTATAATACTTATCGAAATATACTCATGAGAAAGTTAAAGTTATTCAGTCAACTATAACTTTAGTTATACAATACCGCTTTTGGTAAAGTTATTTAGGTCAATAGAAATATACATCATAATACCAAGGGAGGAGGAGGAGGACCTTAAGGAAGACAGCAGTATTGTGTAATTCTTTATTGCATAATATAAAAGAAGGATATTTATGATGTTCACGCTCATACCTTATGCTAGAGTGAAACACTTCATAATAATGATAACTAAGCATATGTATTTTATAATGATAATTCCTCTTCATTATATTTTATGTCCATAAAGTGGTCTAAATGACCAATTCATGCTGATATACTACCATCTTTTTTATATATATATATATATATATATTTTATTTTTTGGAACAGAAAGACACCGAATGAAAGATGAGCTATTCATGTTGATAGACTATCATCTTTGAATGGAATGACACCTAATGAAAGCTGAGCTTTCAGCATCAAGCATCTCATCTCATCAATGACAAGCTGTGCCTGTCATTGGCCAATTTTTGTCGCATGCCTGGGAGCAATGACTATTGTGAATTGAACACTTCTTGTCATTGGCCAACTTTTGTCGTATGCCTCCCAGCACTGGCTACAGTGAACTTGCCACCTGGTGGCAATCAAGCTCATTGCTGTGTCTTCACTGTTTTTTAATATTTTTTTCCTTGCTATTTAACTAAAAGAAAGTACAATAATTAGTCTCAGGCTGGTATAAACATTTATTTCCTGTAATCTCTATCAATCTCTCTCTCTCTCTCTCTCTCTCTCTCTCTCTCTCTCTCTCTCTCTCTCTCTCTCTCTCTCTCTCTCTCTCTCTCTCTCTCTCTCTCTCTCTCTCTCTCTATTTACAACAAAATTATATATACATGTAAAAATGGCGGAAAAATATAATATAATATAATATAATAAAATATCAGTCCAAATGTAATAAAAAAAGTACAAAAATATTAATACAAAAATATAATTTAAATTCGAAAACTCTACTAAAAAATCACTATGAAATATAAAGTGGCTATATACATACAGAACATTAAATTTTAGCATCCAAAGTACAAAATATGAATAAAAAAGAGAAGTTAAAATTCCAAACTACACTAAAAGTACTACACACACACACACACACACACACACACACACACACGCAACATTAAATTTTAGTCACCAAAGTACAAAAAATCAATACAAAAGAGAAGTTAAAATATAAAACACAGGAAAAAGTACTATATATATATATATACACGCAAAACATTAAATTCTAGTTATCAAAATATACTAATTCAGAAGAGAAGTTAAATAAGAAAACACGCTAAAAGTACTATATATATATATATATATACACAAAAAATTAAAATCTAGCTGTCAAAGTACAAAAAATATGAATTAAAAAAAAAAAAAAAAAAAAAAAAGGTAATTTCACAATTTCGAATAGTCATACCCTAGTCTTAAATCTTACATAAAACAAACCAGCAAAACAAACAAACAGCCAAATAACCAGTATAAAGAAAGAAGAATAACAAAAATGAATAAAATAAAAAAATATAAAAATTAAAAATAAATTTAAAAAAAAAACCCTTAACAGCGAAACAAAATACCATTCTAGCTTACCCCTCATAAAAACCCTTAGCTATCAAAAGAAAATCACATTCTAGCTTACCCCCCCTAAATAGTTACAGTAGTGGCAAGTTTCGGGCACGTAATCTCAGGGGCAAAATGTTATTTACGTTTATACCCGCAAGGTGTCTCTGGTGGCGCGCAGCTCTAGGTCTTCGGAGGGCCTCCGCGGCGGCAGCAGCAGCAGCAGCAGCAGCAGCAGCAGCAAAACCGCCTAAGGGCTGACCGAAGGGCTGACCTGCTTCACCCCTCACCCTCGCACCGTGGTCGTTGATGTTGTTGTTGTTGTCATTGTTGACATTGCCGTTACGCCTGTTATTTCTGCGGGCTATCGCTCTAATTAGCCACTGGTTGAGTCTTAGAAGTATCAATAACAAAAGATTCTCCTCATCGGCATTCTCAAAAGCAATCGCCATGTCGACATTGCCAATGTAGATCATTATAAGGCGGCCCATTCCCCGTAACGCTAAAGATACCAGGAGCTTCTTTAGGCGGCTAAAAGCATAATCCCGGGTCTGAAAAAAAGAAAATAATAAAGCTATTAGCGGTTGCCAATTACGCGATTTATAACATAGCATCTTCATCTACATTACAGAAACATAATACATAAGTCATGTACTATCGAATACTTTACAAAAGTACTAGCTAAATGTACATCGGTTCAGTCGTAAGTTTACATTGAGGGAAATGCTTATAAGTTACATTTAATAAAGTACCCTCAAAAACAGCCATGTAGGACGCATTATCATTACTAAAGATTGTACTATATCATGATGAACTGTATAATGCAATTATACATACTTACATACACATATAATTATTATTATTATTATTATTATTATTATTATTATCACGTTATTAGCGCTTTTAAGAATATTTTATATAAGCAGCTGATTGAAACTCGAAAGAATCAAAGAACTAACCTAATTACAGGGTAGTCGTAGATGTAGATGAAGACGAAGTACTGAAGCCTTCTTCCAGATTGTACAGAGCGCAATTAGTACAGCTGAAGCACCTGGCGCAAAGGTGAAAGGGGCACAGCAATACAGCTATACATCTAAGACAGAAGTATACTGCATAGATAGGTGGATCGTTACTCCTTGCGTGAGTGTTAATTCGCGCGTGAAGATTCACAAGACTCACCAAAATGCATGCAGTACAAATCGCTCCGACGATCCCCGATATGACGGCCCACGCTATCATGACATTGAGCGTTTTAAATGTCACCACTTCATCATCATCATCATCGTCTTCGTCATCTTGAGTAGCATGGTCATACTTCATTGGTCGGGGGGTGGCAATCGGATCAGTCCCTCGTTTGAAGGGGGTCAGGGCCTTGGTCAGGGGTACAGCGTATATAGCCGAGTCAGCAACGCAGAGGATCCAGGGGAAATCTTGCTCGACCCTGGAGCATTCTAGGTCCGATAACCCCATGAGCATAACTCTCGCGAATCCGGATGTGTCAGCCAGAGTGTCCAGGTCGAAGTTTCCAGTTGTCTTCATCGTCAACCGCTTGTCCTGCCTGTTGTTCACCAGGAAATAGGGAGCCGCCCTAATCTCATTGCAAACGACTTCTCCCGAAGAAGTACATCTGCACTGTCCTTCATTACCGCATAGCCAGCCCTCGCTCGTACATATACCCAATGCGAAAAGCATTAGAATCCGATACATATTTACTATTTTTTCTGACTTTCTCTCTTTCTCTCAATCTGCAATTTTTTCAAACGTCTTCTCTCTCCAAAATCTCAAGGCTTTATGAGGCAATAAATGGTCAAAACATCCTGCACAGAGGGGGGTACAACCCTGACCATTGTGTAATAAAACAAAAGACTTGACCTCCTGGTAGCAATTAGACAATAGAGGGTGTATAATCTAATTGAATTGTAAGTTATATTCACTTGTAATTGTCCTGGACACAGAGGGTTGAGGGTGTGATCAAACATGTGAATATCACTGACCTCAAAATATAATAGACCTCATGAGTGTTTGCTGATTACATGAGTATATGTCAAAAATCACTGAATATGAGTAAATTAGTGAAAAAAGATGCAAAATACTCCTAATGTAATTTAAATAGCGAGTTATATTCACAGATAATATGTTTATTGAAACATTAGTGCTTTGTGGAACATGCACTCATTATAACTCTGTAGTAGCAGCAGCAGCAGCAGCAGCAGCAGCAGCAGCAGCATGATTACATGAGTATATGGCAAAAATCACTGAATATGAGTAAATTAGTGAAAAAGATGCAAAATACTCCTAATTTAATTTAAATAGCGAGTTATATTCACAGATAATATTTTTATTGAAACATTAGTGCTTTGTGGAACATGCACTCATTATAACTCTGTAGTAGTAGTAGTAGCAGCAGCAGCAGCAGCAGCAGCAGCAGCAGCAGCAGCAGCAGCAGCAGTAGTAGTAGTAGTAGTAGTAGTAGTAGTAGTAGTAGTAGTAGTAGTAGTAGTAGTAGTAGTAGTTTATGTCTTAGATGTATAGCATTATATTTCGTGTATAAGATATTGTTTTATAAAATACATCTCAGCATGTTTCATAATTCGAAAATACAGCTACAGCACAATGAAACCATTATAGACATAGCCCTCAGGGTAAACAAAATGTTCATGTTGTCAGCGGGGGCGGTTGAGACAAAGCTCTTTGACACCTCCATATGAACCGTTTTCTATTGATTACAGTGTTGCTTATGTTCTACCATATGTATACGCTAGGCAGTGATGTATCACCGATGACCTTTCGAGGTCAAAGTGCACTACTATGAGAGTGGTCATCTCCGTAAAAAGGTGTCCTTTGGACCACAACCCAAACATCTCCCAGGGAGTGCCTCAGGGTAAAAATGAGGTATAAAAAGCCCCGGTACCGAGACATTAGTATCACTTCTATTTTTTGCTGCAACCATTACATCTGCAAGAGGAATTTCTGAGCACTTTTTTTGCTGACGTTTTTGTTTTTTGGACACACTCAGCCTACCAAAACTGACTGAATTGAACTCCTCGACCGTCTACATTCTACTGCATCAGTTCACCACTTGTAAGTTACTTTTTTTTACTTTATCTATACTAATAACTGTCATTTATCGCCTTCTTATAATGTTAATCGACGCAGGGGCAATGTTTAGTATTTTATAGTAAGTAATTCGGGAAACAATGGTGATTGAGTCATACTATATTTATTGATAATCAACAGTGCACATCAGATACATTTATATTTACAAAAATCAGCAGTTCTTAGTCTTATATATATATATATAATATACATGCAATGTTAAGAGTCTGCAAACTAGACACAGTTAAATAAATATACGTAAAGTTTTTTTCATTCCTTATAAACCGCATTATAATATAATATAATATGATGATAATATTATAAGATAATAATAATAATAATAATAATAATAATAATAATAATAATAGCTATGTACACGCATTCCTTAGACATAAATAATTTCATGTATGTTGCATTATTCACTCCGCATAATGTTTTTATTGATATGCAGATATAGCTAAATCGAGACATTAATTAATAATAATAATAATAATAATAGCAATGTACACGCATTCCTAATATCAATCAGGCCATCAGTCAGTCAGTCAGTCAGTCAGTCAGTCAGTCAGTCAGTCAGACAGTCAGTCAGTTAGTTGGATATTAAGTCAGACATGCGGCCAGTCAGTCAGTCAGTCAGTCAGTCAGTCAGTCAGTCAGGCAGTCAGTTAGTTAGTTAGTTGATCAGTTGACTGGTCAGTTGGTTAGTCCCTTAGTTAAGCTGCTATTTAATTGTCGATCACCATATAGCGCCATGCAATGTTCTTTTACATCTCCGATGTCTTTAAGTATATTCAAAACATTCAATCTTTTTAACTTTCTACATCGATAATAAGCGTATACTAGAGAGTAAAAACCACATTTTTCGTTAGAAATCAACGAATAATTCCTCGAACAGTTCTCGAATTGTCTCATAAACACCTCCATTTCTCTATTGTAGGTCGTCTCTCCCTGGGCATCGAAAATTTCCAGATTATTCTCGACCTCATTACGTCTACTACCATCACCATGAATCCTCAGGAAAATCCAATGGCCGACGTCTCCGCGTAAGTACGATTTTTCGTTACAATTTACGACGTAGCAACCCGTCATTTTGACGGGTACGTATTTCAGAGCATTACAGGGTATAACGGCCATAATTTCTGCTGATACTATTACGTCATTCCACAGTAGCTCGTATATTTGGTCGGTGTTCATGTCAGATAGATATTGCGGGCGTAGTCTATACTGAATAGACCCGGATACGTCACTTTCGTTATCATAACAGCCGATTCGGGTAGAGGTGACTTAAATCTAAGTTCTATTCTCACGCTACCGTCTCTCGTAACAGGGTAAAAGCCCTCGTAGTTCTGAGGCGCCAGGTCTATGACGAATAAGCTGTAGCCCTCCTTGTACTCCTCTCTAGTGATCCTCGCACTCCCATTGAAATTTGGTTTTCTCTTGTAAAGTTCAGAATAGCAGTTTATGTACTTGTCTTCCGAGAAGTCGATGCTTAGAGGTCCGTCAGGCGTGGGCATTCCAGACAGACTGACATTGACGTAAGTTATGTCGTAGTGTCTGAAATTGTACGGGTTCTTGGCTAGGCTGCCGCTCATAGATTCCCCTGAGACAAAGCCCATCACTATCTTGCTAGGTATTCTACCGTTGTACGCGTCTTCTATGTAATACGACGAGGTGTCCTTGGCTAAATTAAATTTTCTCAATTCTTCTCTAGTGTAGAAATATTGAGCTAAAGATATCTCCTCTTCCATGACTTTTTGATGACCCAGCAATACGAGATTCGAAGGCGTCACGTGTTTCAGAATAAGAGTGATGTCTTTAATTTCGAGAATGTAGTCTTTCTTGTTAGTGTTTGAGCTCAGCAATCTGAAGGCGCTGGAAGTTGGCGTGAGAGTCATGTCTATAGAGACGCCGTTTAAAAGCATTTTGTTCACTTTAAAAACATCGACGTCCACCTTACACAATAGTTCAACCGTTTTGCTCGATCTCATGCCAGCTGATCTCTTTTTTAATCCCTCATTTCCACCAGTCATCAGACTCACATCGTCCATGCATCTTGCAGTATCTTTATGGAACAATGCGCATTCCAGCTGGGCGTCATTTAAATCACTCTCTCCTAGTAATGTGTTTATTAAAGCCTTGTAGCTGTAACCGGTCTGACCGCCAGTGACCACTCTGTCATTAAGTCTCACTTCTACCTGATCCCAGAGCGCATGACCCAAGTTATTGATCACTCCTACACCCCCCTTCATCCTCGTCCTCATCCTCGCCCTCGCCCTCGCCCTCGTCCTCGTCCTCAGCAGCAGTAGCAGCAGCAGCAGCAGCAGCAGCAGCAGCAGCAGCAGTACCTTTATTCTTCTTTTTAGTCTTTTCATTAATGGGAGAGCCGTCCTCGGTGACTATCCTCACCCTTGTCTTTAGATAGACACTGGACATGTCTATGTAAGCTGTACCCGCACCCGGTACATGAAATTTCACATCCCCCTCAGACGTAAATTGGTTGATAGGTTTATGAGTTAAATACTTCACGTTCGTCACTCCCAGGTTGCTCAGAGGAAGGTTGAACAAATTAAGAGTGTCATCATAGGCTAGTTCTATCGATTGCAGAACCTTTTCACCCGAGGCCATGTTGACTGAAAATATCCTTGGTTTTAGTTAATTTTTTCTTCTTGTTCTTTTTATCGCCAACAGTCACTTTGCCAGTGCCAGTGCTAGTGCTAGCGCTAGGTCTCTGCTTTCTTTTCCTGCTTACCTGCGCACTCGCCGTGTTGGTCTTAACAACTGAGGCACGCGGTGGCTCTGCAGACCTTTTATCATTTTCCATGCGTAAATCGGCCTCCGCCATTTCATTAGACTGCCCAACAGGTGACACTATGGTTAGGGGTAAACTCTCATTTACTTTCGATCCATTGACATCCGTTACACGTCTTTTTTCGATCACCACCGGTAGGGGGCGAGTAGACAGCATGGTAGTGGCTCCGGCAGTTTTTTTAAAATGTTCTATCCAGGGCAAGGGGTCCATAGCCGCTAGCGATTTGTATCTCGCTTCCATATTAGCTCTAAAGTACACTTAGTCGAATGTCTAGTTTCTCTTACTAGTTCTGACAGAACGTTCCAGCTCGAATCTCGCAGTTCTATGGAAATATGGCTCACGTCCTTCACTCTCAGGGGCGTGTAGAGTACTGATTGAAAGCGTACATAGTTATGGCGTCTTATTTCACCCAGAGCTATGGATCTCAGCACCGCTCTGTACGTGTCGCCCAATGTAACTCCCTCTACTTCGGGGCACACCACGTATACCACATCCCATTTATTAGCGCCCGCTCCCACGCTAGGTATAGCTATCTCGACAAGCCCCAAGTACCACTGGCCTCTGGACGTTGCGTTGACTGGCCTCGAGAATGACTCCGGTAGCTGCACAGTAAATTTACCGGCTGTGTTATTCCGATTTATGTCCAACGACTGGTGGCTGTCCAGATAAATAAACATTTCAGTCTTTCCTGTCCTCGCCTTAGTCTTAAGTCTTAAGTCTCAAGTTTTAAGTCTCAAGTTTTAAGTCTTAAGTCTTAGACGTAGTCTTAGTCTTAGTCTTAGTCTTAGTCTTAGTCTTAGCCTTCAACGTCTTGATATTAGAGCTGAGTAGCCACTGATTGTATTTCGATGGCCAGGACTGATACTTAACTAGACTTTCTTCTACTCCGTCACGCCTCAGTCGTTTCTTGATCACTTTTTCGATCTTGAAGAAAGCGTCGGGGTCAAATTTCACCGACGTCAGTTCATTAGCGTAGAAAGGCCCCGATACGTCTTCTCCCTCGTAGTCTTTCAGGTAATAAATAGCAACTCCGTCAGAGAATTTCCTGTTCCTGACAGTAAATACTTCGCCTGTAAACTGCTCGTCGTAAGAACGAAAAAAATTCCCTTTACGCTTGTAGGACGCTCTCACTCGCTGATTTATAGCGAATTTGTATCGATGTACTCTCTTGCTTCAAGAAGTAGAAATGGCTAGCTTGAACGCTCCGATCAAGTCTTTGCTATTTCGCTGAGTGACGTATTGGTAGTCCCATATTGCCTGCTCGTTTTCCTGGTCGACGCTTTTAGGACTCACTCCTATACTAGAGTGAATAGTGGCGTTGTACGAGGCGGCAATTCCTCCTATTTCCTCTAGATACCCGTAGCCGTTGGCGTATTGGAAGTATTGGAATAGCCTTTTTTTCAACCCTTTAATAGCCGCTTCGGCGTAGTTGGCCTTGGTTTCTGTATTGCTTAAGACGTGTCTTACTCCCTTGTCTTTAAGTAAATCCCTGACCTGGGAATTTGTGAATTCGGTCCCCCTGTCGGACCTTATGAATTTCGGTGTCCCCGAGTCTCCCGCTTCGGCGAATATTTCTTGGAAAGCTATTTTCATGTGCCTGGCGCTTTTGCTCTTGACCGCTCCGAGTCTGCAGTATCTAGAGAAGACGTCTATAGCGACCAGGATGTAGGCGAACCCTCGATTAGCGTTCTTGAACCTTTCGCCATTCAATACCAGAAGATCGCAGTCCCACATGTGATTCATACCGGGCGCTATGACTCTTCTATACTTCGAGGGTTTTTCTCTGGAGGACTTGTGTAAAGTGACAATGTCCTGAGACTCGGCCCATTCTTCTATTCTAGTCATGCTTATGTCGTATCGACCTTCGCTCTTTATAACCGCGTATAACTTGGCAGCACTGGTGAAGCCGCCGGGTGACTTATAATTGTAAAATCTGCGCGATAAATAAGCGTCAATGTCCTTGGGTAGAGGCATGATTATTTAGTAGTCAACTTGATCCACTGTCTAGGGGTCCTCTTATATTTTTTTAGCGCTTCTTTTTCGCCTCCTATATCCTCGGAGGTCTCCGTTTCGGTCTCGGACTCCTCAAACCTTTTCCTGGCGCTATAGCTCTCCCTCACCCTCTTCCTCTTCAACGACCTCCGAACTTCTTCCTCTTCTTCCTCTTCTTCCTCTTCGGCTCTATATTTGTTCTTCATATAATGCAATATTCTCCGTAATTTAACGTTGGAAATTAAATTCAGAGGAACTCCGCGTCTCAGCAGCAGCCAGTACAACTTGTGGTGCTTGTAGGGCGGAGGAAAAGAGCTAGACTGAGTGTGCAAGAGCAGATCGACGTAATACTTTTTATAGTCGACGGCGTCCTCGGCGAGTAATAAATACGCGATCTTCATAGCTTTATTTCTCAGCCATTCTTCCGATAACTCGGCGTCTATTTTATGTCGTATATCCTTCAGTAGGTCTCCTCCGGTCGACGGCGGCGATGACGACGACGATCCGCTGGTCGCTGTATTTAAGTGGCGAGCGGGCGGCCCCCCTTCCTCGAGGTGCCCTTCTGCAGCACTAGAAGCCGCGACCTTCGGTACCTCACCCGACAGTGGAAGAGGGGGCGACGGGCCCGCGCCGCTGCCTATGGCAGCGGTTGCGGCCCGTCGCCCCTGCGCATCCGTCGCGATTTTCTCGTTCCTCTCCATCATACCGTCGTATTTTTCCTGAGGAATAACGTAAACCTTTCGGTTAAATTTCATAGTCGGCGTCATGTTTCTCCTCTATCAGTAGACTTTTTAAACCGGGTAAGCAATGCCTCAGAAAAGCTATTAGTGTCTTGTATCGAGCTACGTAGAGGTCTCTCAGCAGCTTTCTAGAGGCAACGGTGGTCCTACGGTTGGAGTATCTTTTAATTTTAGTCGAGACACCCCGTTTCCTAGAGGAGGCGGTGGTGGTGGTGGTGGTGGTGGTGGTGCCTGAAGACGCAGAGGAGGAGGAGGAGGAGGAGTCTGAGACTATTTTGGCCACTTTCCTCAGCATTAATTTGAACTCAGCCAGTTCTAAGCGAGGGCTGTTAGATACAGTCAAGTTCCCCTCTAGCGTATTAAGGATCACCTCGGTTAAGCATAGAAGTTGGTCCCTAGACGCTTCTCTCAGTAGTGAGCGCGCGGAGCGAGGAGTCAGCTTGTAGGCGCTCAGCAGAAGGTCTAGAAACCCGATGCACTTTTTCACTCTGTCGGACATTATCGTTTCCTGGTATACAAAACCAGGGTCTCTCCGGGTAGGATAGAAGTACTCAGCCTGATGTCCTCGTCTCCCGAACTAGTCAAGTTGTTCACCACTAAGTACCCTCGGGGCTGTCTAGTAGCGTCTTCGTGAGCCTCGACTAGTCTCTTAGGAGTGTCGGGGAACATCTGACGAGAAAGGAAGTGTATCTGCTGTAGGTCTCGGCAAGTCTTCATCAATATCAAGTAACTAGTATTGAGACTGATCGTCCGAGAATAGCGCGATTGATGATAGACGTTTTGAGATATCATTATTACAGAGATGCGCCCGTGGTGTACTTCGCGAGTAAAGAGTGAGCACATATCGCTGGACTTGCATATTTCGTCCATTAGATCGTCCAGAATAACCAGATTGTTGCCCTCTTCGCTTTTCAACTCTTCTATGAGATCCCTAGGAGGTAAACCGTGATGAAGAGTTAGGTTGGGTACTAGATCTTCGAGGTCGCGGAATTTTTTCTGGTAAACTCCGTAAGCGTACAGAATCTTTGTCGGTGGTATAGTGTACATGAGCTTCGAGTTTTTCACTATAGACAGAGCCAAAACCGTCTTACCGACCATCGATGGTCCCACTATTACTGTCGAGGAGGGAGAATGAAATTGAAAAAGAGAATCCTTCTCTTTTTCGAGTTCTTCTCCTTCTTTTTCCTCTACATCTTCCTCCTCCTCCTCCTCCTCCTCCTCCTCCTCCTCCTCCTCCTCCATAACCATCACCTCTTTCGTGGCCTCTAAGTGGCTATTCTCCGAGCTCTCGGTGTTCATCATTTATCGATATAAATAAATAATTAAGTAAATAAATCCGTGTGTATATATATATATATATATATATATATATATATATATCAAAAAATTTTATTGTTTATTTTTGTGTCGACTGCCGCTACTATAACCTACTGGCTGGTGGCTCTTCGTCGATGTGAGCACCTGTTGCACTAGCTCTCACTCTTGTACTCTTGTACTCTTGTACTCTTGTACTCTTGTACTCTTGTACTCTTGTACTGCTGTACTGCTGTACTGCTGTACTGCTGTACTGCTGTACTGCTGTACTGCTATTTATTATTACGTTTATATATATATATATATATATATATATATATATATATATATATATATATATATATATATATTTCACATTTTTTTATTTTATTTTATTTATTTATTATTTTTTTTTTTAGCCTAGCTAAACAAACAGTGAGAGAAATAAGGCAGCTTAATAGACTGGCCAATGCTCCTCAAGGGCCTGTCTTGAGGTCTGCATCACAAAAGGAGGAATCCATTGAAATCGTCCAAGAACCGAGAGTCTCTTCATTCAAGGCCCCTACACCTATAATGGCATCAACACCCAGGAAGACTATCTCCACTAATGTGCATAGTCATTCGTCAACCCCGTCACCGCAGCCTCGGCAGTCTTCGTCATCACCTCTCTCTCCCCCATCGCCACCTCCTCCGCCACCTCCCAGCCCAGCATCGCCTAGCTCGTCTTCTAATTCAGTACCTCAACATAGTGGTTCTGCTGACATCAAGAAGAGTAAAGAGTGCGAGGAAGAGGAAGAGGAAATGGAATGGAAAGAGACCGATGAGGTCATCCTTTCGGCAGAATCTGACATGCTAACGGTATGAACTAGCTTAATAAATATATTGCCTCATTCGCGTCGCACGTATATTCAGTTCATGTTTTTTATTTTATTTTATTTTTGCAGAGATTTAAGCAGCATCTGACTTACCACAGGAAGAGAGTCATCAAGCTAGAAGGTTTTATCGCTTGTTTTAATGGAGAAGTGGATCTGGACGGTGAACCTCGCCTAAAAAAGGGGAAGCTGAGCGATAGAGTATGGGAAAAGGAGGTTGATGAGTACAGGACACCTGCTGGGTATGTCTAATCTGCATCTATTGACATTTTATATGTATATTTTAATTATATTTTAAATTTATTTTATTTATTTATTTATTTATTTTTTGTACTCAGGCTATAATTATTTATTTTTAATGGTCAGTCAAGGTTGTAACTATTTTTATATTTAATAACAGTTTTGTTTGTTTGTACATTGTTTTTTCATAGCCGAAGAACTCGAAATGTAAACTTTGCCACTCCTCCGCAGCGACCCAGAGTCAAGAGGACTCTCGATTTCTCTAATGTTGGCCATGAGACTCCTAACACTCCAGTGCCACACCATCGCGGTTACAGAGTTGTGAATGGGTAAGTTAGCCTTTTCGTCATGTACTATAGTTTACAGTACTTTCTTTACGCGTATATATGCATATATTTTTGGCTTATTTTTTTCTTTTAAAACTTTTTTTACTATATTTACAGTATTGTTGAAGATGGAGAGGTGGCCGGGACATCAGGACACCCCGTTAGGGTCTCTACAGTTCCTTTACTCGATACAGCACGTGTAAATGGTGCTGAAAGATATAGGTACATTTAATTTATTTTATTTATTTATGTTTTTTTTTTGTTTTTTGACAACTTTTGGGTATTATAAAAAAAAAAAAAAAAAAAAGCTTGTCCATTAACGAGTAATATATTTTTATTTTATTATTATTTTTTTTTTTATTTCAGTGGAGTACCTGCGGTTAGGACAACCCATTTAGAGAAGAAAAAAGAAGAGGAGGAGGAGGACGAGGAGGAGGACGAGGAGGAGGACGAGGAGGAGGACGAGGAACGAGAAAGAGAAGAAGAAGAAAAAGCTGACCTGCGAGGAGAAGATAGCTTTTCGTGGTTGAATGAGCTGAACTTGGAGGAATGGACTGACTCCTAGTCAGTATTGTTTTTATTTATAATTTCATCATTTATTTGCTGTACAAAAACACCGGAGAAATGTATACTGCTTTTATAACTTTAAATAAATAAATACATATATTATAAATCATGACTTTAATTTTGATCTTCAAAATTCTTAACATTCATATGCCTTTTTCTTTTTTTTTTTTTGGCCATATATAAATCATTTGAGCCGCATATGCATAAAAATAAAAAAATTGAAAAATAAAATGAAAAGAAATTTTCACATTTTATTTTATCTCTACCTATTATTATTATTATCATTATTATTATTATTATTATTATTATTTTTTATAGCCTAAATGAAACAACAACAACAACAACAACAACAACAGCAACCGAACAGGGGCTAGAAGGTCATTGCATTGACGAAAAGCCAAGGGAAATGTTATTGTTAGATATGCTGTATGAGAGGAATATAATACCCCGAGATTGTTTAGAAAGTCATGTTCTCGAAGAAGAAGAAGAGGAAGAACCAAGGGAAATGTTATTTTTAGACATGCTCTATGAACAAAAAATTATAGAAGAAGAAGAAGAAGATAGGCTAGAAGGTAATGTCCCTCATGTCTCCAGAGAAAAACAGAGGGAAATGCTATTTTTAGACATGCTCTATGAACAGAACATAATAGGCGAAGGCGCTAATAGGCGTGATGATGATGATGATGATGGTGATGTTGCTGATGTTGCTGATGTTGCTGATGAGGATGTTATTGTAGAACTGAATGACGATGAGGAGGAGGAGGACATTGAACCTCACATGATTTTTGATGGCCCTGATTATGCTGTGAATTTCCACAGACACATTGACATCAGGAATGTTAGAGACATAGAGTTTGATGGAGGGGCTGCTAGAGAAACAGTATACAGTGTACATTTCAATGTAAATTGGGCAGGTGTGACTCTCAAGGATATCATGGGTGACCTTGAGAGGGTACTAGAAAGGATTATTATGCGTCTTACTGAGAGTTATAGTGGTCAGGACCTTGTTCGATTTTTCATCCAGAATGAAGCATTTTATAGTCCACACACGACAGGTCTGATACCTCTTCATCAGCTCAGCATTTTCAAAATCATTGAGCTCATGGAAAGTCTGCTGCAATCCGATGAAGACCTTTATCTAGACGAACCACTAGAAATTCACGTGGGGGTCATCAGAAACCCTCTTGCTGCAGGCCTGAGTGGAGGTGTTAATTATATTGAAGATCTGAGAAGAATGAAAAGTATATGCGAAATTAAAAACAGAGACAACTTATGTTTAGCTAGGGCTATAATTGTAGGAGTTGCGAAAGCTAATCTGGATGCCATCCAGAAGTCAGATGAGGAATTACACCTGCGCGCCTTAAATGAGTACAAAAGGGTGCAGCATGGACAGAAAAGAGCCCAAACTGTTGAAGCTCAGAGACTACACACCGAGGCAGGATTTGCTCCTGAATATGTCCCTGCTTTCACCGACATACAGTGTTTCGAGAGAGCAGCTAACACGAGGGTTGTAGTTTTTGGTAGAGGTTCCAGTGTTAAGCCTCTCTATGTCGGCGAGGATAGCAGGCAGAGAACGGTTTATTTACTGTATCAGAGAGATCCACTAAATGAGAACGCCATAGGACACTTTCATACGATAACTAAAGTACATTGCATCTTCGGAAAGTCTGCTTTTTGTTCAAAATGTCTGAAGGCCTATGACGAGAGGTATGGTCACGCCGGTTGCGACCAGTGCACATCGTGCAAAGGTGAATCCTGTCCAGTGATTAACATCGAGAAACACTGCTGTAAAGTATGTAACCGCTTTATGAGATCAGTTGAGTGTAATCGACGCCACTTGGAAAATGGCACCTGTTCGAAATCGCACAGATGTCAAGGCTGTAGCGTGTTCTATAAGCCCGGTAATGAGCATAAATGCGGTACACGCGAGTGTAAGATTTGCAAAAAGCAAGTGACTGGTGTGCATTTCTGTTACATTCGACAACAAAAACCTAAAGTTATGTCATCTAAGTATGTCTTTGCTGACTTCGAGGCAGACCCCACAGGGAAGTTTCATTTGCCTAACTTGTTAGTAGCGCACTGGCAGTGCACCAACTGTATTGATGTGAGTTACAGGGACAACCCTCGCTGCTCTCACTGCGGTACTGCTTGTGACAAATGTACACCGGATCTCGTTGACAATGCGTTGAGGGGTGATGAAGAGAGAAACGTATGCATGAAAGGTGTAGACTGTGGGAGGAGAGCAGTAGTGTTTTTCGGCGATGATGCTGCCACAGACTTCTGTAAATTCTTGTTTAGACGAGAATTCGAAGGATACACGCTCATTTTTCACAATGGCCAAGCCTATGACGCGTACTTCATGGCAAAATATATCTTCAGTACAATGGTTAAGTTACCCAAAGTCATTTACAGGGGTAGTAAAATTGTAGCTATTGATGCGGGGAAGTTTAGAATCATTGACTCTCTCAACTTTCTGACATTCCCTCTTGCTCAGATGCCCAAGGTCTTCGGCCTACAGGGGGTTAAAAAGGGGACATTTCCCGTGTTTTTTAATCAGAAGGAAATGTGGAACTATGTAGGACCCATGCCTCACCCCTACTGCTACAGAGTGAATAGAATGAAAGCCAAAGCTCGTGAAGATTTCATGCAATGGTATGCTCTGCAGAGGGGGAAGGTCTTTGATTTTAAGAAGGAGATACTAGCATATTGCGAAGATGATGTCAACATTCTTCAGGAGAGCTGTAATGCTTTCAGAACTTGGTTAATAGGTATAACTTCTAGAGAAGAAATTGTAGATGTGGGCGAAGGAGGTGAAAGAGTGACACAGCTCATTGGCATAGACCCCTTCCAGTATAATACTCTGGCCAGTGTCTGCATGGCAACTTATCGGCACATGTTCTTAACCGAAAAGTACTCTGTCACGCTAGAAGATGACACCAAGGTTGTTGGTCACTTACAAAATGATCAATTGAGCCTTGTTACAGAGAATGGAGGGGTAGTGGACTCGAGCACTGTTGCTGTGAAGAGTATGGAATTTGTTTCCACTCCATTTGCGCGAATGCCATCATGCGGTTTCGGCGGTCTTGACACGCACAGTAGAGTGTCAATCATCTGGCTTGAATATGAGGCCAGAAGCCGCAACATGCATATTATGCACGCTAGAAATGGAGGTGAACACAGGGTCATAAACCAGACGAAGGATGGCTGGTTAAAACTTGATGGTTACAGCATTGACTCCTCAACATGTAAAGAGACAGCATGGGAATTTCACGGCTGCGTGTACCACGGCTGCAAGAGGTGTTTTGGTGGATCCAATACGCCCTCTAATGTAAGGCATCCGCACACCGGTGAAAGTTTGAAATCGCTGTATATGCGTACTGAATCTAGACTTAGCTATCTGAGAAATGAGCTTAAATTAGAAGTTCACGTTATGTGGGAATGCGAATTCAAGCAGGTACTACAAACGAATGAACTACTACAGGAGGTTGAGCGAAACTGCGAGCTGCTACCTAGGTTGGATCCAAGGGCTGCCTTTTACGGCGGGCGCGTGAATGCTGTGAAGCTATATCACGAGGCTCATGAAGGCAGAAGGATAGGCTATGTAGACATCTGCTCTTTATACCCTATGGTTCTGAAGAACGATGTCTTTCCTGTGGGTATTCCAGAGGTAATAGTTGACCCTCCTCCTGGTGATATAGGTAAATACTTTGGCCTTGTGCAAGCGCGTGTGAGACCCCCTAGAGGCCTCTATCACCCGTGCTTACCCATGCGAGTAGGAGGAAAGCTACTGTTCCCCCTGTGTAGTAAGTGCGCCCACAACTCGTCTCAGACGCCCTGTAATTGTACAGACGTAGAGAGAGATCTGGTGGGCACATGGACGTCGATTGATATAAAGGATGCACTCTGTGTGGGTTACATAGTAATCAAAATATTCGAGGTTTACCACTTCAAAGAAAGTGCGAAATTTGACAGAATGCAGGACACACCCGGCTTGTTTTCGGACTACGTGAACTTGTTCCTGAAAGGGAAGCAGGAAGCGTCAGGTTGGCCTTCTCAGGACATGAGCGATGAAGCGAAAGCGGACTATATTAGTCAGTACCACCAGGTAGAAGGTATTCGATTAGAACCTCAAAACATTTCGTATAATCCTGGTAAAAGGGCCACAAGTAAGCTACTGTTGAACAGTTTCTGGGGCAAGTTCGGCGAGAACAATAATCATAGAACGCATAAGCTAGCGGAGACAGGAGCTGACATTTTCAAACTACTTGTCAACCCTTCTATCTCTCTAAAGGGCATACACGTCCTGTCTAGCGAACGATGCATGATCGAATATAACCATTCGGAGGGATTCCTACCTGAAATGCCTCATGTTAATGTTTTTATTGCTGCTTTCACCACTGCTAATGCGAGGAGTAGGCTTTTCAATGTTCTGCACAACTTGGATAGAAGAGTTATCTATTTTGACACTGACAGCGTAGTTTATGAATACACTGAAGGTGACACAGCTCAGTATACGCCCGACATGGGTGACCATCTGGGGCAGTGGACCAATGAATTGAAGACAGACCAGTTCATCTCACGCTTTGTCAGCAGTGGACCAAAGTCGTATGCATACTTAACTAACGATGATGACAAGACAACAAAGCTTAAAGGGTTCACTTTAAATCACGAAGTATGTAAACTACTTAACTTTGATAGTATTTGTGAGCTAGTATTGTTTTGGGCTGATCCTGACAACAATTCACTGCAGGAGGATGAGCAGCTTCATGTAGCAGTTCCCTACAGTAAGATAAGACGCAACAAATATGAGTTTAAACTTTTCAATAGAGATGAAATAAAAAAATTTAGAGTGACTTATTCCAAAAGGAGCTTAGTTCAAGGCACATACGACACTCTACCTTTTGGTTATTAGATATTAGAGCAAGAAAAAAAACTTTTTTTATTTACTGTTTGTTTTGCTGGTTTGTTTGCTGTTTGCATGTTTTTTAAACATATTTCTATATAAAATAGCTCATTGAATATAAAACAAACTTGAAGTAATATGCGTGGTAAAATGCTATTGAACAGACTGTGATTTATATCCATTGTATGCATGCATGCATTCGTGTATGCACGTATTTATTATTATTATTATTATTATTATTATTATTATTATTATTAGAAGCGATTTTGAGAAATATTACGACGGAGCTAACAGAGTTTCGATCTTGTAATAATATCTATATCTAAAGTAAACTGTTATTGAACATGCCGTGAATTGCATGTATGTATGTATGCATGTATGCATGTATGTATGTATGTATGTATGTATGTATGTATGTATGTATGTATGTATGTATGTATGTATGTATGTATGTATATATTATTATTATTATTATTATGATGAAGTATTTTGTAAATATTGCCGATTTTGCGAATATTACCTCTGATCTAACAGAGTTCCGATGAATGATTAATAAATTTAATGCTTTTCAAACTTATATCTGAGTAGTGGAGTTGTTTGATATCTACTCTTTGACTATATTTAGTAGAACAGTGGCAGAATTAGCATTACATTCATATCAAACAATGGGTCATGGCAAGGTGGCTTTGATTTTTTATCCCTATTATTATACGCAAAGGCGGTGCTAGAATAACTGCCTTCTTATATGCAAATACAGCGACTTGTTTTTAATCAAGCATAACAAGGACAAGCATAAATTTCAAGTTCAAAAATTTTTTTATTCACAAAACAAATATATATATATATATATATATATCTAAAAACAACAATTCCGACATAGCAGACAGTTTACACATCAATGACTAATAGACTAATAGACTAAAAAAGACTAAATAGACAAATACCCGTTTTTAAAAAAACAGGCATAGCTGTTAACATTTTAATGCTTCTTTACAACCTTTTGATAGCAAAACTCGATTAGCCTACCGGACAATTCGTCAGGTGGAGATACATAAGATTTAGTGAGAACTTCCTTGACGTGATTGAGCCCTCCCACGTAAAGAAAAATATCATAAACATCGCTCATAAAGTAAAGTCTTTTGTGATTTAGAGTGACAGCAATTCGCTCGGCAATCCTGAGGACTTCATTTTTAGTCACTTTTATTATTGACTGTTCGATCTCATCGTATGTAGGTGAGTGTAACATCAAGTCTGTCCACGAATAGCCTGTTTTGTCAAGGATTTGATTGCAGAACACTTGCTCCAAAATTTCCATTTTGCCTGCGCGATGTATTTCGAGCTCATTCACTGTGTAGTCGTACTTCTGGTCTTCATCGGGGAGGCCTGCGAGGTAGCCCTTGACGCTGTCTTCGCAGTCTTTACGAGTGGGGAATAATGTGTGGGACTTCATTCCACGCTTCTCAACATTCCACTGATACGCTTTGATGGTGACTGCCTCGTCCAGATTAACGGCAGAACCCTCGCCCTCTTTTGGTTGAGTGGTGATGACTTGATAAATATTATCCATTGCCTCCTGGAATTTTCCGTATTCTTCCTTGCGGAGATTAATAGTTTTACTGTGATGACAGTCGGCTGTGTTTGTGAGTTTTTCCTGTTCAGTCTTAGGATGCAGGAATGAGACATAGTACTGAGGTTCCTTATCAGTCCTCTGGAACTTGGTGATCATGACGAACTGCCTCTTGGTCAGACTCACTTGTTTTTCTTCGCCATTCAGTAGAGCATTGTTAAGTTCAACTCGTGACTCTTTCAGCTTCTCGAAGGACTTCTTCGCTATATGCACATTTCTCCATTTTGAAGTGTCTGTGCTGTAACGAGATACAGTGACATAGCCAGACTTGTATTGTTGAGCGGCATGAGCGATAACTCTTGTGTGTTCAGATAGACAGACAGTCATTCCGCTGGAACCCTGAGGAGTCTGAGAGTTAAGTTGACTGGATGCCATGATGTCGAGATTGAGGTTGTAAAGAATATATCTTTTTTTCAAAATCTTGATGAGAATGCATGACAGTCTGAAGTAGCATGGTATTTATATCACGTATGAGCTACCACGTGGTTGCTGCAGGCTATTTAGTGATCATACGATGAAAGGTGGGCCAATGACATCCTGAGATTTAAAGTTGATAGCCCCGAGGACACAACCATCAGCGCCTCCTCCTGGACAGAGTTGGCGGGGGGAGCATTATTCCCAGGGATGAGGAGAGGAGTGCAGTCCAAAGATTACTGTCTCCATTAAGGAGAGACAAATTGACTATGCACGCAATTATGACGATATAGAGAATTAGAACTTGACAAATAAAAATCACTTCATCTTTTGGTACTATTCTACCAAATATCTCCCACTGACTACATGTGCTAGTGGAGTATGTATTAGCATTACTTAATACCTCGTGCAAATGTTCCTCATTTTGATGTTTATCATGTGCAGACAGAAATCCGGGGACAAATCTTTCAGCAACGTCCTCACCCTCCATGATTAAATGATAAACTAAACTTAAATGTCACGTAACATGTATTCATATTGCAGCTAATTTTTTAATTTGTGTATTAAGTATTAACTAGCTTACACTGGTGTTGTATAACGCCGGAGGGAAATAATATTTTAACATTCAATATTGCCTTGAGCTACAGCCTGATCTGAACAGCACAAGCCCTGAGGCTATTGCATCGATCCTTTGATCTCATGCCCCCAGGGGCCGGCGATCTCTTTGGCGGTAAAACGCCGCTCACGTAGTGACACATATCACAAATTACTCAGATAAATTCAAATGGTACAGAGAAAATATAAAAAGTGGCATTTATCAAGTGGTGACAAATCTCATGGATTGGTAATCAAAATGTCTCTCACAGCCTGAACAGTGCTTCAAGTGGTAAATAATATCAGGATTGTAAGTTATCCCATATTCACAGCCATATTGTCCACTATATATTAGTATATATACTTGGGGAAATAAGTTGATTGAAATTGAAAATGTTTGTTATTTGCAACACATTTGCTTATAACTGAGTAAAATATATTGATTTACATTAACACTGTTCTGAGTTCTGAGTGCAGAATATAAAATTGGACCATTTGACAGTTTTTTCTACATTGGTCGTTTATGCATGTATTCCTGTTTTTCTGTGTAGTTTCTTGTATTTTTCCTTCCTACAATATTACCTTGTCAGATCGATGTAGCCCTTGATCCTTGCTTTTTGATAAATATAAACCAGGTAAATATTTGTTGTGGCCACTTTCTACTGTTGCGTATCTGAGGACATTGACAGCCTCATCCGTGACAAGAATTGGAATTGGACTTTAGACAGACAAGAAAAAAGGGAAATAAAAAAGAAATCAATGCTGGGCAAAGGGACATTGACAGGTATAAATGAAATTCTCATTTACCTTAACTTTGCATCTATTGCTAAAAACTTAGCATGAAAAAATTAAATAATATATAGAAACTGGGCGGGGGGAGGGTCAACGAAACCAGGGGGGGGGTCCAGGGGGGGGGGGTCTGATTCCTCAGAATAAATCCGGTTGCTAGGCTATATGTACAGTGCTTTTAATTTACTTTTTTTTACTGTTATTTTTTACTTTTTTTTTGGCTGGTTTGGGGGGGGGGGGGGGAGATGCATCTCCCTCCTTTCCCCCCTGGATCCATCCCTGAACGAAACCCTATTATTGCAACTAAATTTATACACTCATTTTAAGAATATAATTCATTTGTTAGCATTACCGCAAACTTTCGGATACATATATAGCATCATTAGTATGAAATTCACTGTCGCGAGTTCCTTATATTATACATATATTTATCATGTTTATTAACGGGTAGAATGATAAATTGCACCCCTGTCAATTTTTACAGCCTTGTAATATTATAACACTTTATTGACGACTAAATGTCGAATCGTGGGATATCATTCTCGCATTTACGCTGATTAAAATTGACAACATTAATCAAAATGCAGTTTGTCATAATTAGTCGCACAAATTAATGGTTTTCAAATGTTGCATGATGTGTGATCGACTCATCAATAAACCAGGGTTGGCATATTTCACATCGTTCACTGTGATTTAGTGGGATTTGGAGGTTCATGAGAAGAAGAAAAAAAAATACAAATTTCTCCAGTCCTGTAAATCTGCAATGACAAATGCAAAATTAATGTTTTATTGCAAGTTCTTTGTTATTATTGGTTTTAATTTTTTTTTTATGAAAGACACAATATAGAAATGTTAAGACTGCAAATACATGATTAGTAAAAGGATAAATATGAAATGCAAACAATTTTGCTATAAATTTGCCATGAAGTCATCCCTCAAATAAAGCCACAATGATTGCAAGTTAAAGTCAAAAAGCTCTACGCTTGAAATAATCGTGCTTGTAAACATGGTTGGGAAAATATTGTTATTTTATTTCATTAATATATGTTGTTATGGTGAATGAGTTAATATAAGCAACCAAATGATTACTTTCGGGGCAGTTAAGGTTGCCTTAAGTGGTAGTCCTTAAATGAAAACTTCTTAAGTTTAAGTCAGAAAATCAACTGGCCTTAACTGGCGGATATATTTTTTAATGTACATTAAGTCATTAAATTAAAAAAGACAATATTGGAATTAATATAATCTGACGCACAAAATAATAAGCTTCGAATTAATTAAAGTTACTAAATTTAATGTAGGAATTTAATGGTGGGAATTAATATGCCTCATAGAAGATCGACAGGTTGAAGGACTGAAAAATAAAATAAACAAGGTTATTATAAATTACTAAACAGTGTAAAAACTAGTCACCTACAGCTAGATCTGGCAAGCACATTTATATATTTCGCCCTGTGTTAAATATTAATTGTTATATAATCAAAATATCAAGGTGATGTTCTGTCTGGGGTGACATAGAGAAATTGGGTAGTCTCCAAATTATTAGTTGTTTAATTAGGGCTCCTCAAAAGCAACATTTTTTTGGTCAAGTTGGGGCCCATCACCTTGCTACCTCCCCTTCTTTTTTGTTTTTCTCTTGATGATGATGTTAATGATGATGATGATAATTATGATATGTTAATGATGGTGATGAATAAAGTTCTGAAGTTCTGTATGATCTAAAATTATGTACTGTATGCCTGTGTGTAGAAGCATACGTGCTCCAATGGGGGCTGGGGGGGGGGGGGGGGTGGTAATGTATTAATTTTAATGGGCCTACTGATGGCTTGTTTTTATTGTCGTATTGATACGATAATTTTAAGACTTGCTTAAGTGAGTTAATTATTTTAGAACTTATTACAGCTGGTAGAACTGATCTGTAAACTTTTCCTATCTTCTTCCACTAAAAACTGCTTTGATGAGTCGGTCAGAGTCACACTCCTATATGTTTTACTATAGCTGGTCTATCCCATGATGACTGTTATGGTAGTTATATAACTCATCTTGGGGCAATTGAAAGGTCAAGGCTATTACCATGTACAGGTCCTTGCATCAGCAATGACTCATCAGGCACAATTTTCACTCTACATGTAAAGAAAAATTTACATATCAATTCTACATGGCCAAATGTGCCACGTGCGTTTTCCATGAGAAGGATAAACGCATGGAAAACGCACGTGGCACATTTGGCCATGTGTACCAACCAGCCAAGATATCGTTTGGCCTTAGATATTAAACGTGTAATCTAACCAACATCATTGTGAAACTAATATTTGTCTGAAACATACAATCATTTCGTAGAGTGAAATTAAAAAAAGAGAGAGTAAATAAACATCCACGACACTGCATATATATGCTAAAAATAAAACATGCCTTGTTCGTATTTTCATGTGTGGCATCAAAGTGCAACTAGACATATTCATCACAGCAGTCAGTCGACGATTTAATTATGGAAATACGCAACTTCTAATTATGCTAATATGGAAAGCCTCTCATTGGCTTACAACGGTCACGGACCTGAAAGGAGACACCAGCGGACGTTAGAGCATGGAAACCATGGTTAGGGATGATGCTCGCTAAGTCATGCGAATGGGGTCAGAGGTCATTCGGGTCTGCTATTAAACTCTGTCCCTGGATGATATGCTAATTGCTGATAACTTTACTTCAAGAACTGAATTGTAACATAATATCTGATTGGGCAGAGTTTTACCTGTCGTAACGAACATATGGTGACATATTTTGTTTTAAAAGCAGACAATATACATGTATTTTGGCCAAATGAATACACATGCATGCTTTAATATGAAAAATATATTATCAAGTAAAATAACTTGCCTCCACATTAAAAATAGATTTCACGGTTACTAAGGCTGAGGCTGACTAAGGCTGACTAAGGCTGACAAATAAGGCTGACTAAGGCTGACTAAGGCTGACTAATAAGGCTGACTAAGGCTGACTAAGGCTGACTAATAAGGCTGACTAAGGCTGACTAATAAGGCTGACTAAGGCTGACTAAGGCTGACTAATAAGGCTGACTAAGGCTGACTAATAAGGCTGACTAAGGCTGACTAAGGCTGACTAATAAGGCTGACTAAGGCTGACTAAGGCTGACTAAGGCTGACTAAGGCTGTTAGATTGTATAATTTTCTTTGCAGCTATGAGGATTATGGCCCCCCCCCCACCCCCAAATGATTCTTAAATGAGCAGAAACAATGCATTTACCATAAAAAATGCAATTACCACAGAGCAATTTAATTTAATTAAAACAAAGAATTATTTTTATGGACACTTGAGCAACCAAACTCTAAATATTTACCTACAGACCCCCATTTTGAAAATAAATACATAAATAAAAAACACAACTTTGGTTGCATTTTTTTTCTCTTCATAATTTGGATCACTCTAATGAGGATCAGTCATTCTGGATCTCAAGTCAAATTTACTGAAGTTGGTCAACATTACCTAAGGACAAGGGTTACTTGAGCCTAAAAATAATTGGACAACGGAATTATTTTCCTTTGGGTTCCAGTTTATTCATGTTTTTCACTAAAAACAAAAAAATATCCCAACCTAGATTTTTAAATAAAATATCAATTGCAGATTAAGTAAAAAGTGTTGAGGCCCTGGTCACTGTAAACATAGGCCCATATCATAAACTGCACACTGAGGGGAAGGCGGGGGGGGGGGGGGGTCATGTAATATTCTCTGTTGCAAGGAGACAGCTCATAACGTTATGTAAAGGTCAATAGTTACTCAAAGGCCAAATGACCTCGCGTAATTGTTGGACCTAACTTTACATAAAGGGACTCAGTGACAAGTGAATGTTACAACTTCCTCTGCTCATTTTCCATGAGAGATATGAAGAAGTTGACCTTCGTTTGTGTAATAGCTATACATGTGCCAGTTTCATTTGATGGCTTGATTTAAGTATTTGACCTTCAGATAACTCCAGACTGAGGAAGTCATGATACCTCGACATGTTTCTCCCAGTGATATGGTAGAAGTACCAAATTTAAGTTGATTTAATATCCTGTTTGAACTAGAACTGTCCACAATAGCTCTTAAAACACATTGTGTACAAAGTGTTTTATAGTAAAAGTGACACTAAACACTTCTTCATTGACAAGAATTATTGTACTGTCAGAAAGGTCATGTGAATATTGCAGAGTATATGTAAACTGATAGAAAAGTTCTATGGGCCAACTTTCCACTATAATATACATTGTTTTGATTGACTGAAAGGGTTGATCTTCATGCAGTGATCCTAGCATTCTCACGGTGAGACGTTCTTTGGTCTGATTATAAAAGTGAAGTTTGGACCACATGGTTCTTAGGAGTCCAGAAGAGCTTTGTCTTAGCAACAAAGAAGAATAGACTCCTTGTCTTGGTATTTCTAATTGTCCTGGCTGCTCAGAATGTTTTTGCCTGCAAGACATGCAAGACAAAGAGGGAAGTCGTGACTGGACACTGTGACGTCACAAAGCATTGTCTCCACCTACATGTCATTCGTGATGCAGCTAGATAATGAAGTGCACTGGGCCAGGACATGGTATAGGTAGGGCAGCAGCGGCGGTAATTATACGACTGGCTAGGAATGTCCCTCTAGGCCAGTCTGCCTCTAGGTGTCCTTCCCATCTCACATGCACTCTCTCCTCCTCCTCATCTCTTGATATTTAGTGTGCATTGATCAGCTGGGCACATTGCTGTCACACACAGGCTTGACCCGCCACAATTCCCTGGCCTCTGTGCAAACATCTAGGAGCTAAGTAAATGAAAAGTGTTTAAGTCACCAACAAGGACTACAGCATGGAAGCCCACAGGTTGGGCGCTCTTTTACTCTGCTCTATATTATTTTGTGAACTGACTCTGGTGTTTTCCAATGACTTACCAAGAAGGAGGGATTACAATAGGAGAAATAATCACGGAGACAGACGACGTTCGCAAAACGTAGAAAATCGACACCATCGCCAGCATGACAATATCCACAAGGAGAAGGACTTCGATCGCCACTGGGAAAACTTCGACCGACCGAACAATTTTAATGGACACCAAAATGTTCACAAAAATCAACAAAGAAACCACAAGGAGCATGACCGGTTTGATCACCACAAAGAGGAACACCACAACTTCCAAGCACCGCGGAAAACATTCCCTCGCCCCGGTCCTCCCGAAGTCATCGGAGTAAAGCCTGATTTTCATGACAATCACAGAAGTACTTTCAACAGGGAATCCTACCACTTTCAAGTGACATCTCCAAGGCCTGTTTATGTATCACCTCGATCTTTCAGTAGGAGATTTGCTACATCATCCAGCAAGCACACCAGTCACCATAGTAGTTTCAATGGTGGCAATCCCCTTGCACCATCTTTCACCAGCTACGAGCGTTCTCCCAAGTTCCACCCAGGTGCATTCCAAACTCACCAGAAACGCACCAAGACCATCAGGGTGGCATTCCAGCAACCCAATGGATACAACAAGGGTCATTACCACTCCTCAAACAACCAGGTTGCAGTGAAAAGCCCTGCTAAGTCTGGAGTCTACTACCAGCCTGGGAGTACATTGTATCAAGTGAAAGGGAGCGGTACCGGTCACACTTTCAACACTTGTGGATCTGCTTCACAATACAAGGGTGAGTGATTTCATTCAAATCAAATCAGAAATCGAATTATTTATATGACACAGTCCTTGAAAAAAGAGAAAAAAAAAAGAAAGTAGAAAAAAACCAGAAAAAAAGCCATTAGATGCACTTAGATAAAAGAAAAACGAATCACTAAAATTGATTAAACTATTCCGTCTTTAGCTTTAATTTAAAGATTTCTGTATCACGAGTTTTTAATAAATCTGGTTTGTTAAAATGACTTCTGTTAAGACAACTCTTATAGACATTGATAAAACTAATGCAATAAAAAAAGTGAACACATGTGACTCTCATTAGCCAAAGAAAATTGAGAGGTATCCCCAAGGTAGTAAAATGGTGTCAGGAGAGAGAGACTCTCTATATCTACGTGCCATAAATGTAAATTTCATTAGGGAAGGTCGTAAAGAATGACAAACATGATTGATGCATTCAAGGCCATTATGGCCGGATGCTAATGTTGGGAATTGAAAATGGTTTAAATTCCCTTTTAATTAGGTGTGAATTAAGTATGAATTAAGTATGAATTCCCCATTTGTGTATTTAAACTGCCTTTCCTTTATCTCTGTCCACCCCATTCAACGGAACATAAGGAAATCACTAAGGGAGTGTATTAATTGGCCTTTAGCCCCAAGATATGCAACTAACTTCCCTTGATGCTTAGTTATGGGATTTACATGACATGCCTAGAAGTGTACAGAACACGCACGTGAATTGCCTGGAGGTTATACTGGACGGTATGCATACACCTGTTGCCATGACAGCCAGGATATTGATGGTAAGATGAATTGGGCATTCATATCACATCTACAGGATATTACTGAAATGGGTCTCTCACGTGTCGTCGATTGCATTTATTAAGGTATCTCTCCATTTACGAGTCCTTGAAACCTGAAACACACGAGAGATTACTAAGATTAGGAAATAAGAATAAGTACCAGTATCATCCGTGATGTAACGTTACTTACAGACAATATATTACTCAGACCATTTGACTGTTATTGATCATCTTAATATGTGGATATCACTGCTCTGTAGCAAATACAAGAACGTCACTAAATACAACCAATTAATTTTTAGGCAAATGTTTGATGAGGGCCTATATATTCAAGTCCCAACTGCTCTCACAATATTGGTTAAAAGCTTGACATGTCTGTGACTCATGCCAAAAGCCATTACATCCATAAATAGCCATCTCACTAATCAGTGTCAAATTGGTTGAAAAACAAGAAAATCATATACTGAAAACAACTGGGAGTAATAAACCACCTAATGAATGAATGGATGGATGGATGGATGAATGAAAGGGACCGGGGGAGGGTAATGAAAACCGCTGAATCCAATTAGCTGGATGTCAGTAGGCTAATAAACTGGCTGGCTGGCTGACTGAATTAGTTTACGGATTGACTGGTTTATGTTCAATTTATCTGCAGTGTATCTACAGTTCGCTTGATTGATTGATTGATTGAATGATTGATTCTCCTCTCGTTTATGTTTGCAGGATTTTGCAAGAGCAAGGCAGCTGGTCACTATGCCCACCCTGGCAGCCTCGACTGTTACATCCAGTGTGATGCTTGGGGCTCTGGTTACGTAAGACCCTGTGCTCCTGGTACCTACTGGGCCCACCAGGGGACAGGTCCTGCAGGATTCAATGCTTGCGTGTCCAAGAAACATGGCTTCAAGGGCAAGACCAATACTGAGGCTCCTAAGAACAACTTTGCAAGTCAACAGCAAGGTCATCGCTACACAGCAGTGACTCGCTATTACGAACACGACCCCTACGGACACGGCCACGGACAGGGATTCTACTGAGAACTTTCATCAAGGAATAACATAGGAGATCTTAGTAATTAATGGTGGATATGGAAATGAAGGGGTCACAAATTTATCTAAATTTCTGAAATGGAAGTCGAAATCCACACTTCCTAAATTAATGTCGATAGAAAGATATTTAGCCATTATATGAATATGGCTGAGAAAAGTATCTAAAACTACATCTGAAAATTGTCACCCCATTCTCAAAAGATCTATTGAGTACCAAGATAATGACCCCCCAGATCTATGAAATTGATCAACAAGGCAATTATTTGTACATATCATAAATTATTTATTTCATCATCACGATGACTCGATGATTTTTAAAGTCTCCATAATCTTTGAGGTACATTCCCGCTTACTCCACTTAGATACCCGGATTTGCTTGTCATTATAATAACGCAGTATTAAAACCAAAATTATCCAATGGCAAAGCAGTATCTTTGTGACGTAAGCAAGTCTCCTCTCAAAGACGTCAGAAAAATCCTACATATCAATGAACATTATATTCCTTATTTATTTTTATGATGTTGAAATTCATGTCTGTGACATATAAATTTGCCGACTGGTTCTGTAAATGAAAAAGGAAAGGTAAAAAAAAAGAAGAGAGATTCCACAAATTATTTTTGTTGCTTCGCTGTGAAGCCCGGAGCTTTCGCAGCATATTTGTCATGTTTTATCAAAAAATTGTAACATATCATATTATACATATATTTAGGTTAAAGAATGAAATAAAAATCTGGTTGCGCGGTTAACATGAGTTTTGTGTTGCTGATTTATTAACAGCTTTAGGAATGGGTTTGATTTTATTATACACTAATTTCCAAAAATATGAAAGCACTTGAGCATGTACATGTTACTCTAACATAATACACTTACTCAAATAAAATAGTGTGCAGTAATACTCTATATGGCCCAGTGGTGCCTTTTGATATTCACATTGAAAAAAAAAAAATTTCAATTTTTTCCAAATTTTGTAAAACATAGCCGACATATGTCATATGACTATCAAAAGGCACCACCAGGCCATGAAGAGTAATCACCATATAAATTAATGCCGGCAGCCATCTTGGTTCTGTTCTATTTTAAACGCTATCTCCTCCCTGGATAATCCTTATATATACTTCCCGCTTAGCCAGGACCTTCTACGCGTATTTCTCAAGGGAGCTAAGGTCTGGTTTCCTTCCTAAACCTAAATTTGTTGTTTTATTTTCCGTCATAAATTAAATTAAAAACCAGAAAGAGGCTGAGCCCCCGAAAGACCATGCTTGCAAGTAGAATTAAGGCTCTTGAATGAAACTCACAATGAGGCTGAATGGTAGGTCACATGACCTCACAGAGCAAAAGTGATCTTTTTGAACTCTGACTGAATAGGGGCAGTGGCAACATTTGGTTTTTATACAAATGCATGTATTGTAGGATCCCTCAAATCAAATTAAAAAGTATCGGACAAAGGGGGCAGAGCTTACAGGGTTGGATCCATGCATCGGCTACTGGTCATTGAACCAGTTACCTAGGCTCATCATTCTGCTCCAGACGATCAAATCATTTATACTGTGTCCTGTCCACCAAGCAAGCATTGTCTCAGACCTGCTGGGGCACTCAGAGCTGGTACATTAACAATTTACCTTCATATTGTTGCACTTTTAAGTTAAATGCGACTTGACAATTACATTACTAAAGCCTTCGATAATTATTTTCATTTTTCATCCTGTTTTTAAAATCTACAGTTTTTCCAGACAGCTTTGGGCATTACATTAAGTACTGCTCATTGCTCTGCCCAATAAGTTACCAAAAATAAATAAATATAAATTAGGTCCAATTGTAGTGGTAGTATGCAAAATCATTCATTGTGTAACAGTGTATTAAAGATTTACCCTGGTGGCAGATTGCCCATAATATTTCAATAGCTTGGTCCTATCTGGTTCCCTGAGTGAAAATCACTCAGGCTGGGTCTGGCGAGTTCTGTGATCTGATTGGCTGATATCTAGCATCCAAACATTGTGACGTCACTTTCCGATTAACAGACCCGACCTGTCTCCTTACTTGAGACGGGAACAAGTCAGAGCTTGGTCAGTCCCCAATATAGACATGAGAAACAGTGGGGCCAAAATATAAATGTAGACATATATACTGCAATATAATTTGCCCCATATCCCCCCCCCCCTGTCTTAATAGCCGCAGGCCAGATAACTCTTCACAACACAACTTTCATTCTATATATTTTTGTCATTTAATATAAGATTAACATTTTCGAATTTTTTCAGTATGGGGAATAAACCAATCTTTTCACTGCATGGATAAATCCCATGTCTCCATCTCCCACTTTATGTACCCACGGGTTTGCGTTAGTTTATTATTATCATAATATTGTACGAAATTTTGCTAGGGTAAGGGCACTAGTGTTAAAGACTATATAGTATGGCAGTCAGCCATTCTAGACACAGCGTCCAAAGTTATAGTTGAAAGAAAGTCAAAAATTAACTATTTTTTTTTAAACAAAAGGCATTAGCCAGCAATTTAAATCAATCACTAGAGGTTAGCACACTAGCAGCATGCGTACACCGGTTGCTCACGAGAAGGACTGTGGTTGGTTAAAAATGGTCGCGGACCTTAGAGGGAGCACCGCCGTTCTTAGAAACACAGGCATATATTTCATCTACTTTTATGGTTTACTCTAATTATGATTTATAACTTATCTTCACAAGAAGAAAAAATATTGGAATCGGGGTGGGGTGGGAGGGGTGATGATGGGTTAGTTTGGGGTATGAAACCCCCAGTGACGACTTTATACTTAAGCTTACTTATCACGAAACCTCGAGAAATTATGTTCTAAAACATCTTGGCAATTCTGGGCCCTCAGGTATATATTTACCTTTTAAACTAGGCCTATTCAATAATGGTTTTGGCGGTTAACCTCATATAAGTAAAATTTCGGATTTAACATTACCACCTGGAGTGGACCTTTGCTGCACCTGTTACTGCGGATGGTCACTTAAAAGGTGTTTTTGATAGACCACCACTGATCTGTACCAAACGCGGTTATATATAGACCATCCTGTCTGCACCGGATCTCTCTTAATACCGGACCACAGTGACAGTGAGTTAATTTGTTGACCAGACTCAAAAAGCTCTACTAGGCATCTTCTATACACATTGTACAACCTACAGTTAGTTCCATTAAAAAAAAGCCCAAAAAAAAAAGCTTAACAACTTCTGCTATATGATTACTACCTACCAATAAACAGAATAAATGGAACTGTCTGGCTAAAGCTGGTTATTAAAAGCCGGATCTAAAAGTACATGCAGCACCATTTGATGCATAAGTTAAGAGTTATGCATATTTGTCATTTCTTGTTGGAAAGATGCATGTCCATTGCACATACACATAAATATATCAGATAACTTCTTACATTTACGGGGCAGTAACCAAGGTTTATATTTTATTCAGTAGTGGTAGGCGTAAGCCGACTATAAGCTAGAAGTAGACAGAAATGGCTGGGTTTAGTCAGTTATAGCTACAGCCAGGAATAGATTGCTACGAAACTAAAATGTACAAAGAGGCAGCGGCGGAAGATTTGGGGAAGGGGGAGGGGTCAAATGTACATTAAATACATCTTTTAAGAATTTCACGTGTTCGGCCCCCCCCCCCCCCTCTAAAAAAAAAACAACAACAAAACGTAAGATTGTAATTGTATCTTTCTCAAATATTGCACTATCAGACACAACCAAAACAATTGGGGGACATTTCTATTTCTGTTTTTTCTTTATCTAGTTTAATTCCTTGATATGTCATGCTTGAATGGCCAATTGCCCTCTGCCCCCACCACCCCCCCCCCCAAAAAAAAAACAGAAAAAGAAAAAAAGATTAAAAACCTTCCTTCCACCGAAATTTAACCTCTGTTGCTGCCATTATAGAAAGGCACCTGTATTTTTTCTTCGTGGATCTTTATAGCATCAGCACCTGCTCCACAACCTGATATGAAAAGTGTGGGAAATGAACGGCAGAAGGTGAAGAGGTCCTGACGAGAGTTGATTCCATAGCGTGCCAAGTTTGGTTATGTCCAGATAATTGCATGCGTGCGTGGCGTCATGGCGTTATTATGGCCGTCACCGAATGTACTTATTGTCCACTGACCACATACAACACGATATCAGATGACCCTGGTCACTCGACAAGATATTAATTGTTCACGCAGGTACAATAATTGACCAGTGTTCTGCTGCAACTCAGATGTACATGTATACAGCATTGTGTTGCTGAATCTTCATACTTCTTCTTTCGTCTTGTCATAATCTCTTAATTAATAATTTGTCAAACGAGTCATATGCTCTAACAGAATATGAAGGAGATGGACGAGTCAATTATGCTCGAACAAACACATTTTTTAATTATAGAAAAATACAGAGAATGGAAGTGTCATAAGGAGCACAGCAACTCGTTGACAGAAAAGCTAAAAATAAAATAGACTGTCAATACTATAAGTACTACTAAACTAATACTCGACCTACAATATTCCGGTAATTTTTTGCTAAAACCCCAATGGGTTTCTAAAAATTTAAAAAGGGTTATGCAAAGACCCATTGCACACCTTAGTTTTTTAAATAACCAACGGGAGTTTTCAGTTTTTTCACTTTGTAAATCAGGATTATCCACATAGTGATAATCGCTGTTTATCTTTGTGTCGTGTTTTAACTGGCAAAAAGGCAGCTAATGTTCGATAAGCCACTTGTGAAACCCCATTTGACAGTTTCGAATAGTTATTATAGTTATTACATCAGAAATGTTAATTTTTCAAAATAACAAAATTGGTATTTCCAATATATTGGGTTTTCAAGAAATCACAACTGGTATAGTACTGGGGACAAGCCAACAACCCAAAGGTTGGTTTGTTGAGCATGATTTTTTTAGTGTACTTTATGTGTGCATGAATGCACTTAACTACAAGTACATGACATATCCTACATAACATAAGTGCATGAGTACATGGATATATGCTCATGAGTGCTCTTTACCAGCCCTGCCTGACATTTAATATGCAGAGCAACAGCAAGGCCAAAGTACAAATGCAAAGATATACAAAGAATCAGAATAAGATCTGCTGTATATACGTTATACATACTACATTAGTCAATTGCATAGCAGCAGCAGCTGCTTTGTCTGTTTACCAATTACATTGAAAGGAACAGGTATGTCAGCCAGGTAGCCTCAGGGAGATGCTTCGAAAGATATCTCTTCAGAAGTTGGTTTCTTATTCGATGAGGCATAAAGATTATATATAAGTGCTATAACGTTATATCCACATGAAATGTTATACCAAGAAATAAGGTATAGACTTATACTTTCAACGTGATGATACTGTGTGCAAGCTAAGAGAATGAGAGAACTTAACTATGAAAAATACCAAAAAAAAAAAACAACTGATGTCATTAAAGAATTTGTTTGTCTTTCTGTGGAATTGGGAGTGCCGAACACCATTTTCATAAACGGAACATGCAACATACCTGGAACAACTTCCGTTTGCGTGAGCGGACAACACTCCTGTGAGCGGAGTAGGTCTGGTCACCAGTGGACAAAAGACAAGCAAACATTGGAATCATGTTTGAGTAATATTACGTAATACTGCAAATTAATTCCCCTCGTCACTCAAAAAAGATGTCCATTCGTAATGAGTAAAACAAGGTCATAAAATCGGATGAGCAATTAGGTTGAGCTCCAATTAATGTCTAGTCTTTGACTGACATTAGATGGGCAATAAAAAAAGTCACGATCAACTCAACAGGTTATATTTTAGCATTGATAAACCATATGTAAAGCTATAAATTAAAAAAGGCAATGGTGTAGTAATAGTGGCAGGGACATGACTGCCACCAGGAGCGAGTATTTTATGAACAGTGCATGGGATCACAAGTGCCTGGGGCAATTCCAAGACCATTTGGGAAATGAAAAATTCTCGTGAATATCAGAGATGAGAGGGCCGCCATGGATGTTACAAGTGTATCTATCTCCCTCCTTTTTATCTGCTGTTTGTCTATATTTACCCAGGCATACGATTTCATTGATGCTCCTTTTGAACTCAACAAATTAGGAGCAGTGGCGACTTTCCCAGATTCAGAAAAACCGAAAGAGAGAACTGAGGATGAGAGTCCCTTAAAGAAGATACTGAGGAAGAATTATGAAATCCCCCTGACAACAACTCCTTCACCTATGGAAATGCATGGCAGGCAAGCTCCAATATCAACCACACATTCACCAATTGATGATTTCCACTTCTCCAACGACAACTACTCTCCATTTCAAGACAGATTCTCTTCTAAATTTGACAACACCAGGAGCCAAGAGGTGGGCCTTCAAGCTGATGACAAGTTCGTATCGACAGGATCACGGGAGGACCCAAGGATAGGATCACCACCTTACGCCAGAAAGGAGGGTTCTTATTCAGCAAGTAAGGTTGATGGTTATATCATGGTGGATGGGAAGATGCAAAGATTTTCAAGGGCATCATCTAGGTACAACGGAAAACCAGTCACAAACCAGGCGACTGTTCTCAAACCTGTGACATTATACATGCCTACATCACGACTCTCTAATAATGGAGAGCCAGAAATGACCGCCGTTCAAGGTTACGTCGTGGGACGTCAGGGGTCACTCGGTGTGGCACCAAGGCTGCAGAAAAACGTAGCCTTCGGACAAGAGCAGGGTCAACCTGAGTATACAATGTTTGTGTATCCAGAAAAACGGTATGAAAATAATGATAATTATGTCAATAACCTGCACATGCCTTTTACCACACCCCCACCATTTCGATCAGGACATTCTCTCACAAATGATGCTAAAGTGTACCCAGAAATGATCTATGCCAACAGAATGACCCCTGCGGATGACTACAGAATACCTTCTGGCGACGATGATGCTTTTATGAAATCCTTTGCCAAAGAGCCAACCTTCCAAAGGGCAGAACCAGTTTCATTCGGTCACAACAACGTGGGTGACCAAGGCAGAAGTGCGGTGTCCACTTACATTCCTAATGTTGTTCAGCCCTACCAAATAGATGGTAGACAGTCAACAGCTGGAGGCCATTACGAACAACCTGCATATAACTCATATTCCAGCGATAATGGACAAGCTTATGAAGGTGACTACAGGAGAGGTCAACAATATGAGAACACGGACACCTTCGAGAGGCAACCATCTTATTCTCAGTCTCGTGAAAGTAATCCTAGATATGCAAATGATGAAGAACGGTATCAAAACAACATTGAACGATCTTATGGAGATTCACAGAATTATGAAAACACCCAGCCTTACTACAGCGATAATGAGCCCGCTTACAATAACAGAGAGCAGTCGTATAATGGTGATTCTCAACCATCTTACAGAGAACAATCACAACCCGATTACAGAGACAGGGACCAGTCATACAATGAGGATTCCCAGGCCCAAAATCCACAAACATCTTACACTGGTCAGGTGAATGGCAACAAAGGATCATTTGTCCAACACAGCCCACCGATTACACGATTCATTCCATATCTAAATCTCAACGGTAACCTCGTCCCTAAATTCAAGAATGGGAGGTACCTGGCCCCCAGCTTTGATGTTTCAGATTCCAAGAAAGGCAGACTGCCAGGACAGACTCTCAGTGTCTATGGCAACGCGCAGAGAATAGTCATCATTTGCCCTCGAGTGACAGGTAAGTTCAAACCGACGATCAAACAAAACTTTGGAATTTTTTTTTAGTTCAAACATAAAAAAAAAAAAAAAAAAAGAAATAGGCTAATGACGACAAACTAAGTGCATGAACTGACTTAAAAGAGAGATACACTGACAGGCTTGTGTTTTTTTTACAACAAATAACAGCAGTTTGTGACTCTCACAAAGATCCTCTAGTCTTGTCGCCATTTACTTCTATAGTATCATATAATATATACTGATGTAAACAGGTATAAACGATCTGAATTACTGTCACTCTTACAGTTGGCAGATTGATATGTAAACTTTTCAGGTCTTCTATGGCTAAAAACTGCATTGATGAGTCACAGTCCTATTCATTTCCTATTATAGCTGTTCTATCCCATGATAACTCATAAGATAGTTATGACTCATCTGAGGCAATTGAAAGGTCAATCACTGTTACCTCAGCTTTCTGTCACTAGAGGGCAGGTGGTGTCAGCGTAGCTATTCCTTGTCATTAGTGACAAGGTTCAGTGAATACAGGATCCTCACAAGATAACCCATTGCAATGAATGCCAGTATGACTCATCAAGTGAGTTTAAACTTCAACACGAAACATGGTCCATGTATCACCAATGACTCATCAAGTGCCATTTTCACTTTCCAAGTGAATGAAAGTTAACATATCATTTCTACCAACTGTAACTCATCATACCCCATCTCATGATAAAACTGTCACTGGTTTACTGTATCACTTTGTAATTATAACTAAACTGATTATTTCTTATTTCAGATACATTTTGCACCGAAAGTGGCCATTTCAGCCACCCAACTCATCCTTCATGTTTTGTCCAGTGTGATGAGAGGAGAGTTCCTTTTGTGAAAACTTGCCCCAATAACACGGAGTGGAGACAGAACACTCATAGCTGCGTTTGAACAACCAGAACCAACTGGACTGAATTGACCATATATATAAGACAGTTTTATACTATGCTATTTTTGTACCACTTCTGTATATATTATTATTAAACCTATCTTTTATAACGATATTGGATTTTGTAATTTACGAATCATGCAGTTGACTGTATTGTGTTTTCAAAAGTGAACATGTGTTTATTTATATATAAAATACTTTAGCAAAGCCTAACAATTTTACCATGATAGATTTATACACATGAAGAGACCAAAATTCAAAATTCCAGCAAGGATTTACAGAAAATATCATTGTCTAAATATTATGTCACCAAAGAATCAAGGACTTATATTGGTTGGATTCACTGACAACCCCTTTTTTCTCTGTGAAGAACATCTGTCGTCTTCCCCGCAAAACTTCTTTGAAGTAATCTTATAGGAGGCCAATCGAAGACTATGCACTTCATTATTTGGCAGATGCTAATCTTGTTAAACACCACAATGTGTTTACAGGGTCAAGGTGATACCATGCAGTGAAAATGTACACAAAACCTTTAAAATGAATCAATTAATCAACCTTGAAGAGTATAGGATAGTCTAGTAATCATCGTGCATGTGTTGGCCATTGAGGTTTGGGGTTCCTACCCAAAGTGCGACTTTCAATCAAAGGCGAAATTCATGCGCTGATACCACGACCAACACCCCCCCCCCCCCTCCATATATTTCATATATCTGCAGATCCTCATCACCGAAGTTACTAATGGCATTATGCAGCATACTGTTCGAACCGTCACCTGCTGGTTGCACTTGTGATTTATGAGAATAAAGTTCTAAAAATATTTACATCCAAGTAATCCACATGCAGAAATACTAGCATTTTCTTCCGTTCCATCCAAATTTTCAACAGCGTCATTAGCAAACATCAACTCAGGTGCAATAAGCCCACAAAATACAGCTTGAAAACTGCAGTTCCCAGTAAAGCCAATTAAAATGCTATCTTTACCAAGCCAACTATCAGAACTAATTTTTGCACCTGCATCACTTCAAACCATCGGCTAACCCAGCGTAACTGTATGCTTGTTGAGCATCATGAAGACACAGGTGTGACAAACAGTAGCTGGGGCACACCTGTAGCCCCACGGCTGGGCTTCTTGCTATTGAATTGAGGCATTGTTTGGATACAAAGACGGGTTGGACAAACAAGAATACTTGGAAAAAGACAGATACAGCTCTCAGTAGCAGTGACACCTTTTCTTATTTTATATACCTGAACATTGGAAATGCACTTAGTCAGCCAAGCAGTCAGACTGACCTGAGTTCAGATAATACCTTTGTTTATTGGGGTGTTCACACTGTCACGGATACGACCTACGAGTGACCACGTATGAAAATGTTTACTCTTGCTCATCCTTGGTCATACGTGATTCACTCGCCGACCGTTTTACGTATACTCGTGCTAATTCGTAACATGGTCTTCTGTGGAAAGGACAACATTTTTAAGGATGTTCAAAACTTTGGCAGACGTTCTACGAGTGAATTGCTAATATTAGTTACGTAACGCGCTCGGGGGTCAGTTGGCGTGCGTTCTATGTACTTTTTACGTACACGTATGGTCACGTATGTACGAAGAACCTACGTAGAACGTACGTAAGACGCTCGCTGATGGACCCCCCAAGGAAGTTAAGTAACTAATATAAACAATTTACTCCGACAACGTCCGCCAAAGTTTTAAAAATTCTGAAGAATTTTGCCCTCTTCACGTATGGTCGTGAGTGGTCAAGCGCAACCAGGAGTGATTTACGAGTTAGCGCGAGTATAGGTAAAACGCTCGGCGAGTGAATCACATATGGCCAAGGATGAACAAGAGTGAAAAAATATTGTCATACGTAGCTCTTATTATTATTAATAATTATACATGATAGTATATATAATTTTTATTGACAGTATTATGTCAAATATGACATGATAGTGTGAACGCTCCTTAATTAGAAAAAAATTGTTTTTACAGACTTATTGTCTATTGAGTAATCTAACAAAATCGAAGTCATCAAAGCGAATAAAAATTGTATTCATTTGCTGGCAGTATGTATTCCATATATAGTAACTTAGTTATTATCATGCGTAGTTTTAGTTGGAATTACGTTGCTTTCTTTGATCTTTGATAAGTATGATGATACATAGTCTAGGAAAAATTAGGCAATGTGCAAATAGATATAGACAGATAAGTGGAAGGATACAACAAAATAGATGGTCTGGCTGAGAGCCTTGTAGAATGATGGTTTGACAGACGTACTGCTTGACACTAGCTTATAGACAACTTGACAGCTTGGCAGCTTGTAGATAGATATAGATAGACATGGAAAGTACAGCCCTCTAAAGCAAGTTCTTGCCACTATCGAAGGTTGATTGATGAGGTGAGAGAGAGGAGGAGTCTACCCATTTTACTCATTTACCCCATGGGTGGGGTCTTTTACTTGCCTCAGCATAGACACCGAGTACAAGGGACCGCCAATTTAACATCTCATCCAAACGACATCCAGCTGGGATGTTGGTCATGAAGGGTGCACGGGCCTGGGATTGAACCCAGGTCCTTTAGAGGAGCAGGTATCATCTTACAGCTAGACAGAGCAGCTAGACAGAGCAGCTAGACAGAGCAGCTAGACAGAGCAGCTAGACAGAGCAGCTGGACAGAGCAGCTAGACAGAGCAGCTTGACAGTGATACACTAGGTTCTGAGTAGGTTCCATTAGGAGTTAAAGGGTAGCAAAATTTGAAGGTGCACTATATTTGTGAAGAATTTTTGTAAATGTTCTGTGCAGATTTACAGGATTTTTGTTGGCTTTGTTAAGTTTTTTTAATATTTCTGTAAATTTTTGCTTTACTGATATGTGGTTTAAAGTAACCTTTGTTATTGTCATTATAATGAGAGCACTGGAGCCACCTAAAGTGGCCGCTGGCGGCACAGGCGTGGCCTCCCTGCTCCCTATACTTGGCATGTCATGTTCAGTGCCAGTTACACTCAGTCTCCTTGGCGCATCCCTGCTGCAGTTATCATATGCAGGTAAGTAGCAGTTAATTTGGTGGAGTGATGGGAACACCTTGGAGTAACATCAGATTTAATTTGATTAGAAGAAGAGTTATAAGAGAATCCTTATAATGAGTAAATATTCTAGGTTAACAGTAAATATTCTAGGTTAACAGTAAATATCTATGAAGATAAACGTTACATCTGTTGACGAATAAAATGAACTATGGAAAACTAGGGAATCTGATTTGCCGAAATACAAAAGCATGGATTGAACGTTGGTTATTTCAAAAATACTTTTTTTGTGTTTTTGTATTTTGATTTCGACAATTTTCTTCTACAAAGGCTTTATCCACTAAAACAAGCTTTTCTGGTGGTTTTGTAAGACTTAATAACCAGATAATTGGAGACCTAATTATACCTCTATTAACCTCAATTGATGACAAGTTTTGAATGAATGTTTGAGAACAATTTGAGGTTGCACGATATCAAAAACTTGAAAGTTCTTAATACAAGCCGGCTTGAGTAACGTTGCCCTTATTACTTTATAGATTCAGATTCAGATTCTTTTTATTTTGTCCAAAAAAAAAATGTACAATTTATTTTCATATTTTCATTTATAAACATTTCTTTCGCAAGGAGACCTCACAAAGATTAATATAGAGACCTTGAACTGTTCTTTGTTAGGGTTTTATAAGTCTGTTATTTGAATTCACTGAAAATGTTTTTCAGAAGATCTTAACCATTTCAGCCTGATATGACAATGACATTCAGTATTATAGCTAATAAGTATGAAGTGACATGTTTTTAGACTAAGAAGTAAATCATCATGAGTTATAACATACATACATACATAATATAACTATAGATTGACATAATTTGCGTGTAGTCTATTGGGGTTTTTTGATTGATAATGATTTGATGATTTATTTTATCACAATTTACAAAATGAAATATATAAAAATTTGTATAAAAATGTATCAGTCCTATAAACAGTCAAAAGGGGGTCAGAAAATCATGTGAATCCAGGACTCCTGGAATTGAATTGTATAAGCCCATGATTAGGGTGGCCCAAAAACATCATTTTATCGATATTGTTCAAGCCACCCCCTAATTTCTTTCCTTTTCCCACAAAAACTTTCCACAAAAAGTTTCAGGTTTTTAAACACAGGGGAAGTGGATGCTCACTGATGCTCCAATTTTGTTGATTTAGCTCATAGACAGCGATGCTTACTCCATATCACTCACATCCAAAGACTTTTTAGAGAAAACAGTAGGACTGACTTCAGTGACTTTAACATAAACTGTGTAGTGTGTACTAGTGTGCAGTGTGACAACAGTTTAGTTTCTTGTCCACAATTAATATTACTGAATATTGACTATTGAGCCCTTCTAAAGCGTGCTATACAACACTACCAAACAACAGAAAGACAGTGTTTTGGTGGACAAGCAATGATGGCCACTACAAGACAAAGCAGGGAAATTTTTCTTATTGGTTTATGTGAGCTTAATGCACTTACATGCCTTAAACAGCTGCCAAAAACAAAACAGGTTCTGAAGAGATTTCATCAGCACCTAAAAGATACAAGGGATGTAAGAAATGCCAGCCTGGCAACATCAGTAGAATTGCTCATTTGGGAAAAGGCAGCCATACCAACAATGCTTAAGACACATGTCACTGAAAAAATTGAGGACATTCACAAGAAATGACTTCTGCTGAAAAAGAACAAAGGAAGAAAATCAGAAAACCAGCAAAGAAGAGAGAAGGAATTTGTTGAACACTTGGACTTCCTCTTTGATAATGCTCATAAGGATGCATTAGCCATGATCAGAATTAGTGAAGATAAACACTGTCTTATAGACCAAAGGACGGACAGAAAAATGTTTATTGCAAGCAAGGATAAAGAGTTGGAGAAAAAACAAGAACGAAGAGAAGAACGAGAAAGAAAAGAGGAAGAAAGGAGAAACAGAGCAGCTATGTCAACACCATCTGTGAGCAACTACAAACAAGAAGACAAAAAAGATTCACAAACTGAAGACATCAATTCTGACATGTCTGATGAGAGTGATGAATCTGATGATCAATACAAGCCAGCAGGAATGAAGGAAAAGAGGCCAATAAAGGTTCAAAAAGATATGAAAGCACAGAAACTTTTGACAGTTGATGTTACTAGTGCACTGGATCGAAACAAGACATCAGATCGTCAAGCATTACGACTTATGGTACCAATGGCAGCAGCTCTGGGTTGCAACCCAGATTCAGTTTCACTGTCCCGCAGTACCATTCAAGGTCACGCAAGCGAACAAGAAGAGAAGTTGCTGCATCTATTAGAGCTGAATTTGCTCCCACATATCCACTTGTAGTTCACTGGGACGGAAAGATACTTCCAGGAATATCTGGTGGAAAAAATTTTGAAAGGTTGCCTGTGCTGGTGTCTGGTGATGGACATGAGAAACTGTTGGGGGTACCAAAGATGGAAATTGGAAATGCAGAAAATGAAGCAGAAGCTGTTCATCATTTGTTGGTGGAGTGGAACGTCACTGAGAAAATACAGGGTATGTCTTTTGATACTACTGCTGTCAACACTGGCCGAATAAATGGTGTCTGTGTTCGTCTAGAAAGCAAACTTGGTCATGAACTGTTCTGGTTCGCATGCAGACATCATATGCTGGAACTGGTCTTGTCCAAAAGCTTTACTCTGTGCTTTGGCCCTTCAAGTTCTCCAGACATCCCTTTATTCAAAAGGTTCAAGGCAGTTTGGGAAGATATTAATAAAGAGAGCTTCTCAGGCCTGGAAATAAAAGAGGAACTGGTGGACCTCCAGCAAACCACAGTGCAGTTTCTGAAGGAAGATGACATTACTGAGCAGGTTAGAGATGACTACAAGGAGCTCATTGAACTCACCCTGCTTGTTCTTGGTAGTGCACCAGAAAGAATCCACTGGACAGCACCTGGAGCTCTTCACCGTGCACGATGGATGGCAAAGCTAATATATGCCAGCAAGATTTACCTGTTTCATCATCAGAGAGCAGTCAGATTGACAAAGAAGGAAGAAAAGCAGCTTGCCCGATTTGTGCAGTTTGGCGCTCTGGTTTACACGAAAGCATGGCTTTCTGCTCCACGTTCTGTTGAAGCTCTAGAAATGATCTGAAGCTCTGGAAACTTCTCAAAAGATACCAACTTACAGATCCAGAAATTGGTGCAGCTGCAAGAAAGGTCCTCGAGAACCACCTTTGGTACTTGTCTGACGAGTTGATTGGATTAGCTCTTTTTGATGACAAGATTCCTCCTTTACAGAAGTTGGAGATCTGCAAAGGACTGACCAGGGAATTTGAGGAACGCAAAGTAAGGGGGAATGCAGCACTGCTGGAAGATGATGTCAACCTTGGAAGCCTTGCATCATCCAGAACCACCAGGCTTCTGCACCAATTTAATATAAATGACAAATTTCTTGCTCTGCCTCCATAGGACTGGAAAAACAATGAAAGCTACTGCCAAGGTCAAGACCGTGTAAAGAAACTGTGTGTTGTAAATGACACTGCTGAACGAGGTGTCAAGCTTTTACATGAATACAACACAATGCTTACAAATGATGAGGAAGAAAAGCAGATTGTGTTGCAAGTTGTGGAGGCACATCGCAAAATAGTCCCCACACAAATCACTAAAAAATCTGCAGTTGAAGCTTTGCAGAAACTGTAATTGTATTAGACATTTATTGGGTTATAGACGATCATCACTGTTTCTGATGTTATAAATTTTACAATAGAACTTTACTTAAATGTATATTTTAGATTTAGTTATAAATTTATATATGGTGATTTTAATATTGACCTTCTTAAAATAAAAGAGAGGAATATCTTTAACGATTATTTTGAAAGCATGTTAGCTAATGGATTTATTCCTAAAATTACCTACCCTACTAGAATAACTAATCACAGTAAGACCCTCATAGATAACATATTGGTTAAACTTTCTAACAACTTTTCTTCTACTACAGCTGGAATCTTACTGGTGAACATATCTGATCATTTACCTTTAATTTGAGAATTAATAGATGTTCTTATAAATATATAAAAACTTGGTCGAGAAGCGAACGGGCATATAAAAACTTTATGAATGAAATTACAGCAAATTGCACCTCTGATAAATTTGATCAGAACGTAAACAAAAATCCAAACATTAACTATGATGTACTTGACCAGATTATTCAACAAGCTTATAAAAAACATATTCCTGTTAAGATTGTCAAATTTGACAAACATAAACATAAACTGAACAAATGGATTACCCAGGGTATACTATCTTCTATAAAGTTCAGGGACAGACTTTACAAATGATTAATGGAAACTAAAAACAACATTACTTTGTACCAAACATTGAAAACTAATCTATCAAACTATAACAAATTATTAAGAACCTTAATAAGAACAGCCAAAAAGTCGTATTATGAATCATGTTTTAGCAAATTCCGTGACGATATAAAGAAAACTTGGAATACAATTAAAACTATACTAAACAAAAGCCAAAAAAAGAAAGACTTTCCAAGTTCATTCCTTGTAAATGGTACTCATATTACAAATAAGCAAATAATTGTTGATAAATTTAATGAATATTTTACGAAAGTAGGGTCTAGTCTTGCAGAAAATATTACTGTCCCCCTAAATAAATCATTTACAGATTATCTACTGTCGCCAAATAGTCATACTTTTTCTTTTGAAAAAGTCAGTCAAGAATATGTGTCCAAAATAATTGAAACCTTAAAACCAAAGAGCAGTAGTGGTATTGATGGAATTTCTAATAAATTGCTGAAATTAATAAAGAATGGAATTCTGGTTCCTTTAACTTTGATAATAAACCAAGCAATAGAAAATGGAATTTTTCCGGAAAGGCTCAAAATAGCCAAAGTAATTCCCTTGTTTAAGACAAATGAAGATTACTTATTTGAAAACTACAAGCCAATCTCTGTTTTGCCCAGCCTGTCAAAGATACTTGAAAGAGTTATGCATTCACAATTGGTCTCCTACTTCTCAAGATTCAATTTATTTTATGATAAACAATATGGCTTTAGGAGTTCACATTCAACTGAATTGGCAGCATTAGAAATTACTAACAGAATCATCAATAGTATGGATAAGAAAGAAGTACCTCTGGCTATTTTCCTTGATTTATCTAAGGCCTTTGACACAATTGATCACAATATCCTTATTATTATAATTATGTTACTATGGTGTGAAAGACAAGTCATTAAAGCTGATTACAAATTACTTATTTAATCGAAAGCAATATATCTATATGGACAATATCAGTTCTGAATTATTACCAATTAAAACAGGTGTCCCTCAGGGATCAATTTTAGGACCATTACTTTGCATAATATATATAAATGATCTTAATTTGGCTAGCCCTATCTTTAAACCCATCATATATGCTGATGATACAGCATTATCTGCAACTTTAAGTGCCTTTGACAGTGCAGGTCAAAACAGGGATAGAAATATAGATATAGAACTTGAAAATATCTCTCTGTGGCTAAAACTTAATAAATTATCATTAAATTCTTCCAAGACAAAGGCCATGCTTTTTCATACTGTACGCAAAAATGTGAATTATCCAAATATTATGATAAATGGTACAATTATAGACTTTGTGGATTCTTTTAACTATCTAGGAATTACAATAGATAAACATCTTAGTTGGAAGTCGCATATTCATAAGATATCCTTGAAAATGTCTAAAATTATAGGAATAATGTTAAAAATGAAAAATCTTATCTCGAAGGATATCCTTCTCACTTTATATTATAGCTTATTCATGCCATATCTCAATTATGGGATTCTTTGTTGGAAATCAAAGATTAATTCAGTTGTAAAGTTTCAAAAGAAAGCTGTCAGAATCATAATGGGTGCGAATTACAATGCTCACACAGAACCAATTTTTAAGTATCTAAGCCTTCTGAAAGTTAATGATCTATGTAACCTTCAAGAATTAAAATTTTGTTACAAATTAGAGAACAAATTGGTACCCGCTTACTTTCAAGACAACATATTTGTAAAAAATAGAAACATTAATCGACACAACACCAGATCTGCCAATGCATTCCATATTCCCCGAGTTAGGCATGAATTTGCCAAACATGGCATTCATTATATAATTCCCATGGCTTTTAATAATAGTATTCCGCTTATCATAAACAAAATTTACACCCACAGTCTCTCTGGATTCGCAAAATATATCAAGAATGACTATCTAAACAATTATAAAGAAAATTGCTTGATAAGAAATTGTTACATTTGTCAGTCCTCTTCAGGGTGAGCTTTGCTTCATAAATGCCTGCGTTCCACTCATTATATCCCTTTTGTGAATTTTTATGACTAATTTTCTGCAGTTCATCTTATTTTATAGGGTTCTAAGATATCCAGTGTACTTTTTATTCGGAAGTGATGAACCAAAAGTCATTCACTGCACAGAAAATGCACAGAAAATGCACAGAAAATGCTTGTAAAAGTAGCATGTGAATTTCATTTCAGTAACTTCCAACATGGCATGTGAATTTCATTTAATCAGGTTCTAAATAGAAAATGCTTGTAACAATAGCATGTGAATTTCATTTAGTATTTTGTTCATCATTGTTTCTGTCCAGTCATTTCTATTATAATTATTGTTACTATTATTATTCTTAAAATATTTTATTTATTTGATAAATGGTAATCGGTGACTCAGGAGATTTCAGCCTACCTTTAAACGCCTGGGTGGCCTCTCGATAGCGGTCTTAAGACCTTAGAGAAGCCTCCCACACATAGAGAAAAATACATTTTAAATATTTCTTTACTTGTTTATTTGTCTATTTTTCTATGTATGTTTCAAACAATGTCTGTATATGAAATGTGTGTCTCTTTGTGTAAATAAATGTCTTTGTCTGTCTGTCTATAACAAAAATTGTTCTCAATGTTTCAATCAAACGATATGTATGAAACTTTCATTGCCAGTGAGCACTCAGTTCTATTATGAAATAAAAGCTATAAATTTGCCTACATATTTGTAGTAACATATGTAACAAATTTGGGGGGTGTCTTGCACTATAGCAGAATTTTCATTTTTTCACATACATACATGGGCCACCCTACCTATGATATAAAGCAGAACATTACGTTCTTACATTAATGTATACTACGCTATATACATGGCCAATTGTGCTATGTGCGTTTTTCATGCGTTTGGATAAATGCATGGAAAACGTAAAAAATATTCTTTTGCTCCTTTGAATAGGAATAAGGAATGTAAAAAATATTCTTTTGCTCCTTTGAATAGGAATAAGGAATGTAAAAAATATTCTTGCTCCTTTGAAAGACACTTTTTTGTTAAAAGCCTTTCTTTTGACCGATTGTGTTTATGACCTTTTTTTAAATCTAGTTGTGTTGGTTGTGTCGTCACTATTCATGTGTGTGTGACCTCTGAAATAATGTACTAATGGAGGTCTTTGGCTTGGGGTTGGGAATGAGTATAACCCTCCAAGGTAAGTATTGATTGACGAAATGAGAGAAGTGTCCACACCATGTTATACATTTAACCATGTGTGGGGATTTTTTCTTGCCTCAACATTGACACAGAGTACAAGGCAACACCTATTTTAACATCTCATGCAACCGAAATCCAGCTGAGATGTAGCTCATGAGAGGTACCTGGGCTGGGGATCGAACCCAGGACCTTCAGCAGAGTGCAGGCCAACTCTTGCCTTAACCATTATGCCACCCTGCTGAAACACACCTTAAAGTAGAAGTTCCGTTGTGTTTTTAATCTTTAGAATACTTCATACTAAGATATCCTACTGCATAAGAGTACTTCTAAAATCAATTCTAAAATTTTGAAGAAATGCTTGGTGAAGTTTTGTCATCACTTTTTGTGCATGCCCATATTAGGATTGACCTTATAAGGAATACTAGCTCTGTTTGGGGGAGTGTGCTGTATGACCCTAGTTTCAGCTAATTTTGGCAAAAAGTTCTTGGTCACCACATTCAAATGCATAAATTCATGTTTAAGACATTATTGAACTGGTAACAATGGAATTAAACTGTAAACAACATGGTTCTTACAGTTGAAGCAGCGTATCATTTCTCTTTGTCCTACAAAACTTTTTTCTCTACATTATCTACAATTGAATATTATAATATGCTATCACGCAAGTCTGGTAGAGGTCTTTTTTTAATGAGAGCTTTACTCGTTTACTTTACGGATAATCTTTATGTACTAAAAACCGACTGTTTTAGTTTATTTTTTTCTCTGGAAGCTAAACACAAAGAATTAAACAGAGATTGGTCAGCCTCTCTCTGCTCAAGAAACACTGAAAAGTTTCGTCACGCAATCCTCGAATGTCAACAAAATCTCCCTCCTCAGATCAGGGTCATTTTGCCTCCTGGTTCTCCACCATAGTATCAAACAAGATCAAAAGCCCTTCAAGGCAGCAATCTGCACTCGTTCATTGTTGAAATATAAGCCTAGGTATATTTTTTCTTGTCGTTCTATGTTCACCAAAAATTCTTGAATGGGTTTGATTGATCTTTCCTGACGCATTGTGCACAATGTGATAAACAGCATGATGTGCACCTGTAGAAAGTTTCCCCATATGGAATCAGGTTACTATTACATATTTTTATATTTGGTGAGTAATTAATTGCTTATTACTGTGCTTCAATAGTATATTCACCAATGTCCAAGCAGTGGGCAGTACTTCAAATTGAGTGGCCTAGTGGTAAGGCAAAGACAGTTGATTCATTATGTTCATTAACAACCCCACGGAAGCTCCTGAGTTCTCTAGCCTGACCTCTGTATTATATTACTGAGGCAAGTCAAAGATTCCATGGACACCCATCTCCCACCAATCAGCCTTGTGAGATGCAAGGACTTGTTTGAGAGGAGTGAACCAACCTAACCCTTTGTATAATTGGAGTCATTCGATCTGCATGACATTTGTGTATGTACACAGAATCATGTGAAGCATGAGTTGTTAAGACGTTTTAATTAATTTCCATTGTAACGTTTGCCAAGTTTAAAATAATGAGATGCTCTGACTGACAGATTAAGCAGTGGCAGTTATCCTGTTTCTGAATTTTGATCATTAATTACTTCTTAAGCTGTTTCTTCCTCATGCTTGGCTAAAGACATCGCTTTCCTGGTGAATTCTAGGCTCGAGGCCAAGTGATACAAACAGAATGCCAAAGATATAGAAGGGATTCCTTTGGATGTGTGTCTCCATATTTTTAAAGATTCCGTGCTTCATCGTTTGTTTCTTTTGATCATTTTCAAGGTTTCGCTCGAATGGCAGAGAAAATGGAGCTGACTACTACAGCCACCTCTAACGGCAGCGTTCTAGACAACAATCACACGACTTCCGGCCCCTCGTTCAAATCGGAGGAGTACTACGCATGCGCAGCTTTCCTCTTCCTGTTCAGCTTCATGGGAATAATGGAGAACGCCCTGCTGTTGAAAGTGCTGTGGGAGCGGACTATGTTCCATGAACACATCTTTGTGGCAATAAAAACTCTGTGTGGCGCTCAGCTATTGATGAGCGCAGTCTGCTTGCCCATGGGTGCACTCTCGGCCCTCCACGAGTCCTGGCTATTTCGCTCAGGGGGTTGTGCCTTCTACGCTTTCATCCTAAATGCAATGTACTTCTCCTGCTCTTTTGTTTTGTCTGCTCTGATGACAGGTAAGCTCTTGGTTTCAGTTAGTTCTTCCTCTTTAACACCTCACCTGTTGTGCATATATTAGTGTTATGCTGAGAATGAGACAGATAATTGATAAAACTGATGAGTTTGCTTGCACTCTTCTCAGAAGTTCTCACCACGGAAGGTGAAAATATAATAATCAGCTCCTATTAACAAGTGCACATATTTCTGTGTATTACATGGGTGGAGCCGCGGTGTTCTCTTGGACAAACACATGCATTAGAACCAACGCCTCACTTTTTTGGGAATGGATGTATTATCACGATATTGCCTGCAAGCCAAGAGAAAGATATTGACTAATCTCCCCCCTCCAAAGCAAAATGCACTTTCTGTAAATATCTAATGCGATGGCTGAAAAACATTATAACATCCTTGTTGTCCACATTCTTATCTGAACATTGCTATGACTGTGAAAAAAGGGAGTTCATCAGTGGTTGAAGAGGATGATGCCAAAAATGTGTAAATGTGTCAGACAACCTAACTTTTGACCATTTTAGATTGATATGGCACAGGCCTACCAAAATGAGTAAGATTGTTGATTATTATTGCACAGTTTGACAGCAGATAGTGATAATGACTTACATCTTAGTCAAAAACATTTAGCTGGCATTTGACCAACTTATTAGATAAAGCTTACTTAGCAGTAAAACAATTAATACGATTATGGAGGGTAGTCTTTTTAGAGTATATAGACAACTTGACTAAGATCTTGTAGTAAACAGGTAATCAGTGTAGGTTACCAGTAGACCATTTGGTATAACTTGCATTTACTTTGTGGGGGTATCTGGTGTACCTGCTGTACTTGCATACTTCTTTTCATGTTTCCTTTCAGTGTGTGCCTTCGTAGTCTGTGTGCCTAGTGTGAAACAGCACCTGACGGAGAGACGTACTTTGTTTGTCACAACAACCTGCTTTGCCCTGGGCGCCATATTTGCTGTTTTCCCTCTTGGTGGCATCAGGCACTACGTTAAGGAAGGTTTGGGTTTTCATTGTGCACTGGACTGGGCTGACCAGTCACAGAGGATATCTTATTTGGTGGCGGATGTGACTTTCATCTTCTTTCTGCCACTAGTCGTTCTGCTGATCACTTGGGGCATCACGCAATTCTCTGTAAGTAGCACAGTCCAGCTTCTTCTCTCTTCATGTAAAAACAGAGGTCTTACCAGGTAGTCTCTACACTACACACATGACCTATATCATCTATACAGGAGCTCATAAGGCTGGTAGATGGCTTATAGAATGTATGTAAACTTATGGCAAGCGGTGCTTTAAATATGCCGCTCCAAAGACATGGAGTTATGTGTCATATGCCATGAGAGACAGTGACTCTTAAGAGACTTTTAAAACAAGACAAAAAACGACTTATTTTAAACAAGCTTTTATATAGACTTTTGTCATTCTTATTCATATTTTATTACATTTATTTATATCGATTTAGTACATTTGTAAGCACCGCTGAGTATATTTAAATATCCTTCTTATAGAAAGGTGGTCTCAAATGTCGGTAAGAGAAAATGATAGGTAAAACTGGTCCAAAATCCATCGTCTAATAACAAGGTTGTCCTCAGGTCTTCAATATGATGCATGGGTTAAAAATACAACGTAAGATTGTAACATAATAAAAGAAAAAGACTGGTGATGTATTTCTGGAGCTCATTTAGTTGTGCCAGAAAGAGAGTTATTATTATAGAATTTCCAATAAACAAAGGTATTATCAGTCTGACTGCTTGGCTGATTATGTTATGCAAAATGGACAAACTTGCCCAGTTGATCAGTTCAATCATATATGTACGGTCATCCCTAGAGAGAAACATGTAAATGGCAATGTTTTTATCAAGCAACAAAAACATGAGCCATCGTCTACCTGCAGCCCACTGCAAATAGCACTGAGTTTGAAGAGTCAGGTAAAATCAGTGTCATGTGGAATCTTGTTCTATGCCGTGTGTGGTAATGGATGAACACACGGCAGGCGATGTTTCTGACGTGAATCCTTTATCATCAATGTTTTTTAATGCTTGGAATTACAATTAGATATATAGTGTGTATTACTACCATCTTAAGGGAGGGAACATTGGTTCTGCTATGATATTGGAACCATATCTGATATCATTGTGCTCCATTCACAAGGACTTATTCCCAGCATTTGATTTGGACATATAAGCCAGCTGAGGTGCATCAAATTAAATGCGTAGGATAGGCACGTTATTGGAAAGTTGCTTTTCAGACTGAGCATCTCATATTAACAATATGTATGAGATGATGGAATGACAAAGGCATCCATTCCATATGACTGTCGACCTCAAATATGAAATGCTTTAATTGCTCAATACAGGGAGTACAGACACCAGGTGCAAGGCATTAGAAGAGATAAAATTTATTACACTTGTACTAGCCCCAGGGACCCATGCTCGCCAGTTACATTAAAACACACAGGGGTCTTCAGGGCTACACTTATACAGATAAATAAACGTTATTGACTTCATAAAAATAAAATATTCATCATTATCTTTTTCATTTAGTTAGAAATAATTTTGTACTTCTGCAAAAATGTACTGAGAGCTGGTCAGTTACATATTATCACAGAAGCGCAATCCATTCATTTCTTTTTTGTAGATCCATAAATGGAAGAGGACGGTTCTCACTGAAGATATCTTCGAACTGGGGGTTGCCAAAGAAGATCAAAGACGTGCCAGGGCAGTCTCTATTATTACAGGTGAGGCCTTTTTCATGCACCATGCACAATCTAGGTAAATTAAAGACGGCTACCGGAAGACGGGGATGGCGATGCTGTGGATGCCAATGCTGCATGCCTACTCTTCCTGTTATGGCCTTTGCATTTTCTAACAGATTTTGCGATTCATTTGACAAAATTTTCTTTTGCTCTTGTCTTCCAAAAAGTATCAGGTACTAAGTTAAGTACATTATACACAGTCAAAGCTGTAACAGAAATAGTTCTGATAACAAAATTGAATGTTTGCGGCTGTTCATTGTGTTGACAGTTGTAAATGGGTTGGTTGAGTCTATGGGTTGACCTTACCAATTGATACATTTTAATTACTTCGATTGATGTCGGCTAAACACAGTGACCATATCGAATTTTTCAATAGAATTGCTTTGATCCATTGTTATCATTGTGATATACTATATATATACTTTATTTTTGGACAAATAGATGAAGACTTTACAACATTAATTTTCCATTTATGCATAAAATAACATTTGTAAATTAACTTTATTATTTCTGTGTGTACCTTTAATCAAAGTGTATTTAATAAACATATATATATATATATATATATATATATATATATATAGGCCTAATATTAAATAAGAAAGTAGTAATTCATAACAACAGCGGATTTATTGTTGTAGTCCATACTTTTGCATCAGTTTGATATTAATTTGATTTTTATGACTTCTTCCATACATCTTCATTGGCCAGATACAACAGATAGTGAATGAAAGTATGTCGTTTTTCTCTCATAACACAAGGATCACATGTGCACTGGTTTATGTCTATCTAATTGAGCAACACTGAGTGGAGCGTCTGGATGCATGAAGTAATCGCTAATTTGCTTTCATGTTTTTTAGGAGTGACACTTCTGACACTAGCTCCTTATGCAGTGATCAACATGGAAAGAATCGCCGGGACAGCCATACCTCATTCACTGGTCACAGCTACCGCCATACTGGCCCAGACATTCGTCACTTTGACTCCATTTTTCATCGTTACGACCCTTGAGAAGGTAAACAATTTTTTTAACTTCAGGGGTGCATCTATGTTTTTATGTATCTACAGCATGTCGACGCCTTTGCAATGAAAATATTTGAGTATATTGTGTAATATTATAATCATTTATATGGGCTCTTGGTAAAGATAGCTAACTTGACAGACTAATACTTTAAAAAATTTTGGTAATTAGACAAACTTTTAGACTAACTAGACAGTTTACCTGTCTAACATGGCACAGATGTTTGACGAACAAGTTAGCCTCTTAAAAATTGGTCAAAACCATTATCTACTGTGTCACTAGCCATACTAAGATATATGTGTGGGTCAGTCAGTCTAGACGCTGTCAAACAGTTAAGGGATAGTCAAAATGGTTTTCAGTGTATTTACGTATATATGTACCTATAATCAGAAGGCCTATGCAAGTGAGTTCAGATGTACAGTTAGTTTCATAAAATATGGTTGACTCAGACAGCTGTAGCAACCTATTCCTGGCTGTAAATGGTGCTGCCTAAAAATTTTCACCAGGCATCTTCTCTTTCGAAATAGCCGACTCCAATGCTTATGAGGTATTTTAAAGTTTTGCCACATTTAGTCAGGGGTATAAGCAATTGGTCATTGTGATATTTTTGATCTTATCATGTCAGACATTACCAGTGTCTGGATTATTGAGAGGGTGCATGCTGCATGGCTTTATTCTTCAATTAATCTGGAAATAATAACATGATTATCAGGAGAATGGGCCAGTTAATTAGGCAGAAAAGACAGAAAATTAACCTGAACCCAAAATGGCACCTCAAAGGTGTCAATGCTCTACCTTCTTTTTAAAAATTAATAATCTAATGCTTGTACAGATACCAGGTGCAAAGGCTGAGGTGAAAATTACCCGAAGGTGTGATATTGGTGCATGCGCTATATTTAGAGCCACATTATCTGTAATTATTGAGGAAACAAGAAAATATATTTATAAAGATAATTTAGGACTAATATTACTTTTGTGTGTATGATTGCAGCTGCATACGATCTCTGTCAATTGAGGTAATAACAAAAGAAGTAGCAGTAGCTGCTGGTGCAAGTTTTTATGCCGCCCCCTGTAGCTATAACTGGCTAAAGCCAGCCACATCTGTCTCCTCCTAGCTTATAGTCAGCTTACACCTAATACCACTGAAAAGATATCAACCTTGGTAAATGTAAGAAATTCATCTGTTATATCATGAGTATGTATGTACATTAGACAAATCTTATTTGCTTTCATTTTTGCTGCATGTACTACTTTTAGGGCCGGCTTCGAGTGGCTAGCTATAGCCAGACATTTCTGTTTAGTTATAAACAGGTAGCATCGTATAGAAGAAGTTGTCTTGCTTTGTCTAGATTTAATTTGACAGGCCGTTTTTAATGAAAACTAACTGTACATGTGTATATAGCTCTGTACCACTGTGTCTATGTGTCTCCATGCTCTGTTTCTTTCATGTGTGACAGGTTTACAACGTTTTTGTGGATATATAGTAGATCATCTTGAATACATCGTTTACCTTGAAAAGGCAACAGGTATATGAAGTCAACTTGGTTAAGCCACCTGATCTGGCAACATGCGATTTGGTATTTGCTTCAGCAAGAAACATAAAAGATTTCCTTGAAAACTGACTCCTGCTATCAAATTTATATGGCAGTGTTATGATCTGTTTCCTCAAATAGCATGGCATCCTCTATTTTTCAGCCTTTCATTTGGTTGTTTATTCTATTTAGAGTGCTATGAATGATAATGTGTTATACTATATCTAGACATTATATGCTTGCATCTCATGACATGAAAGCTCCCAGTAAAATGGTGATTACTAAAGCCCCTTTCACACTTAGCCGGTTTTGCCGTAGTGAACCCGTAGTATTACATAACGGTGACGTAACGCGCTTCCCGGCTCCAACCCGACGGCTACCCGTGGATACCCGGCTATACCTGCCGGGTGACTCCTGGGACCCGTGGTCAAGCCGGGAAACCCAGGCCCGGTAGCTGGAAGAGCCATGCTTCCTGGGTGTCCAAACAGTCCAAAAAGCCGGCGGGTTACCTGTGGAAGCCGGCGGGTTACCCGTCCCTAATTTTACCCGTAGTAAAGCCGGCGGCTTGTTCAGGGATTCTACCGGTGACTCGCCGGGTTCTACGGGTAACCCGCCGGCTTCCACGGGTAACCCGCCAGCTTTTTGCTGCCTGCGTCAGCGTAGGCAGGGGGGGAGGTTGTATATACTTTAAAAGGCTGCTTCTCCCATAATATAAGTCCGATTTTCGTCAAATAAAACTGAATTGTAGTATAGTTCATACTGATTCCATACGTGTTTTTGGATCGAAAATAGACAAAATATTAGGCGAGTTATTTGTCTGAGAAGGCAGCTAGGTTGGCGGAGGCAAACAGTGGTGCTCCCGCACACGTCCGCGCCCGGACTGTATCAAAGGCTGCTGCTCCCTTAATATTGATAAAGTCCGGGCGCGGACGCTTGAGGGAGCACCAGTGTTTGCCGCCTACCTGCCTTCTCAGACGAATATCCCGCTTAATATGATTGGAATCAGTATGAACTATACTACAATTCAGTCTTTATTTGACGAAAATCGGACTAGTATTAGAGGAGCAGCAGCCTACGCTGATGCTGACGCTGGTAGCAGTCGGTGAGTCACCCGTTCATTCTATTTATAGTGCTATGGGTTATACGATATCTAGACATTATATGCTTGCATCTCATGACATGAAAGCTCCCAGTAAAATGGTGATTACTAAGTCTCACTTTTGGAATAAGACAAAAAAAAACCCCAAAACAAAACAATAACCATGGTGTGTGTTATTTTACTATAATGCTGTCTATATATTTCAATATCATTATATTTTCAGATTCGCAAGGCCCTTTTTCAGCTGGTGATGCCCATGGAGCAGAGGTCCCGTCCAGTCTCGCGGAACGGTTCCATCATCATGCCTCGGACCGGAAGTCGTGTTCAGCTCCGTTCACGAATGAATATTTACACTCGCCACAATTCTGTCGTGCCCCGTTCACGAAAGGCATCCGATGCTTCAATGATAGGATCCTTGTACAGCAACAATGCAGGGATGTCATACATGTTGGATGATACCAGGGGAGCTTCTAGCAGCAAAGCCGACAAGGAGCCCCCTGGTGGATCTGACATTAATCACAGTGACGTATTTACTCCCAGCGCGGAGGAGTCAATGTACGACTCAGCCATTGGGGCCCTGGTTGCCAGTAGACAAAAGACGTTTAGTAATATTAAACAAACAAAAACTGCAATCAATCAAGAGAGTGAACTACACATATCACTGCCCCAGGTGGAAGAGGTTTCTGTATCAACATTACAGGGCGAGAGATCAAGTTCAGCACTGGAAAAATTCTGAAAATTCTGAAATTCTGAAGAGATAGCCAAAAGTTTGTTCTAAGGCCAATTACACGTTGGCCTGCTCTGCCGAAGTTCTCAGGTTCGATCCCCGGCCCAGGCACTGTTCACGAGCTACATTCCAGCTGGATGTCATTCCAGTGAGACGTTAAATTTGCGGTATGTCCATTGTAGGCAGTGCCTGTGCCGAGGCAAATGTAAGATCCCACCCATGGGGTAAATGTGTAACATTAGTGGACTTTGTCAATCAACCCTCGATAGCGGCAAGAACTTGCCTTAGAGGGCTGGACTTTCCATATCTATCTATCTATCTATATATATATATATATCTATCTATCTATATATCCATTTGCCTTGAGTGGGTCAACATCAACCAACATTTGTAAGATATGGAGACCACATCTGGAATGCCATCAGGGATAAACTTTGAAAACACATAGAAAGACGGAAAATGACTTGGTCCACTTGTATTTGTACTACTTATGTGAAAAAAAAAAAAGGTTTCACAGGAAAAAAAAATCGGAAATATTTTGCATCAGTGATAAGGAGGGTCTGTGAACTGCACTAGAATACCTAACAGTGGCAACTTGAGGATGTAAACAAACTGTCCAACTGCAGTTTTCACACTATGGATGTATGAACAGTCTCAGCTTCATAGAATACGCAGCGTTGCTTCACAAATATTCATCTTATTACGCCTGCCGCAGTCAGCTGATAAAATCATTCTTAAATCGTCCAATCCATCAGTAATGTTAGTTTAGGATCAAATGACTCCACCAAGTCTTTTCTCTCTGACTCACTTGTGTATGTAGTACTATGTACCAGTTGAGCTCAGTTGAAGTTTATTTCCTGCAGATCAGGTAGCATTTTGTGTACTAGACATTTGATTGTTAATCAATTAAGTCACCATAATTTTCAGTGTCCAATCCGTCCAAGTTTCCCTGGGTGTATATTATTGTATTTGCACTATACTACTTGAACTGCACAAGAAGCAGCAGTATTACACAGAGCTTTGTAAGTGTTCTATAAATCGTTACTACAATGTACATGTTGTGATATCTCATTAATAAACGATCAATTTATTCTTATAATATTAGGTTTGCATTTGACGTGTCAAATCAACTGTTGTCACGCAAGCATTTTTGAGTTTCCTTATTAGGGCATTCATGAACGTCGTTCTGTGTGATATGAAAAGCAGACCACCCGGTCCGTATCACCCGCTATTTCACGTGATATGGCTGAAAAAGGGGAATAACATAGTGTTATAATGAAAACAGGCTGTTAGTTATACTCCAAGCTTTCTTATTAGTACACTGATCAACTGGGTTGGTCATGTTTTATATATTTTATTCATCATTTGGCACCTACAGCAGACTAGTTTCAAGAAAGTCATAAGGACCAGAACCATTACATAATATGTGTTCATAAATTTGCAGTAGACTCTTAAGAACTTGGTGCCCAAGATGACCTTAATCTGGAATATCAATTGGCAGCACCCATTCATTACCCATGGATCACGCAAGCCCGTGCTTACAAGAAGGTAGATCTACAAACCAATAATGTGTGGGATGTCATTATATGACATCGTTGCAGGACAAACTCTGTATTTGTCACTATACTATAATCCAAAATAAATGTCCACTTTTTTTGGGTCTTATTTTTACATATATGTCATGGAGAAGCACGAAATAGATATAAATGTTACCAAAAGATAAAAGGCCAACTTTCTAACCCATGCAAACGACTCTTGTGTACAAATTAACTTCAAGTTCCCTATCTTTGCAATGGCAATTTTTTACCACTTTTTCGGTAGCCATTTATTTTGATGACAATTCGACAAAGCAGCAGCAGAAATTACAATGGAGAATATAGCAAAATTCTGGTTATTTGGTTCCCAGAACTTTTTAGCAGCTAGAACGTTGGGCACTGCTTGTTGCTGACAATTCTGTTCACTTTGTGGCATTTACGGTAAAATATGCACTAAAAACAAGTGGACATTTATTATGGATCCTAGTATTTACCTAAAACCAACAAAGATATATATATACTATATATATATATGTATGGTATGGAACCCTGTAGGTAAGATATATTTTATTTTACAAGTCGTATGTAAGAACAGATAACATAAGCAGAAGCGTTTGCTCGACTAGAATAAAACAATATGACAAATGAAATATGTACAGATGAGTAGTGAAAACTATAAAAATACAGATTAGATTAATATATAATAAAAGCAAAAAGACGAATAATTCATAAAATGCAATAAAAACAGGTTCCACAATTGCAATCTGGTCCATTTCATGCCAATAGGCCTGATTTAAAATCTTTAAAATTTGGAATATTTGTTATGGCAATGGGAGCAAGGTTTCACAATTTAGCACCCTGTTATCCTATGGATGACATACAGTATCTAACTGTTTTATACTTGGGTAATTCTATTATTTTATTATTTCTAAAATCATATTTAACATTTTCAATTTTAAACATGTCATTTGACAGTGGGGGAGCATCAACCTCCAGAACTTTAAAAACTAATTCTAAGACAAATTTTGTTCTCATGAGATACAGTGAGTTATGTTTATCGTTCTTAAGGATGTCTGTATAATTTGAATTAATTATGAGGTATAATTAATTGCACCTTGTAGTTAATCACACCTAACGTCATTTAATTTTTACTTTGGCAGTGAAACACCTAATTTACTTTGCCTATAATAGTTATTAGTATTCCGTATACAAATATGCAGTAAAATTATAATCAAACATCTAAAATAAGTTGTAATTTATATCACCAAGATATATCATGCTTCTTCTTGTGTTTAGAAAAACCCTTTTTTATTTCTGTGATTAACTACAATAAGCAAAGGGAAATAACCAATAAGGGGTTACAATATAATATATAGGCTTTTTTGTAGGTAATACATAACATGTATGCTATTCTATACTGCTATTTGATACTGCTTTTGACATTTTATAATATTATCTACACTTTTCAAAAAATATTAAGACCGGTTTGGCTCAAATGTTTTGATTGGCCAGACTGTTGGCTGGTGAAGCAGACTAATTACTTTTACAAAGCTCTAATGAAATGTATTATACTGTACACAAATATTTACTAAAATGCATAACATTAGACATAATATACATAAACACACAATCGAATACTCGAAGAATGATTTAAAAAAAAGAATCTGTCTATATAACGCAGCTGACACATGTTTTTCTGCAGAACATAGCATTTGATAACCTGGAATGCAATAAATACCTAGTTTGTAGAACTGGTACTCCAATGTTTTTAAATGTAATTCCATCTATCCAGTTATTTGGTATGGCAAAATACTAAACTTGAATTGGATAGATTGTCATTATACAAATACAAATGTTTATTTATTGTCGTTCTATACAAAAGAAATAACATCAGTAAAAGAACTCAGCTCAACAACAGCAAAAGTCTCAAAAAATCTCCATAGCTTATATCAACAAGGCAATAAAATAAACCCGAAGGACGGAAGAACTGGTAGTTGAATCCAAATAGTTTTATGCCATAACATCAGAATCTACAGGCCTACCCTCATCATCTGATCTGGACCAACCTTCTACGTTGTTAAAGGTCATTGGCAATCAAAATCATAGTTTTGCCAAAAATGTTTTTATCCAATAGATTTAGGTCTATCAAAAAGGTTTGCAGAAAAAAAACCGACTTTATCATAAATGTTACCAACAAAAACCCAATGTTTGCCGCACTCCTGCGCTTTTTGCGAATGTAAGGATCCAGAAACTGTAGTTCAAGTAGTTGCCACTACTTGTGACGTCAGAAGTGCTGTTCTTAAGTGGCAAAGAGCATGGATAACCCAGGCAGCATGGATGAGTTCAATGGATTGCATGATATCATGACTCCCAGACGATGGATTTCCTATTCATTGGACTCTATTCTAAATATTCCTAACATGCTTGTTGATGCATTTGTATCTGATGACATCTCAGAATTTAGCCGTTTGGAGGATGTAAATGATCATCAAAAAAGAGCTGAGCTGAAGGCTGGGAAATGAAATTTTGTTTTGATTTTAGTGTCATCATTGTCATTGAATTGGCATCTATTATATGTCAATTTTTCCTTTGATTTTTACAAATATAATTATGTTTATTTATTGACACCATAATATCATTCATGACTTATATGTATCTATAATATACAGCAAGATACAGTTCAGAACAATAAATAAACACATTATTATGAATCGGCAAAGTTTTCCAGTGTGTAACTAGTAGCAACGTTTTTAATTTTCAAATTGTTGTAACAAGCATGAAACATAATATTATAGTTGCATGCACATATTCCATTTCTTATTGATATCCAGTGCTGGCTCTGAATTGCTGATAATATTCATGTGTGCAATGTTATCTCATTTCTTGGAGTATACACAAAGCTAATCAATAATGCCCCCTCTTCATAAATTGTTACATTGCATCATCAGTTGTCAAACAGGGTTCATTCCAGTCCAATGCTCCACTCAGGCATGTCCTCTTTTTACTTGCTAATTTGCAGAACCCCCCCCCCCCCCCAAAGATGAATATGAAGATAATCATCTACTGTTCAATTTAAGGCCATCATGTAATACAACAAATTACAAATATCACAAACATTTAAATTTTATAGCTATGCAATGACTAATTATGATTTAAACTATAAAAGCATTATTAGAACACAATGATTTTGTTTGATATCTCAATAGCTCTTTACTTCTGGATGTTGAATCACTTAAATTGATGACACATTTGCACTGATTCAAATATGAAGGTGAAACTTTTTTTGTCTACAAGGAATTGATAAGCACAGATACTCTTGTCATGCTACAAATTAGAGGTGTTGTCACAGGATCCGACGAACTGATGCATCTCTCTTTATGCATCCAATTTACCATGATCATATGACTTTAATCCTGCACAAATGTATTCACCTGGCATCAATATTTATAAATTCATGCAAAATCAATATTAAGTAGAACACTATGGTGACTATAGACACACTATACTCAACTTGAAATTGAACAAAAGCTACCAGGGCCAATTTTACAGGTGCAAGTTTTTATTAATATTCAATGACTGATTCTTTATTAAGAATCAACAAAAACCACAAAGGCCTTATCTATGCTCAGTAATGATGACTGGTGGTCTCCCAACTCCATTCAAAAGTAATTTTGAGACCAACAGTTACATGAAAATGATTAAATGAGTGAGGTGATTATAATAGAAAATGGTCCTTTGCTTCATTAAATTTCATTATAAATGAATATAAAAATGCAAAAAAAAAGTGCTAATTAAGATATTAATAAAAATCATGCCTTGACTATATATAAAATATTTCTCATATATTCCATCTGACAAGTTCATCTGCAAATCATCAACAAGCAACTGAAAAGTGTGTATGCAGCAATCACGTCCAAAATGCCGTTGCGGTAATTGACGTATATAAACGCTAATATCTCTTAACACAAAAGTCAGAATTACATAATATTCATGATTCTAGTTTCTAGTATTCTATATCACATACTGGTAAAGTTTGATTTTGATTGCCCATGACCTTTAATTAAGACCAGGAAGGACCAAAAAGTACACCAGAGAACATCTATGGAGGTGCCACAATCAAAGTTTCTTTCATGAGCAAAATCAGTTCTAAGTTTGCAACATTTATTGTCTATCTATTTCTAAGGTTTCTGCCAGTCTTTGCAAACAAACCCGCTGTCTTCCATATGGGGTTTGTAGTCTCCTAGGAAACTGAGCGATAATGAGACTACCGTTGAGACAATGAAAATGAGCAAAAATATGATAAGGAACAGTTTATCTAAGACCTTGGCAACGTACTTCCAAGTCTTGACATCTGTGACGTCACTTTCTTTTGAGGATTCCTTGGGAGTTTCCCCTTCAGATTTGTCATCTCCTCTTTCGCGCTCTTCTTGTAGATCTGTGACGTCAGAGGTTGATTCGTTACAACCTTGACAAAAGGTGGCTTTTTCGAGATGGGTCTTTTCTTTTTCGGACAGTGGCGCCACCCTGGTGCCAGGAAATATTAAGTCTATTGCAGCGATGGCCGCCAGGAGGCGTCTTGGAGGGGCTAGTACATCGGGGCTGTGGTACATTCTCATCACAACTGTTGTCATGACGAGGGACAGAGTGGTCAGGAACATCATCATGCCCACAAACACAGCTGCAACAGAAGAAAACAGCATGGATCAGCATCCAGCACCGACAGAGTGTGCACACGCCTAACAGAATGATTAAAAGCACATGTGCTGCAATATTATGGCCTCTTTTATAAAATCTTTTGTATATTGACCATTAAAAAGACCATACCAGAAATAATTGTTTGTAATGGTATTGCAAAGTCCACACCCAGCTTCCGTCGGAGTAACTGATATGATGGCGAAAATTAACGAAATTATAGACCGCAACTCAGCATCTTGCCATTCTTGCGAGGAACCAAGACATTTCGGAGAGTTTGTATGTCATCTTGATCATATTGTTGATTGCTTGGTTAGATTGTCCACGTGGGTGGGGGCCTAGCTCAGTGGTAGTCCTAGGTTTATTTCCCAGTCGAACCTAAGTTGGATGGCTGTTCATCCTTCATCTCATTGCCATGGTCCCTACCTGTCCTAATTAGCTCATCAGGTCCAGAAATACAGGATGTAAAGCCTTATTCTACCTGAGTGGGTCTGATTGACGTCAAGCATATCTGCCCCATTACGTAGGACTGGCTTGTGCCGGACCTGCCTTTCGAGACTGTCTGTTCGGGCTACCATTAAGTGACATGCAGTCAACGCAATGCATTGGTCTAATGCAATGGCAAACAACTATAGTTTGTTGAACCAGTTTGTGATTAAGCAGATATAAATATGTGTAGACCAGCGGATCATGGTCATAATGATGGTCAAACAAAACTTACATTATAAGGGCCTCTGTAAACGTAACATAATATTACTCTCTCCTTGACGGAAGTGTAAGCAAATGAGTAGGTTAGGGACTGTCAAAACCTGGTTTAATTATATATACGAGTTTGGTGTGAAACATTAATTAAGGCAACATATCTTTCTGGGACAATTATTTCACTATGATTGGTGTTCCGTTAGAAGCACGTTCTAATTTATAAACAAGTCCAATTGTATACTGATAACAGTTTTCATGACTTTCAGACTACTATGGAATAATTTTATTTGGCAACAATCAATAGTTTGAACTACACAATTCTGTACAATTATTGGAAAACCATGAAAAATGGAAAGTCACCACATGTACCAAGAACTGACCTAGTATTGGGATGTTGTCAGTGTTGTTCGGAAGGAGTTGTTGTACACTGGCCTGGAATACGGTGAAGGAGAGGTTGACAGTTATCCCCAGGGAGATCTTTTCGCCAGAATCTGCAGGAAGAGCAAACACCAACATGGCCACCAGGGCCAGCAAGATGATTGGCAGCCAAAGTGTCCACAGGTGCACCAAGGGACGACGAGCGAACAGGACGGCTATGTGCAAGTAGGAGAACTTGTCTTGGGTCTGTTGTCTCTTCATGGATCCCAGCATAAGGCAGTGAGATTCCAAGGCATATTGTTTGTTGAAAGCATTCTTTGAGACGTAATCAACTGATGTCATTTGGTATAGACGCATTCTGGAGACCGTGTCTGAATTAGCAGCAAGCTGAAATACAATTTTTAAAGGCACATTTATCAATTGGGATGGACATATGCCACAATTTGGTTTTTCATAAGGGGGTGATCTCTGATAGCAGTAGAAATTTCTGTCTGAGTGAGCCATGACCATATGTACATAATTTTTTCAATGTCTGATTTTTATAAAAGGTTTCTGAATTCTGAATTCTATACTAAGGCGACCAAATTGGTCTTCCAACTATTCTTTCTTTTTTGGCACCACACACTAAGTTTTGCTTATACAATGTTCTGACAAGAAGGAGTTCAGTCTTTAAAAAGAGGTGACCGTTTGTAATCCTCAATACCTCTAATGTTTGGTTAAGTAAAGTAAGTTATTTTGAAACATTTGACCACTCCAAGAAAAGCAATCCTGGAACTTCTTAAAAGTTCGAGAGGGGGAGGGGGGGGGGTTCTATACAGTCTCCATATTGGAGATGCCAGCAAGACATTATGAGTGATTCTTTCATATTATGTCAATTAAGCAAAAACGCACTGCACTGGATGACCTCTGGTCCTTAGCAAATGTTGATCACAATTACTCCTGGCTTATAGTCTTATTAACTTTAGGTCAGTAGGTATTTATACAGCCAAAAGTTGTTTTATAACAACAATTGACAGTGGAGAGCATTAAAACTTTTGTTATGCACTATTTATAAACAGATTTTGGTCGTCATATGCTATGCAAACAATTGCAATCTGAAAGCATGCTGGAATGGCGTTAATGACACTATCTCTCAGATATGTAATGGATGATGTGGTTGATGTGTTTGCACTTCTCTTGTTTCTTGAGTGTTTTCATACAAGTAAACATTTGCTAGGAACAGGTTGTTGACTACTTGTTGAACAGATTTGCCAGTCAAATCAAATCAAATCCATTTGACAAATCTGTTCAAAAAGTAGTTAGGTAATTTCACACAACATAATAGTCTAAAATAGAAATAGAAAGTCAGAGAACTGAATCCATTACTCCTAGCTTTTAGTATGTCTCGTTTACTGTTAGGTCAGTGTGTATATACATAATTAAAATAACCTTGTTAGCAATAACAATGAACATTGGACAATGGAAATCATAACACTTTTGCGAAGCACTGTTTACACATGTTTGTGTAACGATGTCATGCATGTGTTAACAGTACCAAACGATGTCATGCATGTGTTAACAGTACCAAATGATGTCATGCATGTGTTAACAGATGTCGTGCATGTGTTAACAGTATCAAAATGATGTCATGCATGTGTTAACAGTACCAAATGATGTCATGCATGTGTTAACAGTACCAAAAATGTATGATTAAACATTTGTTGATTGTTGTTGTAGGTGCGACAAGGCCTTTGATGCATTGTGACTTATTACGTTCGTCATCCCAACTAACCTTTTAAAATGTGTAATTGAGTCTTTAATTAACATGATTAGGTATAACATGTTATGATTGCCATGGAAAATAAAAATAACATTTCTTCTTATTTTGACAGACTTTTTCTACAGATATTTGACTGATAATTTGCATATTTGGACGGTCTAGAATGAATTTCCATTTAAAAATTAACACATTAGCATTATTAAGTTTGTAAATTTAAGTCCTCTATATATATATTATATATATATACTTTTTATTTGACAAATTGATGTCATTCTCAGCATGCAAAAATGAGATAATGTTCCAGCTACTTATAAATATAAAAGTTCATGTTATTGTCTATATCTGGCAAAGACTAGTAAAACTGAAACTAGCAGCATATTGCGCTTACATAGTTTTATTGTCTAGTATTGGAGAGTTATCTGTCGAACAGCTGCATTGCGCTGACCATTGTCCAAAGATCTCCATGATAAATCAAGGACAGTTGCAATGTATAATACCTTCCATAACCATCTGATTTAAACATAGATAATGAAAACTTATATACATCATATGTTCATCATTATACACTAACATCAGAGTCAATACATACATTTTGAAAACATACAAAATGGATGTAAAAGCACAGATCACAATATACAAATGCTTATAGTGCAGAAACTTCCGATTGATATAGTTAGTCAAATCACCCATTTCACAAACATTTCATGTCATCCTTATTATTAAGGCCGACGAACTTGTTAGATGCAAAAAATTATTTCTGTAGTCACATTTTGCTGACTTCTTCAGCATGGACTCTATCCGCGTGAATTTGTTTGCGCCCAGGCTATCTTCGATCATACATATAATATATATCATATTGCACAGTGTGTATCAGGTATATGAGCTGGTACCCAATATAAATTCATGGACTCGTATAACAGACTCGCACTCACCTGTCATATTTATTATCGATGGTGAGATCAGGAAACCAAATGAGCATCGGAGGGATGGAGATTTCATGAACACCCCCATATTCTCCTGGGTCCCAAGCTAAGTATTCATCAAACCATTGCTGTTCAAAAGTAAGTAAATAAGTACAATTACATGCAGTAATTCATCAAAACTAAATCTCATTTGAGTCATGTTGTAAAATTGATAATTGGTATTGCCATGGAGCCACCAGAACTAGATAATAAGGCCTATAATTTAAAACCCTTTTCATAAAATAGCAAATTGGACGTTTCTGTTGGCTTTTGCTGGGACACTTTAAAGGCATCAGCAAGGGGGTGTATAGGTAACATGGTGTGGACTCCAAGCCTTCTCATCTCACCATCACGCCTACTTCTGGCAGCTGGTCATATAGGCTGACCAAGCTGCAGACCAGTAGTGCTCACTGATGTTGATGACACTGGTATTGCGGGCCTGTTGACCAAGAAGCACTATAATACTGATAACAATGCTTGCTTTAGTCAAATTGAATGTATCCAGAACTGGTGCAAAGCAAAATTCTTAGACCTTAATGTCAGTACAACTAAAGAACGAATAATTGATTTTGGAAAAACTCTGTATAATGCCATGTCCCCCAGTTACTATATGTGATGAATCTGTTGAGACTGTGACTAGCTGTAAGCACCTAGGTACACTGATTGATAACAAACTTGGCTGTGTCCAATACAGCCTCAGAGTCTGTAAAAAAGCAAGAGAAAGACTGTATTTCCTAAGAAAATTAAGATGTTTTGATGTTGATAGTAAGATTTTAAATTAGTTTTACAGCTCTGTGACACATGAAACATTCTGTTCTTACTCCCTAACTGTCTGTTGGTTTGGTAATTTGAAACAAAATGAGAGTAAGGCCATTGAAAGAATTCACAAAAACGCAAACAGGCTTGGTTGTGTGAATCTGAACAATTTTGAGAAACTTTATTGATGTAATGAGGAAGAAGGCAAAGGACATAATATAAAATGACGTTCACTCCTTAAAGGAATGTTACCAAAGACTCCCATCAGGCTAGAACAAATAGAATGTCATTTATAACTGCATCAATACAATAGTTTAAAGGTGCACTGTCTGTCAAATTTGCACATTAAAGTAATGATATAAATCAATACTGCCTTCTTGTCTCATGATATTTTTCACCATTACATATCCACTTTTGCACAACAATTCAGTTTTAATTTACAATAAATAATATTAGTTTTTCATGCCATCAAAAACTCAATATGTTAACAAACCCAGTGATGACATCACAATACTAAACAATGGTGATGATGTCATTTCCATTGTGTTTCCAATGTTTTGGTCTGGATTTTCTCTCAATGTATAATTATTTTTTTGTAATTAATGTCTTATAAAATCATTAATTCACACAAATTTAGTGTGCCTTGATTAATAAAGGTAATTTTCAACTGTTTGATAGCGTCTTAGAAAATTGCAAATTTGACAGACAGTGCAACTTAAAGGAATGTTACCGAAGACTCCCATCAGGCGATAGAATGAGACTGAAGAAGTGTAGAACGAATAGACTGTTCATGTCATTTATTATAACTGCATCAATGCGATTGTTTCCCAATAAAGCAGGCGCTGATGTACTCATTTCTAAAAACATATTTTTTATGTAATTGTACATAGTTTAATAAAGTATATCGTTATCGTAACTCAGACAGTACAATAAATACATACAATCCTATACAATGTGTGATAAATCAAATACTTTGTTTATCACATTTTTCCTAGAGCAGTATCGACCCATTTAATGCCCTGTCACTACACTTAGGAAATGTAAATATGGTACTGCTTTGCTTACCAACTGTAATGAAGTAAAAGTAGACATCGCATGTGCTATTTCGTCCTGGAAAAAAAGGGGGGTATCAACATTAAAAGATGAAATGTACATAGTGTACATAAGTATCTTCAAACTTAAAGGATAATGGTGAAGGTCATGGCAAATTTGAGCTTGCTGTCATCTAAGCTGAATGAATATTAACCTGCTGGCAGACCTGTTCAAACATGAGCCTTTCTCAACTTCCTGTGGAGTATACAGCCGAGCAGCCGTTAGAGTGCTCTGCATTCTACAATCAACAGTTACAGATTACAGATTACAGATAGATAGATAGATAGATAGATAAATTGATTGATTGATTGATTGATTGATTGATAGATAGATAGATAGATAGATAGATTGATTGATAGTTAGATAGATACATAGATAGTTAGATAGGTAGATAGGTAGATAGGTAGATAGGTTGATAGGTAAACAGAAAGACAGATGGACAGATAAGTAGGTAGATAGATAGATAGATAGATGATAGACATAGGGTTACAAGGGTCTGCTCAGTTTCTACATGCCACGGTGTGGGCTCGAACCCACAATCTTATTATATGGTTTGAAGGTCATCACCTTCACCACTAGGCCTTGACACTTCTTATGCATTGCTATGATATCATGCCCATACATTTCATTTAGTACAATCTAGTGGTTCAATGACCTCATCTTGTTTTTACCTCAGTTATGTCGATTATATATACCTACTTCCTAAAACACTTCAACTTTATGAGTATAAGGCCCTGTTTGTCATGTGTCACGTAAAAATAAACATGTGTAAAAACTGTGTAATCCAAGATACAATCTAAAGGTCCCTAGGTTCATAAAATCATAATGATGTATTTGGCTGAAAAGCACCCTGGATCAATTATAAGGGTTATGAATAAGGATTGGTGGTAGTAAGTAAATCTTCCTGAAATGAGTAATCATCAAATGATACTATGTAAACTGCGTGGTGTAAACGACCCCTGCGTAAATAAGTAGTTGAGTGTTGCAAATGTTATTTCCTTGGGAAATTTTACATGATATTACAGGACTACATGTAGGTTTAGATTGAGCTACCAGGAAAATGGGCAATCACACACAGTTTACAGTGAGTCGAGTCAATTAAGAATCTCTTTGAATAGACAGTATTATAAGCTGTTTGTAAGAGTGGCTAACTATTTAGACATTTTGACTAACATTTAGACATTTTGATTGAGTCTAGCTATAGTTAGGCAGCGTTAGTCAGTTTCATGCTGTCATTAGTTGTAAGGATTAACTGCTTACACAAAGTCATATCATTGTTGTAATGACGTATTCATTAATTAATTTTATGACCTAAAGTTGTGTATCAGATACCATGATGAAATGTTCTAAGTCTAAATAACCCTAAATAGCCGCGTGGTTTGGAATAAAATTATCTACAAAGTCATATCCTGCCTAATTCCTTAACACACCAAACAAAACCATTCAGCCTAATTAAAAGAGCATTTAGAGTCATACTCACTAGGTCGTTCAGGTAGACAAGTTCTAGAGATGCATTGACTTTAATTGGCAAGGAGACATTCCGCAGAGGTCTGCTGTGTCTGTTGTAGTTCTTCAGGAGATCATCAAAAAGGCGACATTCGTCATTATCACAGACTCTAGATTCACCTGTGTAACAAACAAAATTGTTGTAGAATACATATATTTTACTTTTATCCATATGAATGTTCTCATATCAGGGTTAATTCATAGATGAAACCATGCTGGTGTCAACGGTAGCTACATACAGGCATAACAGCCATCCCTCATAAACTAAATTGTATACCACATTACAGTCAAATTCATAGAGTTGGAACTAATATCATAGACTTGGAAGCTAAACTCCAGAGGATGTCATGTGAATCCAGGACTTCCATTGGTTAAAGCAATCCCTCAGCTAATGAGAGTCCAGGATGCATGAATTCACATGACGTCATCTTGAGTTGAGCGTCCAAGCCTCTGAGATTCGTTTCCAACTCTATGCATCTGGCTTTAAATAGAGAAAGAGAAACAGGTAACTATAGCAACATTGAGACAATTGAAAATCTCTTTGGGCAGAAGGATAGCTAAGGCAGTTCACTTTTCAAAAAGTGGTCACATTTGGGCTACTACAGAAAAACTGGTCAATCAGCTCTATACAAAAGTTAGTAAGCCCTAGCCAATGTTGGTGAACATAAGACTGACAAATCCTATAGCACATACCTTAGAACCTTAGAATCATTTACTGTAATTAAACCAATCGATTTAAAACCATGTTTTAAAATTCCCATCCAAGAATTGATATATTACTTACTTTGCGAAAATGACAAGACCAAGGTGATGAGAAAGACCAGCATGGTCATGATGCTGGTGATGCTGGCCTCCTACTAAATGCTGCTGTTGCTGTGTTGTTCCAGCTTCTGCTACTCTGGCTTCTCCTGGCTGATGATGCAGGGCTGTTGACATAGAAGCCCATACGCCACCTGAAAACGTGTTCATTTATCGTTCAGATTTTATAATTCACAGTGTTTTGTAGTAACCACAGTAGGTGAGAAAACATTGCATTAGTTAACTTGCAGATTCTTGAAATTATACCTTGATACATTGTGTTAAGTTTAAATAAAAAATGCACTGCATGCAAATCAATATTATGCAGCAACCCTGTATCCAGAAATTTTCAAAGAAGCCATTGATCTTTGCCAGTGATGATTTTACGTGATGCTGCAAGTTCTGTGGAGACCTTTTATAATTAAAATGGAAATAAATACCAAAGGTTAAGAAGAGTGAAAAGTTATAATTGCAATTCTTCTCTCATGTACAGAATAATGCCAGAATAATGCTAGAATAATGCCAGAATAATGCAAATGAAACATAAATTACTGTAGAATTATTATATGACAATGTAAGAGATATTTCACCCACTAACATTCAATGGCAATCTTGGAGACCATTCCTTGTACAAAATTTAGCCACCCATGTTCTCACAAAAAATTCGTTCACCCTTCCTATAAATCAATTTTAGCAAACTTGTTGAGCTGAAATAAGTCAGTCCATTACGTTTTCAGCTTTACCCCATTTATGTTTACCAGTTATGGAAATACCTGGATGGATACAAATATGGGCATCAGTATCACTTGTATTTGACATTAGTATCACTTGTATTTGACATCAGCATCACTTGTACTTGACATCAGCATCACTTGTATTTGACATTAGCATCACTTGTATTTGACATCAGCATTACTTGTATTTAACATCAGCATCACTTGAATTTGTTGACATCAGCATCACTTGTATTTGACATCAGCATCACTTGTATTTGACATCAGCATCACTTGTTTGTGACTGTGGTAGACTTTTGCAGAACCAATGCTAAACTTTTTTCTGGAACTGTAGCACAATACAAAAGTTCAGTTTAAGAACATCCTTAACTGTAAAAGGACAAACCAACTTATTATTGCTATTTCTGGTCTTCTAGGACAGCTGTATAGCACTTTTTTTTATGTCAGTAATTGATATGTCAGGTACAATGAGTATAATGCCTATAGTATCGTTCCAATCCATTAAGTTATACTTCAGATACTTCATACATCTTGATGTTTTTGTAGACTTATCTAGGCCGCTTCTTATCGATATTTAAAAAATCTCTTGCCCTTGATTTTGGTGAAGTAGATTAACAAAAAATAAATATAAAAAATTTAGATGTTTCCTGATCGTTGTTCTCATGTTAGCTTGTGACTTTGTTTGCTCCGGCGGTGCCAATGACCTCTTCTGTTATTATCTCAAGTGATAATCATCACATGCAGCTGCAATCATACACATGAAAGTAATTATAGTCCTAAATTATCTTTATTAATATTTTTTCTTGTTTACTCAGGAATTATTGATAATATGGATCTAAATATAGCACATGCACACTTATCACACCTTCGGGTCATTTTCACCTCGGCCATTGCAATACAAGCATTAGATTATGTCACTGATCATACAGATGTGTTACAGACACCTTTGTTGACCTTTGCAACCAAATATAGGACAAATAGATTCATTTTTAATAAGAAGGTAGACCATTGACACCTTTAAGGTGAAAAAAGCAATTTTGGATTCTGATCAATTTTCTGTCTTTTCTCTCTTATTAACTGGCCACTCTTGAAAATCATGTGATTTTTTCCAGATTAGTTGTAGATTCAAAAAGGCCTCTGGAATACCACTATATATCTCTGTTTTAATTTTATGACCTTGTTGGATCAAAACTGAAACCAACCTTCTTATCGCCTAATACCATAATATACATATGCATGTATAGAAAACACTGAAGGAAGATTCTCTGCAAATATTATATTTTCTGTGGTTTCAGAGGTATATTTACTACGAAATCTCTAATTTGTAAACTTTTCTGCAACTAGAGACACCTTGCAAGCAGACAGAAATCTGACTTCTGTGACATGTTTCTCTCAGAACAAGCCCTGCAGCATGCACCCTCTCAATAATTCAGACACTCATATTGTCTGACATTACAAGATCAAAAATATCACAATGACCAATTGCTTATACCCCTGACTAAATGTGGCAAAACTTTAAAAGACCTCATAAGCATTTGAGTAACCTAGAGCTATCCCGAAAGAGAAGCCCAGTGCAAGTTTTTAGGCCGCACCCTGTAAGCAAATGGGTTTTATTAAAAATGTGTAAGTTTATGATAACATAATTTTTGTTTACAGTGTTACCTTTCCAGAAACCACCTAAGATATAAGCTAAAGCTGTTGCGGTGGTACCGTAAAAAAAACAACCAAAAAATGGTTACAATTATACATAGAATAGGAAAGAGAGAGAAAAAAAATACTCTTCTATCGTTCCCTCAGACAATAACATAACATACCTACCTAGCTCATTTAAGTTTGTAAATAATGACAAGCCTTTATATAAGGTAATCTGTTGGAAAAGATGAACACATGAAAAAGCTGCTGTTTTAGTTTAACCAACTGTAATGTGATACTAGTCTATTAATTACAGTCATCCCTGTTAAGGACCACTAACATTTACTGTTTGGATCTCCACCTCCAGTGCGTTTCAACTTGGTTTGTTGAAACTGTGTTTACTGAGAGCAAAGGATTATTTCAGCTCCATCCAAAGGAACACACAAAAATTGCTGAACATATTTGGGTTGGCTGATGGAATTTCTGAAGGTTAAGGTGAAAACAATGAGGCGCAATAGGGTATAGGAATAAAAATGTGATGAAAAAACGAGTTTTTTTTTAAAGCATAAGAAGAGATAAGACAAGACAAGATAAGGTAAGACAAGATAAGACAAGATAAGATTAGATAAAATAAGATAAGTGTATATTAATTTCATATTTATTCACTATGAAATAAGCTGAAAGTGTCCTGACCTCTGCATTTCATGCTCGAGGGATGAAATTAGCGCAAAATGAGTACAAAATGAGCACTTAAGTCAAGTCAAATCAAGTCAAAAAGCCCTTTATTTAAACAGGGTAAATTAAAAGAAGTCTTGCACTAATTTAATTTGCCATAAGGTTCCAACTCCTAACTCATACAAAGCAGAATCCTCAACTGTATTGTTTTCATGACAACATGTGGCTCCCAGAAACATTGCTGGTATAATCTGTTTAACATGTTATGGCATCTGTTAACAAAAACCTTTTATAGTTTTAAATTGGCCACCATCCTTCCAGCCTTATGATCATTGACAGTGTGTTTATGTACTTTAGTACAAGTTTGTACTTTTTATTTTTCCCCAATATTGGGGGTGCAATAATTAAATAAACACAACACAGAGTAAATTTATATGGTGTACAAACTGAAAACTCTTTGGTTATTTTAAAAACTAAGTTTCCATATGACACGTAACATATTTCTTGCCAATTACAATAACTTTATCCTCATGTTCAATTAGCTGTTATTAAATAAAATAATAGGCAATTCATATCTCAACATGCAATGAGTCATTTCCATATTGATATATGTATATATTATGATGTACATATTTTCAATTGTAGCTTACATTCATGGCGGGTATATATAGCCCCATTAATTTATTTCTTTTTATTTGATTACCCTAGTAACCACAGACATAAATAATATGAAATAATATTTCCGATATGGTATCCATATCTGCGTATAATGTTATACGATTTGTGTACAGTACTACTGGTCAGACCTACCCTAATGGCCAGCGGAATAGGACGGTCATCTACTGCAAATTACCACTTCCAATTCCCCCTTTAAAATGTACAATGGTTACACGTGAGACATGCAGCTTTGTACCACACAACAGTGAAATTTAGCATTGTGTATGCTGTTATACTAGTCCTCATGTACAACAGTTAGCCATTGTACATGAGTCACGCTGCGTTGGGATTGGCGGGCAGCCGAAAGTGGAAGGGGCCCAAAGCAACGTCGCCCGCATCATGCTAAACATTATGGAATATACACATTGATAAAGCACCTGCCTTTGCTAGAATATCGGGGTCTAATGCTACAAAAAATTGCACAATGGTAACATTGTGAGACATGAGATATATGCAAAATTCTGTAATTACATAAAATGAAATTGATTGCAATATTTTTAATAATTATATTGAAATAATATGTTGATATGTAATATATCAAGTCTTTTATTTCATTTTCATCCTTGGTAAACCCAGGCACCTCATTGTCTATCAGTTCCCTGAGCAGCTGAACTCTTTGCTCAGACTTTATGAGTGCTCAATTTCCATCATAATGCTGTGGTCAAGTCAAACTTGCAAAGCATACGCAAGACAGTGTCATTTTTCATGATACATTTATGAAGTTTCAGGATTCTGGTGCATAGCTGGTCAATGGGTATCTCGTAGTAATATTATTCCTCTATCATCGAGTATAAGTTGGCTGGCTATTGATTGCCCTAAGCACAATTTGATAACAGTCTCCTACACAGACCCTCTCTTGTCATTGCAACGTTATTCCTCTAGGGGGCGCTTAGCAAAGGGCGATAGCACTGAGAGTCTGCCAGATTTCAGACGGAGCACACTTTGATCAGTTTCTTTCAACCATTAAAATAAAACGGCGATATTCCATGCTTTGCAACTCATAATAACGCCAGGTTCGGCCAAGGATGAGCAAGAGTAAAAAAATATGTAGGTCGTATCCGTGACAGTGTGAGCGCCCTGAAGAGGCGAATATGCAAGACTGGACTACCACACACTGGTGCAGATAGAGTGTGACCTTCGTCAGAAATTCAGCTCGAAGGTGACCACAGAAGGTTTTGGTGACCTCTACAATCACAGTCTCAGCTTCTTGGCACTAAAATGCACGAATCTGCGCATCAGTGTAGTGAGAAACAAAGAATTATCCATAAGAAGATGGATGCTTTGTACATATTTCATTGAACCATGCTTTAAGTTTTCTTGTAAATATAGTTTATATCATGAACTATCTATAATATGATATAATTGTCAGCTGTTAATGTTCCTTTTATGAATTTTTCCCATTTATTTATCATTTAAATATCTTTTTACTTGTGTTCTTCTTCATGATCTATGAAGGGTGGGGGCCTAGCTCAGTGGTAGCGCGCTGGGCTTCCAACCACTGGGCCCCCGGTTCAATTCCCGGTAGAGCCTATGTTGGATGGCTGTTTCATCATTCATCTCATTGCCATGGTCCCTACCTGTCCTAATTAGCCCATCAGGTGCACAAATACAGGACATAAAGCCCTAATCCACCACCACAACTCTTCATTATCTATGCATTGTTTTCATTGATGTTGTTCATGTAAAAATCATTCTGATACAACGACACACTGTATGATGCGAACTCATGTCAACCACATTGCATACACGAGATATGTGATATGTCATTGAATTTGGTAGACATGGACTACACTCAGTCTGTTGAATAGCAAATACAGTATTCATGCTGCTGTGTTCATTATCCTCATCATATGTTTGAGTTTGACTGTTTATTCCTATGATGAAATGATATTTACATGTCATGTCATGTTGCTTGCTCAGCCAAAAGTAAGTTAATATGTCGAATATGAAGATACATTGGCCTTGACCTGAGCTTATCATGCATGTCATCAGTAATAATGACTAATTTCTTATAAAAAGTTAAGCTAACTAATCTAGCAAAAAATGGCTGTATGCGGTCAATCATTAAGTCAAAATTGCTTACCGTTTTACAAACGTCTTCAATGCAGTACTTGAATGCCTCCCAATGTTAGCATTTCTTTTTATGAATAATAAGGAGCCAACTCTCTTGCCCAGAGCACGTATACATGGTATATATTCAATATCATTGCCTGCATGGGAAGTCAGAAGTACTCCTTTATGTCTGACATTCGTTTGTTAGCTATGAAATGCTAATTGGTAATAGTGAACACTTTAAATATTAAATCCGTTGCCATGGTTTCCAGTATTCAAGTTCTATCTTCCTGTAATCCACATCTTCACGTATTTTCTCCACCCCAAGATCACCTTTCGAACAATTCTCCCCAAACAACACTATTATAGTCATGAAGCATAATCATGACCAGGAAACTAGGATTTTCCCAGTTTTCTTAAATTCCCAACCTAGTCCACCACCAGAACAGAGTCATGGTTTTGTGACTACAAGGAATATATATATATATATATATATATATATATATATATATATATATATATATATATATATATATATATATATGTATGGTATGGAACCCTGTAGGTAAGATATATTTTATTTTACAAGTCGTATGTAAGAACAGATAACATAAGCAGGAGCGTTTGCTCGACTAGAATAAAACAATATGACAAATGAAATATGTACAGATGAGTAGTGAGTAAGATATATTTTATTTTACAAGTCGTATGTAAGAACACCCATGGGGTAAATGTGTAACATTAGTGGACTCCTTTGTCAATCAACCCTCGATAGCGGCAAGAACTTGCCTTAGAGGGCTGGACTTTCCATATCTATCTATCTATCTATATATATATCTATATATCTATCTATCTATCTATCCATTTGCCTTGAGTGGGCCAACATCAACCAACATTTGTAAGATATGGAGACCACATCTGGAATGCCATCAGGGATAAACTTTGAACACACATAGAAAGACGGAAAATGTCTTGGTCCACTTGTATTAGTACTACTTATGTGAAAAAAAAAATCGGAAATATTTTGCATCAGTGATAAGGAGGGTCTGTGAACTGCACTAGAATACCTAACAGTGGCAACTTGAGGATGTAAACAAACTGTCCAACTGCAGTTTTCACACTATGGATGTATGAACAGTCTCAGCTTCATAGAATACGCAGCGTTGCTTCACAAATATTCATCTTATTACACCTGCCGCAGTCAGCTGATAAAATCATTCTTAAATCGTCCAATCCATCAGTATTGTTAGTTTAGGATCAAATGACTCCACCAAGTCTTTTCTATTTGACTCACTTGTGTATGTACCAGTTGAGCTCAGTTTAAGTTTATTTCCTGCAGATCAGGTAGCATTTTGTGTACTATTTGATTGTTAATTAATTAAGTCACCATAATTTTCAGTAGTGTCCAATCCGTCCAAGTTTCCCTGGGTGTATATTATTGTATTTGCACTATACTACTTGAACTGCACAAGAAGCAGCAGTATTACACAGAACTTTATAAGTGTACTATAAATCGTTATTACATGTTGTGACATTACATTAATAAACGATCAATTTATTCTTATAATATAATGTTTTTTATTAACCTGTCAATCAACTGTACTTGCGCACACATTTTTTTTCGGACGTACGCGTTTTGTACTTATTTGGAAATAACAACGTCTTGAGTTTCCTTATGAGGGCATTTATGAACGTCGTTCTGTGTGATATGAAAAGCAGACCACCCGGCCCGTATCACCCGCTATTTCACGTGATATGGCTGAAAAAGGGGAATAACATGGTGTTATAAAACAGGCTGTTAGTTCTACTCCAAGCATTCTTATTAGTACTCCCTGGAACCACTGATCAACTGGGTTGGTCATGTTTTATATATTTTATTCATCACTTGGCACCTACAGCAGACTAGTTTCAAGAAAGTAATAAGGACCAGAACCATTACATAATATGTGTTCATAAATTTGCAGCAGACTCTTAAGAACTTGGTGCCCAAGATGACCTTAATCTGGAATATCAATTGGCGGCACACATTCATTATCCATGGATCACGCAAGCCCGTGCTTATAAGAAGGTAGATCTACAGATCAATAGTGTGTGGGATGCCATTATATGACATCGTTGCAGGACAAACGCTGTATTTGTCACTATACTATAATCCAAAATAAATGTCCACTTTTTTTGGGTCTTATTTTTACATATATGTCATGGAGAAGCACGAAATAGATATAAATGTTACCAAAAGATAAAAGGCCAACTTTCTAACCCATGCAAACGACTCTTGTGTACAAATTAACTTCAAGTTCCCTATCTTTGCAATGGCAATTTTTTACCACTTTTTAGGTAGCCATTTATTTTGATGACAATTCGACAAAGCAGCAGCAGAAATTACAATGGAGAATATAGCAAAATTCTGGTTATTTGGTTCCCAGAACTTTTTAGCAGCTAGAACGTTGGGCACTGCTTGTTGCTGACAATTCTGTTCACTTTGTGGCATTTACGGTAAAATATGCACTAAAAACAAGTGGACATTTATTATGGATCCTAGTATCCACCTAAAACCAACAAAGATAAATATATATATATATATATATATATATATGTATGGTATGGAACCCTGTAGGTAAGATATATTTTATTTTACAAGTCGTATGTAAGAACAGATAACATAAGCAGAAGCGTTTGCTCGACTAGAATAAAACAATATGACAAATGAAATATGTACAGATGAGTAGTGAAAACTATAAAAATACAGATTAGATTAATATATAATAAAAGCAAAAAGACGAATAATTCATAAAATGCAATAAAAACAGGTTCCACAATTGCAATCTGGTCCATTTCATGCCAATAGGCCTGATTTAAAATCTTTAAAATTTGGAATATTTGTTATGGCAATGGGAGCAAGGTTTCACAATTTAGCACCCTGTTATCCTATGGATGACATACAGTATCTAACTGTTTTATACTTGGGTAATTCTATTATTTTATTATTTCTAAAATCATATTTAACATTTTCAATTTTAAACATGTCATTTGACAGTGGGGGAGCATCAACCTCCAGAACTTTAAAAACTAATTCTAAGACAAATTTTGTTCTCATGAGATACAGTGAGTTATGTTTATCGTTCTTAAGGATGTCTGTATAATTTGAATTAATTATGAGGTATAATTAATTGCACCTTGTAGTTAATCACACCTAACGTCATTTAATTTTAACTTTGGCAGTGAAACACTTAATTTACTTTGCCTATAATAGTTATTAGTATTCCGTATACAAATATGCAGTAAAATTATAATCAAACATCTAAAATAAGTTGTAATTTATATCACCAAGATATATCATGCTTCTTCTTGTGTTTAGAAAAACCCTTTTTTATTTCTGTGATTAACTACAATAAGCAAAGGGAAATAACCAATAAGGGGTTACAATATAATATATAGGCTTTTTTGTAGGTAACACATAACATGTATGCTATTCTATACTGCTATTTGATACTGCTTTTGACATTTTATAATATTATCTACACTTTTCAAAAAATATTAAGACCGGTTTGGCTCAAATGATTTGATTGGCCAGACTGTTGGCTGGTGAAGCAGACTAACTACTTTTACAAAGCTCTAATGAAATGTATTATACTGTACACAAATATTTACTAAAATGCATAACATTAGACATAATATACATAAACACACAATCGAATACTCGAAGAATGATTTAAAAAAAAGAATCTGTCTATATAACGCAGCTGACACATGTTTTTCTGCAGAACATAGCATTTGATAACCTGGAATGCAATAAATACCTAGTTTGTAGAACTGGTACTCCAATGTTTTTAAATGTAATTCCATCTATCCAGTTATTTGGTATGGCAAAATACTAAACTTGAATTGGATAGATTGTCATTATACAAATACAAATGTTTATTTATTGTCGTTCTATACAAAAGAAATAACATCAGTAAAAGAACTCAGCTCAACAACAGCAAAAGTCTCAAAAAATCTCCATAGCTTATATCAACAAGGCAATAAAATAAACCCGAAGGACGGAAGAACTGGTAGTTGAATCCAAATAGTTTTATGCCATTACATCAGAATCTACAGGCCTACCCTCATCATCTGATCTGGACCAACCTTCTACGTTGTTAAAGGTCATTGGCAATCAAAATCATAGTTTTGCCAAAAATGTTTTTATCCAATAGATTTAGGTCTATCAAAAAGGTTTGCAGAAAAAAAACCGACTTTATCATAAATGTTACCAACAAAAAACAATGTTTGCCGCACTCCTGCGCTTTTTGAATGTAAGGATCCAGAAACTGTAGTTCAAGTAGTTGCCACTACTTGTGACGTCAGAAGTGCTGTTCTTGAGTGGCAAATAGCATAGATAACCCAGGCAGCATGGATGAGTTCAATGGATTGCATGATATCATGACTCCCAGACGATGGATTTCCTATTCATTGGACTCTATTCTAAATATTCCTAACATGCTTGTTGATGCATTTGTATCTGATGACATCTCAGAATTTAGCCGTTTGGAGGATGTAAATGATCATCAAAAAAGAGCTGAGCTGAAAGACTGGGAAATGAAATTTTGTTTTGATTTTAGTGTCATCATTGTCATTGAATTGGCATCTATTATATGTCAATTTTTCCTGTGATTTTTACAAATATAATTATGTTTATTTATTGACACCATAATATCATTCATGACTTATATGTATCTATAATATACAGCAAGATACAGTTCAGAACAATAAATAAACACATTATTATGAATCGGCAAAGATTTCCAGTGTGTAACTAGTAGCAACGTTTTTAATTTTCAAATTGTTGTAACAAGCATGAAACATAATATTATAGTTGCATGCACATATTCCATTTCTTATTGATATCCAGTGCTGGCTCTGAATTGCTGATAATATTCATGTGTGCAATGTTTTATCTCATTTCTTGGAGTATACACAAAGCTAATTAATAATGCCCCCTCTTCATAAATTGTTACATTGCATCATCAGTTGTCAAACAGGGTTCATTCCAGTCCAATGCTCCACTCAGGCATGTCCTCTTTTTACTTGCTAATTTGCAGAACCCCCCCCCCCCCCCCCCAAGATGAATATGAAGATAATCATCTACTGTTCAATTTAAGGCCATCATGTAATACAACAAATTACAAATATCACAAACATTTAAATTTTATAGCTATGCAATGACTAATTATGATTTAAACTATAAAAGCATTATTAGAACACAATGATTTTGTTTGATATCTCAATAGCTCTTTACTTCTTGATGTTGAATCACTTAAATTGATGACACATTTGCACTGATTCAAATATGAAGGTGAAACTTTTTTTGTCTACAAGGAATTGATAAGCACAGATACTCTTGTCATGCTACAAATTAGAGGTGTTGTCACAGGATCCGACGAACTGATGCATCTCTCTTTATGCATCCAATTTACCATGATCACATGACTTTAATCCTGCACAAATGTATTCACCTGGCATCAATATTTATAAATTCATGCAAAATCAATATTAAGTAGAACACTATGGTGACTATAGACACACTATACTCAACTTGAAATTGAACAAAAGCTACCAGGGCCAATTTTACAGGTGCAAGTTTTTATTAATATTCAATGACTGATTCTTTATTAAGAATCAACAAAAACCACAAAGGCCTTATCTATGCTCAGTTATGATGACTGGTGGTCTCCCAACTCCATTCAAAAGTAATTTTGAGACCAACAGTTACATGAAAATGATTAAATGAGTGAGGTGATTATAATAGAAAATGGTCCTTTGCTTCATTAAATTTCATTATAAATGAATATAAAAATGCAAAAAAAAAGTGCTAATTAAGATATTAATAAAAATCATGCCTTGACTATATATAAAATATTTCTCATATATTCCATCTGACAAGTTCATCTGCAAATCATCAACAAGCAACTGAAAAGTGTGTATGCAGCAATCACGTCCAAAATGCCGTTACGGTAATTGACGTATATAAACGCTAATATCTCTTAACACAAAAGTCAGAATTACATAATATTCATGATTCTAGTTTCTAGTATTCTATATCACATACTGGTAAAGTTTGATTTTGATTGCCCATGACCTTTAATTAAGACCAGGAAGGACCAAAAAGTACACCAGAGAACATCTATAGAGGTGCCACAATCAAAGTTTCTTTCATGAGCAAAATCAGTTCTAAGTTTGCAACATTTATTGTCTATCTATTTCTAAGGTTTCTGCCAGTCTTTGCAAACAAACCCGCTGTCTTCCATATGGGGTTTGTAGTCTCCTAGGAAACTGAGCGATAATGAGACTACCGTTGAGACAATGAAAATGAGCAAAAATATGATAAGGAACAGTTTATCTAAGACCTTGGCAACGTACTTCCAAGTCTTGACATCTGTGACGTCACTTTCTTTTGAGGATTCCTTGGGAGTTTCCCCTTCAGATTCGTTACAACCTTGACAAAAGGTGGCTTTTTCGAGATGGGTCTTTTCTTTTTCGGACAGTGGCGCCACCCTGGTGCCAGGAAATATTAAGTCTATTGCAGCGATGGCCGCCAGGAGGCGTCTTGGAGGGGCTAGTACATCGGGGCTGTGGTACATTCTCATCACAACTGTTGTCATGACCAGGGACAGAGTGGTCAGGAACATCATCATGCCCACAAACACAGCTGCAACAGAAGAAAACAGCATGGATCAGCATCCAGCACCGACAGAGTGTGCACACGCCTAACAGAATGATTAAAAGCACATGTGCTGCAAAATTATGGCCTCTTTTATAAAATCTTTTGTATATTGACCATTAAAAAGACCATACCAGAAATAATTGTTTGTAATGGTATTGCAAAGTTCACACCCAGCTTCCGTCGGAGTAACTGATATGATGGCGAAAATTAACGAAATTATAGACCGCAACTCAGCATCTTGCCATTCTTGCGAGGAACCAAGACATTTCGGAGAGTTTGTATGTCATCTTGATCATATTGTTGATTGCTTGGTTAGATTGTCCACGTGGGTGGGGGCCTAGCTCAGTGGTAGTCCTAGGTTTATTTCCCAGTCGAACCTAAGTTGGATGGCTGTTCATCCTTCATCTCATTGCCATGGTCCCTACCTGTCCTAATTAGCTCATCAGGTCCAGAAATACAGGATGTAAAGCCTTAATCTACCTAGAGTGGGTCTGATTGACGTCAAGCATATCTGCCCCATTACGTAGGACTGGCTTGTGCCGGACCTGCCTTTCGAGACTGTTTGTTCGGGCTACCATTAAGTGACATGCAGTCAACGCAATGCATTGGTCTAATGCAATGGCAAACAACTATAGTTTGTTGAACCAGTTTGTGATTAAGCAGATATAAATATGTGTAGACCAGCGGATCATGGTCATAATGATGGTCAAACAAAACTTAAATTATAAGGGCCTCTGTAAACGTAACATAGTATTACTCTACCCTTGACAGAAGTGTTAGCAAATGAATAGGTTAGGGACTGTCAAAACCTGGTTTCATTATATATACGAGTTTGGTGTGAAACATTAATTAAGGCAACATATCTTTCTGGGATAATTACTTCAAAATGATTGGTCTTCCATTACAAGCATGTTCTAATTTATAAACAAGTCCAATTGTATACTGATAACAGTTTTCATGACTTTCAGACTACTATGGAATAGCTTTATTTAGCAACAATAATAGTTTGAACTACACAATTCTGTACAAGTATTGGAAAACCATGAAAAATGCAAAGTCACTACATGTATCAAGAACTGACCTAGTATTGGGATGTTGTCAGTGTTGTTCGGAAGGAGTTGTTGTACACTGGCCTGGAATACGGTGAAGGAGAGGTTGACAGTTATCCCCAGGGAGATCTTTTCGCCAGAATCTGCAGGAAGAGCAAACACCAACATGGCCACCAGGGCCAGCAAGATGATTGGCAGCCAAAGTGTCCACAGGTGCACCAAGGGACGACGAGCGAACAGGACGGCTATGTGCAAGTAGGAGAACTTGTCTTGGGTCTGTTGTCTCTTCATGGATCCCAGCATAAGGCAGTGAGATTCCAAGGCATATTGTTTGTTGAAAGCATTCTTTGAGACATAATCAACTGATGTCATTTGGTATAGACGCATTCTGGAGACCGTGTCTGAATTAGCAGCAAGCTGAAATACAATTTTTAAAGGCACATTTATCAATTGGGATGGACATATGCCACAATTTGGTTTTTCATAAGGGGGTGATCTCTGATAGCAGTAGAAATTTCTGTCTGAGTGAGCCATGACCATATGTACATTCTTTTTTCAATGTCTGATTTTTATAAAAGGTTTCTGAATTCTGAATTCTATACTAAGGCGACCAAATTGGTCTTCCAACTATTCTTTCTTTTTTGGCACCACACACTAAGTTTTGCTTATACAATGTTCTGACAAGAAGGAGTTCAGTCTTTAAAAAGAGGTGACCGTTTGTAATCCTCAATACCTCTAATGTTTGGTTAAGTAAAGTAAGTTATTTTGAAACATTTGACCACTCCAAGAAAAGCAATCCTGGAACTTCTTAAAAGTTCGAGAGGGGGAGGGGGGGGGGGGGGGTTCTATACAGTCTCCATATTGGAGATGCCAGCAAGACATTATGAGTGATTCTTTCATATTATGTCAATTAAGCAAAAACGCACTGCACTGGATGACCTCTGGTCCTTAGCAAATGTTGATCACAATTACTCCTGACTTATAGTCTTAGGTCAGTAGGTATTTATACAGCCAAAAGTTGTTTAATAACAACAATTGACAGTGGAGAGCATTACAACTTTTGTTATGCACTATTTATAAACAGATTTTGGTCGTCATATGCTATGCAAACAATTGCAATCTGAAAGCATGCTGGAATGGCGTTAATGACACTATCTCTCAGATATGTAATGGATGATGTGGTTGATGTGTTTGCACTTCTCTTGTTTCTTGAGTGTCTTCATACAAGTAAACATTTGCTAGGAACAGGTTGTTGACTACTTTTTGAACAGATTTGCCAGTCAAATCAAATCAAATCCATTTGACAAATCTGTTCAAAAAGTAGTCAGGTAATTTCACACAACATAATAGTCTAAAATAGAAATAGAAAGTCAGAGAACTGAATCCATTACTCCTAGCTTTTAGTATGTCTCGTTTACTGTTAGGTCAGTGTGTATATACATAATTAAAATAACCTTGTTAGCAATAACAATGGACATTGGACAATGGAAATCATAACACTTTTGCGAAGCACTGTTTACACATTTTTGTTGCTTTAGCAGCACATAACACTCCTAGAGGTCCTATAGTGGCATGTACTCAGTAAATGCATTTGTATTGATACAAACATCGCTGATCAAACTAGTGAAGGTTCAGCTCACCGTAATGCTGCACAAGTGCTCGTCAAATGGAAAGTGTGTCATCTTCACCCAGCACTTTGTGTTCAATATTCCTTTCCTCTCGAACAACACTTTCCCATCCCACTGGATCCGAATTTTCTCAGTGTTTTCTGATTGGGGCATTATTGGCTCTGTACTCATACTGAAGGAAACGTAATGAGAATGATGAGAATGATGTCAGGCATGTGTTAACAGTACCAAATGATGTCATGCATGTGTTAACAGTACCAAACGATGTCATGCATGTGTTAACAGTACCAAATGATGTCATGCATGTGTTAACAATAACAATGGACATTGGACAATGGAAATCATAACACTTTTGCGAAGCACTGTTTACACATGTTTGTGTAACGATGTCATGCATGTGTTAACAGTACCAAACGATGTCATGCATGTGTTAACAGTACCAAATGATGTCATGCATGTGTTAACAGATGTCGTGCATGTGTTAACAGTACCAAAATGATGTCATGCATGTGTTAACAGTACCAAATGATGTCATGCATGTTTTAACAGTACCAAAAATGTATGATTAAACATTTGTTGATTGTTGTTGTAGGTGCGACAAGGCCTTTGATGTATTGTGACTTATTACGTTCGTCATCCCAACTAACCTTTTAAAATGTGTAATTGAGTCTTTAATTAACATGATTAGGTATAACATGTTATGATTGCCATGGAAAATAAAAATAACATTTCTTCTTATTTTGACAGACTTTTTCTACAGATATTTGACTGATAATTTGCATATTTGGACGGTCTAGAATGAATTTCCATTTAAAAATTAACACAATAGCATTATTAAGTTTGTAAATTTAAGTCCTCTATATATATATTATATATATATATACTTTTTATTTGACAAATTGATGTCATTCTCAGCATGCAAAAAAGAGATAATGTTCCAGCTACTTATAAATATAAAAGTTCATGTTATTGTCTATATCTGGCAAAGACTAGTAAAACTGAAACTAGCAGCATATTGCGCTTACATAGTTTTATTGTCTAGTATTGGAGAGTTATCTGTCGAACAGCTGCATTGCGCTGACCATTGTCCAAAGATCTCCATGATAAATCAAGGACAGTTGCAATGTATAATGCCTTCCATAACCATCTGATTTAAAACATAGATAATGAAAACTTATATACATCATATGTTCATCATTATACACTAACATCAGAGTCAATACATACATTTTGAAAACATACAAAATGGATGTAAAAGCACAGATCACAATATACAAATGCTTATAGTGCAGAAACTTCCGATTGATATAGTTAGTCAAATCACCCATTTCACAAACATTTCATGTCATCCTTATTATTAAGGCCGACGAACTTGTTAGATGCAAAAAATTATTTCTGTAGTCACATTTTGCTGACTTCTTCAGCATGGACTCTATCCGCGTGAATTTGTTTGCGCCCAGGCTATCTTCATACATATAATATATATCATATTGCACAGTGTGTATCAGGTATATGAGCTGGTACCCAATATAAATTCATGGACTCGTATAACAGACTCGCACTCACCTGTCATATTTATTATCGATGGTGAGATCAGGAAACCAAATGAGCATCGGAGGGATGGAGATTTCATGAACACCCCCATATTCTCCTGGGTCCCAAGCTAAGTATTCATCAAACCATTGCTGTTCAAAAGTAAGTAAATAAGTACAATTACATGCAGTTATTCATCAAAACTAAATCTCATTTGAGTCATGTTGTAAAATTGATAATTGGTATTGCCATGGAGCCACCAGAACTAGATAATAAGGCCTATAATTTAAAACCCTTTTCATAAAATAGCAAATTGGACGTTTCTGTTGGCTTTTGCTGGGACACTTTAAAGGCATCAGCAAGGGGGTGTATAGGTAACATGGTGTGGACTCCAAGCCTTCTCATCTCACCATCACGCCTACTTCTGGCAGCTGGTCATATAGGCTGACCAAGCTGCAGACCAGTAGTGCTCACTGATGTTGATGACACTGGTATTGCAGGCCTGTTGACCAAGAAGCACTATAATACTGATAACAATGCTTGCTTTAGTCAAATTGAATGTATCCAGAACTGGTGCAAAGCAAAATTCTTAGACCTTAATGTCAGTACAACTAAAGAATGAATAATTCATTTTGGAAAAACTCTGTATAATGCCATGTCCCCCAGTTACTATATGTGATGAATCTGTTGAGACTGTGACTAGCTGTAAGCACCTAGGTACACTGATTGATAACGAACTTGGCTGTGTCCAATACAGCCTCAGAGTCTGTAAAAAAGCAAGAGAAAGACTGTATTTCCTAAGAAAATTAAGATGTTTTGATGTTGATAGTAAGATTTTAAATTAGTTTTACAGCTCTGTGACACGTGAAACATTCTGTTCTTACTCCCTAACTGTCTGTTGGTTTGGTAATTTGAAACAAAATGAGAGTAAGGCCATTGAAAGAATTCACAAAAACGCAAACAGGCTTGGTTGTGTGAATCTGAACAATTTTGAGAAACTTTATTGATGTTATGAGGAAGAAGGCAAAGGACATAATATAAAATGACGTTCACCCCTTAAAGGAATGTTACCAAAGACTCCCATCAGGCTAGAACAAATAGAATGTCATTTATAACTGCATCAATACGATAGTTTAAAGGTGCACTGTCTGTCAAATTTGCACATTAAAGTAATGATATAAATCAATACTGCCTTCTTGTCTCATGATATTTTTCACCATTACATATCCACTTTTGCACAACAATTCAGTTTTAATTTACAATAAATAATATTAGCTTTTCATGCCATCAAAAACTCAATATGTAAACAAACCCAGTGATGACATTACAATACTAAACAATGGTGATGATGTCATTTCCATTGTGTTTCCAATGTTTTGGTCTGGATTTTCTCTCAATGTATAATTATTTTTTTGTAATTAATGTCTTATAAAATCATTAATTCACACAAATTTAGTGTGCCTTGATTAATAAAGGTAATTTTCAACTGTTTGATAGCGTCTTAGAAAATTGCAAATTTGACAGACAGTGCAACTTAAAGGAATGTTACCGAAGACTCCCATCAGGCGATAGAATGAGACTGAAGAAGTGTAGAACGAATAGACTGTTCATGTCATTTATTATAACTGCATCAATACGATTGTTTCCCAATAAAGCAGGCGCTGATGTACTCATTTTTAAAAACATATTTTTTATGTAATTGTACATAGTTTAATAATTTATATCGTTATCGTAACTCAGACAGTACAATAAATACATACAATCCTATACAATGTGTGATAAATCAAATACTTTGTTTATCACATTTTTCCTAGAGCAGTATCGACCCATTTAATGCCCTGTCACTACACTTAGGAAATGTAAATATGGTACTGCTTTGCTTACCAACTGTAATGAAGTAAAAGTAGACATCGCATGTGCTATTTCGTCCTGGAAAAAAAGGGGGGTATCAACATTAAAAGATGAAATGTACACAATGTACGTAAGTATCTTCAAACTTAAAGGATAATGGTGAAGGTCGTGGCAACTTTGAGCCTGCTGCCATTTAAGCTGAATGAATATTAACCTGCTGGCAGACCTGTTCAAACATGAGCCTTTCTCAACTTCCTGTGGAGTATACAGCCGAGCAGCCGTTAGAGTGCTATGCATTCTACAATCAACAGTTACAGATTACAGATTACAGATAGATAGATAGATAGATAGATAGATAGATAGATAGATAGATAGATAGATAGATAGATAGATAAATTGATTGATTGATTGATTGATAGATAGATTGATAGATAGATACATAGATAGTTAGATAGGTAGATAGATAGATAGGTAGATAGGTAGATAGGTAAACAGAAAGACAGATGGACAGATAGGTAGGTAGGTAGATAGATAGGTAGATAGATAGATTAATAAACAGAAAGACAAATAGATAGAAAGATAGATAGGTAGATAGGTGGATAGATAGACATAGGGTTACAAGGGTCTGCTCAGTTTCTACATGCCACGGTGTGGGCTCGAACCCATAATCTTTGTATATGGTTTGAAGGTGATCACCTTCACCACTAGGCCTTGACACTTCTTATGCATTGCCATGATATCATGCCCATACATTTCATTTAGTACAATCTAGTGGTTCAATGACCTCATCTTGTTTTTACCTCAGTTCTGTCGATTATCTACACCTACTTCCTAAAACACTTCAACTTTATAAGTATAAGGCCCTGTTTGTCATGTGTTACGTAAAAATAAACATGTGTAAAAACCGTGTAATCCAAGATACAATCTAAAGGTCCCTTAGGTTCATGAAATCATAATGATTTCTTTGGCATAACAACACCATGAATCAATGATTAGGGTTACGAATAAGGATTGGTGGTAGTAAGTAAATCTTCCTGAAATGAGTAATCATCAAATGATACTATGTAAACTGCGTGGTGTAAACTACCCCTGCGGTAATAAGTAGTTGAGTCTTGCAAATGTTATTTCCTGGGGAAATTTTACATGATATTACAGGACTACATGTAGGTTTAGATTGAGCTACCAGGAAAATGGGCAATCACACACAGTTTACAGTGAGTCGAGTCAATTAAGAATCTCTTTGAATAGACAGTATTATAAGCTGTTTGTAAGAGTGGCTAACTATTTAGACATTTTGACTAACATTTAGACATTTTGATTGAGTCTAGCTATAGTTAGGCAGCGTTAGTCAGTTTCATGCTGTCATTAGTTGTAGGGATTAACTGCTTACAGAAAGTCATATCATTGTTATAATGACGTATTCATTAATTAATTTTATGACCTAAAGTTGTGTATCAGATACCATGATGAAATGTTCTAAGTCTAAATAACCCTAGAGGCCGCGTGGTTTGGAATAAAATTATCCACAAAATCATATCCTGCCTAATTCCTTAACACTCCGAACAAAACCATTCAGCCTAATTAAAAGAGAATTTAGAGTCATACTCACTAGGTCGTTCAGGTAGACAAGTTCTAGAGATGCATTGACCCTGATTGGCAGGGAGACATTCTGCAGAGGTCTGCTGTGTTTGTTGTAGTTCTTCAGGAGATCATCAAAAAGGCGACATTCGTCATTATCACAGACTCTAGATTCACCTGTGTAACAAACAAAATTGTTGTAGAATACATATATTTTACTTTTATCCATATGAATGTCCTCATATCAGGGTTAATTCATAGATGAAACCATGCTGGTGTCAACGGTAGCTCCATACAGGAATAACAGCCATCACCCAGAAACTAAATTGTTTATCATTCCAGTCAAATTCATAGAGTTGGAAACAAATATCATAGACTTAGAAGCTAAACTCCAGATGATGTCATGTGAATCCAGGACATCTGGAGTTGAGCTTCCAAGCCTCTGAGATTCGTTTCCAACTCTATGCATGTGGCTGTAAATAGAGAAAGAGAAACAGGTAACTGAAGCAACATTGAGAACCCTAAAAATATTTTTTTTGGGCAGATGGATAGCTTAGGAAATGTAGGAAATGCAGTTCACCTTTCAAAAAGTGGTCACATTTGGGCTACTACAGAATAACTGGTCATTCAGCTCTATGTCAAAGTTAGTAAGCCCTAGCCAATGTTGGTGAACATAAGACTGACAAATCCTATGGCAACTACCTTAGAATCATTCACTGTCATTAAACCAATCGCTTTAAAGCCATGTTTGAAAATTCCAGTGCAAGAAATGATGAATAAACTTACTTTGCGAAAATGACAAGACTAATAAGGTGATGAGACAGACCAGCATGGTCATGATGCTGGCGATCCTTGCCTCCTACCACCAATGCCGTTGTTGCTGTGTTGTTCCAGTTTATGCTACTCTGGCCGCTTCTGGCTGATGATGCAGGGCTGTTGACATAGAAGCCCATACGCCACCTGAAAACGTGTTCATTTATCGTTGAGATCTTATAATTCAGTGTTTTGTAGTAACCACAGTAGGTGAGAAAACCCTACAGCAATTAAAATATTGCATTAGTTAACTTGCATATTCTTGAACTTGTACCTTGATACATTGTGTTATGTTGTGATAAAAAATGCACTGCAAGCAAATCAATATTATGCAGCAACCCTGTATCCAGAAATGTTCAAAGAAGCCATTGATCTTTGCCAGTGATGATTTTACGTGATGCTGCAAGTTCTGTGGAGACTTTTTATAATTAAAATGGAAATAAATACCAAAGGTTAAGAAGAGTGAAAAGTTATAATTGCAATTCTTTTCTCATGTACAGAATAATGCCAGAATAATGCTAGAATAATGCCAGAATAATGCAAATGAAACATAAATTACTGTAGAATTATTATATGACAATGTAAGAGATATTTCACCCACTAACATTCAATGGCAATCTTGGAGACCATTCCTTGCACAAAATTTAGCCACCCATATTCTCACAAAACATTCGTTCACCCTTCCTATAAATCAATTTTACAAACTTGTTGAGCTTGTTGGCGTTTTTTCTCCATGCAGTGAAATAAGTCAGTCCATTACGTTTTCAGCTTTACCCCATTTATGTTTACCAGTTATGGAAATACCTGGATGGATACAATTATGGGCATCATTATCACTCGTATTTGACATTAGTATCACTTGTATTTGACATCAGCATCACTTGTATTTGACATCAGCATCACTTGTATTTTACATTAGCATTACTTGTATTTGACATCAGCATCACTTGTATTTGACATCGGCATCACTTGTATTTGACATCAGCATCACTTGTATTTGACATCAGCATCACTTGTATTTGACATTAGCATCAATTGTATTTGACATCAGCATCACTTGTATTTTACATTAGCATTACTTGTATTTGACAGCATCACTTGTATTTGACATCGGCATCACTTGTATTTGACATCAGCATCACTTGTATTTGACATTAGCATCACTTGTATTTGGCATCAGCATCACTTGTATATACAAAAAATAAATATAAAAAATTTAGATGTTTCCTGATCGTTGTTCTCATGTTAGCTTGTGACTTTTTTTGCTCCGGCGGTGCCAATGACCTAAAAAAAAGCAGGTTGACCAGTCATTGTGGACTAATTAGTGATTAATGGACCCCGTGTTGAACATAGTGATGGCACGCCACACATTACTATTAAATCACATTTGCACTCAGCTGCCACACACATTATGCCCAAATTTCATACAGTGTGCACCATTAGTGATGAATGCAATCAATTTGGTTATTAACAAACAGTTGCATTCCCCTTTATGGCAACACAAACAGCAGGAATGCCACAATATTGAGCAGTTCGGGTATGTAGGTGCAGAACTATTTTTTATTTATTAAAAAATATCAGATAATATCAACAATACAAATATTATTGAAATGATGAAACC